>JAZFAV010000029.1:2555000-3260000 GCA_037954035.1 Rosalia funebris
AATTCCTCGGCATAAAACAGGAATACTCGGGGATATCGTCGTCGCAATTTCAACGTATCTTCTCGATTTGATGCGATTACGGTCGACTCTGATAAATAAACAGATTGTAGATGATGGTCAAATCCTTAGAAATGAGGCATATGTATCAAAAAATAAAACCCGCCACAGGTAGGATTCGACATTTGTCCCGGATAGGAACCGAACGGCATACAGCTGTTTCGAACTTGTTAGTTCTCATCAGTGCCGTACACGGTACGCCGATTAAGGACAAATGCCGAATGAACTTTATGGCGTATACATCTTTATCGATACGATCTCTGTCAGTAACATAGAAGTCGGAAATCGAGAAAGGAACCACCAAGGCGCCAAGCGGCTATCAAAGTAGTTCCCGAATAGCAAAGCTATTACATAATCGCTCTAGGAAACAACTACTCCTCGGGCTAAAGCCTCGCTAGGTATTTAATTATACCCAGAAGCGATCCTCGACCCCTTTCTCGTGTTTATGCACGATCAGATAAAGTTCAATGTTCAAAGGTAAGACAAATGTCGAATCCTACCTGTGGCGGGTTTTATTTTTTGAAACCTTATCTGATCGTGCAGAAACACGAGAAAGGGGTCGAGGATCGCTTCTGGGTATAATTCAATGCCTGGCGGGGCTTTAGCCCGAGGAGTAGTTGTTTCCTAGAGCGATTATATAATAGCTTTGCTATTCGGGAACTACTTTAATAGCCGCTTGGCGGCTTGGTGGTTCCTTTCTCGATTTCCGACTTATATGTTACAGGCATATGTATGTTAAAAATCAGCACAAAATATTATGTACATATTGACAAAGTAATCATGCTTTTTGGTGCAAGTTTTATTTTATATATCTGATATATAGTGGCAATAGTGATTACAGATTAAATCTGGTATTTGGCGGTAGCAGTGATTACATGTATCCAAAAAATACAGTTTCTATTTTCGCTTAGAATTTTATTATTTATTTACAGTTCCTTAGCTTCTTGAATCAACCTGAAAACTAAAGTATAGATGTATAACTTTTTAGAAGAAACTAACATAGTGGTACTGTTGTATCTTTCAATTCTACATATGTTTTTGTCAGTGGTATGTATTTTTTTTCAAGATGGTCTATTAAGTAATGGATGTGAAGCAAATGTGACGATCACTTTTCAAAAATTAAGCGATCAATATATTTCATATTTAGAACATAACTTACCTTGTAATATACTTATGCATATATATATATATATATATATATATATATATATATATATATATATATATATATTAATCGATTCTTGACAGTATGACTCACACTTTACTCGTATTATATTACTAGGAGATTCAGAGAAATAAATAAAAAAGTTTTGAACCTTACGTTTTGATCACCATCATTACAAAGACAATTGGTTTATTTTTTACATGAAACTTCATTATTTTATTTTCATGTATTCTATTTAAAAACTTTAGTGTAGCAATTTGCCCTAATAAAGCATAAGATTGGAAACCTTTTTATTTAAATGATTGATTTATATAATATGACAGACATATTCATTCATGTAGAAATTTGGCAAACGTCATCTGCCTGCTACACATGAATCTTAGGTTATACAAATCTTTGGATTACCCTTTCACATGGTGCCACGTGAAGTCCTTTCTTAAACGAAGTAATTTACGTTAGAAATGAGAAGTACCATGGCTTTTCCTAGGTAAAACTTTGTCATTTGGCAGGCATATGGCGCCTGCTGAATTTCTACATGCCGGCTTGACACAAGACTCGTATAATATTCTCAGACGCCAGGGATAGTATGTGCCAGGATCCGTACACTGTGATTCCTAATAAGGATGAAATCGCGATATACAGCTCCGGTACAGTCTGATGTATCTGAGATTATAGCTGTAGCTGAGATTAATAAAATAGCAATAATTATTTTTATATTCATTATATATATATATATATATATATATATATATATATATATATATATATATATATATATATATATATATATATATATATATATATATATATAACGCATTAACAACGGAAATCTATCGTGTTGCTGTTGCTAGCAGTATTCATCAAAGATAAAAGGAACATCGAACCTTCTGAGGAAGAAATGGATTATCGTCATTTTCCTTGACACGGCCTGTCATGGCAACTGAAAAATTGCCCGATTTCCATCAGGCTATAAAAGTTGTCATTAAATAAAAATTATGCAAACGCAGCACTAAATATCGTTCCCATCTGAAGCAGAACCCGTTTTTCGTATGAGATATTTCATGTCGTTTTATGGCATAATAAAGTAATGCGAGACATGGAATCGGCATTGAAATTAGGTTAGTTCGAGTCATCTATTTAAAATTCCAAGAGGAATTGCTTCATGTCTATGCAATATATATGAAAATGCGCCCCTTGGTGAATACCAGACATGATATCATTATGGATTGCAGCAGCATAGGAACGAGGATTCTAGAGTGGCAAACTGTAAAGGTCAAATTAATATTTTAATACAAGTACTGATTTATATTCTCTAATAATTATTGCTCATGCGACAAATTTTTTGTTCTCCAAAATAAAATACCAATGTAATTTATACATATCACGATAAAATTCTCTACGATATATTGCATCAATAATTTTTACATATACTCATAATTTGATAAACCAGAAAATTATTTTTAGATTCATTAAAAATAAAATATTTTTAAACTTTCTACAGTTTTTTTTGACGTCAATCATTTTTCCTCAAGGCATCTTTTTTTCTTCTAGCTCATTCTTTACATATGAAATTATCGTTTATGTTAAAGTCTAAAATCTGTAATAAAATGTATTATAAATACAATGCAAAGGTATTTAAATATATATTCTTTCTACATACACTAGCGCTTCCGCCAAAATATATACTACTATTTTGTTTTTCGTAAATATCATATTTTATACTTTTGCATGTAGTAAACTTACTCAAAATATAATACTAGTTTCTTTTTAAGACAGTGCTGCTTTATATTCTTCAATAGTTCTTGGATAGCAGATTTTTAAGACCGTACTGCAGATTTTTATTGTCACATTTTTCCTTCTCGAAAATACGATACTAGAGAAACTCACATTGTTATATATTACGATAAAATTTTCTATAATATAGAAACTGGAAACAGCTGAAACAAAATGTGGAAAGAATCAAACTTTAATGTCCATCAAAGTCATTTTAAAAAATATATTGGCGGATTTATGTATTATTAAAAGTGTAACAATATGTCATGGTTTTCTGTAACAAATATTGAATTATAATATAGATATTTGGGAATTATGTATGAAACAACAAATCCGGTAAATGGTCGCCATGGCTTTGATGGCACACCAATACTCTTCCGGCGAAATTTTCAATAACGGTCTACCAAAACGGGGAGTTGACACAACCAGGAAAAGACTTATGCAATACCGTCAATATTTCACGAGTGGTATGGAAAGTGGAACCTGTAGAAACCACATGTCTTCAATAGCAATATCTTTCAATTAATCCACAAAGAACTGGGTTATCTTATCACGGATAGCGTTCGTTAATTACCGTTAATCTGTAATTAATTACCTGTTCTAATTACCTGTCCCGTTTTAAAAAAAAATGGTCCAATTATTCCTTCAGAGCACAACGCACACCAAATAGTGAAATATTGACATGCATTTGTTCCTCATGAATCAGTCGTGGGTTTTCTGAGCCCCAAGTGCGGCAATTTTGCCTATTAATGAAATCATCAAGATCAAAATGGGCCTCGTCGCTGAAGGGGGATTTTGGCCACAATATCGGCATTCATTTTTTGTTGTTCAATGATCCAATTGGTGAACTATCTTCGCTGTGTACGGTCTGTTGGCAGAAGTTGTTGAGTCAATTGGACTTTGTAAGAATGGAGATGCAAATATTTATTGAAAACGGTTCTGAACAACCACTACGAGCTCGTGTTGTGTATTTCACGTCAATATCTAAACTAGTAGTTTCGAATTTTTTTATTATTCCATAATAATAATAATAATCATAACGACCAAACTTTCAACATTTTGATAGTAATTTTTAACAATAAGGACGCGTTGAGCGCTCATGTTTACTAACTCCTATCTGCCTCCCACCACCCAGTTATTGACCTATCCAATTTTGACATCCAAAATAGCGCACAATTCAAATCTCGTGCTCTTATCGTAACACACTTAAATGGTGAGATATTTCTTGACATGCCTCCTTTTCCTTCCTACTCTCTCCAATTTAGGTGTAAACAGTTTTCATCGACCTAGTACATGGATTAATATTTCCAGTCCAGTAATCACTTTTATAAAAGTTTATTTTATATCAATATAATGCAAACTTTTACTATCATAGGGTAACATTCAAACTACAGAAATAAGGAGTCCATACTCCAACCCATCTGCCAATGCCTTATATAATAAGGACTAAACAAATTAGGTCAAAACAGCTATTTTCCTGGCTATATGTCAAACGTCGAGCGCTGAATTACATGACAAAATTTGTCGTGTTTTTGTCTAACAGAGTTAGCACTAAAAATACAGCGATTGCTCCAAAATTTATTATTATATTGATGAAATATTACATTATATTGATGATCTCAAGTTTTTACTTCGATTTAGATTGTTCGAACCTACCAAGAGATGGCGTTTGGTACGTTCTACTGCGGTGGAACGTAGCAACGTCTACTAGATGTGAGCTTTATCTGTCGAAGGTTTACTCGTTTACACTGCACTGACGAAACCCGAGATAGAAAGGTCGAAACCGGTCTGCAGTTAACGATATCCTGAGATAGGTGACACTTTGCATCTTTCTTGGTGGTTTTAGAACAATCGCTGTATTTTTAGTGCTAATTCTGTTAGACAAAAATACGACAAATTTTGTCATGTAATTCAGCGCTCGACGTTTGGCATATAGCCAGGAGAATAGCTGTTTTGACCTAATTTGTTTAGTCCTTATTATATAAGGCATTGGCAGATGGGTTGAAGTATAAACTCCTTATTTCTGTAGTTTTATTTTAGATAGGTATATAGCAATATCGCAACATTTTCTTTAGGTATATAGCAAAATTTGTAACAAAGGTAAATATTGTAAAACTTTAGTAGCTTAGTAAAATCTTTAAGTGTTACGAGGACATTTTCCTGCCTCACCCCTACGCTAAACGATATGTATGTTCCTGTTATTACTACGAAGCTTTAAACCCGACAAAAATATCGATTATTTTAGCCCAACATCAGTGCGTATTTCGAAATGCGACGCAGGCAAAAAATACATTTCTTTACCTTTTGAGGGCGCGTCACTCGTTGGCCACACATAAGTCAGAAATTATAGGTATAACGTTTATTCCGAATCCCCAGCAAAAGAAAAAAAGTAATATAAAAGACTGCGTCTGAATATGAGGCCGGGCTTCGCTCGTTCCGAGGGTCAAACTGGCGACATTCTGCTGATGGCGGAACGATCTAATTCGTCCCTTGTTCCACGAAATAAAAAAGCCGTTTCTTCGCCCGGCCCGGACTATGTTAAATATATTATTTATAGACGGTAACGGGCGAGGTGCAGTTCTCGCGATGGCTGCCGCCATCGGCATTGCCGTCACGCAGTGCTGATGGCCTCCGGAGACGCCCAGAGCAAATCCTTTACGGATTTCGGACGACAACGTTTTTATGATCATCTCGGGATGCCGCCCGAGCGGGCCCCCATTAACGCCGCCCGGCTCGCACGAGATTTTTTCCCGGTTAGGACTGCGCCGCGTCAAAAGTTGATGGTCAGCAGGGGAGGTTTCCTGGAAAACTTTACGATGAATGCGTCTTTTATTAGTTTCTATATAAAATTTATATCGCGCGTATCGCCCGGAATGATCGATCCGACATTACTCCGGGTTAAGTTATGGGTTTATCACTTCCCGTGCGATCATCTCGTAAAAGCGTAACGATTTAATATGAAGGATGGCACTCAAAGACAACTCTGTGTGTCCTCGAGAAAAATGCGGTTATCTTCAAGCAACGTTTATCCGAAATTTCGAATTATTATTATTAATATATTTCTATTTACTATATCTGCACAAGAGGGTATAGAAGTGGGATACTACAACTACATAAGAGGGAACTGTAAGGATATTTTTTCATTCAATCAATTAAAGGCAAGCAAAATTTGAGAATTTTTCCCGATGATTTTCTTACGATTACCCAAAAACTGCTATCGGTAAAAAAAATTTAACTCAATATCTGAAAATTAGAAACTTGGAGTTTCAATTTTGTGTTTTTAAAATTGATCTGCAGCTATTTTTTCCAAGTTACAGGTCTTTGAAAATCACGTAAAAATTTTGGATTTTTTTACATCCCATAACATTTTTATATCTAGTTGTAATTTTTGTCAAGAAAAATCACCGACTATTAGTAAAGTTTTCAAAATAAATAAATAAGTATATACAATGTAGACCATTTGTATATATTATGTTATATATTCACCAGCGCCTCCGCCAGAATATGCACTATTTCAAGGATTTCTAAAAGTAATATTTCAATTAATGTAAACGACCCCACGAATATGCCTTTAAACACTTTTTTAGGATTTTGCAACATTCTTGAAGGAGTTAGGATTGTTTCAAAAGGACCTAAGCTAAATATTTCAGTTATTATACATAGTTTATTGCAGAAGTACTTTAATCAAAACTTTTTTATGGTTTGAGAAAATTGTATATCATCATATTTTTTCAATTAAACTATTATTCTTAAGTAAAAATTTCAGTCATTCTTACTTTCATTATTACACGTTTAACAAGCTGTCTTACTTATTTTTAGTTTTGTTTACATATTTGTAAACTAGAATTATTTTTATAGTCTAAAATATAAACAAGCGAGTTATTGGGGTAATATAGTATTTTCCCTGCTGAGAGGTTCTTGCTGAATCCGAAAAACAACCATCAGCCAGGAGACGAGATTTCTGTCAAATGTATTTCTTGCTAAACAAGCAATTACATATACTGTAAATTGATATACTGTCTAGTTACTGACTATTAGATTAACAGAAATAGTCCTCCACTGGCCAAATAATTTTTGGAATATTCCACACATATGGAGCTCATTTCATGTAATATGAGGCATTCCTTCTTTAGCTATGATTATGTTGTTTTTCTATTATACAAAAGCCAAGTATAATATTCCGTACATATTCAAATAATGCTTCTGGTTAGATTATTCTCAATCAGATCCTAAGTAACTTTTCATCAGTAAAAATTTACGTAGATGATTCTAAATTATCAGATGGTACAGGTTGCACTTTCTATGTAACCAAAAATAACACCGTAATTTTTTTTAAATCATCCCTAGAGTGTATAACTTACAGTTTAGAAGCGTATGCCATCTATCAAGTGCTAATTTTCGTTATAGAAATAATGTACCACTTAAAATTTCAGAGAATACCAGTATTAGTATTTTAGCTAATTGAAAATCGGTTCTTCTTTCATTACAATAGCATAAGGAATATTATAGGCATATAGTAAATAATATAGTAAAATAAACTTTTAATTTGCAATGAAGGGCTTAAAGTCATACATGTATGGGTAAAAGCACCCAATATTGTATATTGTGGACCAACGTGAATTGTGGATCAACTTGCAGAACAGACAGTACTGAAAATTGACATTAGCTGACCATTTTTTTTTTCTATTCTATTTTAATCATACTTTTAAAAACAATTGTCTAATAAATGGCAGAAAAGGTGGGACTATATTTTTCATATATCGACACAAAAACTTAATTTACTACCGTCTTGTTAATGTTATTATGAAATACAGCAATCAAATTATTAACTTATACATATTACCAATTTTACAGCAACACCTAATATTATGAAAGAAAGTTAAATTATTTTTAACTAACTTAAACGTGCCCGCAGCGGAAAAGTTAATTTTCCTAACAAAACATGTTGAATTCTGGAAACAAGCGGATTTCCAAGTGAATTTTCGTCAACTCGTTAACGTATTTTGTGAAATTCCCGCAATAACCGCAAACTTCACAAACTCCAGCTTGTTCTCGATCTGGAATTATCGACTATTAATTTATCGACTTGTTGTAAAGATATTTTATTCATAGTGACAGCGTATCAAACTTTGGTTTTGTAATTAGTTCGCCTGAAGGCTGTTAACTAACACAGGTTTTTTTTGTTTGATGTTTTTAAGCAATGAATATCCATTACAAACCAGAGAGGTAATGGGAAAATATTCAAAAGAGGAATATTTTTGGAAATTATATTAGAAAACGGAAGTGTGTCTTACGGTTGCACTGTCGATTCGAAGGGCGTCAGGCGATACGTTTAAGAGCATTTTTATGTCAATATTAGGAACACAATTTTGTTTGCTTCGGTGGGTGGTGGCTTCAGAGAATTTTTAACGCGAGAAGGCAAAGAGCAGGAAATTACTGCGAAATTTTAGGTTATGAAACAAATTTTCAGTTTTTACTGCCACTAACGTTATTGGTTTTCATATAAAGGAAATTGTATTACGTATTACAAATTATTATAATTAACTTCAAAATACCTTCAGATGGTAAGTAGTAATCTATACTCATATTCTGCTTAGGGAAAACAGAAGGTATAGTTCTATAAAGCTCCTATCTTTATTCTGTAATATGGAATGTAACTATTCTGTAATTTTATTTTATTTTTTATATTACTCACGTTAATCCTTAAGATTCTAATGAAATAAATATTGGGCAAACTAAATAATAAATTATAGTTAAATTCAAGAGCCACCTAGTTCAGATATATTCAGAAAATTGTATTTATCCTAAATAAAGCGTATGTTGAAGAAATACCAGGAGATAACTCTTTGTAGTTGATGAACTATTTATGTCAAAGTACGATCAAGAAAAATGAAAATCAGAGAGATACATATTCTTTATAGAAAGTATTTCAAAACAATTACACAAAAACTATATTTTTGAAAAATTGAGAGATTAATGTACATTTCTGGTAAAAATTATGATAACCTTTAAGTAAACCTAGAGATAATTGAAAACAGCGAAAACTCTAGGATTTATTATGTCAATTCTAACATTGTAATAAAAATATATAGGACAAAATAAAATATAAATTTTAATTAGATTTAAGGGTCACATGGCTCACTTAAAGCATGAAGATTTATAAAAAACTTCCATTGCTTAAGATGCTTTTTGACAGTGATATAACACTTTTAGAAGTAAAAACAGAACAGAACTTGTTTGTTATCAGTCCACAGCATATATAGATTTTTATCTTCCAAACAAGGTTCAATAAATCATTCTAGTGGTATTTAAAAAACAGGTACTTAATAAAACTTAACACGCTGTATCTCGGAAATAAATAAAATTTGAAACAATGTTGATATGAACTACTTATCGTTTTAGTAAGTAAAAAATCTTTCTAGTAATTATAGTAAGTACATGTTTTTCTATAAACACACTGTATATGATATTAAACTCCCACATCTTATTCATCCTATTCTCGTTCATTCGAATTCTAATACTAAATTTCTTCTGGGAGTTTAAAGCCAAATTAAACTAAAAGGTTTGCAGGGACATAGTTATCCGAGACTATTTTTTTTATCCTAAAGTTAAATAAAAACGAGTTAATATAGCGAAGTGTAATATAGTAATTTCAATTATACGAAGCCACACCCGCGTTCCTTTTAACGAATTTACAATTCACCGCATACAGCCATATATAAAACGTATTAAGCCAATGCATATCTTGCGGTACGTGCCACAAATTTAATTCGATATCAACCCGGCTAAATGATTACAGTAATCCGAGCAAATGGATTAACTGCAAGAACCGCCGAAGTTCTGCACACCCCCGTATTACGTAACTTCCACGAAGAATTTAATAATCCCTTTCTTTGTCCAGATCTTATCTCTATACGTATGTGGAATGGGCGAAAATCGCGACGAAGAAGTAAGGAGAATTGTCGTCTAGTCTCTCGTTCGCGATGAATTACGAGAGACGAGACGGAAAGCCAGGCTGTCGATATAGCTCGCAGCCTACGCATATTTATCAGGTGGGTTACGCTCATTATTTTTCTATAAATATCCGCGAGGTTCTCGATGTGAGATTTGCTAACAGGAAAAATACGTTCGATGTAGAATGGAATATTTCAATTTAGCTTTTATTTCATCTATAAAAACATGGAAATTAAACACATTTTGTGCTGTCACCTAAAATATAACCAATAAAGAATTATTTTAGATAAATTATGCCCTTGGTGGCAAAAGAGAAAGGTCACTAGTCAAAGCTTTACGTACGTCCAGTAAATTAAAAAGCAAGAGACAGTGGGTTTGATGTGAAATCTAAATATATTTCATCTCATTTATTTCTGTATATTTGAAGTAATCTGGTAATATATTTACAAAATCATATACAATTCTCCAATGGTGTTTATAAAGAATGGAATTTTGGAAAACTGTGTAGTTATCAAGACGTAGTTTATCTTAAATTTGCGCATCAACCTCTAAAGTATTTCACATCAATTCGTTCAGTAACCTAGAATCCAGTATATGGAACCAGTATGAGTCAAGTGAGATTAGAATAGAAATATATTGAGAAATTAACCAGGGGGGGTAACATTTGGAAAGCGTTCCGAGAGGTCCATATGCGTCGAGCTTTTTCGTGTATTATCGCTCTCTGACCGAAACATCTCATGAACTCAACTCTTAGTCCATCTGTACAGCTTAAATCATTTTCCATTAACTAACTTTCAGTTGGTAGTAAAATAATAAATAACATATATTTTTAAAAAGAAATAGGAAAAAAACCTACTCTATAGTACAATTTTACAACTCTGTTTAGTACAATTTGTGCCATAACTGGCACTATGTTCTTCTTTGACATGTTGTTTGTAATTCATATTTCATTTCATAAGTGATTTCATAAATGTAATCACTTACAAATTAGATCAAAAAGAATTCTTGTTTTTGGCATAGACAGAGGAACCCTTGGCACAGATTTTTGACGCTTTGAATATATAAGAATAAATTGTTTTCGGCGATATAAAAACTATTTCAACAATGAACAGAAAGACTAGGTTAAGATCTACATTTCCGGTGTTAATTTCCAAAAGGCACACTACTCCAAAATCATTAATCAGCTGTTATTTTGTGTATTTATTTTTTTCGTGTTCGAATGTTTTACTTTAGTTTTGATGAGTTTTGTAATAAGAACTAGGACAGTACTCTACCAATACTAAAATCACTTTAATATGTTACAGGGCGACACAAAACTTAAGTTTACGCAACATTGACTAACTGTATAGGTGATCTCACTCTGCAATACCCCAGGAGTTACGGACAAAAACAGTTAATACCTATTTTTGATAAAGATTATTTCGACTAAGGAGTATCGTGTACAATTTCTTGTTACTTTAATGGACTTGCTGGTAATTGATTATAACTGACCGATGGATGGAACGAAATTTTCTTTTCGTTGGGTTTTTGATGAATGAAATATGTATGATTTTTATTCACCTCGCATATTTTTCCATCGATATCCAGACGAACCCGTATATTTCCGGGATGATTCCATTAAAACGAAAATCGTTATATTGCTTACATGTTTCCATGCGAGGAAGAATTAAATAGCGTTTAAAATAATGACAGAACAAAATAATAAAGCCCTTTTGTCCCACTGTAATAAATATGCAAGAGTGATATATAACCTGGATCAGTAGACCATAAAGATAAATCACGGTATATACAGTGGACTCACATTAGCACACTGTTTAGGATAGCAGCTTGGAAAACAAACACAAATCACGTACATATAAAACGAGCTGGATCTCGTACTTTAAAGGGCCGAGCATCAAAGAGCGAATGGACCCAATCAAATTCCGTTTTGCGCTACATATTTTTACAAGCATGCAGGCTTTACGTTTAATTTACAGAATGTCTGTTGTAGAATACTGTATACGTTAACTAATTCTGTGAGAATGAGGAAGATTTTTAGAGTCTCCATCAGAACTGCTTAATAAGTGTGTTAGGTAATTTCAATTAACCCTTATGCTGTATATGATCGACGAAAAGCAGGACTAACCCAATTAAATAAATCCGATAAAATTTAAATTTAAATTATGTATTATATTTAAACAAAGTTGGGAATTGGTGCAGGGAGAGGGGACTCTCGGTCAATCCCTCTAAGACTGAGGTGATGGTGTTCATCAAGAAATATAAGTGGAACAAAACATGTCCGCTGGAACTTGGTGGCCAAGAACTAAGCTATAATAGCGAAGTGAAATACTTAGGAGTAATCCTAAACGGGAAACTGTCATGGGGAAAACATCTAAGCCACATATGTTCCAAGATCACAGCAACACGATGGCAACTGAGAAGAGCTATTGGTAATAGCTGGGGCTTGAAACCGGAAACCATGAAATAGATGTATGAGGCAATTCTCAAACCCAGACTGACGTATGCAGCACTGCTCTGGTGGGAGAGAGCCTGTTTAAAGTCGGAAGCCAACCACAAGTTAAGAGGATTGATGCTTAGAAGTATAACCGGAGCCCCAAGATCAACACCGATCGAGGCGACGGGGATACTGACGGGGATACCACCTCTTAATATCATCCTGAAAGCGGAAGCCGTAAAGGCAATGCACAGGGTGGGAAACATGAATAGGAAGGTAAGGGACCTGAATATACTCTCAAGAGAGCTAGCTGAGGAGGGACTCCTATGGATGCCCTCTGACAGTACGGGTGTCCACTTCCTATTTGACAAGAAATATAAGATCACCCTCACCAGTAAGTCCGACTGGATGGAGAGTCGAGCTGGATTGCCGCTCAATGGAGACATCTGGTACACGGATGGAGCCAAGAGTGGGAACAGAGCGGGTGCGGGGGTGTATAGGTGACGCGACGGAATAGGTAAAACCTTCCCCTTGGGCAAACACACTACCGCACTCCAGGCTGAGCTAGTTGGAATTACATACGGTGTTCTGGGAGCCGACCAAAATCGGATCCAGGAGAAGGTATGTATCTGTTCGGATAGCAGGGCGGCGTTGGCAGCCCTGAATTCAGCAACGACAAAGTCGAAGCTGGTCTATAATTGCTATGTAGCATTGAACCACTTGGCAGTTAAGGGACCGGTGGAACTCTTATGGATACCTGGGCATAATGACATTAAAGGAAATCTAATTGCAGATGACCTTGCCAGACTAGGGACCAGGAAAAACCTCTATGGACCAGCAGTGGGAATAAGTCGGAATCTGATCAGAGACCGCATCAATGGTTGGGCAAGAGACCAGCACAATAAAAGATGGAGAGGAGTAACGGGTTGTCGAATAACAAAACTCTTCATCACAATACTCAGAGATTGAGAAATGGGCCCAAGAATTCATTAAATTGAACAGGCACAAAGCCAGAACTCTGGTGGGAATCATAACGGGCCACCATAGTAGCCTGAATGCATATAAGCACAAGCTGAGGCTGACTGACAGCCCGGCTGCAGATACTGTAAATAAACGAGGAAACCTCGATTCATCTTCTTTACACCTGCCTCGCACTGGAGGAGAAGAGGTATCTTATATAAGGGACCCCTATTATTTTAGAGGAGACGAGGCTTAAGGCGGGGGATGTGCCTAAATTGCTCCTTTTGTGGGATAGCATTTTTGGATAATGACCCGGATAAGAGGGGATCGCCAAGGGACTACCCATACGATCAGTGGCTGATGAGGCCTAAACCTATATAATATAATAATAACTATATTTTATTAAAATTATTTAAAAAAATAAAACCCGATAAAATTAAAATTATTATTATTAACACAACAAATAATAAAAGAAAAACGTTCAAAATACCTTGCTTTTGCGGTTAACCATAAATTTATTTATTATAATTTAGCTTTCTTTTCGCAAACTAACTTTTTCAAATTCTATTTTTTTTTTATATATTTACTACTTAAATATCGATAAAATATTTTTTTCTCACAATTAAACCGATATACTAAAATGAGCTGTTAAACCGAAATACTAAATTCAATGATTCAGTCTCTGTTGTGTAATTTGCCCTAACAAGCTGCTAGTTTATTCAACAATACAAAGAAACAAAACCGAAAGTAATCTATATCAAAAGTTAAATTTTCATTTTCAGAGACACCGTTAAAAAATAACGTCGTTATAATAACGTCACGATAATTCGTTTGTGATTAAGCCATCTGCAGATTATTAAAAACGTCACCTCCATAAAAATGCGAGCCAACACCGTGAAGAAAAAAGATTATTATCACACGAGGCGACCTAAAAAAATGTAAAAGAAAGTAGATTAGATTCTTCCGCTAATTTCGTCATTTCACGCCCTCCAACTAACAAATTTATGGGTACAGAAATAAGGGGGAAAACGGCTGAATATGTTAAAATTATCCCTCGACCTAGTAGATCTATTAAAAAGTGTTCACACTCCATTTCTCCTGCAGATAGCGGATAATGGAAAAGAGACGATATGGCCTTGGATAAGATGGTTTTATTACTCGATATCAATTATTTGGCGAGGGCTGTCGTGTTTAAGCTATTGTGTGGCACAATTTGAAAGAGAAAATATATACAACGGGAGTGTAAAGTACGTTTGACTATGGTTTGACGGAAAACTATTTTTTATAACTTGTTTAGAGAAAACCATTGTGAAACGTTTTACTTAATTGCAGTTATTTAGCGACAATTTTACAGGGAAAATACCACGCCTTTATAGAAAATTATCGTTCAAATCAGTTCAAATTGCACAAGAGACTGAGTTATCCTTAAGTTGTAATTATGTATGTATAAACTGATTTAAAATTGATATTATCGTGTACTGTTTGGTAATACTTGTGAGTATAGTATCATTTTATATATCGGACGTCTCGGTAGCTGAGTTAGAGCGTGTTAGTTGTAAAATGCGACTAGCTACTGACTGTCATGATCTTGGTTCATATTCCAAGCACCGGTACTGGCAATGTCGGGGAGAATCTGTGTTGTTCACGTTTTCTCAGTATATATCCTCCAGCTAGACAGCTTCAGCTTTGAATTTGGGAAATTGCGTATTTTATTCAATGTGTTTTTTTAATTGAAGTTGGTTAGAAAGTTCAATTTTTAAATCTTGTGTCAGTTATATAGTAGAATTTTATATCTGCTCTTCAACCCTCTTGATATGAGAGGTATGGCTTTAAAATACTTAAATAAAATAATTCTCATTTGAAAGGATTCCTAATTCTTTAATCAAGAATACAAGTTTTTTCATTTTGTGTATTCTTTAAGACAAAGCTAATCTTTACACAGAGTGTTATGTCGGATGTTCACATACGGTATTGCAAGAATTAGATAGTTTGGACGGCTTCGATTTGTAATACCCGGAACTTTAAAAAAATTAAACATTTATTTGAGACCAATTTGTGAGACCACCCCAGAAACGATTTTGAAATCTTATGGTATGCTTATATTAGGTTATCATTTACTTTACTAGTGACCAATTTTAATGTTATTTTAAACCTGTAACTTGTGACTAAAATATTATTAAACTCGAATTAATTCACAAACAAAATCTGGTGCAATAATAATAATGTTTTTATTGAAAAATGATAATAATTAAAGCACGCAGTCTGGCACAATCTACTCCATTTACCTTATGATGCTCATTCTATATTAAAAAATGAAATAACTATTGATTTAATTCCTAAATAACTTGAAAATATATAAAAGAAGATCTAAACAATTCGTGATGACGCTTAACAATTTAAATCGTTATGCACGACGTCTAAATGATATATTTAGATACTGCCGTACACTTTTTCTCACTGCGGAAATATTTTCATCTGACCAACCACGACGAAAACGTATTCTATAGGTGCTTCATTTTGTCCTAATTTTGTGCGAATTTCTCTTGGTGCAGCTGTAAATGATCACTTATATTCATAAAATAGTTGTACACAAACTATTCATTGTTGTTAATCACGGCATGTTGACGTCGTATCATTTATAGATGACAGTCGTTAAGCATTGACACACTATAGATATTTTAAATAAAAATTATGTTTTTATGTATATAAAAGGGCTTTGACATGATTCTACAGGCACGTCTACAGGAATTAAGAAGTTTTGCTTATCTGTCATTCAATTTTGCTTCAATTATCCCAACAATTTATTTATCATTACGCGCAATTACCAATGAATTTTCGAAAATATTCCAACTTCCCTATAGTCCTATTTTAATTCTTGTCTTGTATTAATTTAGTACAAAATTTATATCTGTAAAACCTATCACTCTACTTATGATAACACCGGTACTATTCATTTCATATATGCCAAATAAAATCTCTTTTATCTTGCCGATAAACGGAACAGTCTACCTGAGCCTAACCATAAGAACAAGCCACGGTATGTTTGAAGATTTTTTATTTGGCAAATATCGATGAAATAAACTATACTAATAGGATTGAATTTTTTTAACCGCCTCCAAGCACAGGTCTTATTCAACTAGCCACTCTTACTAAACATTCATAATAAAGGCAAAACATTCATAATAAAGGTAAGTGCACGTAGTCACGCCTCCAGGGCGATTTTAGCTGAAAGAAGTTTCGCACTAAATGTGTTCATAAATTTCCCGGATGGGCCGTTCCGGTCCTGCGGGGATATCAAGTGTCGGCGCTGCGGGAAAAATCAAGTGCGCGCCACCTTATCAACCGCAGTAATTATATCAAGTTGCAGTTATCTCCGCACATCTCCCATTATGCAGGAAAATTTCAGACGTGTCTCGAGACAAAAAACAGAGCACGCCACGTCAAGTGGGAAAGTTTATGTCGCGAGGGCTTCCATTTGAATTTTGGCAATTATCTTTTGCTTAGGTATTACCTTCTTATGGATATAATAAGGAGTAGGTGGGATTAAATGATAAACGACGTGGCGTCTGTGCGCAATTAACCCCAGGGCATATACGAAAATGCAAATTTCTGTTTTTAATTTTCCTGTTCGCTTTAATAATTTGTTTCAAAGAAATTACCTCTTAAATTAATTGAATGCACTTCAAGCACTATGAAATAAAAACATTAAAATATAAAAGGAGTCACGTGATACCTTCAATGCCTGGCAGGGCTTTAGTCCGAGGAGTAGTTGTTTCCTAGAGCGGTTATGTAATAGCTTTGTTAGTCGGGAACTACTTTGATAGCCGCTTGGCGGCTTGGTGGTTCCGTTCTCGATTTCCGACTTATATGTTACTAACAGAGATCGTATCGATAAAGATGTATACGCCATAAAGTTCATTCGGTATTTGTCCTGAATGGGCTTACCGTGTACGGCACTGATGAGAACTAACAAGTTAGAAACAGCTGTATGTCGTTCGGTTCCGATCCGGGACAAATGTCGAATCCTACCTGTGGCAGGTTTTATTTTTTGATACCTTACTTGAAAAATATTTTAATACCCAAATCGAGTTGTGTTGCTTTTGTGAATGCGTGGTGGGGGATGTCATAAAATTAATTCATACAAAATTATTTAAATCGGAAAACAATAGTAACCTCCCCGCTAGAAAATATTGCAACTTAAATACGTATGCGTGACAGATTGTGGTAATGTTTTAGAAAATAAAGCAAACATATTATCACAACATAATCTTAGAATTAATTTCAAACCTCCGACAAGATTATCAAACTTTTTGTATAATCCTGACAAGCTCTAATCATATATTGATGATGTCAAATTGGTTGGCGAAACTAGCATCGAATAACGTAATTTTTCGATGTTCATGGAAAACTGTCTTTCTATTGTTATTGTATATTGCAAATAAATTACCGTGCTCTAAACGTAACGCGTTTATATAGGTCAGTTTTGAAATACGATACAAATATTACTTCCATACTACAAAAATTTTAAATTAAATTTCCTATAATCAATACAAATTTTCTAATCAATCAAATGCTTTTTAAAACTGTAGCAGCATTATATTGCAATAAAGACCATCGTCCAAGCGAAATAAAGTGTTTTTCCAAAAGAAAACGTAACAGGAGTATAACAGGAGAATCTGTTAATGTTGTCTTCAAGTGCATACAAATTCAAATGTATGAGAAAGGCCAACTCGTGTACCAGATTTGACGCCTCTCGACTTATTTTACGGATATTTATATTTATATATTTAAATTGTAAATGTGTACATACACAAGCAGAATAGAAAGTCTAAGGACTGCCAGGATTGTGCGTGTATATCTTAATATTACTGTAGAAAAGTAATAATTCAATTTCAAGAGACTGCTGTATTACCAGAAGATACAGGGAGATCATTTAGGCCATTCGTTATTAATATCCAGGTATTTTTGCTGTCAGCTGTTATCACCTTATAGAAATTAGTGAAGCTCCTTTAATTACGATATTAATATAGACGAAATTATAACAATTGTGTGCGATTTTAAATCAGTTTTATAGTCTCTAATTCCGTAACCAATTTATTCAGCATTAGATTTAAAAAGTAAATGTACCTTGATAGGGAATTAAAATACTTTTCGGATGAGGTATCACGTACTGTTTTGATTTCTTTTAGTTAGTTATATTGTAAACGCCATCAAGAGACTTTAGTATTATTAAGTAATTGTGTAAATAATTTTCTTTAGCATCAGGTCAGTTATATAATAAATAAATTACCTCATTATATTCAATTCGTTTAAGTATCATCAAAGCAACTATAACTGGCAATTTCTGTTACACCTTCTACCCATAATACAAGGTGTCTCAATTTTACTTAAACAAGCATAATGAAGGCAGCGGGTGAAAGGAAGAAGTGAAAAAATTTGTATTCAAAATTGAATTTCGCTACATAAAATGTACATAGAGTGCATTCAAAAACTACAATCTACAAGTTGGGAAAATTTATTTCAAAACTGTTAATAAAATCATTTAGATATGTCAAAGAAAATTTACGTTGTCATTGTATTTAAATGCCATTTCATTGCATAGTTATGAAATTTTGTAGGTCCTTTCTATGTCACTATGTCATACATTTTTTATATTATAATTCATTTTTCTTAATAGAAATTTAATAGAACTCTTTTTTACGTGTACAACTAACATTAAATCGACAACTTTTTTATCTAAACGAATTATGCAATCTACCTTGTCTTTTATTTCATTGTACATAAAAAAATCACAATTCCAAATTCAATATCCAGGGTTATTCAACAGAAATATAGGAGAAACCCACGAGATTTCAAAGCTACATTAAACAAAGTCTTGATTTGGCGAAAATATAATCTTTATATTATATTTTAATTTTGTTAAGTATCACCCAAATGTACTTTTAAATTATATGAAATATTATTTAGACCTTTATATTTTATATCTATCTGCAACGGGTATTTTAAAATAATTGAATTATTTCAAAAATTTAAAGACATTATGAAAAGATGTTATCAAAAACATAACAGGCTCTGCAGTTGTTTCACGTTTAAATAAAATTACTTTTATATCGTTTCCCAATTAAATATTCTCTTGTAATAATAAACGCAAACTTAACTAACCTATTGTTATTTTTAAAACACCCTGTTGATTTAAAATTGAAATAGTTAACTAACTTTTCGTTCCCTTGTAAACAAATTTGGTTTTTAAGCACCATATATGCCATCAGTGTTATCGTACTATTTACCACGAGTATGCCATTTATTATAAAATAAATTTTATTGCTTACAGATGGAATTTTAATTTTTCGCACCCCTACAATGAAACTAATTAAAACTATCATTAACCCGATTGTCGTTGTCGCAGAGGGCCGTGTAATTCCCATGAATCGGCACAATAAACAAAGTTGCAAGTAGTTTACGCGAGGCAAAAGTCATTCAATTACAAACTGAAACTGCAGAATAAAACCATAAATCCGACGGCATTCATTGAGTTATAACGAACGACACAGTAGTAGTTTAAAAGCGTATTAAATCAAACTCCATTTCGTTTCAGTAATCACTTTTACCGCATGCACTAACTCCGGCTATTTCGGCATTATCACTCATTTCGAATTGTGAACATAAGCATTTCCTTTTTATGGGCAATCGTAAATATTTATGGCGCCTATACGCGACCAGAATTGTTGCTGAAATCCAATAAAAGTTAAAAAGACGGTTTTATGTAATGCCCGCGGGGACCAAAAATAATTTCGTTCCCGCGCGCATGAGCTTTATCGAAATAACACCGTGTGGCAATATCACATTCTGATTTCCTTACATCTTCCACTTTCATACCCTCCACGTTTTCTCACCTCCCTGAGAAAATGCTTTGCAAACCTATTAGACTCTTTATTACAATACTAATTTATGAAACGCCATTCGTATCATATACACCCCGATCGATGTAATTTTAACAACTCAGTATAGTATATTTTGGATCACATACTCTATAAATCAGTTTCGCTGGCAACAGTCACACCATATTGTGAGTTTCATAGTCCTGGAGTAAAACTTAATAACAGTGTATAACATAATAAAGCAGGCGCCAAAGATAGTTGAGTATGCAAAATGTGAGGACCGGCAACTATTCTCAGTATCTTATACCTGAACCTTTGCTTTTATTTCATCTGACAACTTATTTTTATCTGTAACTTATAAGTTGGGAATCGAGAAAGGAACCAGCAAACCGCAAAGCAATTATAATCGCTGTAGGAAACAACTACTCCTCGGGCTAAAGCCCCCCCCCCCCAGACATTTTTTGAAATACCAGAGCAGAGCTTTTCAGAGAAAAAAAAAACTCTAGTCGTGCAGAAACACGATAAAGGTGTCGAGGATCGCTGGTAGGTATAATTCAATGCCTAGCGGGGCTTTAGCCCGAGGAGTAGTTGTTTCCTACAGTGATTATGTAATAGCCTTGCTATTCGGGAACCATTTGATAATCGTTTTGCGGTTTGGTGGTTCCTTTCTCGATTCCCGACTTATAAGTTACAGGCATAGATCTTATCGATTTAGATGAAAACCCCACGAATTTGTTTCGACATTTGTCCTGGATCAGTGTACCGTGTACGGCACTGATGAGAACTAATAAGATCGAAACAGCTATCTGTCGTTCGGGTTCCATCTGGGACAAATATCGAATCCTACCCGTGGCGGGTCCCTTTTAAAAAAAAAAACCTGTTTTTACTTTAGATGTTAAAAAACTACCTGTTGTCTTTAAAATAATCACTAAAATGACTCCATAGCATGCGCTCGATCGATTAACTTAATACTTTAGGGGAGGGGGAATAACAAAAATTTGGACTAATACAATTTCTGGAAACATCCAAAATATTAATCTGTAAGCATTTCTGAGCTTATATCAATTGACAGAATGGGGTCCTCACATTTTGCAAACTCAACTCCATCCAGCTCCCGCTCTATAATCTAAACACACACAAATCCGTTAATTCAAGAAATAGAGGCATCAAATCAAATTGGTAGACGTGAACTACTAGAATAACCCCAAAATGAACGAGCGTTCAAAAAATTTGATGTCTGGCAATTTTTTATGGTTATGTAAATTTGAAAATATGTATATACAATGGACTATGAGAGACTTTGAAAATACGATAGGCGCTCAAGTTACCCCACCCGAAGCTTATAAAAGTTCAGCACTTTGATCCGGAGCCGTCACATCGATAGGTGACCTATCGTTAGCCTGTAGAGGTGACTTCGACAATGTCATTCGTACAGTGGTTCGGAGTGGCGGACTAGGCCCTGTATTAGGGTATATGCTTGAGTTTGAATTCTAACGAGGAGAGTTTGGCACCTTTCCCTGAATATGGGAGTGTTTGTCCTCATCCTTATGTGGAACCCCGGTCTATAGTTTTTTAAAGGATAACTATAGTAGTTAAGGAACAGAATTACTATGTATTAAAATAGCTATAGAAATGTTTGAAAAAGTAATAACTAATTTAATAGGTAAAAATAGGCAATAGATAAAAATAGACTGTTCTCAAGTCAGAAAGTACAGGAACAGTATCCTGAGTATTCGTTAACATGTTACCAACTTCTGTAGTTTAAATGATTTTTTTAATGGATTTACTATAAAGCCTATGTTTTCGGAAAGTCTCCTATATTATTTTTATTACAACACTAACTTGTCAAAATTTCTATAACTTCTTTGCTCTTTTATTTCAATACATTTTTGAAGTCAATTTAGTACTTATCGTTGGACATTTTCAATCATTCTTGGCACATTCTGTCTTTTTAGTCTTAAAGTAGACTTTAGATTTTTAAAAACTCCATAATAAAACATCCTAAAGGTCTTATATCAGGTGTTCTACTTCCATCCATTAGAGAATTTTGCATCTGAAAATTCGCTAAAACAATTACATATTAATGAAGTTTATATATTTGATAGTTCTTTGATATAATCAAAACACACTTTATTAAATTAATGAATTCGAATTTCTTCGGAGATACTTATCTATTCTCCGCCTAAATCTTAGAACATGGCGTTTGACAAGCAACTAAAGTATTGCCATAAAAAACGAGCCTGTATTGTTACGGCAATATTTTCGGCGTGAAAGATGCTGTATCATTACCGTTTGAGCAGAAGTAAAGCTGAAGGAGTTCCTAGCAGGAGAAAACATTAAAATAAACGAGCCACTTGAAATTAGCCGTTTTGTGACTGGAACAAATACTTTCCCCTTAACTTTGCCAACTTTATTTAGAGACGTATTATTTTAATTAAGAGGAAGATGTCGCGCTGTTTCCTGCTTTGTTTTAAGGCGGATAATTTGGGATTGCCGGTGGTACAGACTGGGTCGATAAATCGTTCTAAATTTCCATTGAAAATGTAAACAGTTTCCCGAATACTAATTGTAAGATATTTCTTGTATAAAATGCCATACAATATAAATTACCACTTTAGAAGCGATTGCAACATACTGTTAATAATCATTTTATTTGCAGACAGCAGCCCACTTATGAACTATAATATAATACAAAACAAATTTTTAATATAAATATGTATTCAATAAATAAAGTAAAAATCTAATAAAAGAATTTCTCAATAAATAGCGTTTGTACTGAACAATATAACCATGTTACGAAATTGAACAATGGAAATTAGTCATCTTAACATTTATTGTATATTTTATGAAAATGTTTAAAAATGTTTAGTACGAATGATGCTAGATGCTAATGGATAAAATTCATTGCGCAAATCAAAAAATATCAGTCGATATAAAATTTTATTTTGAACGTTTATGAAATTTTATTTGTGTATCGACAGAATACACTAAATTGATTTTAAACACTATAAATCGTATTATGTCGAGAATTGCATTTAAGAATCATGGTACTAATACTTTATGTTCGCAAAATATACTTGTATCTCTTGTTAAACGCGATTTGTGTAGGTCAACAAAGACTTTCTATTATTTTGTTATGAATTGAATTGTAAATATGTAACCTATATTATATGCAATATAATAAATAACATATTTTTCGAAATATGTCGTAAGAGCATCGCTTTTAGGTATGATTCAATGCCTGGCGGGGCTTTAGCCCGAGGAGTAGTTGTTTCTTATAGCGATTATGTAATAGCCTTGCTATTCGGGAACTACTTTGGAAGTTTGGTAGTTCCTTCCTCGATTTCCGACTTATATGTTACTGATATTTTTAACTAGAATGAATATAATTTTGATCTAGTAAAATTCTTAAAAAGAAAGTAATTAATCTTACACAATTTTGTTGTGCAACTTGATAAAACTTTTGTACTAGAGTGAAGGGATAAAGTGAACACTGTTTCAAATTTTACATTTTTTCTTTTTCTAGGGACTCATCATCATCATGAGGTCATCAGTCCTAAGACTGGTTGGACGCTAACCTCCAGCTTCTCCTATCTTGTGCTAACCTACGCATTTCGCTAATTGTGCTACAACCTACATCCCTTACTATTTGCGAGCAGTAGTCTAATCTAGGCCTACCTCTGCCTTTCTTCGCTCCTATTTCTGCCCCCAAAATATCGCGGACTATTCCCCCATGTCTCAGCAAGTGGCTTACCATTCTATCTCTTCTCTTTTTTTTATGTTTTTCCACATATTTCTTTTCTCGCCGACTTTCTCCAATACTTCTTCGTTTCTAACCCTATCAGACCATGGTATTTTCATCATTCTTCGGTAACACCACATCTCAAAAGCCTCTAATTTCTTCCTACTTGCTTCCCCTACCGTCCAGGTTTCGCAACCGTATAGCGCCGTACTCCATACATATGTTTTCAAAAATCTCTTCCTTGTTTCTAAGTTTATTACCCCCGAACATAAAAGTGCTTTCTTTTTGTTAAAAGCTACTCGACCCTGCGCTATTCTTTGTTTTATGTCTTTATCGCTTCTTCCATCCCAATTTATTTTACTTCCTCAATAAGTGAAGTCTTTAACTTCCTCCAATCTTTCATTATTAATTTGTACTTTCGCTTTTGCTCTGCTCTCGCGCCCTCTGCACACTAACACTTTAGTTTTGTTTTTATTCACCCTCATTCCGTATTCCTCTGTCAACACTGCCTCCATTTCGTTCAATGCTGATTCTAATTCCTCCTTACTAGATGCTAATACTGCTATATCAACCGCGAATCTCAGTATTTTTAGTTTCTGTCCCTGTACTTTAATCCCGAAATCCACTTTTTTACCACGTTAGTCGCCTCGTCGATGTACAGATTAAAAATTAGTGGTGATAGCGTACATCCTTGTCTTACTCCTTTCCTAATACCTATTTCCCTTTTTTCCCCTTTTACTTCTATAACAGTAGTTTGCTCTTTGTATAGATTGTGTACTACTCTCCTATCTCTATGCTTCAATCCCGCGCTCCTTAATATCTCGAACATTATCTCCAGGGACTAATATTTCCAAAATATAATTCTTAAAGTTTTAGGACAAATGGCTAACATGAAATAATAGTATAGTGAAAAATGTCTATTTTGTTAATATCATAATTTTTTCCCCAAACTACTGGAACTAAACAAATTCTGGGTACTTTATAGAGATACTTTTCCTGAAGACTTTCTAAAAAGTTTTAGAAGTTATATTTACTCTTAGGTAACATTTATTTGTTTTGCTTCATATTTTTATAATAAATAAAAATTCGTTTATTTTCATTGGAATTAAACAAAATTGAATGCAAAATATTTATGTTCTCAAGCGAACCGTAATTTTTCAAAATCATATTCTCAAATACAGAACACTTTAAATTCTGCGTAGTAAAGAACGATTGTAATTCTGTCATTTATCTTCATTCGTTGTCAAGAAAACAATGTGCAAACTGGACCTTCGCCCCCTTTCTCTTTCTCAAACGCAGAACCTTCTTAATATTCAGTTCTGCACAAGCTTTCAACTGACACATCACAACAAAATTCAGCAGTTGAAGAAGAACTAAGCATGTCGAGATGATGGCATGGAAACAAACAGCAACTTTGCCGACTCATTTTTATATTATTTCGTATGTGGAATTTTAAATATGCCTTGGGGGTATTTGCGGCAATACGTCATATAAGAATCTCGGCTTGAGAAAACATTGCTTTTTTTCCAGTCGACGATAGTAAATTCACTTTTTATTAGGAATATAAATCGGTTCTTAAGACGGCGTTCTATTCAGATAAAAAGTGTAATTGATTTTTACGCAATATGATTTGTTCTGTTGCGTCTTATGTTTCCGCCTCAGGTGATGGAAATTAATTTTTATCGTACTCCCAATATTTCGTGACGTTGTACCGTGGAATCAGTTTTTTACTTTCACTTTAATTAAAAATGTAGGTATGAAAAATATGCAGTTATTAGACATTCGCCTTCAGCAGGTTCGTATATATAATTATTAACGCTATTGATATTTATTGCTCCTCTACAATGAGATTTAAACCTCTAGAACGCTTTAAAACGTCTCAGACATGTCGATTTTTATTGTTGATTGTAAATGCAGACGTCAATTTTTTACTTACACATGTTATCATCTTTTAAGGTTCATTTATTGCCAGTTAATTTAAATGACAAGTCATGATTTTTATATATTCTATCTCAAGTAATATTTATGATGATAGTAATTGTAGAATTTATTTCAAAAACATCGAATACTTGCAGAGAATAATATCAAATAATACACAATAGTAATTTATATATATATATATATATATATATATATATATATATATATATATATATATATATATATATATAAATATATATATATATATATATATATATATATATATATATATATATATATATATAATTGCCATTAATATAATATAAGACTAATTAAAATTTAAAAAATGGTTAATAATATCGACCATGTTTATAAAACAATAGACTATTACCACATTATAAAATATCACATATTTTGTTACACAACATATATATATTTACATGTTACGTGGTCGTAAACTATGACATAAATCAGTAATTATATAATAACAATGACAGTTATCTTCTTTTCAACTGTTTAACTTATTTTTCCTTTTGATATAAGCTGGAAATATTACAGAGTAAAATATGTCGTTAATGTATTATTTTTGAGTGTAAATTGAATAAATGTTGATGTCAATCTAATGAGTATCTGAAAATCTTTTTCTAGAGCAATATTTTCGTATAAGAAATACAATCAAGTTTAAAATCAATTGAAATCAAATAAATATCTGGTCATCCATATATAACACAGAATACGATACATATTCAATAATATACGCTATAAAGACTTATAATTATCTACACTTCATCCAATAGGTCAGAGGAACTATACCATATATACAACTCGAAACTTACTTTTGATTTAAAACTATATTAATATAACTTCTACTGGCTGTGTTTAAAAAGCTATTTATATTATTATATCTCTTATTTTCTTTGTTGCAGATATAATGACGTCCCATCTACGGTGAGTACTTAATTTTTATTTTAAAAACTCCGAGATTAACAAAGTTTAAACAGGTTCTTCCGATACCGACTTCGTCGAGGATATTTCCTCGCCGTCGTCCCGACTTTTTTATTCGGTGTTTTATTTTTATTTTCACGTGGAACAAGAGACCAAGTTTAAAGCTGTTAAGAGTTATTGATGCGGGTGCAAAAGTTTGCGAGTTCGTGAATAAAAATGGGATAATGAAAAGAGCGTTTGGAAATAAATATCTTTGCGTGTCCCGATATTTTATTGTTGAGAAATATATTATATATCACACTTATATCCATGCTAATTGATAATTTATACAATGTATTTACGAAGGACCGCAGAAATTCAGTAAACGTGTCAATAAACTTCTCATGCAAAATGGGTAATACCAATAGATTTTCATGTAAATGTCACTTTTACTCGAAGTTTTCACTTTTTAACATTTAAATTCCATAATTTATAAAAATGAAGGAATTTGTATAAATTATAGATTTTGACAAAAATATGAATTTTGAAAAAATTATGGACTGAAAAAATTATGGATCATAATTTGTAACAATTATGAATTTTTGAAAAATATGAATTTTGAAATATGAATTTTGACATGTGAGTTTTGTAAACATTATGCTTTTTTTAAATTACGTTGGTCCACCACCACTTATATAAAATATGTCCAAGTTTAACATCAGATATTTATCGAAAACCATAAATAAGCCATAAATGAACAAGAACTACCCAGTTTTCACCTACCCCACGCCTGAGGTCATTGCATGCAATAATATTTGGCGAGCGCGGGGCGCATAAACAGCAAGCCATATTATTTGCTGAAACGAATGGAAATATAAAGTTGTTGAACGGAGCAATAGAGATTTCGCACGTTCCGAAGCGAGTGTCGATTTTACGCGTTCCCAGTTGCAACAAATAAAAGTGGATTAAACCGCTTTATGCCCATAAACACGTACTTACGTCGCTACATCCTTTTTAAACGTTTCACCTCGGTTTTTACGTTCGCCTCCCGCGTCTCGTGTTCTTTGAATATAAACCAGGCTTTTCATGGTGCTGCCGATAAAGGGACAATGTCAGTGATTTAGCGTGGAGGTTATGGCGCCTTTCTGCACGGTTGCACTTTTTCTTTTAACGAGGCTGTTTTTATGCGCTCGAAGGTGGTTTGGCATTCAATTATTGGCGATGGCGCTGCATCTGGAAGCGTTGACATATCGAGTTAAATGGCTGGCTTTTACGATCTCGACGCTGTTCTTACACACTAAAGTGTAAAAATTGTTACGTTATATCTTGCGAACGATATATAGGATGTCCCGTTCTCAATAGTCAGGCTCCAGGGACATTCATAAACTCGTACAAAGGAGTCTTGACAGCTTACCAACCTCATCATCATTAGGTCATCAGTCCTAAGACTGGTTGGACGCTAACCTCCAGTTTCTCCTATCTTGTGCTAACCTACGCATTTCGCTAATTGTGCTACAATCTACATCCCTTACTATTTGCGAGCAGTAGTCTAATCTAGGCCTACCTCTGCCTTTCTTCACTCGTATTTCTGCCTATAAAATATCGCGGACTATTCCCCCATGTCTCAGCAAGTGGCCTACCATTATATCTCTTCTCTTCCTTATGTTTTTCCACATACTTCTTTTCTCGCCGACTTTCTCCAATACTTCTTCGTTTCTAACCCTATCAGTCCATGGTATTTTCATCATTCTTCGGTAACACCACATCTCAAAAGCTTCTAATTTCTTCCTACTTGCTTCCCCTACCGTCCAGGTTTCGCAACCGTATAGTGCCGTGCTCCATACATATGTTTTCAAAAATCTCTTCCTTGTTTCTAAGTTCATTACCCCCGAGCATAAAAGTGCTTTCTTTTTGTTAAAAGCTACTCGACCCTGCGCTATTCTTTGTTTTATGTCTTTATCGCTTCTTCCATCCCAATTTATTTTACTTCCTAAATAAGTGAAGTCTTTAACTTCCTCCATCCTTTCACTATTAATTTGTACTTTCGTTTTTGCTCTTCTCTCGCGCCCTCTGCACACTAACACTTTAGTTTTGTTTTTATTCACCCTCATTCCGTATTCCTCTGTCAACACTGCCTCCATTTCGTTCAGTGCCGATTCTAATTCCTCCTTACTAGTTGCTAATACTGCTATATCATCCGCAAATCTCGGCATTTTTAGTTTCTGTCCCTGTACTTTAATCCCGAAATCCACTCTATCTTTTACCACATTAATCGCCTCTTCGATGTACAGATTAAAAATTAGTAGTGATAGCGTACATCCTTGTCTTACTCCTTTCCTAATACCTACTTCCCTTTTTCCCCTTCTACTTCTATAACAGCAGTTTGCTCTTTGTATAGATTGTGTACTACTCTCCTATCTCTATACTTCATTCCCGCGCTCTTTAGTATCTCGAACATTTTTTCCCATCTTACATTATCAAAAGCTTTTTCTAAATCTACAAATCTTATATAAGCGTTCTTTCCTTTTTCTATTGTTTTCTCTAATATTACTCTTAGCGCCAGAATGGCTTCGCGAGTTCCCCTATTTCGCCTAAACCCGAATTGGTCTTCTCCTAGTATTTCCTCCGCTCTATTTTCCATCCTCTTCTGCACTATTCTGGTTAAGATTTTTGACGCGTGGGAAATTAGGCTAATCGTTCTAAAGTTCTCGCATTTGTCGGCTCCTCTCTTTTTCGGTATAGTAACGATAATGTTCCTCTTATAATCCTCCGGCATCTCGCCCGTTTCGTATATGTATTTTACCAGTTCAAACATCCTATTTACTACTTTCTGTCCCGCACATTTCAAAATTTCTATCTGTATTTTATCTACACCCGGCGCTCTACTATTCTTTAGCCCCCTTAGTGCTATTTTAAATTCCTCTCTCAATATAGGTTCTCCTACATTTTCCCTATCGATGCTAGATTCTTCCTCTAATATATCTCCTAATTCCTGACCCTCGTATAAATTTCCTAAGTACTGCTTCCATCTATCCGCTTTCTCCTCTCTTCCGATCAGCATGTCCCCCGATTGACTCCTAACGTTTCTACTTATTGTTCCTATATCCCCGAAGTTCCTCTTAATTATTTTGTAAGCCTCTTACCAACCTATCCGTGAGAAATTATTACTTATCTAACTTGACGAAAACCCTATTTTCCCGATTTTCTCAAATTCTCTTTCTATATCACTTTAACAAGTAATCGTAAATCTTATAGTAGCAAATATAAATTTTCTACATTTACTGTGATAACATTCACAGCTTAATTTTCAAGAAAGTATGGTCCAATTACTCCACCACTCCAAAATGTGCACCAAACCGTGCATCTCTGTGGATGCATTTCTTTTTCATGAACAGCACGTGGATTTTCGGCACCTCAAATTCTACAATTTTGTTTGCTGACGTATCCACCAAGATGAAAATGTGCTTCATCGTTGAACGAAATGTTGTTGTTCTTTTCTAGCACCTAATTTTCTAGAATCACCTTCTTTCTTTTCTAGCAACCAATAAAGAATGTTCGCTGGCAGATCCATATATTTCTTTAAAATGCAATTAAGTTACGAACTATCAAACTGTTGAAATCTGTAGACACTTCATTTTGTCCTAATTTTATGCGAATTTTTCTTAATGCAACTGTAAATTATCGCTCACTTTCATAAATCAGTTGTGTGTTATACTGTTCATTGCGACATGTTGATGTAATATAGTTTGTAGATAACAATCATTTAATATTGACGCCCTATCTTTGAATTAACACAAATGGGGAGCAATTCAAATGCTCTAGTTTCTACTGAGACACCTGATGTTTTCCCAAAGTCTATGATAATTTTTATTTTGAAGACAATGGCACAATTTTGCTCATTGAAACTTGACACCATTAGAATAGTATCTCTCATAAACTATTCCTAGAATGATTGAATAATATTGTCTATTTCAGTTTGATATATGTTGATTTTTTTGTATTGTAGTATCTTGGTTGAAGTTAGGTTTTTTATGTGATTATGTCAACCAGAATCCTAACCTAACTACCCCCAACCCATACATAATTTTATAGACAAAATAACTATAGAAGTTTTTAATTAAACGGTGAATGAGAGATCTTATATTATTTTTCTTTTTGCAATTATTCTAATTCAGTTGACAATTTAATAACGGATAATGGTAAAAAAGATAAAACACGGTTTTATAACAGCTTCATTTTTATTTTTATTTATTCTTTATTGGACTGTATATTCTAAACCACAGTGTAACCAATGCATATCCCAGGAAACGTAAACGTCAATCCCTCCACTCCCCCCCCCCCCCAGAAATAAAATTACTTCAGATGAATTGACCCCCTTAAAAAGATTTTATATATAGCATGAAAATCAACTGTAACTATTGGAAATAGTTATTTTCAATACTACAGAACTAAACTTGCAGAACTAAAAAACAAAAGGAAATAACATGATATATTTGTGAATAAGTATTTTAATACTTATTCCTTGCTCGAGGCATATAAAAAACATTCTTGGTGATAAAGGATGGAGGATTAAGATGTATTTTAGACTCCTTTTTAGTGCAATGAGGTAGGTACTTGTCCCAGGATAAAGAAAACAATTGAACTTTAAACCCCTGATTTACTTTTTTGTCTTTATTCTTTTTTTAAACTTTGTTGTTAATTCATTGGTTTGATATCTTTTTTAGATATTGTATATCAAAGAATCTTTATATGTGACAGTTTCGTTTTTAAAATTAGATTTGTTTTTGTCATGACATATTAATAACTTAAACATAAACATACTAATTTAAAGTTGTAACTTTCTTATTACTATTTTGGACATTGAAGTATTTAATGTGTGGTATACTACCAATTTATACTAAATAGGATAAGTGGAGTTGTCATATGCTGAAAGATGATTCACGATTATTATTTTAATAATAGTTAAATAGAGGGATGGCGGTTTTCATTATTTTTTGTACTGATTTTGATCCTTAAGTATAAGCAATAAGTAAAGTTTAAAATACTATGCGATGTTCTAATAGTGTCTATAAAACATGTGGAAATGTCGTTAACATATTCGTACCTACGCCAATGTAAAAAATATTGTTTGTGATTTATTATCGTAAATAATCTCTTCTAAAGTGTTCAGAAATATTTCAGCCAACAGACGCTTAACGGATTTCGCATTATTAATCCATTTGTATAGATATATTTTATAATTTATTATAGAATCGAAAATAATTTTGTTTTAAACATGCATTAATCATTTCCTGTTTGTCTATTATATTTACTTTTTTATATAACAATTTTTCCTCGATATTTGTTACATCTTTGGATAGCATGCTTAAAAATACATAAATAAAAATAAACATTACAGATTAAAGTAATATTTCTAATATGGGCAATGGTTTAAGTTTAAAAAATAAGAAAATCAGGAACGCAAATTATTTTTATTAAGTAACGGTCAATTCTATCAATTTATCCAAAAATCCTTCCTTTCGTTCTTCCTTATATATCAAAAATTATTGCGTGGAAAACTTGTATACAAAAATATATATAAATGAATTAGAAAATCCAAGAAAGTCAAAATTACTCGCAAATAATTTTGAAAAATTGTTATTGCCACAATATTGATCAATACTCAATAGTTTTGGAAGAGAACTTGCCAAGTTCTTTTCATAATATGATTTGTAGTACAGAACCATCAATATTGATTGTATTAAATGTTTTTCATTAATTACCAAGAACCGTTATTTCTGTTTTTCTATAACTGGCAATATTAGATGTGTCTAAAATATTTCCTTGTTTGGACAGCACCTAAATAGTTGAAAGCTAATATTTCATTTTACTTTATTTAGGTTCCAAAAAATAAAACCCGCCACAGGTAGGATTCGAAATTTGTCCCGGATCGGAACCGAACGACATACAGCTGTTTCGAACTTGTTAGTTCTGATCAGTGCCGCATACGGTACGCCGATTCAGGACAAATGCCGAATGAACTTTATGGCCTATACATCTTTATCGATACGAGCTATTACATAATCGCTCTAGGAAGCAACTACTCCTCGGGCTAAAGCACGACTTCTGATCGTACAGAAACACGAGAAAGGGGTCGAGGATCGCTTCTGGGTATAATTCAATGCCTGGCGGGGCTTTAGCCCGAGGAGTAGTTGTTTCCTAGAGCGATTATGTAATAGCTTTGCTATTCGGGAACTACTTTGATAACCGCTTGGCGGCTTGGTGGTTCTTTTCTCGATTTCCGACTTATAAGTTACTGACGTTTATTTAGGTTTATCCAGAAATAATATAATCTGAGTTCACGAATATTCCTGATACGTCAAAATTTGTCACGAAATAGTTGAGATGATCTGTAAATGAAAAATGTTTCGAAATCTCTATATTTTGTTCTCAATGTATTGTGGAAGAAAATTGAATATCTTCTTTTAAAATACCAGGATTTGTCACATGACTCCTGTTTCTACGCCATTGAGAGGTTAGATTACCAAGCATAAGTGCGCAAAGTACATATATACATATGTATTTTTTAATTAGAAAGATACCAAATAATACCATAAAAAGATACCTGTATAAAGTACCAAGATTTATGTATCCAATAGCCTTCTAGCAGACAGAGAAAGAAAATTAACCCAATTTCGAGCAAGTCTTATCTATTATTAATATAAAAGTTTTATATCATCCAGTTATGGATTCTCCTTGGATAAGACTTCAAACATTGTAAGTTTTTAAAGTCATTTCCGCCGTATATTTCTTCCATGTGTTCGACTAAATTACATATTTCAAGAAAATGAAAGACGCTCTGCACTATAATTCAAGTCAATTCTTTATCGGTTACAGCAAAATTGACGTTCTAAACTACGGCAATTTAATAATTTCCTTCAAGTTTTATAGTGTATCGGAAAGAACAATAAAACACGCTCTATTTATTATGGAAAGCGCGTGTTAAAATTCCGAGGAGAGAAAACGCAACGGCGAAAATAAAAGGAAAACACCGTCGCAAAATACCGAAGTAAGGTGATACAAAAAGAAACAACAGAAATTGTAAACTTATTAGTGAAATGAGGCAAATAAAGTTGTAGAACTCTATCTATCCTCGGAATACCAATCGGGGAACTTTTCCACGTTTTTTGGAATACGTCTAAGTTAGCCGGGGTAGCGCTCCTAATTTTTAATTTAAATGCATGTTATATGTTGCGAGCTCGCTTGAATTTCTCATCGGCGCAGGGGAATATTTTAAACTGCAGAACTTGTTACATTCACTTTGTACGGTGTTAACAAAATTAATCATGTACTGAGCCGTTCCATGTGTTCTTGTTATAAAGTTTTGAGTTACGAATTATTTATGAATTCAGCTGAAACGTGTGAATAATTATCACTCGCCACTTTTAGTATACAGGAATAATTAATAAATGCTCTCTGCAAAATTCATTTCACAGGAATTTTATGTCACAGAAATTATATTAATTTATAGCAGTTTTATATTTATACTAAGTAGGACAACATCGGTATAGATTTCTTAAATAATTGCATCACTAGTAGTGATCCTACATCTTGAAATGTATGACCTCTGAAACTGAAAAATTTTGCACACACAAAAATCGACCTCCATCCTTAAAGCCTCAGACAGAGCTTTCCTAAGGGGTCACACAGACCTCCTGCAGAAGGGGTAAAAGAAAGATTATACACATAGAGACGAAGACATGTCACAGTACTAATGACATTATTATAGCCACTTCTATAGGAAAATACGATAGGTCACCCATCCTTATAGTGGTGGCAGAGTAAAGTGTTGCACTTTAATTAGCGCCTCTGCCGCAAAGTTGTGGTTCTAAACTACAGTAATTTAATAATTTCCTTCAAGTGTCATAGTGTATTGGAAAACCCAATCAAACATGCTATTTATGCTATTTATTATAGAAAACGAGTGTTAAAATTCCAAGAAGAGGAAGATTCGTATCATCTCTTATTTTCTATTAATTATTTTTCACACAAACTCTTATTGGAATCTAATATCTTTATCATTGAAAAAGTAAGATGGGATGAAATTAAAAAATAAATCGTTTCAAAATCATGCGGGTATTTGTTTTTATTTTTGTAAATTCTTTTTTATTTAATTCCTGAAGTATTTTCCGGTCTTCAAATTAAATCTAACATCATTCAAATATATCAAAGAGTTGCCGTAAATTTTAAAATATTACTCAGATATAACAAATTCAAAATATAGATTTTTAAAAAATGATGCACTAAGTATATAACCTAGACCTGTATCCTAGAATGCTTTATCGTATATAAAATAAGGTCTTTACTGTACATTTGACCATTCTAAGTTTGTAATACAAGTCACATTATGATCCAAAGGACTTTCTTATTTTTGTTTCTTGAATTTCTTTATTCCAGTTTTTTTATTAAAGTGTTATTAATTCTACAACAGATGTATTCTTAATGCCACATATTTATTGTTTCACCTTATATATAAATTATTTCGAAATAAACAGTTATAAAACCTTAAAACGGACTTTTCCGCGCGTAGAATATCTCTATCTCAAAAATAAGTGACCGAGAAAAAATAAACCAACACATAAATGCAGAACATCTGTTTTATGCGACAGTTTTACTTTTTTCAAATAGTCCACCCTCGTGCTTCCTCATGACCACTGAACAGGATGGGATGTGTCCTGTCCACCTCAAACTCAATAGATGTCGTCTGGTAGACGTCCGTAATCAGAATCAGTTGAAGCCCGATCGATCCGACACGATTTAATTGAGTGAAAAATTCTCAAATAGTCCACCATTGTGCTTTCTCATGACCCATGCACATGGTAGAGTATATTCTATCTACCTCAAAATCAATAGGTGTCATCTGGGAGACGTCCCCTATCAGAATCAGTCAAAACCCGATCGATCCGACATGATTTAGTTGAGTTATCGTGTTAACAAAAAAAATTCTCAACTGGTCCACCGTCGTGCTTTCTCATGACCCATGGATAGGGTGGGGTGTGTCTTATCCACCTCAAAATCAATGGGTGTCGTCTGGGAGACGTTCCCGATCAGAATCAGTCAAAACCCGATCGATCCGCTACGATTTAGTTGAGTTATCGTATTAACAAAACAAATTTCTCAAATAGTCCACCATCGTGCTCTCATGACTCATAGACAGGGTGGGGTGTGTCCTATTCACCTCCAAGATCCAAAACTCGATCGATCCGACACAATTTAGTTGAGTTATCGTGCTAACAAAAAAATTTCTCAAATAGACCCAAGGGGTGGTGTGTGCTATCCACCTCAAAATCAATAGGTGTCATCTGGGAGACTTCCCCGATCAGGATCAGTCAAAATCCTATCGATTCGACACGATTTAGTTGAGTTATCGTGCTAACAATAAACTTTAATGCCGACGAGACGACAACGACGACACACATACAGCAATAAATTTTTTAAAAACCATTTTTTTTATATTTAGGCCGAAAAACGAAAAATAAACCCAAAAAAAAATTAGTTTTTTCATTTTTTCTTTACACGATCACATTACTTTTCCGCTAGTATAGTGGAGTGCGGAAAAGTAAAAAAATAATCCCCAGGAATATCTTAAGGCTCATTAAGTTAATTAAAAGCCAATGAACACGTCAAATAAATCAATTAAATTGCGACTAGTCTTTTCTCGTATTTCAAAGCCTCTTAAAATATATTTTTCAATTATAATCTTCGCAAACCCTATACTTTTCTTTCTTCGATAATCAACTGGATTCCTATGTTATCTATATGGTAGTCTTTAATGAAGTATCTTTCCGATTATCCCAAGAAAAAGTCCATGGCTTTTCATGATAATGTCATATGTAGTAGTTTCCTTGATATCTTCTATACAATTTCAGTAAATAATAATTAAAATAATAAATTTTACTAACCTACTAATCTCTTTTTTAGATAAATACAGATACAAGATCTTTAAATCCCAAGCGTTCACAATTTCGGTGTCTAAAATAATCACGATTTGAAAAACTCGATGCTCCGAGATGAAAATCTTTGAGAATTTAAAATATAAAGATTTCAATTTATACACTTTTACGGTTTCGAAATTGTCCACTATTACTATAAAAATTTTCAACTTGGGTCAACGACTGACTGTTAAGAAAGCAGTTTTCCACGAACACCGAAAGTTACTAAAGCTAGTCAGTTTTAATCACCTCCCGATGATGCCAACTTTGTTAGTGAAGCGCGCGTCGAGAAACGTGTAATCTTTGCTGCGTTTTATTGCTGACGCGAACGTTCTAGCCCCTTCCCAGGATATTATTTAACTGATTCAATAGAATGGTATGTTTGCTCAGGTTTTATATCATTCATTAAATATTTTCATGGAGAACAATTATAATAATAGAAAATAATTTGTTTTCCAATTGTCTCAGATTCAATTGCCTCTGCAAACTTGCATATTCAATCTTCGGTAACACGTTTTATAGAATCCTCGTACTTCTCGTATAAACGATAGAATAATAAAAATATATATTCAGTTAACTTTAACAAACAAGTATAATATCAAGTTTTATATTTACTATTCTGCTGAACAAAAACTGGATATATGGCTGATAGTCCGCACGATATCAACATTAATTTATTACGTCTAGCTACAAGAAATTCTAACGACACACAAAACAGTTTTTCCCTTGCTCGTCACTGAATGTTGTACATAATTTCATTGAATATATCGTACTATATACGAGCCACTAACTATATCACTGTTTAACATAAAAACCATATAAATAACCTTCCTTCCATTTGATAATGACATAACGCAACGCAAATGACCCGCTAAGTAACATGCCACACAACCACTTCACGATGTATACAAATGAAATCGGGGCCCATCGTGAATTTAAACTCGGGCCATTAGTTTAGATGTCGCAAGGATGCTTTTTATTAACAAAAAAGCACTTAGAATAGTGAAGTGCTGTGTCCTATGTACTGAGATGCTACCACGTCTCCCTGGTAATGCGACCAACATCGTTTTAGTTATGACGATGCGACGGAACCATTGTGAGTGTATGCTGACGATATTATGGTCCTTTGCTAGAGAGGCATCAAACTGAGATGTATTTCTCCGCAATGGAGATCTCTTTTGTTTTGTAGTTGATTTTGTACATATTAGGATTCTAACTAATTGCTAAAAATTAGGCAGTATAAAACATTAATATTTACTTAATAATTCAGTAATAACTGATGAAGTAACATAAACCCTTTGTAGGATGTACTTAATTCCTCAGGCCTGTCAGGCAATATAAATTCATGTTTTATGCTGAGAAGGAACCACTTCTTGTAACAAAAATGTTCGTGTGTGTCTGTGTCGTGGACACGGCCGTGGGTTTTACGTGAATACGTGTACGTATTCACGTAGAGGTAATATTTTCTTTGAGCGTAATGTCTAATATCATAATAATTTTTTTAACAAGTCCTTCTGATCACCATGTTTTATTTGGGATTCGTTGGGTTTAGGAAAGGAATCAAGTAAACAAATAATTTTTATTACTGTATTATAACTTTATTAGTGATAGGTCTGTGATACGAAAAGTATGAAATATATGGCATACAGGATACATCGATATTTCTGATAAACGTTAAATCAATGCATGTGTTAGAGAAGTTTCGATGTAAGACAAATTAAACTCGCCAAGCATGAAGTCGGGAAACGAGCGGCCTTGCGAGACATTAACATTAAAGTCTCCGACTATCATGATTGATGTAGTGAGACCTGGCTCGTAGCCGGGTATAATCTTAACGATGTTTTTGGAATACTTTAATAGCGATCGTAACATACAAAGCTTAATTTCTGCTAACGCTGTGCCCGGATGGATATACACACACCCGAGTATTAATTTGAAGATGTCATCGACTGTTACGTTCACTAGACAGACATCACCAACCTTTGGGTCTTTTATCTGCAAATTCATCTCGGTAATGTCAACGTTAACTCTGTTACGATCAGTGAAGCTATTGATGTTGCGATATATGGCGACTCCACAGACTATGCGATTTGATGATGATGATACCGCCGCCGATGATGTATTTGCAAATTATCTGCGCTTAGCGGTTTTACGATATGATTTCAGATCAAAGCCAGGGCGCCGTCGTTGATCCGCTCAGACGCCTTCATTCTTTTACCTTCCCGGCACCGCTTTACTTTGTCATATGGTGGTTTATGGGTATCACCAGATTGCTCTTGAGATGCCCTTTCCAACCGTATGTGTTCTCTATATTTCGATTTGGCTTTTCGACGAGTATAGGCTGACATTGCGATATTTATTTTAATTTTTTACTTTAACACCATATATATTCACTACAGCTATTTCATACTACTGTTTTATACACGAAATCTATAGATCTTGACAAGAGCTGCCGATTTAAACCAAGACGAACGTCGTAGCTTCACCGAGTCAAATCGTATACTAAACGGAAATTATGAGACGCAGCAAAACGATCTCAAAATGGCTACCCTTCCCCCGCCGCCGCGCGCGAGGCGTCACAGTCCTCACTCAACGTAATGAATTCTTTGATCCTTTATCTATCGAGTGGTGTAATTAGATTTTGGATATAGATGACAGTTAAGTAGCTACAACACCACACTGTATCCCCCGATTTTGTTATCATCAGTTTTTTTAATTGCCTCCCAGTATGGAAGCAAATTTAAAGACGTATTCACGTCAATACAGGAAATGTGTGGAGGAATATGTGAAAGTGGACATTTCATTAATGTTTAATATAATTTCACATCACGTTCATGCCGAATTACCCTAGAAAATAAAACAACACACTCACGCTGTCTGAGCTTTGGGATACACAGACGCGAACAACATTCATTCCCACGTACATTGCCAGTGTTGACACTTGGATTCTAACTAAGGCCATGATCGTCTGTGGCTAGTCGCATTCGCCACACAGCGCGCTTTAACCAACTGAACTGCCATGGAGGTTTTCAATTACATTAAACTGTTTTAAAGTGTCTCCATTAAGAAAAGCTTTATCCCTAGAAAATAACTTTTATTCAGAAAATAACAGAAGATAATCTAGATCATAGATCACCAGACTTTACGCCATTAGAGGTTCTTACAAGAATAAAGTGTGTATATTTCAATAGATGCCTGGAAAGATTGTTACAAAACAATTTTCCATGTGCATACACCTCCCTTGTCCGTACTGAGATTCAAAAAGAACCAAAAACGTATTCTTACTAAGTTTCAACAGGTATGCACACATAGAAAGAGCTATATGTCGTTATATTTGTTTGGAGAAAAATGTATAGATATATTTAAAGTTGTAATTTTATAATAGAAATAAATCATAAACCATTCATATAAACTTTTAAAACTCTTATTTGCATGTCCCGCTCACTTACAAATAACAATGATTCAACTACAAAAAGTTAATTTTAAAGTAATATACGCCAGGTGAAGATTTATGTACAACGGATACACTTTCAAGAGCATCTTTAAAATGTCAAAAACTGGAAAATAACGTTGATGTCTAATCAAAGACTTGTCTTTGATTAGACATCAAAGACTTGTCTAATCAATGACGGACTAAAGACGGATCGATGATCAATCAAAGACGAATCGGACGCGGACAGATGACGGACCGGAGACTGATATAGTCGATATATTAACTTCTACTATAGTCGATTATTCCAAAAATATATATATATTGGCCTTTATCTCGCTTATTTATAACTCTAAATTGGCAGATAAAAAATGTTATGTAGTATAAGCTACATCAGAAGATATAGAGTTAAGAATGTACAGGATATCTCATATAAATAATCGTCTCTGTTGTGCTGTATTTACCTGGTTCCCCGTGTATATTTACGACTTAATTTACAAGACGTACTCTTTAAATTAAAAATAATCATACTGTTAGAAGTATACAGAAATAAAATACAACTATAAATTATGCTATATTATTTATGAGATATGTCAAATTGATCAAAATTTGTTGATACATATTCCATCAATTACATCGCATCTAAGTTGAAAGCTATTTAAAACAGCTTTCTCCAGTAATGAATTTTCTAACATACCATTTTTTTTATGTAAAACAGTTCGAGTTTCCAAAAAGTCCATTACCCCTCGTCACTTTAATCCCGATATTCATTCATCGTATTTCGAAACGCTCTCAAGGAGAAATTATTAACATCGGAGTATGGAAATTTCGAACGAGGGTTGTGGAACATTGTAAAACCAAGCGAAATTTTATGGCAACACGTCATAAAGCTGTATCTAAACGATGCGATAACTTATTAAAATGTACGCCGACAAATAAAGACCCTATGGGGGCGTCCCTGAAGTGGCAACGAAATTTGTCGAACGAGATTGCCCCACTAATTTATTCAATACTGAATAGGAATCATTTCAACGGGTGCTGTTGGGATTTTATGGATTAAAAGTGCACTTAAGGCTACGTGATATTAATAATTTAGATTAATATTCAAAATCTTAACATCAATTCAATATCGATATTTTTGTTTATGCGCAGGGTCCCTTCCTCTCAGAAACTAACAGCTACTGATTATGACGTCACAACTTTACAATTTGAGTTTTTGTTTATCGAAAGTAAATAAAAATAACACTGGAGAACAATTCGTAACACAATTTCTGTTGAGTTGAATTTATGAGCTTTTTTAGGGTTAAATAGGCATGCTGATTTAAAAACTGTAGTTAATTTTCTTCTACAACGTCAAGTTTTTTCTATACACCTTATGTAAATGTGACCACTCTCCGTGGGGTCGAGCGTGAATCACATGAAGCACTATTGTTCTCCTATTGGCTGACATAAATCTTCAAGGTTCATATTGTCTAGACTAATTCAGTTACACTTGAGATACTGTACTGAGTACTTCCTTCTTGGCTAGCAGATACAGCAGAGCTCGTGAGGAGCATTAGGTGCACTCGAATTAGCTGCAAAGATCTGACCTGAAACCTAGTGATCCAAACATTCCACATCAGTCACTTGTCGACAGACAGAATATTATATTTCCACCTCTGCATATAAAACTGGGCCTCATGAAGCAGTTTGTTAAAGCTTTGTCAGTTGAAGGAGACTGTTTCAAGTATCTAATTTCAGCATTTCCTAGCCTGTCATTTAAAAAGATAAAGGCCGGTGTGTTTGATGGTCCACAGATGGTCCAGAGAACAGCTCGTTAACGATGAACATTTCATCGGAACAATGACAGAACTTCAAAAGAGTGCTTGGTTGGCATTCAAAAACATTGTCAAATACTTTCTTGGTGATACACGAAATTACACTGAAACTGTCCAGTAACTTCTGGAGAACTACAATATGCTTAGATGCAACATGAGCATCAAGTTGCATTTTTTACATAGCCATCTTACTGACTTCCCTAAGAATCTTGGTGCAGTTAGTGCTCAGTTAGTTAGGTTAGTGGTCTGGTGGGAGAGAGCCTGTTTAAAGTCGGAAGCCAACCGACTTAACAAGCTAAGAGGATTGATTCTAAGAAGTTTAACCGAAGCCCCAAGATCAACACCGATCGAGGCGATGAGGATACTGGCAGGAATACCACCTCTTGATGTCACCCTGAAAGCGGAAGCCGTAAAGGCAATGTACAGGGTGGGAAACATGAATAGGAAGGTAAGGGATCTGAATAGACTCTCAAGAGAGCTAGCTGAGGAGGGGCTCCTATGGATGTCCTGTGACAGTATGGGTGTCCACTTCCTGTTTGACAAGAAATATAAGATCACCCTCACCAGTAAGACCGACTGGATGGAGGGTCGAGCTGGATTACCGCTCAATGGAGACATCTGCTACACGGATGGAGCCAAGAGTGAGAACAGAGCGGGCGCGGGGGTGTATAGGCAACGCGATGGGATAGGTAAAACCTTCCCCCTGGGTAAATACACTACCGCACTCCAGGCCCAGCTAGTTGCAATTACATACGGTGTTCTGAGGGTCGACCAAAATCAGACCCAGGAGAGGCTATGTATCTGCTAGGATAGCAGGGCGGCGTTGGCAGCCCTAAATTCAGCAACGACAAAGTCGAAGCTAGTCTGTAATTGCTATGAAGCATTGTACCACTTGGCAGGGAAGGGACCTGTGGAACTCTTATGGATATGAAACAGAGGAAGATGGAACTCTTATGAAACAGAGAAATATCGAGAGGAGTAACGGGTTGTCGAATAACCAAACTCTTCATCGAAGACTCAGAGATTGAGAAATGGGCCCAATAATTCATTGAATTGAACAGATACAAATCCATAACCCTGGTGGGTTATGGCTTTGTATCTAACCACCATAGTAGCCTAAATGCACAAGCTGAGGCTGACTGACAGCCCGGCATGCAGATACTGTAGAGAAGACGAGGAAACCTCGATTCGTCTTCTTTACACCTGCCTCGCACTGGAGAAGAGGAGGTGCCTTATATTAGGGACCCCTGTTATCCTAGAGGAGGTGAGGCTTAAGGCGAGGGACGTGTCCAAATTGCTCCTTTTATGGGATAGCATTTTTGAATAATGACCCGGATAAGAGGGGATCTCCAAGGAACTACCCATGCAATCAGTGGCTGATGAGGCAAAAACCCATATACCATAATGACGTAGTGATGAGTAGGGTGAGCGATTCCACCAAGATTTCAAGATCATGTAGGCACGGTATCAAGGTGGATGGGACGTACATATGAAAGCTGACTATTATTGGAGCATCAAGCGGGATCTTCCACATATTAAACACCATAGAAAACCTTTTTTACCTTAATACATATATACGTTTACCTTTTGGTAAACAAACTTTACTATTTGTATGAACACAATTTTACTTGCAATAACTATATACTCGTATAGCCTCTGTATGAATAAAACTATTCTTTGTTAACAGCATATTTAGTAAATTTCTTCTTTATTTTTCTTTATATGCACATTTTGTTTGACTTTTAAAACAAATAGAGGGTATCCTGTAGCTTAAAAAGTTGACGTAATAGACAAAAAGTGAGATTATTTTTGGATTCAGAGGCCAAAAGGTAGTCAAAAACAAGCCACAGATCTAGGATAACCAAATTTCTGTTCTCCAGTGTAACCAATACCTCCTCGTATGAACCCGGGCTTTTTGTTCGTGGTCTGCTGAAATATAAAACGTGGCTATTCCTTTTTTTTTCATTTTTAATAAAATAATATAAACTACAATACGAGCGACTGGCCACGGTGTGCTGAGCTGTTAAACGAAGCGGGACGGCCGTTCATATAGACACGTCTACCAGGACTCTAAATACCATTCTGCAGGACAAAACCTTTTTCATTTCGAGTCCCATGCATCGAACGCCTTTCTCCCCTTTTCAATTTTATTTTATTGCATTCATTTGGTCTATTTTTGTTTTCTATTTACGTTTCTCTCGACCACGGACATAGTCGCGCCAGGTGGCGATTATGCGTTCGAGCTCCAGGACTTTCAAACAGAATCGAATGCAGGAGAGAACAGGGTAGTTCCTCGTCCTCTGTTATTTAACAACTATTTTTGTTTAACAACTATTTTAAATTATATAAAAAGAAAACTTGCAGAATTGAAACTTAAAATGTTCTTGTTCTTTCTTGTATTGAAAATAAATCCCCGCTTAGTTCTTAATACAGAGTTAAATTACTTAATCAACAATGTTGGAATACCAGAACATTTATTGTAGTTTTCTCGGTTTTAACTAATCATCTACAATATTGATGGTTTAAAGTAGCAAGAAGACCCAGTAGGCATTCTCTGTTTTCCATTTTAAAAAGTACAAAGAAAATTCTTAATGCATTATTCATAGCTTAACAAAATATCTAAATACTATCTGCAGTAAATAATTTTTTTTCAGAATTAAAACACAACAATCAGTCACAAAATAATTCTAAAAATTAATCATAAAAGTTCATACTCTAGTTGAAACAACTAATTTAAGTAGTATTTTTTATTCTATTGAAGAGCTTCTATTGAAGAACGGTACGTGTAATACTTCTATGTTCAAATAGAAGTATGGATTCATCGAAATGAGGTAGGCGGTGCCATTTGAAAAATAAGTTGCAGATGGTTTCTTTGGTATTGAAAAAATCAAGAAGTTTTAAGTTCACACTCGGCAAAGTTCTTCCTATACAATTTAAAATTGTTTTGGTTCATCTTTGTATCTTTTCAAATAAAGGAAATATTGACAGTAAAAGATATTCTGGAACATCCTATTTATCTAAAGCAACGGCAGGAACTATTTTTACGACACAACATTATATTGGAAACAAGCATTTGCAAATCGGGGAACAACAGCTATTTTTCTGTATCTAAACGTTGCTTAAATAACATATCTAGAAGATATTTGAACAACATTAGGGTATGCTAAGTTAAAGCAGTGCAAATTATCCTAAATTAGTCAGAATTAGTTTCAATCCTGACTACGGACCTGTCTTTGAGTAGATAGACTTGCTTCATTGCGTCTTTTTTTTTCAAACATTACTATTCACGCGGTGTTTTGAATAGGCGCTGTGACAAATGACGCCGGACGTGTTCGCAATTAATATTTTCTGACAAATAACGCTTCTGCGAGGTTATAATTACGTGGCTGTTTAAAAAACGGCATACTAACGGCGTTCGCGAATTTGGAGCCAGCCGAAAGTAGCAGGTTTTTATAAATTAAAAAATATAAATAACACAGTTCATAAGCAGAGGAAACGTAATAAATGCGTTTCTTGATTAGTAAATTTGTTACGAAATAAGTGTTTAGTAGTAATCAAGCATGAAGGAAGGTATATAAAATGTTGAAGTTTTTTAAGAATAATAATACTAAATCAACTTTGTGGAAAATTGTATATAAACAAAATATGAATAATTTTCTATTACAAGGAAGAACTCTAGCCAAAGGCTATTCAACTTTACTCTACATATGTATATTATTATTATTATTATGTTATGTGGACTTGGGAATCATCAGTCACTGATCGCATAGGTAGCCCCTTGGCGATCCCCTTTTATACGTCATTATCCAAAAATGCTATCCCATAAAAGGAGCATTTAAAGCACGTCCTCTGCCCTAAGCCCGCCTCCTCTTGAATAACAGGGGTCCCTAATATAAGGTATCTCTTCTCCTCCAGTGCGGGACAGGTGTGAAGAAGGTGAATCGAGGTTTCCTCGTCTTCTTTACAGTATGTACAGATCAGCCTCAATTGATACTTATATGCATTCAGGCTACTATGGTGGCTCGTAATAATTCCCACCAGAATTCTTTTTTTCTGACTTTAGGCCTATTCAATTTAATGAATTCTTGGGCCCATTTCTCAATCTCTGAGTATTCTATGAAGAGTTTGTTTATTCGACAACCCGTTACTCCTCTCCATCTTTTGTTGTGCTGGTCTCTTGCCCAGCCATTGATGCGGTCTCTGATCAGATTCCGACTTACTCCCACTGCAGGTTCTTGTCCATAGAGGTTTTCCCTGGTCCCTAGTCTGGCAAGGTCATCTGCAATTAGATTTCCCTTAATGCCATTATTGCCAGGTATCCATACGAGTTCCACCGGTACCTTCTTTGTCAAGTGGTTCAATGCTTCATAGCAATTATAGACTAGCTTCGACTTTGTCGTTGCTGAATTCAGGGCTACTAACGCCGCGCCGCCCTGCTATCCCAGCAGATACACACCTTTTCCTGGGTCCGGTTTTGGTCGGCCCCCAGGACACCGCATGTAATTGCAACTAGCTGGGCCTGGAGTGTGGTAGTGTATTTGCCCAGGGGGAAAGTTTTACCTATCCCATCACGTCGCCTATACACCCCCGCGCCCGCTCTGTTCTCACTCTTGGCTCCATCCGTGCACTCAGATGTCTCCATTGGGCGGTAATCCAGCTCGATCCTCCATCCAGTCGGTCTTACTGGTGAGAGTCATCTTATATTTCTTGTCAAACAGGAGGTGGACACCCGTACTGTCAGAGGGAGTCCATAGGAGTCCCTCCTCAGCTAGCTCTCTTGAGAGTCTATTCAGGTCCCTTACCTTCCTGTTCATGTTTTCCACCCCGTGCATTGCCTGCATGTGTATAAATTTATAGTAAATACAAAACAACATTAGATAAATCGATAACCGAATAATTTACGACATAGAGCAGAACGAAGTAAATACATTTATAAAAGATAAAAGATAAATACGAGTATAGATAAATAGAGTTGTTAAACTTGATAAAAATCAATTCGTTTAAAAATATGTAAATGCTACCAACAATCAATGATCGTTGATTTATAAAATGTAGTTTTAGTTTTTTTCAAAATCTGTTTATCGGCAGAAATTCTAGATAACGATTTATACTATTATAAATAATAAGTGCATTAAGAGAATTATCGTACCTCCTGCACAAAAGGGTACGATAATGTGGGAGAGAAAGAGAGGTAGGAAACTGAATATTTATATTTTTAAATGAATGTCAATTTATCTTGAAGATCAGATATCGAGGAAGTTTGTAGCCAACTGTGGACAAGCACAGTCTATTTGTATAAATTCATTAATCAATTAAGATCATAATTTTTTTTCTGAGATATATTTTGTTTAAAATATATAACAGTTCTATCATTTCTATCAAATTTGTTTTTATTAATCTTTATAAGTTAAAATAAGCCTCTATTTAAATGAAAATAGTAGCCCCACAAAGACCGAAAAAGTATACGTTACTCGACACGCGTTTCGCTAATGAAGTTGGCAAAATCAGGAGATAAATTCAACTTATTAAACTAAGACCTTGTTTAAGTAAGCCTCTTCGATATGGTCCTTTTCACAAAAATATTGTAGTGTACCATTTAATATAAACATTAGTTAAAAAATTAATAAAATTATGGATCTATCAAATAACATATAAACATAAAAAATAATTAAAGAATGAAAAACTGTTAATTATTTTCTACTATTCGGGACAAACTATATTATTAAATACAAAGAGAAAAAGTAGCCAACTAACAAGACAGGTTAAAAGCATAAATATAATTAGGATGAATAGTTACACAATTAATTACGTATACATTATTACAAATTACTACGCACGAATATACCGAGAAATATATTTCCCGAGCCATCCTTAAGTAGATCTCACAACAGTGAAAATCAATTAGCCTAATGGCCATTTAGCCATAAAAGCTGGAATATCCATAAAAAGTATGTTATTCATTTTTTGTGTCTGGCAAAAAACTCGTCCATAAAAGCGAGAGATCTGAGCTGTTTTTATTTCGGGGCGCCAAATATTGCGAAAACGTTGTGTTGCTGAAACCTCTGAAACCTAAAGAAATTTCGATTAAATCACCTTCGACTCTGATGTTTGTTATTCATTTTAAAATATTGCATTGCATTTATTACTTAAAATAGCTTTTGTATTTGTATAACTTCTTTTTATTCTCAGGTAACATAAAACCTCAGTATGTTATTTGAAGGCTAAGTGTAACTTGATACTATTATGTGCCTTACCATACATCCAAATTGTAACTAATATCACGTTTAAGATCGCTTGCTGAAATTTTAAAAAGTTATTTCTCAAAACTAATATCTTGCAGACTACGCGATAGTATAACAAAACTTATAAAGTCTCAGCAGAGCTATCATACAGGCAGTATAGTATTTATGCAATATTAGTATTATAGTCACAATCATAAAATTCTTGTTGGGTTTTAAATCAAATAAAATTGTTTTTAAAAAGTTAAATTGAAGAAAAGTTATTTAACATTGATATTAAATTTAAAATCAGTGCACTGCCATTTTTCTTACGAATTGGGATCGTTTTTTCATAATTTCAGTCTCACTGAGGGTAGTAATTGGTTGTTCGAAAACTCAAACGAATGCCTGTTTCAGAGAAGGCCCTAATGGAACTTTTCGCCATTCTGGCCACTAAAAAACGGCGCTTGTACAGCGACCCGACCTCAAGGAGTGTAATCATGTCATATTTTAAGGGGTGTAAGAGTTCGCGCTCTTGAGATTGATACTCCTAATTTGTTAAGTAAATGGAGCAGCTGCACAGCACTGGGGTTGCAGCCGCCGCGCTAGCAATACCGCACCTGCTTTTTAATCTGAGGTTACTAGATGCCCATATTTTAATATTTTACTGATAAATCGTCCTCGTTTGTTAGGCGGCTACCGGAACGCAAGGGGTGGCAAATTATTCCTTTCCGCTACATCGAGGCACAACAGCCCCATTTATCGACTGTATTTACACCTACTTGACATAATTAGTCGACAACGGCATTTCGAACAAATGTTCAATTTTCACACAAGTCCTGAGCTATATAGTTCGCCAATAAATAATATATTTTACATACAGGTTTTTACTTGTAGTGTTTCGGCTTTCAGTTCGTTTTGTTTTAAGAAGCTTATAATTTAAGCACCGAGAAGTCAGGGAGTTTTTGATATAGGTGCTATATTCTCCTTAAGAAAGTTAGCAGAATATTTTTAATGAGAGATATTTACCAAAAAGTCACACTTTACCGTTACTAGTATCGAGAAGGGCTTATCACATATATATATATATATATATATATATATATATATATATATATATATATATATATATATATATATATATATATATATATAAGGGTAAAAGGACATAGTAACATAGCTGACAATTGTATTGTGGACCAACTTTATCTAATAAATGGCAGAAAAATTAAAAAAGGTATGTGTCAAATTGAAATATCCAGTATACATAACTGCAGTCTTCTTTACCCCATCGGACAACGGTGACAAGATTGAAGATAGACACCATATCAGGGTGAACACAGACTATGAAAGGAGTATTTTATTTAAATATCTCTCTTCCAACTAATATTCAGACACTACTTCCTTGAACAATTTAATGGTACATCGAAACTTAGTTGTGTTCTTAAAAATTGTAAGTTAGGCATATAATAGTATAGTCAGGTTACAATTGATATACCTACGTTTTTTACCCATTTATATACCTATTGCAGTCATACCGTGGTCTACCTATCTGCGTTTAAGGTCCTGGTTGACCCCTGGGCAAGAAAAGTGTTATACCAATATTACTTCCCTCCCTCGATAATCGTGGTTAGGGTCTTTATATTAATAAAAAATAAATAGAAATACAATACACTGTCTGTAGCAGATTAGTTTTTTCTATAAGCCAAAAGGAGAAAAATATATCACTTCATTAACTATGACTTATGAGTAAATGTATTTAAGATAATTTATAACTTTTAAAAAAAATCGATTGAATTATTCATGACAATTTTACAATAACATTTCAGGCTTGCAAAGTAACATCGTCTTTACATTATGCAACTTCTCTGAAGAAAGTTTGAGCAAGGTTCTTTCATATTTGAAAACCTAATACATTTAGAAATTGTTTAAACAAGACTTTGCAATAGTTTTAATACAATCGTCGTCTGCAATGTTGTATAAGTTCTGATTTATTACACTTATTTCTTATAATTCTACATATTTTCGTTGTGAAGGACCAGTCTTTGATAACTCTTTTAGTCCTCATATTCTTCTATTAATTCTATAAAATAATTCTGAATTATATTTGTATTGCGCAATTCATTTGTTGCCAAATTGGTTTATAATGGACTAAAGAAGACATATATGTAGCCTTGAAGTAGATTTATTATCATTCGATAATGTGATCATGTTAGCATTTGTCTTCCCGATATTTTTTTCTGAGGCATCCTCGTGCCAATTTATTGGTGAATATTAAACGAAAACTCCACCCCGTGAAAACGCCTCCCATTCGCCTTCAATTTGTACTTTCTAATGTGGCAATTAGGCACCCCTGAGTGCCCTCATAAATAATACATTAAATTTCTCAAGGTACAAATGCTTACATTTGTTTTGAGCTTTCTCCCGACTTTATTTAGAACATAACTTAATAACTACAACCTGACGTAGCCCGGCTAATTTAGGATCTGCTGCAAATTAACTTTTAAGGGACGTTTTAGTCATATCTTTTATCCGAACAAAGCGACAGATATTAAATAAGTAAGAATTTATTCTTTCGGGCAGCGGAGATGTCTCCGAGTATATCTCCTCTTATTCAATCTCTTATTATTTCAATTTGCTCCTTGAGTTATGAACATCTAGGGCTTTTAATTAGCTCGTTAAAAGTGTTTCTGTGATTTAATTAATGTCAACCGGTGTCATCTGACGTTTTAATGGGGGGGAGGTGGCTTCTGCGCGTCAAAGAAAATAGATTATGAAAGAGTTGGCAAGTCTCCAGCTGATTGGCTATTAAAAAGTTGCACTGCGTTCGGAATTTTTCTTCTAGTAGTTGATTAGGTATCGTAAAATGCGTCGAAATTATGAAATCCAATTATTTGAGGGGATTATTGACTCGAAGGAAATGCATAAATTGCAAGGTGATGTTGTAAGTGATTATTTGCATGACTTGTTTCAATACCCATAAGTAAAAGGGCTGGAAAAACTGAATCTGGTAAATCCTAAATAATCGAAAAAATAACAATAAATCAATTGTTACCCATTTATATACATGCACAGGCTACCATTTAAAATAAGACATCCTAAAGTAGATACTTTTAGATCATTTATACTACATGTGAAAGACTTTCTAAAATTTTATTCATTATTTCATTCATAAAATTATTAGCAAATTATTGTCGCATAAAAATATTATTAAAAAATAATAAACTAAAGAATACGCACGTGCATCCGATGCTAAGATTCCCAATGAGTTATGAATATTAACACGAAAACAACTGATGATGGGGGAAACAAATCAGCCCCGATCGAAATTGGATGGAGCTGCCACATTTCCGGTTCCCATTCGAATGTCCTTATCCCACGCACCCCGAACCTGCGTCATTCCCAAATTTGTTTCAATGGACACCGTAGATGTATAACTTTGATTTATAACCGGGCAACGACGAATTTCTCACGAGGTTGGCCCTAAATCTGTCTGCTTCCATAGGCATAACTATAGTGACAATAATTAGAGCTCGAAGAACGTCTTACGATTCTTGTATAGTATGGGACGTATAGTAAACGTAACAGACATATTTTCAAGTAAGTATCTCGAAGGGATCATTTGCAAGAAATTCACTTACCAATGCTACGTATCCTGCGAACTACCATTTTTAAATAAATGGCGGAGGCGCCGATGTCACTTTTAAATTATTTTAATGGCTTATTTGTTACTATTATATGCTTACTTTTTAACCTGCAATCATATGTATAAATAACTACATATCATCGCTAAGAGTTAGGATAATTTCATAATTTTATGCTAGACAAAATAATCATATTTTTGGAATGTCAGTTACATAAGTAGGATTACCACTCGATGTGATTTTAAATGTTCTTTTTTTGTTATAATTCACTGAACATTAAACATAAAAAACAACAAAACTATATTGAAAAAGTCAAAACGATTGAGAAAAGTTTCTCTTTATAATTGGTTATAGTTTTATAAATTTTGACCTCTTTGTGTACATTCTCCATTACAAATTTTTTTAAATAATAAATGTAGAAGAGAAAATATAGCAACATTTCTTTATCCTTTCACTTCAACTTTAATATCCTACTTCTAAGAAGCAAAATATTTTTTACATTCTCCATTACAAATTTTTTAAAATATTAAATATAGAAGAGAAAATATAGGAACACATTTCTTTATACCTTCACTTCAACTAATATCCTACTTCTAAGAAGCAAAATATTTTTTTAAAGTTAAATTGACATCCAACATAATTGAACGTTATTTTCTTTGTAAAAATAGAATAGAAAAGATTGAATTTCGCGATGTTATGACTGTCTTTCTTCTCTGTTACAATATTTTACATCCAAGGCAATCATTGAGTGTATGTCTTTCTTTGCAGAATATAAAAATAATTTGTGGAAGACTTTGCTTTGCATATTTCATCGTTTTTTGGGAAATTTATTTTAATATAATTCAAGCTTTAAAGATTTAATCATCTCCAGTGGTGCTGATTCTATTCATATACTTAATATCTGGAAAGGTTGTCGAAAATTCTTCCAGTGAAATTTTATAAAAATGTATTATATAGAAACGCAACAAATTTTTAAATAAATGGCGGATGCGCTAATGCTATTTATATTATAGTTATAGTACCCGAGTTTCAGTACATATATTTTTGATTTCGTTCTTTAAAACGAAAGTTTTTTATAGAAAGTTTGTAGATAGTTACATACCACCAAATATAAGGACTATACGAGGGATGCCTGAAAAGTTTCCTACCTCAATATAAAGATGGCAGCACTCGTCAACAAGAGCCATGGAATATGTTGGCGCATCTTTTGAAAGGTACTCACTAAAATTTCAGCCATTTTAGACGCGCAATTGTTGTTTAGCAATCGTTTGAGTGAGTCGATGTGAGTGCTTTTGTGAAAATGAAAAAGAATCGAATATCGAGCTGTCATTAAATAGGAAATACGCCTACTCAAATCAAAGAGGAGTTGCCGCTGTGTACGGGGACTCTGCACAATCATTTACCACCGTGAAATTTTGGGCAAGAGACGATGAACGTTCGGAACGTCCAAAAACTACATCCACTGACAATAACATATTTCAAGTTCACTAAATGGTGCTAGACAACCGTGGAATTAAAGTGAGACAGATAGCTAGAGGCTATAAATAGAACGTGTTTGTCACGTACTGAATCAAGATTTAGGAGTTAGAAAGCTGTCCACGAATTGGATGCCGCATTTGCTCACGTTAGACCAAGAGCGTGGTCGAATGAACATATCCAGCGTTCTGTTGGCGCAGCTTAGGCGCAATAAATCAGAGTTTTGGCACCGATTAGTTACTGTAGAGAAAACTTGGATACAACATTGTACTCCAGAAACAAAAATACAGTCAAAACAATGAACTTTGAAGGGGAAATCGGCTCCAAAATATGCAATAACTATTTTTTTCGGCTGAGAAAGTGATAGCAACTGTTTTTTGGGATAGAGTTATCTTAATCCATTATCTTCCAAGAGAAAAACCAATTACAGGAGCATACTATGCATCATTACCTAATAAGCTGGAGGCAAAAATTGCGAAAAAACGGCCACATTTGCAGAAAGAAAAAGTTTTGTTTCACCAAGACAATAAGCCGTCTCACACCTCAACGGTAACCATGGCGAAAATCCACGAATTACGATTTGAAGTGCTTGACCACCCTTTTTACTCACCATATCTCCAAGCTACAATTTTTTTTGCCTAAACTAAAAGTTGCGCTCCGAGGACAGGGATTTTCGTCAACTGTGGAGGAAACTTTTCAGACCACTCTCGTATATGACCATACCCAAGTTATTGGAGGTTTCAATTAAAGCTTTTAAGTTTTTATTATTTCTAAATGCTCCCAACTATTCTATTAATACAGTAACTGCAGCTACTGCCTCATAGTCAGGAACTCAACAGTAGCCAATAGTAATGATGCAAGCATTTAATTTAATCTTCTAAATAATCGTTTCAAGTCAAAGACCGTTTAAAAAAAGTATGATCGTTAACTTTAAATCTAGCCTAACCAGCTCACTACACAATAGATGTAAGTCTAGTCTGACACAGCAGTTTATTCAAACAAAGTCTCTCGTCGGTCACGCCATAGCATCGACATCGACGTCCATTACCAAAAGGCGGCAGATTAAAAACGAGTCCGGCCGTTTGCATGCTCTGTCTGGATTGAGCGCGGCATCAAGTAATAGACACGAGACGTCGAATCGGTGACGTTTAAGTGCTACGGCGTCCCGGACCCGTTGCGGACGATGTAAACCGGGATATACGTCCCGCGGGAGCGATTACAAGCCGGTCGCAGCCATTACGCCAGTTCGGCCGTTGTTACCGACAGACACGCCAAGGCTAATGCTGATGGCCTTAAATGGCCCGGATGCATTTCGGGAATGGTCTTTTTACGGCGGAGCAATTAAGTGCGACCGAGGATGTTCCCGGACGCGAACACCGATTGGTATTAACCTTCAATCCGAGTAGAAACGGCGGAGATTCCTTCCGGCGACTCGCCAGTGGGTCGCCTTCGAGTTAAGGGGTTTTCTGAGATTTATAGGCCCCTCGGTTCCTAGACAAAGAAAAATTCTTTCACGCAAGGAAAAAGGAACGTAAAAGAAGTAAAATATAAAGTAAATACCACTCTTTTTAGTTCTACAATTATTTACATAAAATATACATTAAATATGTATGCATCCAAACAACTGTACATTGTATACATTTACCACAATAGATAGTACAAGAGTGTACAGCAGAGTAGATAAATGATAACGTCGAATAAAATATACGTATACAAATGCATCTAAAAACAATAGAGCTGTCCCAATATTATTTTCCTAATGGTCCAATGACGGTTTTATCGAATTTCTTCCAATGTATATGTTCTCGCCTATGTAATATATTTATATAAACGGATTCACTAATACCTATTTAACACAGTTCTAATTATGATATAACAACTTTTTAATGGACCATGTGAGAAATGAAGACTTTAAAGAAACTTGTTACTTTTTTTCTTATAAATATCATATAGGTTAGTTTTCTATTTTGTTCTTCTCCAAGTCAGATTCCCTGAATCTTGTACATTCTTATTCTGTTTATTGCTATCTCTTCTACGTTTTCTTATTTTCTGATTAATCCGTTTTTGCCACTTGTTCGAAAGGCTTATTTCAGTTACTCGTCATTTCGTTTAGGTAGTTGATACGTCCATAGCGTCGAGTTCAGATGGTCGGTGATTTTGGTCGAATATTTTAGTACAATTTTACTGTACTCCAGGTTGCTAGGATTCATAATTCGGGAATTTTCTCGTGAGAGTTGTTGTTAGACATTTCCTTAACTTTGTGTGGGATTCAATTAAACTTGATATGTGCGTTTTTTTATTGTATCTGCAAATTAACATCTTTGTTTTCTTTCTCCTATTATTAAACGTATATCTAATCTTCCATAGTTACGAACAATAGTTATGAATCTGGGCTACTTATTAAGTCGTCCCACATCTAGAATAAGTAAGTTAACTTTTGATTTTTTTTTCTCGTTTTAATTGAATTTTGAAGGCTTTTATCTTTTTTTTTTTTCTCTTTTCTTTTCTCCTTTTCTTTTGACGTCTATTTTTTTAGTACTTCGGTTCGTCGTCCGAGTGTTCTCGATTATTCCAGCACGATTCTAGGAGATAGCACCCTTTCTTCTCGAGACTTTTGATGGGAGCATATACCGGGAGGCAGAAAACAGACATGGCCTGATAAAATTTAGCATATTGTCTGCCATCCACGACCTTTGAGCTCTTCAACTGATAAGCTCTATATTATTGTCCTTACTTTGTTAACTACATTACGATTGTTTTAAACAAACTAAAAATTGTGAGTAACATATAAGTCGGAAATCGAGAAAGGAACCACCAAACCGCCAAGCGGTTATCAAAGTAGTTCCCGAATAGCAAAGCTATTACATAATCGCTCTAGGAAACAACTACTCCTCGAGCTAAAGCCCTGCCAGGCATTTAATTATACCCAGAAGCGACCCTCGACCCCTTTCTCGTGTTTCTGCACGATCAGATAATTTTCAATTTTCAGGTTTCAAATAATAAAACACGAGAAAGGGTTGAGGATCGCTTCTGGGTATAGTTCAATGCCTGGCGGGACTTTAGCCCGAGGAGTAGTTGTTTCCTAGAGAGATTATGTAATAGCTTTGTTATTCGGAAACTACTTTGATAACTGCTTGACGGTTTGGTGGTTCCTTTCTCGATTTCCGACTTATATGTTACTGACAGAGATCGTATCGATAAAGATGTATACTGCATAGAGTTAATTCGGCATTTGTCCTGGATCGGCGTACCGTGTACGGCACTGATGAGAACTAATAAGTTCGAAACAGCTGTATGTCATTCGGTTCCGATCCGAGACAGATGTCAAGTCCTACCTGTGGCGGGTTTTATTTTTTGAAAACTAAAAATTGCTACTTGTATTTTTAAATTTCTCTCTTGTTCTCATATATTTTTTGTAAGCAGACGATTGTTGTATAAGCAAGTAATTTTGGTTTTTTGGTGATCACCTGGGGAAAATACAATATTACTCCTTTTTCTGTTAAGTACTTATAAATATTCTGATACATACAGATTTTCTACAGCTTTTTATTTACATCTTTTTTACATCTCTTTTGCATACAGATATATGTATTTTACTTGAGAAAACAGATGCTATTGTAATTTTCTATTATAATTTCTTGTAGTCTCAGTTTTTTTAGTCGACCGGTAACCTGTTCTCTATTCACTATTATCTGTTCTCTATGCAGCCAGGGCTTACAATCAATTAATGATTACTGGCACCCTTATTATTATATATTCGATTAATTATTGCATACGAATAAATCAGTACAAAATATATGAATATTACTAATGAAAAGCTAAGATAACCCTTATATATATTATATAGATATATAAGTTACCAACTTATATATCTATATAATATAAAAAAATCAGTATCAGACTGTATATACTACCAAATATGATATAACATAGCTTTCCAACGAATGAAACTTCTCTCTCAGCTATAGTAAAGTATAACACATCCATTAGATATAATAAGCCGTTTAAAAATCTGATAAATCCACAAAAAAGACGGGCGCCGTTAAAGACGGACGGTCGTAAACTTAGATTTCCATTTATCACGCTCCGAGTGGCCGTAAATAACTCCATTACCCAAATTATAACAACATAAACACCTGCAAGAGTAAGTTAATATCAACATGGGTTGGCGTAACCGCCGACCCGCGGCTTTAGATTACGCGATGCTAATATTCCAAGCTGCTGATGTTACGATCGTCGCCGGGTGGTTCCACCCACATGGAGGGGCGGCGGGTTGTTTGGGTTCGCGGTCTGACGATATCGCCTCGCTCGGCCTGGGCGTGTTATTTATTCAAAATAAACGCTTGGAGTCGAATTCTTCGTACCACGAAAACAGTAAATCCTCTTCAATCCTTGCTCGATCGGACGTTATATACTCGCCCAGTGGAACAGAGGATAGATGAATATTCATGTACTAGCCTTTCATTAAAAATACGGCCCTATCATAGTACAAGAAAAAATGATACGACTTTAAAATAATTTCCCGGACAAACTTGAAAAGATTTCGAAATCTCTAAAATTTAAAGTCAAAAAATGTTTCGTACTTGCCTGCAATATGCCAAGTTCGCAGCTAGTCTAACGACACTCTTATTTTTAAAATCATTCGCCAAAAATTCGAAAAACAATTCCTGAAATAGTATATTGTGTAGCTACTAGTAAAAGTAGTAAAAGTAATATATTCCCGGATGGTGCGTTTTCTTTTTTGAAACCACAATCAATATCATATTAATCTAAAATAATATGAATAAATAAACACATATAATTGTTTAATGTTGTAAAGAAGAAGAACGCTGTATAATTTAATAAAATCAAGTACAATATAGGGTGGTCCAACCATAATGCACGATGTTAATTGTCAGTCACACCTTAACGTCAAGTTTTGCCCAACTTAGTTTGACATTTCTTTGTTTCAGTGTTTGACAAATTCAACCATGGAGAGGTACACAATTGAGCAGCGCGTTAAGATTGTTGAAGCCTTTTAAGAAAATGGACGTTCAAATCAAAATGTATTTCGTGCACTTCGTGACTTTTTTGGTCAGCATAATCGACCAAATGTGTCCACAATCGGGAAAATTATGCGAAAATTTCAGCAAACCGGGTCTGTAGGAAATGTGAAAACACCTGTGCATGCTCGCCCAGTTCGTTCTGCGGAAAACATTGCTGTTGTTCGCGATAGTGTAGCAGAAGAGCCGTCAACCTCAACTCGTCGTCGTGCCCAACAATTGAACATCTCACGAACATCACTGATACGAATTTTGAATAAAGATTTGAATTTACACGCTTACAAGGTTCAATTGACTCAAGAGCTGAAGCCTACTGACCATTTCAAGTGTCGTCAATACGCCGAATGGTTGGTTGAACAGACAGAAGTGAATGGTGACTTTACAACGAAAATCATCTTCAGCGACGAGGCACACTTTCACCTCAGTGGATTCGTTAACAAGCAGAATTGCCGGATTTGGGCAAATGAGAATCCACGAGTGATTGTTGAAAAGCCGATGCATCCACAAAGAGTGAGGTCGGCCAAGCAGTTACCGTGAATGGTGTTCGCTATAGCGAGATGATAACGGACTTCTTGTGGCCAGAAATTGAGGATATGGACCTGGACGATATGTGGTTCCAACAGTCGCCAGTTGCCACACAGCTAACGAAACAATGGCACTTTTGCGCGAGAAATTCAATGGCCGTGTTATCTCACGTCGTGGCGATGTTAATTGGCCGTCACGATCATGTGATTTGACACCGTTGGACTTCTTTCTTTCGGGATATTTAAAAGAAAAAGTGTACGTCAATAAGCCAAGAACAATTCAAGAGCTAAAGTATGAGATAATTCGGCACATTAACGACATTGAACCTCAATTATGTCTCAGAGTCATTGAAAATATGGACCATCGGATAGAGGTATGCCACCGAAGCCGTGGCTAGCATTTGGCCGATATTTTGTTTCACACATAATTGTCATAGATCCTTCTATCATAATAAAAAATATTAAGATAATTCTCTGAAAACTTTTTGTTTTATTTATAATTAACATCGTGAGTTTTGATTGGACCACCTCTTACAAAATCAATTATCACTTGCGCCTCCGCCATTTATTAAAAATTAATGTATCTTTAGAATTGGTTATAGTTTTATAAATTTTGGTTTTTTTTTCTGTACATTTTCCATTACAAATAATTAAAAATAATAAGTCTAGGGGTATACCAATATTTCTATTTCCTTTCGCTTCAATATCCTACTTCTAAGAAAGAAAATATTTTTGTAATATTAAATTAATATCTAAAATGATTAAAAGTTTTTTTTTGCAAAAATAGAAGAGGCTAAATTTCGGGATTTTGTAACGTTCTTTCTTCTCTGTTATAATATTCTACATCCAAGGTAATGATTAAGTATATTAATTTTTTGCGGACAAAGAATAACGACTTGGAGACAACGCTTCGCCTTGTTTTTTCACCATCCTGGACGATTTCTTTTAATATAATTCAAACATTAAAGATTTTATCATCTCCTACGTGGTTCTGAATCTATTTATTTACTGAAAATTTCAAAAATTTTATGAAAATTCTTTCAATAATATTTTATAAATGTATTATTATATAAAAATCGCAATAACTTTTAAATAAATGGAGGATGCGCTAATGTATCTTGTAGTTATAGTACCCGAGTTTCGCTCGCCCAGTGGAAGATGCACATTCGGATACTAACCTTTCAGTATAATGGCCGTATCAGAGTAAAATAAAAAAAAACATAAGACTCTAAACTACCCTGAACAAACTGGCAAAGGTTGTTTTTAATCACCCTAATGTCTTTGGCCCTAATTTCGGAATATCTGAAATTAGGGTCAAAAACGTTTCGTACTTACGATGTGTCAAATTCGGACCTAATCTATAGGCACTAAAAAACCTAGTACCTCTAAAAAATTGTACAAAACACCGGAATAACCATTCCTAGAATAGTACATTATGTATCAAGTAGTAAAAGCAATATATATTGCCGGAGGACGATGTACTTTTTTTAAATCACAATCAATATTATAATATAATGAATTTTTAATAATGCATAACACGTTCTAATACAATCTAATTACTTTTGGAATAATCCTTGAGAGTCACTGATTGTCTAATTCTAAATATTTCAAAAACATCTGTATCATTTTATTTAACTGCTTATCCAAGTATCATGTGTTCGTATTTATTTCTTATTAGTAATTGTATTATACAGCTTTCGGATAAATTTCTAAAGAAGGCAAATTATCGACATTTATTTTTTTTTTAATAACAACCTCCATTTTTAATAATATAAAAAATACATTATTTGCATACAGTACATTAATTTATTTGGCATATTAAATAATAATAGTATCACTAGAAAAATAATATTCAATGTCAATAGCACAAACTTTCTTTAAATTCTGGTTTTTGATTAATTATGAGAACACTTAATGAAATTTCTGTTGTTTCTCATTCCTAAATTGTGTTCCTAATATTTAACGTTTCCAGAATATTTGATGACATTAATAATATCACAATTTATGTTTTCAACTAACAGTACAATTGGGACATGTCCAAAGTGCTATGAATCTGTGTACCATCTGCATATAAGTAAGACTAGGTAATTTTAAAGACTGTATCAAAATCGGCAGTATATACAAATATAAGCAATATTATGCATCTATTAGGGTTACTTACTTTTCCCATATTATTTATATATACCATAGAAATTTCGGTTTTCACATATAGTATACCTAATGGTTGTATATCTATTTCATTTAATTTTCTAGAAATTTGGTAGCCTATCTTTGATAATAATAAATAAAATTGTATTTTGTGCATATGTTAGGTAGAACAATTAACAAGTTATTAACCTTCTTATACCCGTTATAGTGCATAACATGATTAAAAATATGCAGCAATCCATTCCTCAAAGCTTTTCATAATTATTCAGAGACCTCAACCAAACTTCTCTTTCCAGAAAACCAATCTAAAAGTCCTTTCTCTTCCCAAAGCATTTTTCCTCTTAATCCTATAATAATGTTAGCGAACATGTTCTAACCATCATGTGCTTGCCATATATTCTAGTACTTCTACATCTATTCCATAAGTGCCCTCTATCTCTGCCAAATTAATTTTTAATATCCTCTATTTATAAATAAAACGCTAATAAACAACGGATATTAAACGTATCTCCCCTGCAGATGTGATTGAGACCGCTCCATTACGGGAAGAATCCATTGAAAGCGTCGAATTATATCCGCTTTTAATTAATTGGGAACGACGAAATGTAAGTACTAAACATACCCTTCAAAATGATTTATACAGCATTGCTGAAAACGTGACGGGTGGTTGGGCCCGCATCTCTCCTCGAACGCAAATTGTTAATTCCAAGCGGTAAGAAACGCCATTCTGCGGCAAAGACTGTAAAGCACCAATAGACGATTCATTGTGAATTCTCGGGAAGACGCTTCAATGTCTGAGATCGCTTTAGAAAACGGGAAACCGAACAGCGCCATAGGCGGGGATAGATTTATGCTAGTAGCTTTATTCAGACGGTCTATATTCCCACATTCTATGTTTAAAGAATCTATATTCCCACACGTACTTTTGGAAAGAAATTATGAGGAGAAGTAGCAACTATTTTTCTTCTAATATAAAAATCGTGCTACTAAATATACTAAATGGTATAATTGCTGCTCATTTTATTACGTATCTCTTCTAGTGAGAAAATTGTGAAACTATATACATGTACAAAGTATATTCTAATCCAGCTTTCGTTTCCCGAACTTCTTCTGCCTACCCCCACTACAATTTAGAATGAAGGACAACTACAACTTATAACGCATCATTTATTATAAATAGCACAGTTCCTGGCAAATATTCACTAGTGTTGAGAATTTTTTAATAATTGGCGGAGGTACCAATGTCACTTAAATATATCTAAATATAGAGTAGAAAAGCTAAGTGATCTAAAATCCAAATACCAAATTTTCGGGAAATGAAGAAAAGCTGCATATAATATACAATTTTCATTAAAATTTATTCTAGAAAAAGCATCAAATTAGAAATGTTCACAGTGAAGAATGTTACAAAAAAAAGTTGAGGAAAAAAACGCTGAAATCGTCTAAAACTTGAAAAATGTTTGAAAATGATATAAGTACCAGACTGTTATGCTGGATGTGATCTACCTCTACATGTTTTTTCTTTTCTCAGGCCCTCAGAGCGTCTTCGAAAAATTTCATGTTTTCGTCTACAAAATCGATCATGTCTGTGATGTCATTTTTCTTGTTGGCATAAAGATGTATTCTTTTGGGCAGTGCAGAGAGGACAACGAACCTAAGAGACTACAGGTTTACGTTTTTTCTTAGTACTCGACGCATCTCAAAATGTACTAAGTCACTGAAGTTTTCCTTGTAGTAAACTATAGCAGGATTTTCTTTTGTTATTCTTAGCCAAGAACCTTGGGCTATACTCAACTTGGACGTATCGGTGTATTTGTTTGAAGCCTTGTCGAAATCAAAGAATGGTTTTTTTGACTCATGTCTAGTACTTTAAAGGGCCTTGAGGGACGAGCCTTGATTATTTTCTACATGTCAACAACTACCTGAAGTTTTTAACATTTAGCCCGCTTCTCAGTTAATGCGAAGTCTCTATCTGATGGGTGGCACTTAGACCAACTAGCTCGGAATAGACTAAGGAAATTACACAAACGGCATCTGTCGGCCTCTGTTCGAACTACTTCCACAACGAATCAAAAAATAGATTATTTACCACTGCATTAGCTTTAGTTTGTAGAACATTTTGGTATAAAAACGGGAAAAAATGCTTTTGGCACTTAGATCACCTAGCTTTACCACTCTACAAATGCCTGTTCCAGAATTTTTTTAAATATCTTTATATATTGTTTTTAACTGACCTATTCCTTCTTTCTAACCTCTAACCATCGCATATTTGATTTAAAAATTGCAATAATTAGAAGTTAGAAGATAGCAGTACAGAAATATTTAAATAATTTCTATAGTTATATAAATTCTATAAAATGCGTGTGAAGAAAATGATTACGTAAATTCCTTATAGCGAATATATAACTTTTATTAGTGTCGCTTTCGTCATATAATGTTTACTACTTATTGTTGAACTTACCAATCAAGACATACGCAAAGTAAATCGTTTTTTCATATCTTGTAATAAATTTTTGTCGATAAATTTTGTATTTCTATAACTTATTTTGAGCTGAATGTATATTTTTAAGCTCCCAAGTTTTCAGTAGCATTTTATATTAAGACTAAATACATTTTATATTAAACTTGAGTTAAAAACAAATATATAGGATTTGAAGAAGTATTCAGATGTAATGAAGAAGTAATATTTTCAATATATGTATACCCCCATTAATGACAATATTACACAGAAATGTATCAACTCAAAATAGTTAAATAGCATGCAGGATCTTCTTTTTACTATTTTTCCTATATTTGCTTTGGTTAACTTTTTCTAGTAGTTAATTATGAACTAAATGAAATACATAAATAATAGCCTACAGATATTTCTTAAAGTTTCAATTTATTCTGATAAAGATTTTAAGTTATTTCACGTACGGTATATCATATCGAAGGATTTAGAAGAGAGAAATATTTCGCTGTAAATCACTCTACGACTATTTGCCTTCAAAATATTCTCAAAATATTATTTGATTAATATCACTCTCTGGAGGTAACAAATAGATTCTATCCCCATTATTTTAATATATTGTATATTGGTTAAAATATTATGAACGTTTTACAATATATAGTTATATTTACATGTATTATTCGAGAAAATGGTGAATGCGTCAAGGCTAAATACCTACACCGTATGTAAATTCGCATTGAATTAATGGATATATTATTACGTTAAATAGTACAAATTCTAATTACATGTCTACAGGAGACAACCTGATTTATGGCAATGAATAATTGTTATCGACAATCGATAAGCAGATTTAATAAAACGGAGCCGTATCAGATAATATATTAATTAAGCCGGGACAAGCAGAATACGAATTGATTTCCTCTGCATACGGTTTTCTCAGAGCTAGAGCGATGTACGTAATAATGGAAGCTGGCAATAATATATTCCTCTGTGATGTAAACGTTCCATTCATAGTTTTCTATCAAAATCTACAGCTTTGATCTAACTCAATTGAAATTCTGTGGTTATATTATCATTATGCAATGGTATTTCTTGACTGAGTAGAAGCAGAAATTACATATTTTAATAATTTGACGATGCTGAATGTAGGATAAGTATTGCTACATATCTCTGAATTATGTATAGTCAAATTTGAGACAGTATTTAAGATTTCATGCGATATAATGTATTGTGAGTGATGTGGAAAGAGATATATCATAGTTTGACATAAATATGAATCATGTCATTTAATTATTTCAATGATACTACATTCTTGAGCCATCCCCGATGTCTTATTGAATTGTTCCTTATTTAATTTATCTCTAGTTGAAGTAGTAGAAAGCATATAAGACCATTATATGCGCTCCTCATAAAACCACCATTTCCAACACGAGTTTTTTTGTCATTTTCTATTTTGAATACATAAAATGTTTCGTTTAATGAAATGAATTCAAAGTACATGTTTTTAGCTATAATCTAAATAAAATTCCTGATTGATTTCCTTCTGAAAGAGGCTACGAACAAGATAAGACACACATTTTTAAATATTTTAAACAACAATATAAATAAGAATTCATCATAATATATTTTAAGGCGTCGTCGAAGTTGCATTCTTCGATATTGGTTTCTTCTTGAAAGCGATACTATGGAGGGCATTACATTTTTTCTTCCACACGAATAATATCAATTATTCATTATAATCAATGTTTTTTTACATATAATATAACTAATTAGGTAGAAAATAAACTAATCTAAACCTTCATTTCAGATATAATAGAATTATATTTACTTCTATGTAAGCATGTTAAGCAAAATAATAAGTTTAATTTACTAGTAATGGTGCTGTTTTGTTTTTGTACATAATAATATTCTCTATAGATCATAAAAATACACTCTAATAAAAAGACACTGTAAAGTTTAAAAATTATATTGAAGATATCAGGAAAATATTTTGGAGATAATGTTAAGTTAAACGAATCGATTATGTATCTTCATAGCCATTCGAAAATTTCGAGATATCGAAAAATCCCTTCCAGGATAATAACCCATGATATTTATCCTAAATATATTATAATATAATAAAAATGTTATAAAGAATTTACTTGAAACTATTTTTATCCATTGTAGTTTGAAAAAATAAAACCGGCCACAGGTAGGATTCGACATTTGTCCCGGATCGGAACCGAACGACATACAGCTGTTTCGAACTTGTTAGTTCTCATCAGTGCCGCATACGGTACGCCGATTCAGGACAAATGCCTGAATGGTGATTTCTTTCTCGATTTCCGACTTATAAGTTACTGATCCATTGTAGAATAAAATATAGTCAACTTTTTGTTTAATAGCAAATAATATGTAAGCAGATATTATTTGCTATTAAAGAGATATGATCTAAGTAATTCTTGCATTTTCTCGTAATCCATAGTATCCTAGTTTCCTAAAAAATATATCTTGATTTACGGAATCAAAGCCTTTAGATAGATTTGCAAATAAATTAATTACGTTATTTCCAATATCTAGTTTTTTATAGACATTATTTAACGAATAATGCTTTGGTGCTCCTCCACAGAGGGTAGTGCTCTTCCACACTATTATGGCGCAGTAATAGTTTATCTCAATGAACAGTATTCCACTAGATCGATTGTATGCTAGAATACAATAGGGTGTCCTGCTCTATGTCCCGATCTAACTCCCTGATATTTTATTCTGTGAAGTTACTTAAAGTACAAGGTATACGCTACGTAATCCAGTAACATTGAGGTGTCGCATTAGATGAGTACTGAAGAATGTAGGTTAATATCTACCAAAACAATTAACGAAAAGAATATGATAAAGGAATGTAGTCAGCAAGAAGGAGGTACACATTTTGAGAATTTATTTTAAATTTCTTTAAATATATTTGGTACTACTTTTTACATTTGTCATTTTATTATTTGTGAGTAAAATTTATTATTTCCCATTAACCTAGAATTTATTTTATTGTAAACGAAATAAAATTCGGACATATGATAATATCCTAAGTGACTTTTTGCGTAATTTCGGTGAGAAAAGGCCAGATGTTTAACTTTCAGAGAAGCTTTATTTAAAATGTTTGAAGTGGCATACCGTCAAACTCTTTAGGCATCTTAAGTTTCACATATATTTTTGAAAATCTAGAAAGACATGTCAATATAAAAATATCATTTGAATAGATATTTGAAGCAGTTTCCAAATAAAGTATTACTCGTGCATTATTGCTCTTTAAAAATAATTTTCAAAATGGTGCCGTAATGCCATCTTTGATGATTATATCACTACTTATTAAATAGAACATTATTTTCACACTTCAATGTATATATGCGAATGTTTTTGCAAATTGTTCCAAATTTGAAGGGGGAATCTACTCCAATAGTCTAGCAAATTATTCTCCTTTCTAAATTTGAAGAAGCGGGAAGGAAGATTCTACTAAATTGTAAATTAAAATAAGCTTCAATTTTGTATTTAATTTTTGTACAAATTGTTACCTAATATAACACAAGACTTTTTTTATTATTTGTATTTCTCTGTCGTGACCATTAACTTATATTAATATTTAATTACAAACATCGATATCAATAAATTCTAACATGTTACTATTATGATCGACTATATTTACCTTTTTATTTCATTTAAGTAAGCTCGATACCTTAAAATACCCCTCAACAGTCAACTAAAAATGTTGTTCCAAAAAGTCGTTCTATTTCGATTCGACTCTAGTAACTCTAGTATCATAAAAGTTATTAACGTTATTATCCATACGTATTATACGTGACGTGATCCATACCTACCGTCGTCGTTTGCAAATATGTAGTTACAACCTGTTTTGCGTACACGAAATTCGATACACTAATTGGATCGTGAAATATTCATGGCGGCAACCTCGCCAATCTGCGGTGGTTCGTCAAACAATGCGGCACCTCTAGATGTCATATCCTGTGACCGTTGCGAATTATTCCGTCCTTTAATTACACGTAAACTGCGCTAGTGAATTGAACCGCCTCGCCGGGCCAATCTGCTTCTTGGTATAGCCATACGCCAATTACTGGAACGATTTGTCCCAATTTATTCCGACATTAAGTAAATCGGGATAATATTATCTCCTTTTTATCGCTTCAATTATAAACGGTACAAACTTTCTAAATAAACTTCCCAATTATATATTCAAGTATAAAATTGCCTGAGGATATTAAGCACGGGCCAGCGACACCAAATTTCCCGGCGCCCCCTTAAAATTAATCGACGAAACTTCAAATTTAATCCAGGCCGTATTCGAAAATCAGTCGAATTTAATTTTTTCCGGCTCCCGCTGTTGTGTAATATCTGTTTCGAGACGAGAATCCACGCGGACTTTAATAAAAAACCGTCCTAATTAATGGCTTGTCTTGATTCGCAGCGTTTTCGGTGCTACAGAGCGAAATTCTGTTAAACACCCTAACGACAAGGTATTAATTCACATTCTTGTAGAGAAATTTCAATTTACTTTTTTTCCAGGCGCTTTATTTGCTCGAATTGGCGGTGCCTGGCAACCACCTCTCGATTTCTCAGGCTGTCACTTTCCGTCCGATTTCACGCTATTCTTTAAATGTCCGTCTCCCACCCGACACCGCGACGACTGTGTACTTTGCTCCCGGATCGCTCGTCCGCTCGGTCAAGGGGTGGTTCCGGACCCTTTCCTCAGAAATCCACATCTCTTCATCACGCGGACCACTTTATTTGCGGCTTCTTTTATGTAGCCTTTTCCACTTCTACAAGGTGGCTATAAGAATCACCGTCTCCTCATTACATTAGGAAATATACGTTGTGATTCCTATAACTCACTTCGTATTGTTTTAAAAACAAATCCCTGAAATAGGTTTCGAGGGGGACAAATAAGCATGGTAAAGTTAGACGCACAACTTCATCCCACTAATCAGCGTGATCACCCTTTTATGAATTATTAGTTGTAGAAGGAACTTTTATCACTTTGTAGAGATATCCAACACTGGAACTTGGCTATCGCTCCCATCTACCACCCTCTGAAAAAATAAAATCGATATATCGATTTTATTTTTTCCCTCACCTTATTCTCATTTGAACGGTAATTTGAAATGTAATTCATTGTATCCCTTTTTTTGCACAATTTTTTATTTTTTTCGAAATAAAAGACTAAAGTCTGACATTAAGTTTAAGTGTAAGAAATCCTAAAGGAAGGTAACGTAAACATTAAAAAAGTATTAGAAATATTAATATTAAATGAAGTACAATTGATTGAATAAATGAAATATAATTTAATATCATAAACAATGTTAATTTTAGAAGCAAAATAAATAGAAAGTGTCATCTTATTTATATATATATATATATATATATATATATATATATATATATATATATATATATATATATATATATATATATATATATATAGTTGAGTTTTTCTTTAAAATCATGTTAACAAAAGTATTCCGTAAACTGTTCGGCCCTGTTGACACTTATTCTATTGCAAAAGGCTCTAGAACATCCCTTAGCTTACCCAGAAGTAAATATATTTAAATCTAAACGGGATGCTTCCCAACCCCAACCCGGTAAATCCAGGGTGAGAACATAAGAAATTCCAAGACATTCGAAAAATAAAATGGCCCCCACTGCACATAGATCCTGAAATAGGAAATTGAAAACCGAATTTATAGTAACAGGACGAATTTAATTTACATAAAATTTCAATAGATGCTAAAAAGTATATAAATATGCAAATGACAATATAATTTTGTTTTCGAAATTTGTGATACACAACGCCGTCCTTTGTGCAACGCCATAAATATAAATTATTGTCAATTGCATTATTAGTCCGATCAAATCTGATTGGATTATTCCTGCCGTCTAAATGGTTTTGTGTCCGTTTTAATCTGATTACTATACCCGCTCGAAATTTTAATTTAGCGGTTTCAATCGGGCGCTGTTTTTAAAACTCGAATTTGTTTATGTCGGTTGTACATGCAGAAGAGAAAAACAATTTGATAGTAATACATACCACCATTACATGATAGTAATACATACCTATTTTAATCAACAAACTCACCAATATCAATATTTTCGAAATAGATAATAGTAATAATGCCTTTATTGCCCAACGAAAAAAAAAATCCATTTATAGGACAAAAATATGGAGAGCAAACACTAGCGATTTTTATAACGTGTTAGTTTTTGCACTCTGGCAAGAAAACACTTTCCACTCTACTCTAGTTATGCGTATACTAAATATGGTTAGTAATACGGGTGCATCTGCACCATTATTGAGCAGTTTAAATAAAAATGGGAGGTTTGTAAGCACCCTTCTAAAGCTCAATGACTGAATGTTAAATCTTTGTAAAAGCAAAGTATAATCATGACCTCTTACTGGATAATAATTATCTATGCGAAATGACAGATACTTTAAGAAACTTCGTTGAATATTTTTAAGTTAATTCATATGACTTAAATACCGGGGATACCAAAATAGGCTACAATATACTACTTTCGAAGTATAAGGTATACGAACAAACTTTATCTGTTTATTGATAGGTTATTCTTCAAACACCACGATGCAAGAAAGTCGATGAGATTTGCTCGAGTGATCATCTAAGCAGGATATATCGCTAAAATGGTCTCGGATTTAAAGTTATTATATAAAACAAATAATAGACGTATGGATAAATGTGATTTTACTAAATGAAGAGAATTACTACTAAATCCATGTAATTGTAATTTTGAAAATTAGTGTTTTGATTCATCTTGTCAAAGGTCTTCGAAAAATCAATATTGATCTCTATTATCTAGGTGATTTGCTATTATCTGGCTAAATCCTTCTATATTTGTAACTGTTAAGCATTTTTACGAACCCACGTAGATTCTACATTAATAAGGGCATAAATGGGTCGCATATCAGGAATAAATGTGGGTGTATAATAATATTTCGAAACCCTTTGCAAGATTAAACAGAATAGTGATTGAGCAATGATTTTTCAGATGGATTGCCACTTTTTTATATAGGACAGGTCCTTGCTACTTTTGAAACTTCAAGAAGTAGCTCTATTAAAGCCCTTAAGCAATATTTAACAAGAAACCTCTTGACGATCTGATCATCCCCACAGGTCATTTTATCTTTTAAGTTTTGATAATGCTTGAGGAATATCAATTTCAGTAAATTATTATATACTGACGGGTTGAATGATAGAACTTGTATTTATAGCCGGCATATCGTCAGTGGAAAAGACACTGGAAAAATATCTAGCGAATTCGTTTACAATTTTGTTTGGAACATCAAATAGTTCTTTATCGAAAGAAACCAATGTGGTATACGCGTCGAACTTTTCTTACTCTAAATATAATATTATACCAAAGACCTCTAAGATTACTCTTAATATTTTGCTGAATGTATATTAAGTAGTTAATAAAAGGCTCAACTATTTTTACTTTAGTAATGCCTCGTAATCTGTTGAATGTTGATGCAGTGTGAATGAGCAACCATTTAGAGGAAACCCTATCCAGCAAACTAATAACAATAAGAAGTAAGACGAATAGTAGATCAAACTAATCATTTATCATCTAAATTAACCACATTATTTGTGTATAAATTTTATAGAATGGTTAGTAGCTGTTTTTTTATATTTTTTACAAAGATATTTATATTTTCTGAAAATAAGATAATTTAATATCTTATAAATAACATAATTCTTTGATATTAAATAGAACAAATAGAAGTATAAAAATTAATAGAAATGTCAACGAGTGATACTTAAATACTCGAAAAAATTCTCAAAGCTCCAGGAACTTCTAATGACTTCTGGGAATATTCTAGTATTTGGGACCACATTTAAATAGCCCCGTATATTACATTAGGATATTGCCTTTGAAAATATATTTCATATAACAAAAGCGGATAGAAAGCCGCGACGCGAAATACTTGTATTAATTTCCTATCTTTGTGCTCCGCAAGAGAATTAATGCCAGGCTTTGTGGCCATTAAAACTGCCAAATTAGATTTTTTTATCAAAGCGGGCAATTTTTTTTCAATTCGAAATTACATAGCCCGATTTAACAAAGCCGACCTGACCCGCCCGGTCGACAGCGGCCATTAACAATACTAGTAAATTGCTAGACATCATAAAAGTGCGAAAATGAAACTCAACGAATTGATTGACTTTGTTCAAAAACGTACAAAACAGCCCCGCACACCGTCCTTCCGCGGCAAAACAAATTGGCGTCTATCACGGGGGCCCATGTTATTAAACGACGATGACGTAGGTGGACGGGGGCTTCAAACACGGAATGTGGAGTGTGTGGAAACACTTTCAAGAACACTTTAAATTTATTAATAGAATAGGACTAACTCAAAAGGGACACTTAATATTTCTAATACCTTAATAACTATTCATTTATTTATTAACTGTGTGATGAAATATTATAAAGGTACAGTGGACCACAAAATAATTGCATAAATTTTCTAAAATTGCTATAAAATAGATTTTTTCTGTGGCGTCAACTGCTATGGCTGAAACCGCATCATAACAAGAATAATAAAATAATAGTACAAAGTAATTAGTAACAAACGCACTAAACTGTTCCAAGTAAATATAACACTATATATAATTACCCTCTTATCTAACGTGATGAACTAGCATCATCATCACACGCTGAAGAGCATATAAACACATTTTTTTGGGTTCTCCTAAGTACGACATACTTTGTTATAAAATTAAAGCGTTTCAACTAACACAGCGGACACCGTACGTACACCTCGATCGATAAATCAATATCAACTACGGCCTATGATCGTGAAAGATGCATTTTAGTTCAATTCATATTTCGTTTAACGTGCCATTTATTTTCAGTTATTTAATATAGCATATGGAATTACTTCAACAGGAGAGTCAGCAAATCGTTTTTTCACTCTTCGTTTTACCTACTCATCCAAATAGTCCTCAAGATTACGAATGTACTGACACATGCAGTCTCCTTCTACTTTTTTAATGAGCCGGAATCTAGGTATGTATGAACTCCATTGTCTCGTTGCTCATCGGAGTATTTCCTCTTTGGGGAGCGAAATCTTCCCCATATATTTGGACCCGGTATTGACTCATATAGTTCCCACGCATAGGACATAAAGGTTGTTAACTACAGCAAGGCTACATACCATCGGAGAGAGCCAGTTATTCGAGGAAGTCATTCGTGACTCGCTAACGTAGAACCATTCACCCCTAAACACCTTAGATTACGGATTTACTTTCGGGATTTACTCCCCTAGATCTGACGTGTTCTGGGATCACACCAAGTTGGCATTCTCTTTCCACTCCAGAAAAGCATAGCTTGGAAATGAAAGAAAACACTTTCATTTCGCAATAGGTTTCACAAAAAGTTTTACAAGGGATTTCTTTGTGGAATCTACCAAGCGTTTTCTTTAATTTACTAGTCAAAAATGTTTTCCTAAGTGCCTAGCGACCTCCCCATTTCTACGAGGCATAGCTTGTAATTCTTCGGCAATATGCCTAGAGCTGTTGGAGGTTCACCCAAACCAAACCAAAACAAACCAATAACATTTTTATTATTTTAAGTAACCTCGAAATTAATCAATTTTAATTTCGATAATCATCAATTAATAAGAGCTCAAACTAAGGTAAACCGAGCAATGTCGATTGCACCGGCCTTCACTTGCCCCCCGATGCAGCCAGTGTCGGGGGGCGCGTAATAATTCACGCCCGTCGGCCCGATGTGCTCGGCGCGTACCAGTAAATCAGCGCCGGATGTACATTATCGCGGCAATCCGTGCAACTGCAGTTGCATTAACTCATTGGCCGCCCATCGGTATCTGACTGCAATTATCGACGGCGGCGCCGCCCGCAAAACATGCACATAAACGCGACAGATAGGTCGCCGGCCCTAATACGATAGGGCCCGCTCGTTAAGATACCGTGCACAAAGCCCCTAAATTAACCCGAAATATTGATGCGCGTATCGGCCCTTTGATCGCCCACGTCGAGGCCCAGCGGCGCGGGCGACAGGAGGGAGGGTGCGGGCGGAAATTAGGTCGACGGCTTGTACATTTTCGATCTACTTACGTGGCTTAATTGGCATATATATTTTACGTTTTCCTCATTTGCCTCAGTGAACATTGTACCTCGCCAGCCTTTGTAATTGCAAACTTCGAATTTCACGTGTTTCCGTGTTTTGTAACCAGGAAATATTAAATTCCATTCAAATCGAGTTGAATCCAATCCATTCAATTCGAGAATCATGTCGATCGAATCGAGCTTAACATGTTATATCAATATTTACTTTAGCAATATTTATCTCAAGGTGTATACTTTTTGGTCCCTCGAGCCGGATATGTGCTGCAGAAACTTCAAGTTCAACTGAAAACTTCTAGTTGGCATTCGTAAATAAATGACGTATCCTGTTAAGGAAAGTATCAGTCTTGTCGAAGTGTATACCTGTAAACTCATACTTGGATAGCGCTCGCAATAGCAATACGGTTTATGCTTGAAGGAAATTGAGGAACTGAATTAATTCATATTATCTTCGGCTAAATGACCTTGGTGAAATATTGTGTTTTAAGAAAATGGAAATATTTTTATTTTATCAAAAAAGATTATTAAGTAAACGAATGCTGTTATAATAAACTATAAAATAAAATTTAAAAACTCCAAGTAAATAAAATTTTAAAAGTCTATAAAGTGAACTGAATATTCTATAAGCAATGTTCAAATACCTTCTTGCTTTATTCAACCCTTAAAAAATCGCCCCTTATAATATTTAAATTTCATTTCAGATGAATAATTTTCTCCTAACTACTTATAACCGTCCATTATCTATACCTGAAATATAGTCACCAAGATACAATGCATGCCTCACTAAATAAGTTGTAACGTCAAATTCGTCGCAGACTTCATCCGGCTCGAAAGATCATATTTAAAAATATACCCATTTCGAGATACAGAAATAATCTTATATCCTTAAAATAGGAAACAGTATTGTTACATGAAATGTCAAAGGCTATTATGTGAACTCTCCCATTTATTTCTTTGAAAATAAAAAACACATCAGACTTTGTAAGATTGTAGACCAAATTTTCCGTTTCTGAAAATCATTTTTCATTCGTGACCTAAACTAGTTTAAGGGGATGAAATTCGCCCATGAAGTTTCTATTTATTTTGGATCTTCGATTATCTTGTAGCATGTTATATTAATTTGTTTTTATTTCAGTACATTCATTTTTTTGTCGCAAACAGAAACGATTTTTAGTTAAGGTAGGTTAAATCTCCAATATTGCAATTTTCTTTCCAATTTTCGACTCATTGAACCTCACTTATTAATAGTGAAGCTATAAATTATACAAGAAAATTTCTAGTATAATCATCATGGCTCTGGGAACTATACTTTTTGAACAACTACAGTCGTAGGTAATAATGGCTATTGTGTACGTACCCTATAACGTCACAGTACGCCAGATTTGATAATATAATGTCCGCAGCATCATCTGAATTCGGTTCTGCCGCATCTGCAAAGTTTCGTCTCGAGACAAAACCTCTCCATTCTTTTTCCTATTCCGGAACATGTAGCGAGCGGGACGTGGCGGTAAGGATGGGAGAAAGTTACCAAGATGGCACATGGCTGCCATCTTCGGAAATAAAGCGCGGAATCAGCCAGCGTGAACGCGGAATTCTTACAGCACCACATTTCATTACACGTATGACTGAGAACATACTGTTTACATGGAATATTTTATTACTTTATGAAATCTAATCTCGCAGACTGACAAGACAAAAAGTGTAACGGATGCCGGGGGAAACCCCAGCCGGATATAAGTTTTTGAGAGACGAATTACACATTCCGAAAAATTAATTTTAAGTATATAATGCATTCCTATAAACTGTTTCATCTTTTGCTTCAAAATGGAATTATTTGTATGTTTTTATCATATTTATAGAAAACTCTAGAAATTTTAAGGAATTACTTAAGAACCATGAATGTATTTCACATCATCGGTAGTTCACAAATAGTGTCCAAAGAGGCATATAAATATTAAAGGCTAATTAAAGCCTCAATATCATACTCCTTTAAAAATATTAATTATATTAATTATAGTCATTCATTTGGTAAAGGTTAATTGTTAAAACCTGAATTTTTCTAACTATGTTTTTAACTACCGACCGATTATTGAGTGACATGTTCTAGGATGGAATTTAGAAATAATCAATTACGTAGAAACGAATTAATCTGTTACTTATAGAGCACAACGTATAATAAGAAAAGATTTTTAAAAGGACTTCTCATAAAAAATATACGATAGTAGCGAATGACCAATTACATAGTAAAAAATATATTTCTATTCCTGTTCCTGCTCCAGTTATTATTCCTACTCCTTCTACTACTGCTCCTGTTCCTGTTCCTATTACAGAAATTACTGCTCTATTACAAAAAAATACACACAGTCAATATCTTCAGAAAATGAATATGTAGTGGAAAGAAATATACCAAGTCCCTATTTCTTCGGCCAAATATTAACTCGGGAGAGATTTCCAACTGACTTCCTCCAAGTTGATCATTATTAATTTTATTCCCTAATTCACGGGAACCAGATCTCCCACATAATCAAGTATTTTCATCAGAATGGGGGTTCTCCTTAATATGCTCATTCTATTCGATTTTCAAATTGCTAGATATAAGATGGAGAGGAATTTATAGAATGGCCTGCTAGGTCACCAGAACTAATTTCATTGGGTTACTATTTCTGGTGTTACTTGAAAACTGAGGTATACTTTAACGGACGTGACAATTTGAAGGATTTAGTAAAGATAATTCGAGAGGAGTGCGTCTTATAAAACCGGAAATTGTTGAAAGTGTACAGAAGGAATATATTAACCGTCTTGGACTTTTTGCCAAGTTGTGATTTTCTTTTTTCTAAATTTCAATAATCATTACATTTTGATTTGCATTGTCGAATTATTACTTAAAGAAGTTTTTATGTAACCAGTCCCTTATTTTACTTTACTGTACATAAAAAAGGAGTTATTTCAAATGTAGCAATGAAAAGTGGGTCCTTCAATTTTAAGCAATGTCGATGGCGTCATAACTTTTAAAAATACTGTTCGATAAAAACGAAGTAGCTGTCAAAGTAGCGACATTTCAAAAACATCTTTTGACATGTCCGAGTGAGATTCAAAAGAGGCATTCGTACCAATTTTCTCGAATTTATACACTACTTATTGGACTCGCTGTATGTGAAATAATTTTATGTTTATTCTTAAAAGTCTTCATATAAATTCTACATTATATAAAGTTTTCAGATTTTATATATAAAATCGGTAATTGCTATGCAAAGCGTTGTTGCAAACATTTCATTGTGATAATGATGTGTAATTTGAAAATTTCACGTATTTTCATTTAATGTGGGATTGTAGCGTAAGTAAATACGCACTGAAATAATATGGATTAAATTAATCTCGTTAAAGTATCAGCATCACATTTGCTTTATGATTATTTTTAATGAGCCATATAATTAGCAAATGGCATATTTAGCCTATAACTGCAATATGTATGTATATAGAACTTACATCGTTAAAATTATATGCGACAGTCAACAAAATGCTTTAAATGTTTTAATATTACTTTCTTAAATTATGCATATTTATTATCAAGTGTATAGAGGACTAATTAATACACGTCATATACTCGTTCTCAAATCATTAATTTACGACCATCATTGGATGGAACTGTTAAAAAATTAATTCATTTAAAGATATTTCTAAATACTAACCTTCTAAAGTTATTAAATTTAGCAGCAAGATAAATAATAATTAGTCGTCCATAAATTTAAAAAGTATACATCTAGAAGTGCTAAAACACGAAAGACTTCTAGAACTAACTTTATACATTAGACTAACCTGGAAACAATATAGACAAAACATCACGGAATACTTATCTGCTCGTATAAATATCCTGGAGATACTATCGTACCTCTGGGGGCTCGAGGAAAAGCTCTCATCAGAATATATAGAACCCTGTACGCTCCAAACTAGGTTACGATAACCTAGGTTGCACTTCTTCTAGTATTTTATGATTGCTATGCATCTAACCTAAAAAGTCTCATCTCAGTACCGAACTCCACTACATATTTATCTTGAGAAGCATTCAATTCTAGTCCTGTTGAGTCCGTTTACTACGAGTTTTATGAACTGAAAGAACCTCTTTCTTTACGTTGTGAACAACTTCTCATATCATATTCTGCTGCCACTTATTAGCTAACGCTCTTAATACAGATTCCAATCTCTACAACCTTCCACATTTAAGAGACCATACTCAATCCTACGAGTACAAATACCAAAACGTTGACTCGGTGGTGTTAATTTTGCAAAGACATCTGCTATGGATTAACGAAAATATTATAAATACAATAAAAATGCAAGAGAAGTTAAAACAAACAATTACTAGTACATTAAAATGATATAAACTTAAAACTAACATATAACGTCATAAAAGTCAAGTCACGAATCTAAGAAAATAGATGAATAATAATAGTTATTACAAATTGAAAATAATTCAGGTAAATAACGATCCAAAAATGGTCTGGGAAACGGTGAAAAATGCTGGGAAAACGGGTAGGATTCGACATCTGTCTCGGATAAGAACCGAACGATAGACAACTGTTTCGAACTTATTAGGCTTTCATCAGTGCCGTACACGGTACGCCGATCCAGGACAAATGCCGAATGAGATCCGTGGGGTATTCATCTACATCGATACGATCTATGTCTGTAACATATATGTCGGGAATCGAGAAAGGAACTATCAAGCCGCCAAGCGGTTATCAAGTAGTTCCCGAATAGCAAATTTTTGCTATTCGGGAACTAGGTGGCGGAAATCTAAGTGGCGAACATTTGTTTTAAAGCACTCCGGTAAACGAGTAGAAAAATTATCCATGCGCCGCTGTACCACGTCGGTTGGAATAACTTCAATTTCTCTTGTTATTGCAGCAGAAAGTTTGACAAGTGTTTATGGTTTCTCAATGAAAACACTTGCTTCGAGGTATCCCCACAGAAAACAATCGCAATGAGACAGGTGCAGCCTCGTGGAGGCCACTCGATATCGCCCCGCAGGGAAATAAGGCGCCCAGGAAAATGTCGCCTCAAGGCTATAGTCTCGCCGAAAGTGTGGCAAGTAGCCCCGTCTTGCTGAAAACAAACTTCACCCATATTTATGTTATGCCTTGTTAGTTCAGGAATAAGAATTAGCGCAGGATCGTTTCATAGCGGTGTGTATTGACAGTCACTGTGCGTCCGTCTTTAAAAAAAATAAAAACCGATGATAAGGATCGAGATACTGCACACCATACAGTAACTCGGTCGGAATGAAGTGGTCTTTGATGAAGTTCAAGTGGATTTTCCTCCGACCAATATTGGAAATTCTGTTTATTTACAGCGCCTAATAAATGGAAATGCGCCTTGTCACTCGTTATTAGTACAGTGTCATGTGCAAGCAATTACATGGTTCTTGCAAATGTAATCCCCCGAATAAAATCATTTTTATTAAGTTCCTGAACTACCATGATATTATACGGATGGAAATGGAGTCATAATTGAAGAATTCGTCGTGCTCACCTGTCAGACAAATGCAGTGAGCGAGCATGCTGTACAGCTGATCGACCGTGATTAGATTCAACTGCGTCACGAACTCTTTCCACGTTTCTGGGAGTTCTCACCGTTCGTTGTAGTCCCGGGGGTCTTTCAGATCCCAAAGATTCATTTGTACGGAGGTTGTTCGTCCACTGCAAAAGAGCGTTTCGAGTAGGAACATTGAAATGATTTCGGAAACTGTGGTGAACCTGTGACGATCATTCCGAAAAGATTAGCCTTCCCCTATGAACTATTATATTCGTTTCAAAGACGTCGTACACCTCTGCCGGACCCTGTATAAAAATACTATTCTCAAGAGAAGAACGAAAACTTCCACTTTATAAAACTTCTTTGTCACCGTGATAGGGTTGTAATTCAAATATGTTCCCATCATCCCGTAACATCTTTTCCTGTTTCCGAGATATAAAAGACACTTCCTCGACAAAAAGTAGTTAAAACTAATTTTATGCCGACGCAGCTACCGCGTCTCATTCATCAGGAGTTCGCCATTAGGCGAAACTAGGCTAATGGCTTCTTGTTAATGACTGAAACTTGATTTGGGCCGTTTACTTTTTGCCCGGAAACTTTGCGGGTGACTTTTTGCGGACCCCCTCGAAACAATGAACAATAATAAGCATTCGAATCTTGCGCGGGACTTGAAAGGCCGACGTCGTTCCGGCGTTTCCTTTTTACCGAGAGCCGGGTATCATCCATTATCTGCGCCCCGTAAATTCAAAGTCAATAATAACGTTAAACTGCTTAAAGTTCCGATACGGGACTCGGAACTTTTCTTTTGAGACTTTTAAATGCGCGCTTCTTTATCCCGAAATAAATGGTTTATTTACAGAGAGCGATGTACATGATCGAGGGACGATAAAAATTATTTCGAGAGGTCGGAAAGTTTATGGTCGGGGAAAAGGGACGGACGTGGCGGGGAATGGAGCTCGTATATTTTCCGTGGCGGATAAAAAATTGCCGGCGAACCCGCTAAGGCCGTGTCGTATACCTTTTTAGTGGAGCCGAACGGTGAAAGGAGGCGAATAATGTAATAACACGGTATCAGGTCCTTTTACCAATTTTTCACAACATTTATAAACACCGCAAATAAATGGGAATAACTACACTACATAAATAATGCCATACAAGTTGTAAATTATATACAGGAAAATTTCAATATTTATTTTAATTATTACACGATTAAATAATAGTCAATTCCCTCTAAAGATATGATTTCATCTGGGTCGATGGACCAATTTTTAAAAGAACTAATGTCTACTAAACAACTTTCATTTTTTTTCCGTTTCGCGATAAACTTAAATTTTAAATTTTTCCGATGGTTACTAAAATTTATCTCTACATGAAATTTACTAACACTGGCTTAGTTTTCCTCAAAACACCAAAACACTATACAGTAGATGATTAAAACTAATCAGCCTTAATCATCTCCAGATGGTGCCAACTTTGTTGGCGAAATGCGCGTCGAGTGTAGTATTTTGGTGTTTTGTGGAAACCTAAGTCAGTGTTATATTCACTCCAAAGGTTCTAACCTACTCCAGTATGTAGTTTACTATAATATATCAAGAATATTATAATAATAGGACCTACTGACTTAATACTATAGGTAGTACGTAATAACACATATTATTAGTCCTACAATAATTTGGTCATTTAAATTAACGTATCTTATCAAATTAGGTTTTAATAATTTAAGAGAATAATCGAAGTGAAAATAATCACCACAGCTTTAAAAAAATATTAGTTAATATAATACGAATACAACAATGTTAGTTAATAATATAGGAAATTCACTAAAATCTAAGAGAAATCTATTTCTTTCAAAGGAAATAGGAAGATACACTTCACTGGATTTATATTATTAGACACTAATATAACCTTGATAATGTAAATTATCTTAATAAATAAGTACAAATATTACAAGCCACATTATCGTTATCCATATAGCAATAACTGTATAAAAACATAGGGATACTGAGAAATCTACACCACCATTTTATTCCTTAGAGCAGTTAACAAAACTTAGTGGTAGCTAATTGTTAACAAAATTAGTAATAGCAATTTTGGGGGGAATAGTTATAAAAACTATTTCCTCCAATGTTTTATTAAAAGATATTATAACAAAACCAAATAAATACTTCATTTTTTTAGTAACCAAAATTGTTTATAGAAGAGAATACCTCATTGCTCAGTAAACAATTTAATAAATGGCGGATGCGCCAATGTCGTTTAAATATACTACATATTTCGTACAGTGGCGGAAAAAAAATCTTAAGATATAGGATGGACCAAAAGTAGGTAATTCATTTTAATCGTTTCTACTTTCTTTTCTTATGTTTTAATTGTTTCCATTTTATTTCGGAATTCTAAAGAAAATTCATAATGGAGTACCAACTATCAGTTCCCCAACGCACAGAAATTGTCAAATTTTATTTTCAAAATCCATAATTTTAACCGTATCAATACCAATACCGTACCACCAAATACCAAAGAAATAATTCGTAATGTTGTCTCTAAGTTTGGGGAAATGGAAAGTACGAGAGATCGTTCTAAAACAGATAGACCACGTTCATCTAGAAATCCAGAGAATATCGAACAAGTAAGGGAAAGTGTAAATGATAATCCTTCAAGTTCAACCAGAAGACGAACATCAAATGAACTGGAATTGACAAGGACTAGTCTGAGACGGGTATTGAAACTTAATTTACTCTTTCTCCCTTACAAGATACAGCTAGTTCATGAAATTACCTCGCGATAAACAACAGCATCTACAGTATAGCGTATCTCTACAACAATTAGCTATAACAAATCCTAATTCATCGATTAATTATGAGCGACGAGGCATAGTTTTACCTGAATAGACATGTTAATAAACAGAATATGCGATTCTGGGCTACTGAATATCCTCGAATAATTCAAGAGAAACAGCTATATCCAATTCATATCGGTTTAGTGTGGAATTTTATCTATATAAGTGGTTATATTTTAGTGGCATGTATAGAAAATGTGACATTACTTTCTTTCTCTATAGTACCCATATTAATAAATAACAAAATTATGCTTTCTTGAACAATTCTTTGAACTGAACAGCTCTGGCTCCATATAAGCTTTCAAGTATCACAGCAATTCTTGTATATATTTGGTGCGATTCTGTGGTAAGCCTTATAAATTTGATCCTTAAGATCTTTTAAATTAGTGTGTAGCATTGAATAAACATGCCTTTTAAGTAACTTCATAAACCTTTTAAGCAACTTCAACTAAAGTGATCGGACCATATTTTTTCGAAGATGATGAAGAAAATGCCATGACAGTCAATGCAGAGCATTACCAAATAATGGTTAGAAAATGTAGCTTTACAAAACTCCGAGAATTTATGATTTCAACAAGGCGATGCCACATGTCACACTGCTAGAGAGAGTACTGCCCTTTTAAGATCTGTTTCCTAACAAAATAATTTCTCTAAATTGCTGTCAGACATGAACAGACCTTCAAGATCGCCCGACTTAACGGCAACCGATTTCTTTCTCTAGGGCTATCTAAAAGAAAGAGTATGCAATGATAAACCGTAGACACTTCTCCAATTATAATACAATATTATAGATGAATATCGAGCAAACCAGTAGAAACTTTGACGTTAGTGATGAAGACTGTATTGGTTAGAACAAGGCTGTAGAAAGCGGTCACCTACAGACGTTATTTTTCACAAATAAGGAATATACTTTCTGTTATCGTCTGAATAAATATTATATTAAATTTATTAAATACAAAATTTGAAAAACTAAATGGGTTACCTCCTTTTGGCCCACCTTGTATATTCCAATAAGGTATCACTTTAAATTTGTAGTGGCCCATCCGCCATTTCTTTAAATAACCGGTGGTCCAACCATGCCCGATGTTAATTGTGAGTCACACCTTAACGTCAAGTTTTTTGCCCAACTTAATTTGACATTTCTTTGTTGCAGTGTATGGCAAATTCAACCGTGGAGAGGTATACAATTGAGTAGCGCGTTAAGATTGTTGAAGCCTTTTACGAAAATGGGCGTTCAAATCAAAATGCATTTCGTGCACTTCGTGACTTTTTTGGTCAGCATAATCGACCAAATGTGTCCACAATCGGGAGAATTGTGCACAAATTTCAGCAAACCGGGTCTGTGGAAATGTGAAAACACCTGTGCATGCTCGCCCAGTTCGTTCTGCGGAAAACATTGCTGTTGTTCGCGATAGTGTAGCAGAAGAGCCGTCAACCTCGACTCGTCGTCGTGCCCAACAATCGAACATCTCACGAACATCACTGATGCAAATTTTGAATAAAGATTTGAATTTACACGCTTACAAGGTTCAATTGACTCAAGAGCTGAAGTCTACTGACCATCTCAAGCGTCGTCAATACGCCGAATGCTTGGTTGAACAGACCGAAGTGAATGGTGACTTTACAAAGAAAATCATCTTCAGCGACGAGGCACACTTTCACCTCAGTGGATTCGTTAACAAGCAGAATCCACGAGTGATTATTGAAAAGTCGATGCATCCATATAGAGTGACTATTTGGTGCGGTTTATGGGCTGGCGGCGTCATCGGGTCGTACTTCTTCGAAAATGAGGTCGGCCAAGCAGTTACCGTGAATGGTGTTCGCTATCGCGAGATTATAACGGACTTCTTGTGGCCAGAAATTGAGGATATGGACCTGGACGATATGTGGTCCCAACAGGATGGTGCCACTTGCCACACAGCCAGCGGAACAATGGCACTTTTGCGCGAGAAATTCAATGGCCGTGTTATCTCACGTCGTGGCGATCTTAATTGGCCACCACGATCATGTGATTTGACACCGTTGGACTTCTTTCTTTGGGGATATTTAAAAGAAAAAGTGTACGTTAATAAGCCAAGAACAATTCAAGAGCTAAAGGATGAGATAATTCGGCACATTAACGACATTGAACCTCAATTATGTCTCAGAGTCATTGGAAATATGGACCATCGGATAGAGGTATGCCACCGAAGCCGTGGCGAACATTTGGCCGATATTTTGTTTCACACATAATTGTCATAGATCCTTCTATCATAATAATAAATATTAAGATAATTCTCTGAAAATTTTTTGCTTTATTTACAATTAACATCGTGGGTTTTGGTTGGACCACCCTTTATATTGCGTAAACTCCAAAAATCCCCATCGAATACTACTATATGCTCTGTACGTACTTCTTTGACATTTTTACATTTTAATAGTTAATATTTACGTATTTTTTGGGTTTATGGTATTAACAGTACCTTATACTTATCTTATGGAAATATTCTTATGTCTTCAACTTATGTCTTCAAAAAGGAGAACCGTCTCCTCATTTTCTACGTGATGTCAGCGGTCACCTCCATTAAACTAACATTTTCCAAGAAAATAAGTATAACAGAAGGTGTTGATTTACCTAATTTGAATTCGCTATAATTTTTTTGTTGACTTATTTCACAAGTGAAGTGTATTCGGACAACCCAAATATCATCAAAAATATCTTCAAATATGATACAAAACTAGCTATATATTATGAGTAATGTTATAAAATTTAGAGAACATTATTAGTATACTGTCTTCACGTTACTCTCTAAAATAAAACATAGAGGTGAATTTTATTGCATTATATTTGGATTCACGGTGGGTGGGTGTTTCCATCTCTCACGTTCATGCCGACATACGAGACGTTTGTCATGTAACCAGACCAGGCGTTCCCACGGTATATACGTGAAATAGAATTATTGATCAAGCGCGGACCAATTAGAACAAGAATTCCAAACTTCTCAATAATTATCCATTCTCCATCGAAGTGTTGTTGTGTGTAATTTTCGACTTACTTTTTTACACATAAAAGTAACCATAGTGACAGTATCGCTGTAGAAAGCTATTCTCCAATCAGACGGTCTATCTGAATCGACTGGAAGATTCTAGCCATTGTGTTCGCGTTTTCAGATATCTGAATTGAATTGTAAAGCCGTTGTTTGAATTCTTAGGGGCTATACCGGATGTTTCTCTAACTAGACCCACAACATTGAGGACGCTATGAGTTAATTCGTCTGTTTGTACTATAATGAGAACGTGTTTTGGATAGCGTGATTTATACATTCATGTAGCTTACTGTTTAAATGTAATTAAAGCTATTTAAAACCCTTCAGGTTATTTCTTGTGGAATTATCTTCATAGCATCCATAGAATTACAAATATTTGATAAACTTAAATTATTATATTTAAGCGGGTATTTAAATGATATTCAAAACTCTTGTAAACAAACATTTAAAGTAAAGAAACCATTTTTTAAACATTTATAAAAAAATAGACGTATCTGTTTGTAACAGTTCGAAAGACTCATGAGCAAAACTTTTCATTATTTATTATTCTCCGAAGTTTTGAATTCTTCAACATTTCATGTACGTAGTCTACGATATCCTCTGTCACCAATGATAAACAATTGCAATTGTTTGACAGACGTAAAGTAACATTTTGTAATCGTTTGTTAATAATACATTTAATCAATTACGCTAGTAATTTTTTTTGTTTTTTTTTTATCATCAAGTGAATGAGAGTCCAGTCCAGTTATCCAATATACTTAGATTATAAGAAATGAATCGTTCACGCAACATAAAAGAAGATGAAGCAGTGAAAGCGGCAAGTCCGCTTCGGTTAGCCACCGATATGTAGCTAATTTTTAGGAATTAGACAATCAGCAATTAGTCAGTTGAACATTTCAATGAACTTGGAAGTTGCTGTAGAATCCCAGGACAAGGTTGTAAGAATAAATAACGGCCATTGTATCAGTTTAGAGCTAAGCAGAACCTTATAAGCCGCTCGAAATGTAGAAGATCAGCTATTGTACCACTTCCCACCAGAGAACATGGGGTTGCTAGACTGCTTTTTGCGAGAGAACACGTAAATTGTCCCATGAACGATTGAAAAGGAGTTTTGTTTTCAGACAAAACAAGAGTAAGTGTTAATTCACCAGATAGAATCTGGCGGAGGCAATGTCTCTCCGAAGATACTGTACTACCTTGGATTTGTGAATATTCCAACTATGAACTGACCACCAAGAAGTCCAGGTATGAACCCCCTAGAGAATCTATGGGATGCACTAAAATGATCAGCTTGGCACCACATAACACTGAGAGGATTCATTCATTCACTACTTGATCAATATAATCACTACTTGATCAATATAATGCCCAGATGAATGGAAGCAGTGATAAGAGCTGGAGTCTACACGCTACTGAATTCAAATTCTTATGATTTACTTCACGTACTTTTTTCTAAAGTTTTTCCATAACACCGTTTTCATTGCATTTTATAATATCATATCAAATTAAACTAACATATTAAATATTAGTTGAAATCATTTAACTATAATATCACCTAGGTACTATCGTTTAAATCTTCTAAAAAACAAAAGTAAGATTGTGAAGTTTCACTGATGTGTTAATTTTGTCCGGGAGCTTATTTTGAATGTATTTTTTTACTTATACTCGATGTAATACAAAAAGATATTACAACTTTATTAATATATTCAAGTAGCTACAAATCATTGCAATTATATAAAATCATTCTTAAAGTTATTTTACCCTATTTAAGTCCTAAATAATGCTCTTTTAATGAAACTGAAATTGCAGTGGCAATACTTATTGAATATTACTGAGATGTTTGCAGTAATAAACATAGCAGTTATAGTTGCAAACTTTGAAATATCGACAGTGTTATTCAAAAGTTTGTAACCTCAGTATCGAATACTCAGCCCATACCTCTATACTGGTGTTGTCAACTACCTGTATACTTGAGTTTTTTGTTTTCTCGAACAAAATATGTTAACATTACTATATCTGTGAAGTTTTCTAATTTTTCTTAGTGTACCAAGCTTTGAAGTGTTAAAAGGTTTTTCCTATAATTATTTTAACTTTCCTGGTATAGTTGTAGAACGTTCTGTGTGACACACTTCCTCAAGTTCAGGACTGTCACTTTCTTGCATCATATCTCATCATATTATATCACATAAAGAATCTTAATTTTAAGGAAAAATTACATGAGACTATATTTTTTTAGATACGAATCTCTTATTAAAATCGAACAAAATTTTCATTTCACCTTGTTTGTGTCCATCAATAAAGATTCCCACTTCCTGAGTGTTATCGGTATACCACCAAAAATGTCTATTAATTTTGTTAATTTGTAGATAAAGTGCACCCTAAAGTCCGTCGCCTTCGAAAATGTCATTTATTGCATTTTTTATTTAAAATGGAGCAACGAACTCGTGTAGACAGTGATCAAATCACAAATATACATTAAATCTGATATCGCCTACATTTCCAACGAAATCTCGTCGACAAAAGAAAACCCACTGAAATGTTGTCGAGGGAAAACCTCATCGATAGGTAACCATGTAGAAACTGGAAACAGCACAGCCGATATCGATTCCGCAAGCGTGCAAATTAAATAAAGTTGGAAAACACAGAGGCCCTTTTATCTTTCCATAATATCTGATTCGAGCTCAATCATTCCGCAGTCCCGCCAGAATTAATTGAAAAGACATTTCTCGTGAGTATTTACATTACAAAGCGTTCCCTTTCTTGTAGCCAGCCTTACACAAATAGAATTAATGCCGCTGTAATCGCCGTTCAACACAGACAGTGGACATCTAACGGGTGACCAATGCCTCATGATCGTACAGGATGTATGCGAATCCGCGCGTTTTTTGCTGCATCGCTAGCTTTTTATGAAGTGCGTTTAGATTGAAAATAAAATTAATTTTAGTTTTGAAGTGCAACTTCTATAGCGAGGTAGTGAGTCCGAAAAACAGCAACGGAATTCAAAGTGAAACACTTTGATGGAGGGGATACAAGTAGGGCATGTGAATGAACGAGAATGGGGACGCGTGAGGAGTTCAGAGAGGATACGCATAGGCAAGTGTATCCGTAGTGTAAGGAATGAGTGGCTGTGCATAAATTGTGCATCAGTCTCTGTGAAAATTGTGGTTTATATCGAGATACAACTTCTATATAGTTCATATTAAAGTGTCTCATATATATAAACTAATTTATAAATACTTTTCAGATGAAAATAATTCTACTGTTGATGTGTCAGAACACCAAGAGCCTTCTGAAACTGAGAAGTACGAAGATTTTTTATTCTCACGAATGTGCCAGGAGAGTCTTCAAAGAATTTTATAGATAATTCATTTGGGTATGCATGCTCTGTTTTTAATCGGTTGTGGTTTAAAAATGATTTATCTGCTACTTCTTCTGAATATCACGACATTATTAATAATATACTACCAGACGTTGATGTTAATGATTTTGCAGTATGCGTGTAAAAGACTCGGTTACTCTAATAATTACTTTGAAACTCAATTTCGAATATCTCCTTCAGAGGTTTCACTTCAATTGTGTCCTTATAAAAGTGAGACACACTATTTTTCTTTATATATAATGCACGATTCATTACACCTTTTCCCTACGCCCATACCTACTACTACCTACACAGCCCAGCAAATTTTTTTTAAATTGGTATTCGTATCTGTTATTACAATATTAAATCTCTTTAAATATTTTGTTATGCGTTATATAATATATAAACATTTTATTTAAAATCCATTTAGTGACATCAGTGCATCCGCCATTTATTTTAATTTCATTTTATTTACTTTGTGCTTTCTAATTCTTTTTATTTAGATATCAATTATCTTTATTAGAATTTGAACAAATCACTTGAAATACACTTCTCACACATCAATTTATCCTCAAAGAAAAGTGTGAAGACTATTTAAAAATGAGAGCACAATAATTGACCAACCGAAATAAATCACAGTAATGATAGTAATAGCAAGTGTCGCAATAACTCTGTCTTTTGACTAACTAAACTCTTATTTGCCTACTATAGTAATCTACTGAACGTAACCGTGTATCGATCTTATGCGTTATTTTTCAGTGTTTTCAACTTACTCTTGTACTCATCAAGATCGTTCAAAGCCGCAGATTTTTCCTAACCGCGACCAAGGCATAATTCTCGTGTAATGAATCCCTGAATGGCGTAATTAGACCGTAGACAAGGGCGGGTCATTTATTATTGCACGTCAATTATTCGGTGTATAATTCAATGGAGATCAGAATTAGATGCTTTGATATGCTAATTATGATGGCACAGTTTGACAAATGAACCGCGTGGAATTGATCCACGTAATTGCGGCCATAGATAAATTTCTGCTCCGCCACGTCAATACAAGCCTCCTTGATTATGGCCAGCTGCGCCTGGCGCCGCCGCCACTTTTCGTAATCTGTCAGTTACTCGCATTACTAAGTATTGCATCAAGCAAAACAAACAAACTATCAGTTGTTGGTGCATTTTAAAGCTTTAAGTGTCTTGCGTGGACCAATTTTTCGCCAACAGACACAATCTAGCTTTATTACTCTCAGAAAATATTTCCGATTGTAGTTAATATTCCCATGGCGTAGGAAAGAGCGGCGAAGTAACCTTCGATATAAGCGAATGCGGTTTCTTCACTGCATCGCTTTTCAATAATCATCGGACATACAATCGCAGCACGCAGCTTACTGCAGCTTTCTGTCTGGAGAGACTGTTCCCGGAATCTATAAATTCGCTCGGGAGAATTTTCGGCGATTGCCCTCGAGCATTTATAAGTCCCACTGCTGTCGAAACTAGAGAAACGTGGTTACCTTCCTATAGTGTTCGGTATCAATTTACTTTATGTTCGGAATTTAAAGCATCTACTGAAAACGTAAAACCTCAGTACCAGTATACTATATACACTACAACTAGAATTTAGTTAGTAGAATACTTAAAATACGTAAGGGGTCAATCGGGGAACATACTGATCGGAAGAGAGGAGAAAGCGGATAGATGGAAGCAGTACTTAGCAAATTTATACGAGGGTCAGGAATTAGGAGATATATTAGAGGAAGAATCTAGCATCGATAGGGAAGATGTGGGAAAACCTATATTGAGAGAGGAATTTGAAATAGCACTAAGGGGGTACAGAACAATAGAGCGCCGAGTGTAGATAAAATACAGGCGGAAATTTTTAAATGTGCGGGACAGAAAGTAGTAAATAGGATGTTTGAACTGGTAAAATACATATACGAAACGGGCGAGATGCCGGAGGATTATAAGAGGAACACTATCGTTACTATACCGAAAAAGAGAGGAGCCGACAAATGCGAGAACTTTAGAACGATTAGCCTAACCTCCCATGCGTCAAAAATTTTAACCAGAATAGTGCAGAAGAAGATGGAAAATAGAGCGGAGGAAATACTAGGAGAAGACCAATTCGTGTTTAGGCGAAATAGAGGAACTCGCGAAGCTATTCTAGCGCTAAGAGTAATGTTAGAGAAAACAATAGAAAAATGAAAGAACGCTTATGTAGGATTTGTAGATTTAGAAAGAGCTTTTGATAACGTAAGATGGGAAAAAATGTTCGAGATACTAAAGAGTGCGGGAATGAAGTATAGAGATAGGAGAGTAGTACACAATCTATACAAAGAGCAAACTGCTGTTATAGAAGTAGAAGGGAAAAAACGGAAAGTAGGTATTAGGAAAGGAGTAAGACAAGGATGTACGCTATCACCACTAATTTTTAATCTGTACATCGAAGAGGCGATTAATGTGGTAAAAGATAGAGTGGATTTCGGGATTAAAGTACAGGGACAGAAACTAAAAATGCTGAGATTCGCGGATGATATAGCAGTATTAGCATCTAGTAAGGAGGAACTAGAATCAGCATTGAACGAAATGGAGGCAGTGTTGACAGAGGAATACGGAATGAGGGTGAATAAAAACAAAACTAAAGTGTTAGTGTGCAGAGGGTGCGAGAGTAGAGCAAAAACGAAAGTACAAATTAATAATGAAAGATTGGAGGAAGTTAAAGACTTCACTTATTTAGGAAGTAAAATAAATTAGGATGGAAGAAGCGATAAAAACATAAAACAAAGAATAGCGCAGGGTCGAGTAGCTTTTAACAAAAAGAAAGCTCGGGGTTAATAAACTTAGAAACAAGGAAGAGATTTTTGAAAACATATGTTTGGAGCACGGCACTATACGGTTGCGAAACCTGGACGGTAGGGGAAGCAAGTAGGAAGAAATTAGAAGCTTTTGAGATGTGGTGTTACCGAAGAATGATGAAAATACCATGGACTGATAGGGTAAGAAACGAAGAAGTATTGGAGAAAGTCGGCGAGAAAAGAAGTATGTGGAAAAACATAAAGAAGAGAAGAGATAGAATGGTAGGCCACTTGCTGATACATGGGGGAATAGTCCGCGATATTTTGGAGGCAGAAATATAAGTGAAGAAAGGCAGAGGTAGGCCTAGATTAGACTACTGCTCGCAAATAGTAAGGGATGTAGGTTGTAGCACAATTAGAGAAATGGGTAGGTTAGCACAAGATAGGAGAAGCTGGAGGTTAGCGTCCAACCAGTCTTAGGACTGATGACCTCATGATGATGAATACTTAAAATTGAAAGATATATATATATATATATATATATATATATATATATATATATATATATATATATATATATATATATATCATGTAGAAAAAATTATCATGAGAATCATGTCATGAGAATTTGAGAATTGTTCCACATATAGATTATTGTTTTAGTACTTTATTTATTAATAATTTCATTAGAGCTAAATGTTTCATCTCTCAAATATAACAACGTCTATAAATAAAACGTTTAAATTTTATATCAAGTTGCATTTCGAATAAACTTCTTTTAGGAATTTCTACAGTTCCAAGTACTGGTCAATTTGAAGTCACTTACAAAGAGAACTGTCATAAATAAATGATAATACAATAACTCAATTTGTCTTTAAAATAACTATCGATATATGTGATAAAAGTGGAAAATGTTGCCCACTTTCATTGCTATCTCAGCATTATTAGAGATAGAGAGACTGTTAAATAGAGAAAGTTTTAAAGAATCTTACTTATCTTTTTACTGCATTATCAAATTTTAGCTAACTATTTTCGTTTTTCAGATAATTGCAAAGAAACGGAATTACAACAATGCTTCGTATCTCTTTATTGGAGATATGTTACTTTTTAAAGGCTACTAGCTGTATTACCAAAAGAAATCTACAGCCTTTGTTTCTATGAAAACGGCGTTAACTTTAATGCTAATTTAAACATATGATTTACACTTTCTCGATTTAAAAGTTTGCTTTTCAATTAAATTGAATAATACTTAAAATTTAATATTTCTGACATAAAACTAGAGTAATTAAAAGAATCTCATATTACTAAATACAAAATTATAACTCTTTCAAATTAGGCATCACATGCACCCGAATTCAATGTAAAATTTTAGGATTAATTATTACTCCAAAAGGCTTGAAAGATAATGTAAAAAATTGTACTCAAATAATGTCAATTAATTTATAATTAAGAATTTACATATTTCAAAATTCTTACAATGTATATTCTACAGACACCCACTTACGTCTACATCTATTGTATTTTTAATTCAATTCCAGAAAAAAACATATATATATCGGTGTTTATTATAAAAGACTTCTAAATGGTATACTTCTAAATGGAAATAATTGTGTAATAATGAACTATTATTACATCTTGTCCACAAATATTACTTTTAAAAATATTGAACCTTATAGCAGGACTTGTAAGGAGAAAAGTCTTGTGAGATGTACTAATTAACGATAGTTTCGATAAAGGAGAGGAAAATATAAATGAATGATTTTTTGTCTGAAGCTCCATACTTTCCACTAGCATCTTAGCATGAATACAAAATAAAAATGCTTCGATATTCTCGGCCAGCTTAAACCAAACAGCGCTTTGGAGGAATTCAAAATAACGTACCACATTTTATCAATTTAACGCTATTGCAAACGAGACATTTTTGACAAAATAAATAATGTATGTACTTTTTTGATACGCTGTATAAAAATTAATACTTTCATCCATATTTATTACGATCAAAGTATTTCACGGTGTTTATAGAAAAAAATCTTAAAATAAACATCGATTTATGTGACCAGTTTTAATTCTCTCATTTATATAGCAAAGCGCTTTTATACCTTCTATGTTCTATAGATATAGATAACAGCCGAACTGGACCAGCGCGTTTGCCGCAAAAACGAGCGTTAGCAACTCCAAGTCCAGACAACGGAAAATTTAATTAGGTAAAATTTGAATAAAAACAATTGCACTTAGCCGGGAACCTTTTAGGCAACATTTCGAACTGATTAAATTAAATTTTCCCATCCGCTGCGTTTCATTCCATCAGACCGACTCCCATGCCGCTCTCCGCATTACCCTTACACGTCCTTTTTTTTTCAGAGCTCATTTATCGTTTCTTGTTTCTCGTAATATCGTTATGCACTTCTCGCGAGATTACTTTGCATAAGATTTGCGGCCGCCTTCATGGGATCTTGCGGCAGAAAATGCGGACTGTTTTCCGTAATTAAGTTTGGGGCTGGGGGCGTACTTCACGTCTTACGCTGTGTCAACCGCGAGATTAAACATAAACAGGATTCGTCCCAAACAATGTAGACGAATAACGTTTTATTTCGTCGTATTTAACAATTTGATTCTGCTTTTATCACGGATGTCGCCCGGTTTTGTTCTTTTTTTTTTCGGCCCGGTTATGAATTATGGGACCATTATGCTTTTCCTCACAAATCCGCACCCTCACAATGTGCTTTGTGATATAACAACTTTATAAAATCTGTTCTTTAACGCGTCTCTTGCTCCACATGTTTTACGTTGTTATATAAATCAAACGACACATTTTCTTTTTAGGCATCCCCCAAAGGTTTGGACTAGATGTTGGACGACCCTTGGTGGGACCATTAGCCGAAGGATGTCTCGAGTCGACTACATAAAAATAATGCTCAATAACCTGCCAACCGGGAGATACGAGGTAAGTAAAATTACCGTACAAGGTGTTCTACGTAAACTACAAATTCTTCGTTAATGGGTAAAATCGAATAATTTTCATTCATTCAAAAATCGAATTATTTTCATTTAATTTCCATAATTCTTCTTGATTTTTGAAGTGAATACTTCTTTGGCGGCGTTCTGATATTTGACAAGAATAGAGAGTGAATTGGAAAAAATGTAACGTTTCGAGATTTCGTTACACGAGAGAGAAAAAAGATATAACGTAGAGAGAAGTAGAAAGAGAGCTATACATTTGGTATACCTAAAACACAGGCTTCGTTACAAGACAGAGTACACAGATATATAACATAGAGAGAAAGAGAAAGAGAGCTATACATCATATATATCAGTTTAGGTATCCGCGTCTCCCTTTTGTGCGGTCCTTCATCTTTAACGCCTACTCATACGCTAAGTCCAAGGTCTAAGTTGCTTGAAGGGGGAATAGTTTAGGAAGCATCGTACGAGCAAGAGAGAGAGCCACGTATTCATTGAATACTAGGCAATAGAAGAAAATATAGTAGAACGCGCATGCGCGCAAGTACGTACAACTCTGACGCCACATGGGAGTGGAGCAAGAGAGAGCGATATAAACTCAGTACGAAGCGATAGAATAGGATAGATAGATTGTCGCGCATGCGCGCGTTATAGATGTACGCGTCCAGACGCTATATACTAACAGCTGAAGCAGCACGCGTGTGTACCGAATATTTATCATTGTGTTTTGTAATTATTTACGTTATTTACATCTGTGTTCTGTGATTATTTGATAATATCCTTGAACCGTTTAACTTATTAAAATCTAGAAGATACAATATAACTCACGTTATTTCATTCACCGCTCCCTACTGGTTTACAGCCACACAGGTGCAAATACACTTGGAAGAGGCGAAGACAAAATCCCTTTGATTCTCGGGGGAGATTTCAATGTAAATTTCGGATCCAATGATTTTTTGACGTTGATTAACATGTGGTCTGCTTATAAATAACAATCCCAAAGAATCAACAACAAAATGCGGAACAACAATAGATGCAATTTTTACACGTTATCTAGAAGATATCGAATTACGAACATATATTTCTTATTTTAGTTATCACAAACCAATCATATCAGTATTATCAATTGAACCACCAGCCGATGATAGTGTAGATAATGAATAAACCGAATATTTCTTACACAAATTTTATATTGTTATATTTCTTTTGAAATTATCCCTCTCCCTTTCTCTTTCTCTCTCTCTCTCTCCCTTTCTCTCTTTCAATCTCTCACTCTTAATCTCTCTCATTCTCTATTCTAAAGAAGTATTCACTTCTATCACGTGTACTGTGCTGCACATGATATTTTTTTAAGTTTATTATTAAGTCTAAAATGATCAATTTTAAGAAATCAATTCACTGAGAATTAGACAAAAAAATTCTTCCTTAAAATTTGGCGTAATCCTGTGCTGAAATATTTAAATTATAAACTGAGGATATGCAGGACTAATAAAATTTTAATTCTGATATACAATTATCCTTTAGTTTAATTTACTGAGTTAGTTATAAGGAAAAATTTATTAAAATAAGATTTAAATCATTAAATGAAATTTTAAAAACTTTTTTATGTAACGCAAAAGAATCAGTGAGTTTTAACTTGTTATCCTACATTTTAGTTCATATATCGAAGATTAAAAAATGTGTTTACAGGATAAGCTTTAGCAGGGTATCAAAAAATTCTACTTACTTGATTGCTCCTGGATTTTTAAATTTTTGAATGAGCTCTATAAGAAGGTCCTATCGAGTGTACTGTACACTGAATTTTATTAAATCCCTGCAACATACTTAAAAATACACGCATTGATAATTTTGACTGGAATTAAAAAATATAAAGAAGGAAAAGAATATGGACATTTTGATTAGGTATTTCTGTGAAACAAACAATGAAGCTCTATTTACAATGGAGATGGAGTTTATACAGCTTGTCATGATTCACCTGATGTTATATCAACCTTAAATCTAGTGTTAGGTGCTCTCCTCTTGAGCTGTATTTGCTTTTCATAGTTTTCATTAAATGTGAAATACGGCATTAATTTGTGTTATTCTTGCGTTCACCCTAACACTAGTTACAGTTTTCAATAAAATATTATCCCACTTAGAACTTACCAAGCTGCATTACCAAATATTTACCATCTATATGCGTAATTCATTACGTAGTCTGTTATTCATTACAAAAATTTCAACTTTGAACACACCAATTACGAATATGTATTAATAACTTGTGTCCAATGAAATTTTCCCACATAGAGAGACCAGCAGGCGTAGATTACTGCATAGAATGGCCAGCTAGATCACCGGACATAACCCTAATAAAAAGGGGACTTAGTCTTCTGATAATGTCAACTTGGTTGGCGAAATGGGCAACGAGTAACGTGTAATATTTCAGCGTTCGTGGAAAGCTGGTCCCTGTTTTTGTTGCTGCATCGACAGCTCCCGCTCCTAGTAGACTATTCTTAGTAGGGCTACCACAAATCCAAAGTTTATTTCAATAGACGAATAATATAGTTTAAAAATAGAATTAATAAAGAATTCGGGTGTCCTAATCCGTTTCATTGTAACGCACTAATTATTTCAAAAAATACGCGCATAAATCACGATCCAAATCCAGGCGATAAATTTAAATTGTTAAATAATCCCATTTGAATCGCGTAAGAAAAACTCCGTCAGGCAAACAAAGGGGCATTCGATAAATGAGTTGTTGATAGAATAATCTATAATTCATCCGTCTAGGGGCTTTTCCGGTCGCCCGATAACAAATAAAAAATGCGGCTGAATGTTTATGGCCCCGGCGACCCACCGCGACCGGCGGAGAGAAAGAGAGAAAAGGTCCGCAAGAAAATCCCCTCGAGACGGAATCCTCATGGCCAATTCATCCATCTTAGTCTTGTCTTGTCCATATTTAGGCGGCCGCTAATTTATCTTATGTACATGACGATGCCTAATGGTCTCATCTATTCGACGTCGATAAGGAACGGTCAGAGATTTCTCGATATATTTTAATGGATTTTCCCGGCTCTCTGCTAAGTCAGGGGATTTTTCAAATATTTTAACGAAGGCTTCGCTGTCACTGTTCGTTCGTCTTAAACATCACTCAACTGAAATATTTCATCTGAATATTTGTACCCTTCTAAAAACATGGATTGTTTTATTTAATTAAAAGATGAATACCAAAGAGAAATTACAACTTGTTAAGGGGCATATTTTGTTTGATGTGGAAATATGCAAGTGTTAATACAAAATAAAATAGAAATTACAAGTAGTGACTGTCTAATAAATGGCGGAGGAGCCTGTCACAATGGTAAAATTGTAAAACAGCATAGAAAGCAGATCAGTCTTCCACAGCACAGGGAAATATTATACTATATTTGAGGCAAGTTCGGCTAATCGAATATATGCATGCTTTATCATATAATATTATCATGCAAATTTTATGCATTAATTTGATTTGGTTTGATGAAACCATAATTTTATACCATATTTCTATGTTAAATAGTTTACGAGATAATATTTGGCAGAGTGAGCACACCCTGTGTATTACAGATACAAACAGATATACCTAAATGTTTGAATTTATAACGTACATATTGGAAAAATAATTTTTATATATTTAAATAGCTACCCGTGTCTTTGTGTTTTATTATAACAATATAATAACTACATCAAGAATATCAAAATGAGACATACATGAAACCATATTTATTCAATTCATTAAATATTTCCATTAATTCACATTACCATATATACACTAGGCACAAATATTAAGGGATATAAAAAAACCTAAATTTTTAGGAGTTTTTCAAACGGCTGTAACTTGGAGAAAGACGGTCACAGAGCAATTTTAAAAAAAATAAACTAAAGCTCCGAGTTTCTAATTTTCATATTTTGTATTCAAAATGTTTTACCATAAGCAGTTTTTGAGGTTTTGAGTTTTGATCATAATAAAACCACCGAAAATATTTTTTTCCGATGATTTTCTTATAGTTACTCAAATACTGCTAATGGTAAACAATTTTCACCTTAAGATATGAAAACTAGAAACTTCAAATTGCATTTTTAAAATTTCTCTATGCTTATTTTTTTTCAAGTTGCAGCCCTTTGAAAATCACATGAAAAATTAGAATTTTTTTCTTCTAACTAGACTTATTTATGTACAACTAAAAACTTCCTTATTATGAACAATGAAGGGCGTAAATATAAAGGCATATATTTTTATCTGTGAGAAATTACCAGTTCTTATTTTATTAAATAAAATAATTTATATATTTCTAGGTGCTAAACAACTATAGACAAAGGAACTAGAGATTTATGGAACAAAATTGAAGACTAGGAAAAGACCACTGAGCTTCTGAGGGCAGAAAGATGACGTAGCTTCTCCATGAAAAGCAAGGATTTTTCCATTGAAACCATTATGCGAATCATGGATGTAAAATCAGTTTCAGGCTCTGATTGTCCAAACGCAATTCTTGTGATTTTTATATCAAGGACTGTGTGTGGACATCATCGCTCGAGACAATTTACAACACAACATTTAATCTGTTTATATATGTTTCTATATGCTAAGATGTATATGAAACCTAATTTATTGCTTTTATAATAAATCTGTACAATAGAACAATAACTTTTTTATTTTATACACCAATAGGTAAAAACATTACATTCTATACTGCAGTATGCGTCAGCGTATTTTAGATAGCGTTTGCATACTTTGAATAATTAAAAAGCATATTTAAATCGATTTTTTTATTGTCAGAAAATTTTTTTCAAAAAAATAAGTGAATAAAAACTTTATGGAATTTCGAAATTACCTTTGAAATATATTAAAAGCGATTTACTGTAGTATGACATACAGGCTATGGTCAATAGGTAACAAATAAATTAATTCTCTATGTATTTGATGATTTTTAAATAAAAATCTGACGCACTTTAATTTTCAATTATAAAATTAAACAAACTTTGATCAGAATTGTACCACAGAATATTACATGTATATTGAGCAGAATATAAATTTTATGTACAATTTTATAAATGAAGCACTACTTTTAAGACTTTTTACAGCAAAAACGACACAACAAGTCAAAGTATAGGTTTCCTGTTACTATGCATCCCAAAATGTAATTTTTTTTAATAATAAATCTTTTTTATGAAATTATTAAAATGGTAATGAATATATTGGCGATAAATATACATCAGTTTATTATTAATTCTCTTGATAAATAATACAAAATTCGTTGTTATTAAGAATTATATAGATTTTATACAAATATATTTGGGTGTAATAAAATACCTTCCAAACTCTACGTCTTTATTGTTAATATTTTCAGCCAAATTATACTCTTTCTTAGTAACGTAAACCATTAGTAAAATGGCTAGGAAATTTACTTATATTTTCTAGACTTATAAATTTTTGCAGAAATTAAATAATAATATATAGTGTATTACATCGCTATTTGCCAAATAAAAAATCTCAAAACATACCGTGGATTATTTTATGGCTAGGCTCAGGTAGAGCCATAAAATCATGTATAGTTTTTATTTTATTTCCTCATTTAATACTTATTTGGAGTAGAATAAAATAGGAAAGGTCTCACAGATTTGACGCCAGAGAACAGATTTGAATTAACAGAAGTAATAAAAATAAATTAATGATAGAGAAAAGTGAGGTCAAGTTTGTTAAAACTAAGACTATCTGACTAGTTTGTCTAGAAGACTAGTTTGTTAAAACTAAGGATAACTATCGTTATCCTTAGTTTTAGACTTAATAGTCTTAGTCTTAAAGCCTTAGTATTTGAAAAATATTCCACTAGTGACAATGTTCTATTAAAATATCTTCGACAAAATTCAGTAATTTTATTTATTTGTAATCAATATTTCTGCATAAAAATACTGATAGTGTTAAAATGCATTATCTACATATTAACAAATTTTTTGTACCTTCATGTACAACTTAAAATACAAAAATAAAGATAGTAAATGGTATTTTAATGTGAAACAGTTTTGTTCTCTTCTTGGCTACATTCTAGTTTAATTCAACACTAATATTGCCACAAATTTCCCTTCCCACCTTACAAAAACAACTATAGTATCGAACTCTACATCGAGGTTGTTTCCTTATTATTACCATAATTTCAGGTTACCACAACGAGGCAAAACAGCATTTCAAAAATACCCCGTCGCGTCGTTGAATTTAAACGCATTTGATATTCTTAAATCAACAGAACCGCATAAATTCGTAATTAACATAAGCATAAGCAAACCCATTAGGCCAACATTCACCACTGGAACAGCACATAAGGGATATTATTATATAAACAATATTTAAATGATTCGATGCGAACACAGCCCAGAGGATTAACAGTTGAACACGTTTACGATTCGGGCATGTTTCAGGACGTATGCATATCGGCCGTAATTACTCAGTGGCGTGGGTCAGCAAACAAAGAGTCTTCTTCGCTCTCTGTGAAGAGTGTGAAGTAATATAATATATTGTGTTATGTTTTCTCTCTTTAATATTATTATTTTTTATTATTTTTAATTGAATTTCTTACTGTAAAATGTATGTAATATTTATATTGATTAAGGTAGTTTCTCCAGAAACCCACTTTTCTATAAAATTTCATCAAATTTCGGGTACACATAAAGCATAAACCACCGGAAAGAGATTGCTAAAATTAAAAATTTTTGCCGTACAATAAAGAAGATATTCACCATCAAAGTTGGAACTTCTCGCATGGTTTGAATGTACCGGTCGGCTAAATGTTACACATTTTACACCATAACTTGAAAATGTTTCTATAGATTCTCTCTAAAAACAACTCATCTATGCATTAGTATATTACGAATATTTTGAATAAAACCTCGGTTGTTGCCCGATTTGTTGAGAGGAAGCATTTTTAAAATGTTCCAGTTAAAGTTTTGCTCGGTAAGTCGAGAACTTGTCAATTAGCGTATGGAAGTGCAGCGGCATACATTTCATCAGTTGGCACTTATGTTATGATTACACATTACGTTACAAACAATATCTAAAATTGAATTTAGTCCTAAACGACTTTCCTTTTTTATTTCTTCAAGTGATAGAGCGTTTTTACATTCACAATATCTTAAATTTTTGCCAGTCTCGCTCAATTCAACAATACGTCGTCCAATCCTTAGATTGGTTACTCTGTTTACTTTTCGAAATATTCACTTTTGCAATACAATTTAAACATTTCTGTATTACGTTCCGTTTTGCAAATTTTGCTTTATTGTCCCGCAATTGATTTAATAATTCGTTTAAAATTTTCGCTTACTAGTGAAATCTGCTGTTTATTTTTAAAATAAAACCTTTTCGCTTAACCAGACACAGCTAATTTACTGATTTTCTATATGATAAATAAAATACTACATACATTATTACAATATCAAAAAAATTATTTGATGAGCCTGCAAAGTTATTTAGTGACGCCGTATTTTTGGCACATAAGCTCTAAATATTTGTGTTCACTTTATTCGATAGTTAATATTTCTCACGTAATTTACTTTATTCTTTAAGTGTAAGTTATCAAATAGTCTAAGATTAACTAAGAACAATTGACTAAGAACAGTTATTCCAGCTATTAATTAAATAAAAGATGAAATGATAAAGATATAACTGTAATTTTATAACATTTAGATATTTTGTTGTTATGAATTTTAATTCTGACTTTATTGCTACTCTACTCTTACTTTGTATCCTCTTATCTACATAAAAGCTAACCGTTATAACTATACTGGTATATCCATTCATCACCATGAGGTCATCAGTCCTAAGACTGGTTGAGCGCTAACCTCCAGCTTCTCCTATCATTTGCTAACCTACGCATTTCCCTAATTGTGGTACAACCTACATCCCTTACTATTTGCGAGCAGTAGTCTAATCTAGGCCTACCTCGGCCTTTCTTCACTCCTATTTCTGCCTCCAAAATATCGCGAACTATTCCCCCATGTCTCAGCAAGTGGCCTACCATTCTATCTCTTCTCTTCTTTATGTTTTTCCACATACTTCTTTTCTCGCCGACTTTCTCTAATACTTCTTCGTTTCTAACCCTATCGGTCCATGGTATTTTCATCATTCTTCGGTAACACCACATCTCAAAAGCTTCTAATTTCTTCCTACTTGCTTCCCCTACCGTCCAGGTCTCGCAACCGTATTTTCCAGTGCCGTGCTCCATACATACGTTTTCAAAAATCTGTTTCTTGTTTCTAAGTCTATTACCCCCGAGCAGAAAAGTGCTTTCTTTTTGTTAAAAGCTACTCGACCTTGCGCTATTCTTTGTTTTATATCTTTATCGCTTCTTCCATCCCAATTTATTTTACTTCCTAAATAAATGAAGTCTTTAACTTCCTCCAATCTTTCATTATTAATTTGTACCTTCGTTTTTGCTCTGCTCTCGCGCCCTCTGCACACTAACACTTTAGTTTTGTTTTTATTCACCCTGATTCCGTATTCCTCTGTCAACACTGCCTCCATTTCATTCAACGCTGATTCCAATTTCTCTTTACGAGATGCTAATACTGTTATATCATCCGCGAATCTCAGCATTTTTAGTTTCTGTCCCTGTACTTTAATCTCGAAATCCACTCTATCTTTACGACATTAATCGCCTCTTCGATGTACAGATTAAAAATTAGTGGTGATAGCGTACATCCTTGTCTTACTCCTTTCCTAATACCTACTTCCCTTTTTTCCCCTTCTACTTCTATAACAGCAGTTTGCTCTTTGTATAGATTGTGTACTACTCTCCTATCTCTATACTTCATTCCCGCGCTCTTTAGTATATCGAACATTTTTTCCCATCTTACATTATCAAAAGCTTTTTCTAAATCTACAAATTCTATACAAGCGTTCTTTCCTTTTTCTATTGTTTTCTCTAACATTACTCTTAGAGCCAGAGTAGCTTCGCGAGTTCCCCTATTTCGCCTAAACCCGAATTGGTCTTCTCCTAATATTTCCTCCGCTCTATATTCCATCCTCTTCTGCACTATTCTGGTTAAGATTTTTGACGCGTGGGAAGTTAGGCTAATCGTTCTAAAGTTCTCGCATTTGTCGGCTCCTCTCTTTTTCGGTATAGTAACGATAATGTTCCTCTTATAATCCTCCGGCATCTCGCCCATTTTATATATGTATTTTACCAGTTCAAACATCCTATTTACTACTTTCTGTCCCGCACATTTCAAAATTTCCACCTGTATTTTATCTACACCCAGCGCTTTATTGTTCTTTAGCCCCCTTAGTGCTATTTCAAATTCCTCTCTCAATATAGGTTTTCCTACATCTTCCCTATCGTTGCTAGATTCTTCCTCTAATATCTCTCCTAATTCCTGACCCTCGTATAAATTTCCTAAGTGATGGTTCCATCTATCCGCTTTCTCCTCTCTTCCAATCAGTATGTCCCCCGATTGACTCCTAACTTTTCTACTTATTGGTCCTATATCCCTGAAGTTCCTCTTAATTATTTTGTAAGCCTCATCGATCTTACCTATTTGGAGCTTATCTTCTACTTACTTCTTTGCATTTATTCTCTATCCATTGTTCTTTCGCTTTTCTACACTTTCTAATGATTTCCCACTTTATTGACTTATACGTTTTCAGTCCTTCCTCGTCTTGTCTGTTTTTGTAGCCTCATCTCTTTTGTATTAAGTTTAAGATTTCGTCCGTTATCCAGGGCTTCCTAGCTTCCCTTCTCTCGTGTCCTAAAACGTCCGTAGCCGCGGAATCTAGACTATTCTTAATAATAGCCAATCGTATAGCCATTATACAAAATATTGCCAAAACAAATTTAACTAAATCCTATAAGGAGGGGCTTAAACCTTCGATGCAGCAACAAAAACGAGAGACCGCTTTTCCACGAATATATGTTACACGTTACACGCGTTTTGGAAACCGAGTTGATATCATCAGAAAATTATTGCAACCGATTCAATCATCAACCTAGTCCTTACCTTCTCCATGTATCAAAATTAATTTTAATAACCTCCTGATGATACCAACTGGCCTGGCGACACGCGGATCTAGTAATGAGTAATATTTCGGTTTTCCTGAGAAAGTGGTCTCCTATATATAATTTTACATAAACACCAGTAGAAGAAAATATCCGTCCACATTCAAATGGATGCATAGTGGCACCTTCACCATTTTTAAATTATGCCAGTTGTAAGTTAATTCAATAATAATTACAGTTCTTGTCTCCATGACATCTAATCTGCTATGGTGATTGAGCGGAAGATCTGCGTTTTATCCGGTGACCTTCCGGCGCCCTACAACCCCAGCCATGATCATTAACAAAACAACACTAATATGCAATTGATTAGATACAATTTAACTTGCAAATGATCAGAGGTTAAAGGGGCCCTTTACTGGCATCGCGAACTTCCGAAGACACGGGACCCCAGCAGGGGCGAATTTTACTTGCAAAACAGATCAGTTGTCAGCCGAGGGGGCGACCGCCCCTCGCCGCCCCCATTTTGCACGCCAGCCAGACCGAGTTACAGTTAAATTGAGTTTGCTACACAAACTTTTACCGGGAAATTTTGTTAAAGTCATCCGTAAGTTGCTCTCGAGACTATTTTTACTGGCGGACTGGCCCTTCTTTCTGTTGGGACGCTAAACAAATACTTAAATAAAGGTACTTCGAGTTCCTCGACGGGGTTAATTTGGGAATTTTTTATTTGAGAATTAGGGCGCTATGGCATAATTTCTTCCCATGCAAATGTTTTCCTGGCGAATTTTAAAAGAGATTAACCAAACTGAAGGGCTCATGTATTTGCGGTATTGTTTCGAGGAATGAAGAGAAAATTTAATATCTCTTGTGAATGCACATCGGACAAATAGTCATTCACAATATGCTCTTTACTTTATACAAAATCCATGAGTGCGGAATTCTGCAGAGGAATTGTTTAATAATATAAGAAAATATAAAAGGAAAATATAAAATATAAAAAAATATTATATATATATATATATATATATATATATATATATATATATATATATATATATATATATAAAATATTATAGAAAATATAAAAAAGTCATTAATGAATTTCTTCTACTATTTCTGCTGTTATAACTTAAATTCAACCATATTTTCTCCGATAAAAAAATGATTTCACAATTCTGTAAATATGGCCCAGTTACTCACAGAGTTGGCCTATAACTAGTGGCATAATATTTGATTTGCATAAATATGATACCTGAGATGATTCCTTGTCGATCAGTCAATAAACTATATGACAATATAATAATATAATATATGACTACATCTCATCTACATCTTCATATAATTTTTTTAGTCGTGTGAGCTCTATCTGTCGAAGGTATACTCGTTTACACTGCACTGACCAGAGCCAAGATAGAAAGGTCGAGACGGGTCTGCAGATAACGATATCCTGAGATAGGTGACACTTTGCATCTTTCTTGGTGGTTTTAGAACAATCACTGTATTGTATCATTAGTGCTAACTCTGTTAGACAAAAATGCGACAAATTTTGTCAAGTAATTCAGTCCTCGGCGTTTGGCATATAGCCAGGAGAATAGCTGTTTTGACCTAATTTGTTTAGTCCTTATTATACAAGGCATTTGCAGATGGGTTGGAGTATAAACTCCTTATTTCTGTAGTTTAAATTCGTATTGTGAAAAATGCATAAAGCGGTATATTTTCCAATTAGAAATATTTTCAATTTAAAAGTGATAAGAGGGGAATAAAATTAGAAATGACACTATAGTAATTTTGTAAAAATGTATATAACTCATAGATTGTCTTACTTATTAATGCACAATTGTATAGACAGTAAAGTTCCTAAAACATATTAATATTTATTTGATCTTATCTGATATACAATAGGATAAATGTAGAGTTCTTTACTATTATGTTCTAATAATTTTATGCTATTACAATATTTTCTTAATGGACATACGAAGACTTTGAGATTAAATAGTTTGAAGTATTTATAATTCAAGTCTATTTTACAATCATAGCAGATGATTTTTTATATTTTTGAATAAGGAATCATTAACAATAATTAACAATAGCAATTTTTAATACCCTATATACTCCTTATTTTAATGGTAGATTAATACAGCCTTCGATCAAAGAAAGATTAAAGGTAGCGTGATATAATAGTTGTAATAACATTAACAGAACTCTTCAAATCTATAAATATAAATAGAAATATCTGTAGAACCATATTAAATAAAGAAACATCTTGAGATATATCGAGGGAAACAATACCTCTGACTTCAATAAAAACAAATTTCAATAAAAAAATGGATGTTTTTCATTTAAAATTTCGTTTTTGAATTTTTTAACCCGCCCTCGAAATTCTGCATAAAATTCGCCCATAGTTACCCAAAGCATAAAATAATTTATTGTTATAGACAGGATTATTACTGGGCATGTTAATAAATTACAAGACTTGAATATAATAATTACAGAACGCATGCAAACCAGACTTTCGACAAGGCCGCGAATTAATTTTCCATTAATCCGCGATAAATAACCCCACAATACCGCTGTAACGTCCATATTCCGCGCATCCATTACGAAATCAGAGTTTGTTTGACAGCGACATGAAAGCGCAGAATTAAACAGGTAACATATTGTTGCATATGTTTCACAATAAGCTGGAAAAGCCCCAGTGTGTACGCTAATTTTCAAATATGAACGATAAATATATGCGTACGCTTGCTCATTATCCGGTATGAGGCTCCATTTAGACTCTGCCGTGCTGACAAATTTGAGAGACACGCCATTTTGGTACCATGTTTTCGTTAATGGAGCCGTATGTAGGATAAGCGGTAATTTGTTTACTAGTATAATATTTATCCAACGATATTTCTGAGGTTTAAGATATGTTTCTTTTAAATATATTCATATACACATAATTGTTACATCTATTCCTGCATAGGCAAATTAAAATGTCTAAAACTGACGCCTTGCCCATTATTCATACTACTTAAAAAGTTATCAGTTAAAACCACACGAACAACTCGTAACATCTAAGGTATACACAACTGTACAGCAAATAGAAATGTATTTTAATTTAGTTAAGCGAAAGTATTTGCCATATCAAACTAAAAATATAGTAATATTTATATTCCTGTAACCTATATATAAACATGAACAGTTATAACTTAATAATAAAAAGGTTGTAATATAGTATAAATTTTATTATAGAGATTGCAGTTCTCTTAAGGTCATTATATAAAGACGAAATGTAAAGGTAGGTAGTATATTAACCATAAATTGATAAGATAAATGACTTTTACTGATCGAAAAGCAATATTTGAAACGGCTAATACCCTAATTAAAATAAAAAAAAATGATGTAATAAAAATGTTAAAATCGACATTATATTTGAAAATTCTTTAATTTTTCAAATAGTATGTGAAATAATTTCTAGACCAGGATGCTGTGGTATGTTGTTTAGTAAATAATTAAAATTGGTATTACTCATATTTTATAAGATGTAAGAAAATAACTATTTTAATATTGAGAAAGTGTGGCATCTACGTTATTCTGCTATTAATTATTAAGCACAATACTTCAAAGGTTGGTGCATCGAAAGGAGTTACGAAAACATCACAGAAAAACTACATGTTACATAATATCATATTTTGTTCGAAGAATCCAAGAACTTGAATTGCAGGGAATTTATAGATTAATTATTCCATGCTTATGGCTACGATCTTGTCGAATAACGCTGTAGATATTTTAGTTTGCAATTCCAATTCATTTTCTTGTCAAAAGAACATTGGAAAGTCCAATAAATCGAAAATTTTTACAAGACAATATACGTACATGTTTTGAAGGAATTTTCTGATAGAATCTAAACGTAGCTTGAAAGTAAATGATTTTTTATTATCACTAGGCAAGAATATGTTAGACATGTTAGAACAATTAACTTTAAATTAAACAGGAATGTGGATGAAGCATCAACAATGTATGAAGAACTTTCTCCTGGACATAAGGAAATAAGGGTATTTTTAATTAATGAGTTAATGCAAATATTGGAAAAGTTTTCTGAGCAGCAATATTTTCTGATCTCAGTCCTTTGTACTTTTATTTATGGAGGCACACAGAAAATTCCTTTAAGGCATCAGAAAATGTTATTCCTTGATGAACCTGTCAGAGACACCTCAGTTAGTATAAACACCTTGGAAAAGGTGTCTAATACTGTTTTGAAGAGTATTCAATAAGAAGGACAACATATTGAACTGTTTATGTAGTACTTACTATTGTTACCTTTTGATACTTGTTAATAGATTAAATTTTATTTTTTCTAACATACTTATTTCATGGCACTGAAGTAGGTTGGAACCTTTGGTGGGAAAATAAAATTTTTCACTAAATGTACAACCAATTCCTATAATTTTCTGCTCATGTAATATATGATTCAAAAAAGAAACAAAATTCTATCGAATCGTACAAAAATTTAGTATGGCGTCCATTTAAAAAATAAATGTTAATGCCATTTTATCAGAAACAAAGGACTATAGATTCTTTTCTTAGTACAGCTAAAAGCGTATTGAAAAATATCTTAAGAATTTACCTACTAAAATGTCATCATATTTCCAATTATAGAGATGTAATCCAATTAAAGGCATTCTTGAAAATATATTATCGTGTTTACTTGCAATTATTTAATAAAAAATGTAAAATTTGACAATGCAGTGAAGAGAAAAATAAACTTCTGTAATTGTTTACCCTTTATCTGTTTCTCTATCTCTAATAATACCCGAGATAGCAATGCATGCAGCAACAATGTGCCACACTGTATAATTGTAACATACGGTATAGTCAAGTAATCAAAAACCATCTATATATTATCTCTCTTTGTGAATACATATATTAGGAAGTGTATTAAATATACTTAGATTGTACTCCAGAATATTCAAAAATATTGCCACAATCCATTTAGAGTAGGATTGTTATTAAGAGCGCCATAATTCAATTGTGGGGAAAATATAAACTAATATGTAAACGGAAGATATTAAAATCAAGTTTTGCTCCAATCTCTGCACCTGATTGATTTTTTTTTCCTTTTCATTAACGATCAATGGAGGTAAAGAATATGGATATAAAATATAAATAAAAAGCTCTTGTATACATAATCTATTAAACTTAAAAGATTTTGATTTGTAAATAAAATTGAATAAAACATTGTTACATTTTCTTTTTTTGAAATTCCGTTTATTTGAGTAATATCAAATGTAGTAATTATTCACCCTGTTGATTATAAAATATGGACAACATTTTTCGTATAGTTTTTGTAGCGGCCTTTTTCTAGAGATGGGTCGCCACGATGTAGACTTGCCGGCCAATTTACAGAATAAATTTTTAATTATTTGAAGCATATATACATGTATAGGGTGTAACGATAAATATATTTGGAAGCAATTTGGTGTAATTGTGGGGCAATGGATTTGGTATTATTTGATAGATTATTAATCACCTTTTAGTCTAACGGTTTTATCTGGATGGTTCCTGTGTTGACCTGTTAAACGTCTCCAAGTATTAGGAAACGGTATTGATATTTTTGGTTTACATCCACGATTTAACCTATGTCTACATTTTCGATTTCGTTCATGTTTTGGTTTACGTTTTGTCACTAACGAGTGCGAAGTTTTTTTTAATCATATCCATTGGTTTTGAGGCTTGAAACAAATTACTAATTTGCTGGTCGACGAGAAGATTTGAGCTGAGATTTGGTTGATGCTGACGAATAACGAGAGAACGTTATAATGGTTCTTAAGGGCTTAGTGGATGCTGTAGAGTGCTGTAGCAGCTATGCTATAACCTTACCCTCTATATACTTATAAGTACGGTTTATTTTCTCGTTGGTTTCGTTCAACGGTTTCGTTGAATTACATAAATAATTTTGTATTTATGTAATTAGTTTTAGTCTGCTTACTTTTTTTTAGTGTACTTTGGTCCACACTATTAAGTGTATAATTTTGCTTCTATATTAATAGTAATTTAATTAATGTATTTGTTTTTGACAGCTGGTCCCAGTATCCGTTTTGTAAGCATAGTCGCGTTCGATACCTTATAAGTTATAAACCTATTAAATATAGTACAATTAGTTAAGAGTTATAGTACAATAGTACAGTAGTAGTTATAGTACAGTAGTAGTTATAGTACAAATACAGTACACGTACAAGTACAGTACAATACAGTAGTAGTTATAGTACAATTAGTTAGAGAGAATATTAGAACGATTAGCCTAACTTCTCACGCGTCAACAATCTTAACCAGAATAGTGCAGAAGAGGATGGAAAATAGAGCGGAGGAAATACTAAGAGAAGACAAATTCGGGTTTAGGCGAAATAGGGGAACTGACGAAGCTATTCTGGCGCTAAGAGTAATGTTAGAGAAAACAATAGAAAAAGGAAAGAACGCTTATATAGGATTTGTAGATTTAGAAAAAGCTTTTGATGTAAATGTAAGATGGGAAAAAATTTTGAAATACTAAAGAGCACGGGAATGAAGTATAAGAGCGTAGTACACAATCTATACAAAGAGCAAACTGCTGTTATAGAAGTAGACGAGGAAAGAAGGAAAATAGTAAGACAAGGATGTACCACCACTATCACCACTAATTTTTAATCTGTACATCGAAGAGGCGATTAATGTCGTAAAAGATAGAGTGGATTTCGGCATTAAAGTACAGGGACAGAAACTAAGAATGCCGAGATTCGCGGATGATATAGCAGTATTAGCATCTAGTAAAGAGGAACTGGAATCAGCGTTGAACGAAATGGGGGCAGTGTTGACAGAGGAATACGGAATTAGGGTGAATAAAAGCAAAACTAAAGTGTTAGTGTGCAGAGGGTGCGAGAGCAGAGCAAAAACGAAAGTACAAATTAATAATAAAAGATTGGAGGAAGTTAAAGACTTCACTTATTTAGGAAGTAAAATAAATTGGGATGGAAGAAGCGATAAATATATAAAACAAAGAATAGCGCAGGATCGAGTAGCTTTTAACAGAAAGAAAGCACTTTTATGCTCGGGGGTAATAAACTTAGAAACAAGGAAGAGATTTTTGAAAACGTATGTATGGAGCACGGCATTATACGGTTGCGAAACCTGGACGGTAGGGGAAGCAAGTAGGAAGAAATTAGAAGCTTTTGAGATGTGGTGTTACCGAAGAATGGTGAAAATATCGTGGACTGATAGGGTTAGAAACGAAGAAGTATTATAGAAAGTCGGCGAGAAAAGAAGTATGTGGAAAAATATAAAGAAGACTCTTCTCTTCTTTATATTTAGGGATGTAGGTTGTGGCACAATTAGCGAAATGCGTAGGTTAGCACAAGATAGGAGAAGCTGGAGGTTAGCGTCCAACCAGTCTTAGGACTGATGACCTCATATTATTAGTTTATTTAATCTTGTTAATTGAACCAATTGCCGCTCTATTCCTTTTATTTTATGCATAAGTATTTATCAAACACTTATGCATATATTTTATAATGAGTGGCACAAAACCAAAGTGTTAATAAATATGTTTATGTTCATCTGTTTATCGCCTTCACCAGGATAGCAATATAACCATATTCTGATACCGAAATTTTTTAAACATCGTGCGTCGGTTATAACATTAAGGTACATGGAGCAGAATTAACATAGATAATATAAGGGTAGGTATGTTTTAATAATATAAAGTATATTATACAATCTTAATAGTACGCATGTTTGTGAAATATGTTATTAGATATATTAGTAGAATTTCAAGCAACGAAATATTAGTTACATTATCTCGAAATTCTACAGAAATTCTCTATCAAATTCTGTTTGAATCATATGTAGATATAAAGAACTGTAGGTGACTGAACATATTTTGCGTTAGCGATCGCATATTTTCATTGTATACCTTCAATGACAGGAGACATGATTTACTCGTCAGTTACGAGCTTTAGGTTAACACTTGATAGAATTTTTCGTCCCGAAATTTAATCGTCCACTGAATCGGGAATTCGGCCGTTATTTTTTACAGCAGGCGCCCGAAACTACCGTGCGTTTGGTGTCAATTTATGAGAGTTCATAATTATTTATTAATCGGTATATCGCCGTTCAGCTCCCAACCTGGCCCATAAACCAGCTGTTTTTAATATTCCCAGTCGCGCTTCCAGTTTATTTAGCAAACAATTTTCCGCGTTTGTTGCCAATAAAATTTGATTATTTGTTGAAAACAATAAAACCGTCCTCGTGCATGAACTTTAACGCCCAGAAGCTAGTTCATAAAAATGTATAATTATTGCATAAATTCGCAATTTTGGTAAATAATTTAAACATTTTACATTCTAAGCTATACATTTATTTCTCACTTTATTACCTTTCCTTAGTTATTTTTCCGTGACAAGAATTATTACTGTCTACCTTCTTTATGATTCAAATTCATAGAAATTGAAGAAACTGGCCAGTCTGAATATTTTGGTAGGTATATAAAATTTCCATAAAACTGTAATTAAAACTATATACCGTACTTTTATTTCAAAATTGCCCGCCCCATTATTTCTTTTTGCAAAAAAAATTACGTAAATTAGAGAAAGAACACGTAAATATAAATAGAAAAAATGGGGTAGTTTAAAACCAGTGTTCGTTTCAATTTAGGTTTGACTCCCTTACCCCCCGCTGACTCCACATAAACATTTGAAACTGCTTATAATCTTCATCATCATTAGGTCATCAGTCCTAAGACTGGTTGGACGCTAACCTCCAGCTTCTCCCATCTTGTGCTAACCTACGCATTTCGCTAATTGTGCTACAACCTACATCCCTAACTATTTGCGAGCAGTAGTTTAGTCTAGGCCTACCTCTGCCTTTCTTCACTCCTATTTCTGCCTCCAAAATATGGCGGACTATTTCCCCATGTCTCAGCAAGTGGCCTACCATTCTATCTCTTCTCTTCTTTATGTTTTTCCACATACTTCTTTTCTCGCCGACTTTCTCCAGTACTTCTTCGTTTCTAACCCTATCAGTCCATGGTATTTTCATCATTCTTCGGTAACACCACATCTCAAAAGCTTCTAATTTCTTCCTACTTGCTTCCCCTACCGTCCAGGTTTCGCAGCCGTATAGTACCGTGCTCCATACATATGTTTTCAAAAATCTCTTCCTTGTTTCTAAGTTTATTACCCCCGAGCATAAAAGTGCTTTCTTTTTGTTAAAAGCTACTCGACCCTGCGCTATTCTTTGTTTCATGTCTTTATCGCTCCTTCCATCCCAATTTATTTTACTTCCTAAATAAGTGAAGTCTTTAACTTCCTCCAATATTTCATTATTAATTTGTACTTTCGTTTTTGTTCTGCTCTCGCGCCCTCTGCACACTAACACTTTAGTTTTGTTTTTATTCACCCTCATTCCGTATTCCTCTGTCAACACTGCCTCCATTTCGTTCAATGCCGATTCTAATTCCTCCTTACTAGATGCTAATACTGCTATATCATCCGCGAATCTCAGCATTTTTAGTTTCTGTCCCTGTACTTTAAGCCCGAAATCCACTCTATCTTTTACCACATTAATCACCTCTTCGATGTACAGATTAAAAATTAGTGGTGATAGCGTACATCCTTGTCTTACTCCTTTCCTAATACCTACTTCCCTTTTTTCCCCTTCTACTTCTATAACAGCAGTTTGCTCTTTGTATAGATTGTGTACTACTCTCCTATCTCTATACTTCATTCCCGCGCTCTTTAGTATCTCGAACATTTTTTCCCATCTTACGTTATCAAAAGCTTTTTCTAAATCTACAAATCCTATATAAGCGTTCTTTCCTTTTTCTATTGTTTTCTCTAACATTACTCTTAGCGCCAGAATAGCTTCGCGAGTTCCCCTATTTCGCCTAAACCCGAATTGGTCTTCTCCTAGTATTTCCTCCGCTCTATTTTCCATCCTCTTCTGCACTATTCTGGTTAAGATTTTTGATGCGTGGGAAGTTAGGCTAATCATTCTAAAGTTCTCGCATTTGTCGGCTCCTCTCTTTTTCGGTATAGTAACGATAATGTTCCTCTTATAATCCTCCGGCATCTCGCCCGTTTCGTATATGTATTTTACCAGTTCAAACATCCTATTTACTACTTTCTGTCCCGCACATTTCAAAATTTTCGCCTGTATTTTATCTACACCCGGCGCTCTATTATTCTTTAATCCCCTTAGTGCTATTTCAAATTCGTCTCTCAATATAGGTTTTCCTACATCTTCCCTATCGATGCTAGATTCTTCCTCTAATATCTCTCCTAATTCCTGACCCTCGTATAAATTTCCTAAGTACTGCTTCCATCTATCCGCTTTCTCCTCTCTTCCGATCAGTATGTCCCCCGATTGACTCCTAACGTTTCTACTTATTGTTCCTATATCCCTGAAGTTCCTCTTAATTATTTTGTAAGCCTCATCGGTCTTACCTACTTGCAACTTATCTTCTACTTCTTTGCATTTATCCTCTATGGAAATGATAGGACTGAAATTTTGCTAACAGACGATTTGTATTGGCTTAACATTAATAAGAACTATAAATACGTACGGCAAAGTACGGCGATTTGATTGAAAATCCAACGGGACGTCGGTGAAATATTTCAATTGTTAACACTGAAGGAAGAAAATGACTGTATTTATCCCTTAATTTATAGCCTAAGCTGAATCCTGTATAATTTTTATTTTTGTAAGAGAAAATTTATGTAACGACGTGTAAAGTTCCATTTTAAGTAATCCAATTTATGAGAATACATTTTATCCCTTCTCCGTCCCTACGCTTTCCGTTTTATATTAAATACAAATGAATCATTTTAAATTAAATATACGTGTGTCGGGCGGAACCTAGAATTTTAATATAATTTCGCTCGGCGACAAATATATTTAAATTTATTGGATGTAATTTCGAACCTGAAAGATTGGCCGTTATTTGCTGCGGTCATGATTTGTTGACAAACGAATTTCGGTAGTTGCCTTTACTCTTAACTACAAAACCATAACACCTTAGTAAACATGAAAAAAAAATACGACGTTTTAATTCGTTTGCAGATCCAAGTAAGTGAATCGTAGAAATATTACTCGATCACTTCTCTTTATTTTTTTTTTTTTTGGCTGGCTTCAGTTGGAAATAGATGAATTCAATATCAGTAATAAACTATGTAGAAGCAAATACGTCTTGTTTATAAATATGTCATCTATATCGCATTTCTTATGTTTGCAATAGTTCTTCCCACTGAATAGTTTGTTTCAAATATAGTATTAAGCAGTCACTTGAAACCAAATTTGATTCACGGTTTTTCTATGAAAAATTTGCCTATGAAAAATATAAAAACTTAAAAGTTGTTACAATGCTAAAACACTTACAACCTACAAATTAAAGCCTCCAATATATCGTTCTAGGATGATTGGGGATAATATTAAACAAACCCTCCATAACTCCTCATTGACCTGATATGAATGTCGAAATCTACTCGTAGATTTAAGAGCTCATGATCGATGACTACTCTTAAAAATAAACTCTCAAAGTAAACTTTATAAAATCCATAAAATTATATGAAGTAAGTTCAAAATTTTTTAGAAATAGTTCTACATATATCATCATTGTTAACTTATAGTGGAATGCAGATGTAAACCAAAATTACTTAATACTAATTACAGCCCATTACATCAATGAGTGGTACAAGATTATTAATATCTTAAATATTCAATAAGGTCACACTGTATTTTGCATTAAATACCATCAAAACACCTCCACCACCACGGGCTGTACCTGTATGTCGATAATTTTTATCTTGATGAAAAATTGAGTATGAAGAAAAATTTCCTTACCACAGACGTCTCTTTTAACTAAAATTCAACAAGAGCGATATCATCATAGTTAATATCACAAACAATAAATAAACTTTGTGAATGTTTGTATTGTTCCGTGTTTTTGTTAGACTTCATTAGTTTGACGCTATCATTCTTGGTGTACCACGAATTATTTAAAATGTAAGTTATTTTCTCCACCAGCTGTTCTTTTGGAAAGTTCATCTTCTAATTTCTTATAGTACTCTTGTTGCCTTGGAGTCTTTTTGAAAGACAGTCTCACGTTTTTAGGTTCATTTAGACTTTTCAATCTATAGGCGTTGTTTATAAAGTTGTGCGCAATGCTTTCGGCAACAATAATAATTTTAATCGAGCGAATATCCATTTTGTTGTCATCAAACTTACCTAATCTCATGGGTTTGCCTGTCCAGTTTCAGATAATAAACAACTTAATACCTTTCTACTTATACAGTGGAATGTTTTACTTATTTTCTACTTATATTGCTTTATTACAAAACACATTTCATATTAGGCATGTTGTATTCGCCTATGGTTTTATCAGATTGCAAGAAATTTTAAAAGCTTTTTGCAACGTTGGTTGAAGCTGACCAAGAAATCGATGTGATATGCGGCTGATGAGAAATTAAAAGAGATATAAATAAACCATCATTTGATAATACAAATCTAGTTTATGTTACAAAGTCTAGACGTATCTTTTAAGAAACTGTTAATAAAACAACAGTCGGAGATTCTTGAATTATTTATAAAATTTAACAGAGCAAATTAACTTTTAAATTGCCTCGAGGAACATAGGTCTACTAAACATAGTTGCCGCATTTATATATTCCTGAAAAGACATTTTAGGATAATATTTTTTTATTTTACAATAGTGTTATTTGAGCAGAATTGTATACTTTCCTTATCAGAGCTACCTTCGAGTAGTAGTTAGTTAGTCCTTTTAAATTTTTAAATGAGGTTTGACACTTTTCTTATACACAATTATGCTCTAGATTCCCTATCTAAGGTGTTTTTGCCTATTTACCAATATATTTTAAACCTAACTTGTGGTTTATCAAGTTCGATTATATTTAATTAAACGTTTTAATATAAGACAGTTTCTACAGTTTTTTGTGATATTTAAACAGAAGTCTTTATGTCACTGACTTAGTTTTTTACAAAACATCAAAACATTATACACTACACCCGACGCGCGTTTCACCAACAAAGTTGGCATAATCTGGAAATGATTTCAAGGAAATTTCAAGTACGAGTTACAACACTACAGTTTAACCGCTCAATGGAGACATCTGATACACGGATGGAGCCAAGAGTGAGAACAGAGCGGGTGAGGGGGTGTATAGGCGACGCGATGAGATAGGTAAAACCTTCCCCCTGGGCAAATACACTATCGCACTCCAGGCCAAGCCAGTTGCAATTGCATACAGTGATCTGGGGGCCGACCAAAATCGGACCCAGGAGAAGGTATGTATCTGCTCGCGCAGCAGGGCGACGCCGACATTGGCAGCCCTAAATTCAGCAACGACAAAGTCGAAGCTGGTCTATAATTGCTATGAAGCATTGAACCACTTGGCAGGTAAGGGACCGGTGGAACTCTTATGGATACCTGGGCATAATGGCATTAAGTGAAATCTAATTGCAGATGATTTTGCCAGACTAGGGACCAGGGAAAACCTCTATGGACCAGAACCTGCAGTGGGAATAAGTCGAAATCTGATCAGAGACCGCATCAATGACTGGGCAAGATACCAGCACAATAAAAGATGGAGAGGAGTAACGGGTTATCGAATAACCAAACTCTTCATCGAATATTCAGAGATTGAGGAATGGGCCCAATAATTCATTAAATTGAACATGCACAAAGCCAGTACCCTGGTAGGAATCATAACGGGCCACCATAGTAGTCTAAATGCATATAAGCATAAGTTGAGGCTGACTGACAGCCCGGCCTGCAGATACGGTAAAGAAGACGAGGAAACCTCGACTCATCTTCTTTACACCTGCCGCGCACTGGCGGAGAAGAGGTACCTTATATTAGGGACCCCTGTTATCCTAGAGGAGGCGAGGCTTAAGACGGGGGACGTGAGTAAATTGCACCTTTTATGGGATAGCATTTCTGGATGATGATCCGGATAAGAGGGGATCGCCAAGGGTACTATCCATGCGATCAGTGGATGATGAGGTCCAAACCCATATAACATAATGTAATATAATACACTGCAGTCCAGCAAAATTTGATGTGTTGACGGATTTTAGAAACTTTCTCCTGTTTTGGGGGAAAATGTTGACCAGGCAGTTTTCTGGGCTCTTCTAGTATCATAAAATAAAAGCTACAGCAATCCGACATACTCACGAAAGCGTTACCAAGAGTTGCTTTCGAGGACCAGAGAGAGATGCTGAATATTAGAAACATGAGAAAATCTAGAGGAATCATCGTCAGGACATCGTATCATCCTAACTATTATCTGTTTATATTAAGAAAACGTGTACAACATTTTCATTTAGGGGGAGTGTTTATATTAAAATGAAACCATATGTATTCAGTATTCAAATATTGCCGCGTAATTTTCTGGTTTACGAGAAATTGTTTAAGGGGACAGTACTATAACGAAAGGTAACTTAACCTAACTTAATTTTTTTTAGTCGGTCTAACTTCACGTACTGCTATCGTCACGATTAATCTGTTACGCTCTTTTGCAATAAATCGCGGAATTTCTCAGAAATCGCTCTTTATTTATTGCTATCTTGACCTTAGTTCAATAGGAATAATTATTTATGTATAATTCGAGTGGTTTAAGAATGTTTTGAGTGACAATAATTTATAAGTCGCAAATCGAGAAAAGAACCACCAAACCGCGAAGCAGTTATCAAAGTAGCTCCCGAATAGTACGGCTATTACGTAATCGCTATAGGTAACAACTACTCCTCGGGCTAAAGCCCCGCCAGGCATTGAATTACACCTAACAACGATCCCTCGATCCCTTTCTTGTGTTTCTGTACAATCAGACAGATTTTAGACGAATAAAACCCGCCACGGGTAGGATTAGACATCTATCCCGGATGGAAACCAAACAGCAGACAGCTGTTTCGAACTTATTAGTTTTTATCAGTGCCACACACGGTACGCCGACCTAGGACAAATGCCGAATCAAATCTGTGGAGTATTTATCTAAATCGATACGATCTATAACAGCAACTTATAAGTCGGAAATCGGGAAAAGAACCACCAAACCGCCAGGCGGTTATCAAAGTAGTTCCCTAATAGCAAGGGTATTACGTAATCGCTATAATTAACAACTACTCCTCGGGCGAAGGCCCCGCCAGGCACTGAATTACATCTAACAGCGATCCTCGATTCCTTTCTCGTGTTTCTGCATGATCAAACATTTAATTATTAAGTGACAATACCTGCCATAATACACCTTCTTGACTAATTATGAGAATAAATAGCGTCTCATATACGAGTATGCTAATGAAACTCCTTTTTGAACTTGATAAGTTAAAAATGTAAGAAATTGTCAAACCGTCTCATTCCGCGTTTTTTCCCGGAGCACAAAGGGTCGAGATTAGTTACTCTCAGCGACTATGTCTAAAAAGGCTATAGAAAGTATTATATTCCATCAGAAGTGATGGAAGCTCGTCAGATTCGGCGGGCTGCAATCACAGAGACTCAATTTATTAGGGCCGAGTTTTATAATCTAAGAAATCCAATCCTCCCATCTGGAGTTCTATTTAAATTGAAATTCGAACAGATCTATTTTATTTTTATTCCCAATCAGAAGGCCTTTTATTTTATGCGCCTCGTAAAGAAACAATTTGCATTTTACACTCCCAAACCCGGGCCGGCGGTGAAGGGGCGCCGCCTGGAAGGCGAATCAATTGAATTGGGCCGAGAGGAAACAAGTAATTACGCCGGTTTAGCTAATTACCTTTTTCCGCGCTGGATAATTTTTAGTTCTGCACAACATTAACGGCGAAAATAAAATTCTCTATGCAAATTTAATACCGGCAGAGTAACGCAACGGAGGCTTTTTATAGGGCGCTAAAATTAATTAATGTACGGCCAGACCCTGTTCGGGTAATGTGTTTATATTCCGCGATGGCTGGCGCTTCTCTCTTTTGTTCTAGATCTGTTATGGCCTTGCACTAGTCCATGATAGTGTAAAGAGTAGATGTAATAGGCCAAGCACCTTTTTTCATTTGCTGTTTCTGCCTCAAAAGTGCAAGAGTGAACATGTGTTTGTCGTATATACGTTTAACAAACACTATAAATGTATGCCTAATTACAATTACCTATGTTACGGCTTCTTTATAGCAACATACTGACTTTAATTGTATGCAAATGATATTAAAATTTGTAGTCCTTAAATCTATAGATGATCGTAATAAATTACAGGAAGATTTTAACAGGATTTTCTGTTAATCTAGAAAAGAGACGTTTTTTAGATTAACAAATACAATAATGAATATTTATTCTACAGAAGAGGTATTTTTTAAACGGACTCCTCCAGTATAGATTTAAGAATTATATTAAATTCAAGCAATTGTTTCAACTTCACGTTGAAACTGTAGTTTAGAAAACATACATAAATCTAGGACTCAAATTACGTATTAATAAAATTTTCAAAATTCATCTACAATAATTATCCTCCATAATACTCTTGCAAGAGCTCGTCTTGATTGTTGTCTGTCTCTTTACAATTGAGCTAAGCATTCGAGGAATTGTATCTTCTTTATTATTTGTTTACAAGTTGTTAAATAATCAAATAACATCTTCTGTTATTTTAAATCAACTGTAATGTAATGTAAAGACTTCGTGTTGCTTTGCATTGAAGGTAATTGCAAATAATTTTAACATGTAGGTAGTTCCAATCACGTACCATGCATCCAATCAAGTATCAGATAAGGTATTATGTTTGGAGAAATATGGCCGAAGCAAATAAAGTATTTGTATTACAAAAAAAAGATATAGTGTTATATTTTTGAAGCAAATATATGAAATCTGAAACAAACCGGTTCTTACAGAAAAATAACTATTACAAAAATACTTACCTTAATCAGAATTTATATTTACGTACCAGTAATATTTGTGACAGATAATTTCATTTTTTAAAACATATGAGAGAAATTATTTACATTTTACGAGAATTACATAGCTCCTGTTAAGTGGTTTACCAAGCTTTACATATGTACAAAAAATGTACCTTATAGTACTATAAGACTTTAAATAGTAGAATATTATCTGGAAGGTTAGTCTTTTCTCTTTTGGGTTTATTTTAGTTTTACAATAGCTTTTTATATTCGTACTTATTTATTTATTACTTCTGGATGCATCAATATCAAAATTAATGCATCAGTGGAAATTTACACTAATTCTTTTGAAGATGTAATTCGTAATACCTACGTGATATTATAACTGAATCATTTCACTAATGTTTAACAATATTTTTTTTTTTTTTAAGGGAAGGAAAATGCTTTTACGCACATAATGCTATCGCACGATAGTATCAGACTCCTCCGTAATTGGCCATACCGACTAAAAACCTTCCCAAAAGTCCCCTCTGCACTCCGGTATCCATACTGAAATATTCGTCAAAGTGTCAGTGGCTTGCTATTTATTTCGGGTTCTTATTGCAGTTGTTGCCTCATTATATTTTGTCTGGTTCGTTCCGCCTCCTCTTTTTTGCTCATTATACATTTTATCATGTACCGTATGTTGTTCCAGTTTTCTTTGCTTATAAGCATTTTTTCCACCACATTGTCTGGAGTTAATGTCCCTTTTACTTGTCTACGTGTAATTTCCCGAATCGCGTTCCACTCTTTATATATGAATATGGTGTGCTCAGCAGTGTGTATATCCTTGCAGTACATACATTCGTCTATTGTATCTTTCCCAAAGCGTTTGGCATAGTGTCTGAAGACACCATGTCCTGTTAGGGCTTGAGTAAGGTAGTAATCTAATTGTCGGTGTTCACAGTTGCTCCAGGACCTTATGTCAGGTATCAGTCTCTTTGTCCACTGTGCTTTCACGTCTCGCTTTCCCATCTCCATTGCCACGTATTTAACGATTTTTCTCTAGCTTCTCTTTTCACGACTTTTTTGTCTTCACTCATGTTGTTGTATATCCACGTTCTTTCCTGGACTAGCAAATCTATAGGTACAGTCGCTGTGATTACCTGTAGCGCCATTTCAGACACGGTACGGTATGCCGAGGCTACTCTTAACAGCATGCTTCTCTGAACTCTTTGTATCATGGTGTTATACTTCTTTAAAGTACTACCTTCTTTGCCGAAGGTAGTACTTTCATCAATGATAATACCAAGATATTTTACACTTTTTGCCGGCTTTATATCTGCTTCACCAATCCTGAATGTTATATTTTCCTTTTTTTTTTTTTTTTTTTTTTTTTTGAAAACATGAATAAATAATAGAAATGAATAATTATGTCAAATACAATGAAAACGGTGTTAATGAAGAACTTTTGAAATAAAATTGGTGAAATTAAATCGTAAGAATTTGTAGTAGCTTAGTAGCAAACAATTATAGAATGTTATTTTACAAATAACATAAAACTGTCAAATAATGTCAAATAAATAAAATTATTTATCAATAGTGACAGAGGATATCCTAGGTGACCTACATGAAATGTCTCTATCTCTATTTACTAATCGACTGTTTTTGTGTGTGCGTCACGAAATTTTTAGGTCGACGTACGAAATTGTTTTCGTTAGAATTTCGACATTTTGACAAAATCAATACAGTAAGTCGATCCTTGCGAACAACGTAGTAACTTTTGTTTTTTTATTCGAAGCCTCTAGAGGCATGCTCCGAAGGTGCCTTCGATATGAACGAGGGGGTGGCGCAATATTATTTCGATTTGCTTACTCGTCTATATTTACTAGACGGCTGTTTTTGTGTGTATGCCACGAAATTTTTAGGTCGATATACGAAATGCTTTTCGTTCGAATTTCGTCGACATTTTAACAAGATCTATATAGTATATCGACCCTTGCGAACAACGTGGTAACTTTTGTTTTTTGATCCGAAGCCTCTAGAAGCATGCTCCGAAGGTGCCTTCGATATGAACGAGGGGGTGGCGCAATATTATTGCGATTTGCTTACTCGTCTATATTTACTAGACGGCTGTTTTCGTGTGTATGCCACGAAATTTTTAGGTCGATATACGAAATGCTTTTCGTTCGAATTTCGTCGACATTTTAACAAAATCTATATAGTATATCGACCCTTGCGAACAACGTGGTAACTTTTGTTTTTTGATCCGAAGCCTCTAGAGGCATGCTCCGAAGGTGCCTTCGATATGAACGAGGGGGTGGCGCAATATTATTGCGATTTGCTTACTCGTTTAAGGATATTATAGCTTCGAAGAATTATAAGAAATAATGAAAACTTTTATTGATGCGTCAATTTTGTTCAGGAGTGTATCTACATATTTCTAATTTTTGTCTATATCGCCTTTTCTATATAATATGTTAATCTTGTTTGTGTAAAATTTATATCTGTTTTTATACCTGCTTATTAATATTACTATGTTATTAATATTCCTGTCCTGTACTCGACTTGTGAAATATCCTTTATATGAACTTAACAATACTATATATCTATCTACATAAAAAGTCTTTACATTATATTAAATAGTTTACTCTACATTTCAAGTTACTCGTCTATTATTATGGTAAAATATATAATGAATACTTGTCCCATACTAACATTTTCAACAATTTACTTTATTGTCTGAAGAAAGCTGTTTATGTCGTTGTGTTCTATTTTATAGTAATTCCAACAATGTTCAACATGTTTAATATTGTACTTGTAGATAGTTATTAGTTTTGTTTAATGTTAATGTAAAATGTATACTTCATCGAGTAATCTTAAACCAATTTTAAAAATAGAAAACTACAACTAAACATAAAAACTAAAGTGAATCTAATTATTCCATTTGTGATAATTGAAAATTGTAATGGTTATAAAATACCTCGATGGAAAATGAAAATTTCTAACCTGGGACCTATTATATCAATCCTTAAAATATTTTTGTCATTTGCACTTCAATGAATCGTATGCCACATTAGATGTCTCTGAAGTACACAATTTCTGCTTTACAGTGTGTACACAAAAAGATAGACCTTGTACACAAATTCCAACCCTGACGAGATATTTTATCAGTATTCCTCGTTTAATATTGCAAAATTAAATTCAGACTTTATTATCTTTATAAAATGCTCCGCAATTCCGCGCTCTTATTAATTTTTCTATGTTTTCTCTTTTCCGTTCTTAATTTTATGCATTTTGAACGGCACAATCGATGCAGGGCTTTGTTGTTTAATAATGTCGTACTAATAAATTAGAGGTTCAGGTCTTCCCTTTAATAAATAATTAAAGCAATCATAAAAAGAGGCATTACAGTATAATAAAATTTAAAAACGGTCTTCTTAATCATCTAAGTGCGTTATAATAGCGCATAAAACCGTTTATCAGCGAAATTTAATATTGGGTCCCTTCCGTCTTCCGACGACGAAATTCTGCCAAATGATCTTCGTGTGCAGGCCCAGAACTAGCAAAGGGCGTGAAAATCAATGCCTCTGGCTTTTCCTGGCTTTACTAAGACTATAATAAATAATAAAATAATAGTTAGTTTGCGTTGTACCATCGATAATTTTTTATATTTCAGATATCGAGAAAAGTCTATTGGTAAAAAATAGTACATTGCAGGAACCATTTTAAAATAAAAATAACATATTATTTCTTATCAGTGGAGACAATCATAAATTATACAAATAAATCATGTTTAAATAAAAAAAATATGTTTATGTTATTTATTATTTGTTATATGCTTGCATATCAAACCAGAACAATCAAGTTTCGACTCAAAAATATTACTTTTTAACCTTTCAAAATAATTATACTAAAATTGAATTGAATTTAAGTTGTTTGTAAAAATTAAGTACCCGATAGGGCTGTTTTACATAATTGGTTAAACATATATCAAAAGAAAGAGGTCAAAGATGGTAATATTTGGCCTTTTTTTTAAATATGTTTAACCAAATATGTAAAACAGCCCTATCGGGTACATAATTTTAACGAACAACTTAAATTCATTTCAATTTTAATATAATTATTTTGAAAGGTTAAAAAATAATATTTTTGCGTCGAAATTTGTTTGTTCTGGTTTAATATGCAAGCATATAACAAATAGTTATTCTCAATGCATAAAAAGATTCAATGAATATCATTATAACTTTTTATATTTTTAAATTTTATTTTAAATTAATTAAATTACTAATTTTATTTTATTATGCAGATTTTAGACAACAATTTTAATAGGAATACCTTTAAATAACACACTTTACTGAAGTTTGACGATTTAATTATAACAAGGGGTATTTCCATAAGGAAGCCCGATCCTTAAACGTAAATAAAACATGTGTGCTGCAACTTTACTTGGTGACACGTATTCAAGAGGTCCAATTTTCGATGACTGTCGCATAAATCTGGCTGAGTTTGCTGGATAGCGTTTGTTATGTTGATTTTGAGTGCATCAATTGTTTGCGGTTTATTCACATAGACTTGCGATTTACGATAGCCTCAAGGGAGTAAGTCTAAAGTTGTTAAATCGCACGATCTCGGTGACCAGTTCACATAGCTGCTACGCGATATCCCCATGCTCTAAAAACGCTCGTACAGGATGTCCATCGTGGCGTGCATCCAACAGTTTTGCTCGTTCACATATCCGTTCATCCAAAAATGGGCCTCGTCGCTAAAGATGATTTGTTTGGCGAAATTTGTATCAACTTCCAACTGCTCCAGACCCCAATCAGCGAACACACGGCGTTGTCTATGGTCATTTACCTTAATTTCATGGGTGAATTGAATTTCATACGGGTGCACACCCAAGTCCTGACGCAAAATTCGTCAAGTTGAAATCGAAGACAGGCCAAGTTCTTGTGAACGACGAGAAATTGACTACTTCGGGTTTTCCCGTACACCATCACGCACAGCAGCGATGTTTTCAACAGACATTGCATTACGGTGACGTGCGGGTGTTGGCTGATTATTTAACGAACCGATTGACTCAAATTTGGCAACAGAGCTTTGAATAATCTACTCGGCCGGGGCTGTTGCAAATATAAAAATCACGTAATCCGCGAAACATTTCTGGAACGCAGCACTGATTTTGATAATGAAATTTGGTGATTTATACACATTGTTGAACGCTATATCCTTGCATAATAATTTGCGATATACTACTGAATAATTCACAATAAGTTTGACAGATGTTTTAATAACGTGGCCGCTATAACCTATCAAATCTCTAGCGCCCCTATAGAAAAGCCCGTATTTATTTGTGTAATATTAATGTACACATTTTATTAATCAGCAGTTTCAATATGACTATCTTTAGATAATCCACTTTATTAATAATTTCCTTACTTATCTTATATTTTCTGACCTTATTATTGAAACCTCTTTTTGATATTTCAGGAGTACTACGACACGGCCTGTTTATCAGCCACCCCGAGACTGCCCATCATCCTATCTAGTTCATTTATTCGAAAAGTTTTTCGCCCAGTTGTACTCGTTAATTCTTAAGTGTTAAACTTGTACGTACTCGCTCACCCAGTTTCTGGTTAATTAAATGTTAATGAAATATATTTGCTACGGGCTCCCTAACATAGTTACTACCTTAATCGTCGCTGCATAATTGGCAAACTTTAAATTTAGTAGACCCATGGCAATATGTAAAATGAAGCGGAGAAAAATTACGGAACATCTTTTAATCTTGTAGTATAATAAAGTTGTAAATATTAGCGCTTGTCGTATCTTATGGCTTTAAAGAATTTTATTTGAGGACGTGTGTTACGTTCTTAACATATCTCCTATATGGAAAGGGCATTTTAAATAATTGAAAATATGGGAATATCAGGAAGAATTATGTACATGTACAAGACAGTTTTAGAAATACATAGCGATAACTGTTACTGCAAGAGGGGTCGAAGAGGCCGATATAAAATTATGGACCGTAGTGTGTATACATGAATTTTATCTTTACATTGTATATCAAGTACATCGAGTAACCTACAGAAAGAGAATCGCTTCAATTGCCACTTGAATAAAAATAATTACTTTTCAATATGCTTTCACACTTTCAAAATATTGTAAATAAAATATTTTAAAAATGACGAATGTGAGAAGATTCGACAATCAAATACGTCACACCTCATATTTTTATATTCTATTTAACAGGCAAACACAAAAAATATTGTCGCAACTATTATCTTCTTTTAACTATGCTCTTAAGATCATCAACACTTGACTCTTTTATACCAACTGTTTGAAGTGTCCATAAAGAACTCTTCGGCCATTCAGTCAGAATGGTCCACTAGTCCATAAGGAAACTCTTCAGAAAGTTTCACATCTTATTCTCGTTCTCAAAATAGTTCGAGAAAATGGCGAATTCACCAATGTTTAGTAAACGCATGAATAAACCTCATCTGGCATGAATAATACCTTCTATCTCAAATTTTATTTATACGCTCTCATTTATTACCGATATAGTGCCTATCAAAACGTGAGAAAATAATAATTTAACTCTAATTGATCTATTTTTTTGAAGATCAAACAACAAAATATAAAAATTGTATCTTTACTTTTGGGACACACTATATATCAGGTATTTGTTGTAAGATGCACATCGACAAAAATATTTTAGTCTATTTGCGCAAAACAATTCATCGTCACTCTCAAAATGTTTGGAGAAAGTGGCGAATGCGCCAATATTAACATTTGCCTGAATAAAACTTATCTCGGATGAATAACGCCTTCTGACTCAAATTTTATTGACACACCCTTAATACTTATAATACATGTCCAGCCGTAAAAAAATAATAATTCGACTCCAGTCCATCCATCCGTTTTCATTACTTTTTTTTTAATCGAACACAATGGAAAATAAGAACTGTATTTTTACTTTTGCGATACACTATATATCATATATCTGCTATAATCTGCACATTCATAAAAAAATATCAGCCCACTACTTGCGCAACTTCAATTTATCCGTACGCAAGTACTTCGATAAAATGGCGAATGCGCCAATTTTTATGATCACATGATTATACCTCATCTAGCATGCTAGCATGGATAATACCGTCTACCTTAAATTTTATTTACACACTCTTAGTACTCATATAACGCATGTCCAAACGTAATAAAATAATAATTTGGATCCAGTCCATCCGCTTTAATTATTATTTTTTTTAAATCGAACACAATGGAAAATAAGAACTGTCTCTTTATTTTTGCGATACACTATATATCATATATCTGCCATAATCTGAAATTCCACAAAAAAAGCCACTACTTGCGCAACAACAATTTATCCGTACGCAAGTACTTCTATAAAATGGCGAATGCGCCAATGTTGATGACTACATGATTATACCTCATCTGGCATGAATAATACATTCTACCTTAAATTTTATTTACACACTCTTGGTACTGATATAACGCATGTCCAAACGTAAGAAAATAATAGTTTGACTCCAGTCAATATACATTAATTATTACTTTTTTTAAATCGAACACAATAAAAAATAAGAACTGTATCTTTACCTTTTCCGATGCACTATATATCATATATCTGCTATAATCTGCACATCCACAAAATAGAGCAGCAACTACTTGCGCCGCAACAATTTATTCGTACGCAAGTACTTCTATAAAACGGCGAATGTGCCAATGTTGATGATCACGTGATTATACCTCATCTGGCATGAATAATACCTTCTACCTTACATTTTATTTACACACTCTTAGTACTTATATAACGCATGTCCAAACGTAAGAAAATAATAATTTGACTCCAGTCCATCCGCTTTAATTATTATTTTTTTAAATCGAACACAATGGATAACAAGAACTGTATCTTCATTTTTGCGATACACTATATATCATATGTCAGCTATAATCTGCACATCCACAAAAAAAATCAGCCCCTACTTGCGCAACAACAATTTATCCGTACGCAAGTACTTTAATAAAGTGGCGAATGCGCCAAAGTTGATGATCACATGATTATACCTCATCTGGCATGAATAATACCTCCTACCTTAAATTTTATTTACACACTCTTAGTACTTATACAACGCATGTCCAAACTTAAGAAAATAAGAATTTGACTCCAATCAATCCACTTTAATTATAATTTTTTTTAAATTGAACACAATGGAAAATAGTAACTGTATCTTTACTTTTGCCACACACTATATATCATATATCTGCTATAATCTGCACATCCACAAAAGAAAAAGCAGCCACTACTTGCGCAATAACAATATATCCGTACGCATGTACTTCGATTAAATGGCGAATGCGCCAATGTTGATGATCACATGATTATACCTCATCTAGCATGAACAATATCTTCTACACTAAACTTTATTTACACACTCTTAGTACTTATATAGCGCATGCCCAAACGTAAGAAAATAATAATTTGACTCTAGTCCATCCGCTTTAATTATTATTTGTTTTAAATCGAGCACAATAGAAAATAAGAACTGTATCTTTACTTTTGTAATACACTGTATATCATATATCTGCTATAATCTGCACATCCACAAAAAAAAATCAGCCACTACTTGCGCAACAACAATTTATCCTTACGCAAGTACTTCTATAAAATGGCGAATGCGCCAATGTCGATGATCACGTGATTATACCTCATCTAGCATGAATAATACCTTCTACCTTAAATTTTATTTACACACTCTTAGTACTTATATACCGCATGTCCAAACGTAAGAAATTAATAATTTGGCTCCAGTTAATCCACTTCAATTATTATTTTTTTTAAATCGAACACAATGGAAAATAATGACTGTGTCTTTACTTTTGCGATACACTATATATCATATATCACCTATAATCTGCACATCCACAGAAAAGAAGCAGCCACTACTTGCGTAACAACAATTTATCAGTACGCAAGTACATCTATAAAATGGCGAATTCGTCAATGTTGATGATCACATGATAATAACTCATCTAGCATGAATAATAGCTTCTACCTTAAATTTTATTTGAACACTCTTAGTACTTATACAGCGCATGCCCACAAGTAAGAAAAGAATAAATTGACTCCAGTCAATTCGCTTTATTTTTTTTTTTTTAATCGAACGCAATTGAAAATTAGAACTGTATCTTTACTTTTGCGATACATTATATATCATATATCTGCTATAATCTGCACATCCACAAAAAAAAAGCAGCCACTCCTTGCACAACAACAATTTACCCGTACACAAGTACTTCTATAAAATCGCGAATTCGCCAATGTTGCTGGTCACATGATTGCACCTCATCTAGCATGAATTATACCTTTCACCTTAAGTTTTATTTACACACTCTTAGTACTTATATAGCTCATGCCCAAGCGTAAGAAAATAATAATTTGACTCCAGTCCATCCGCTTTAATTATTATTTTCTTAAATCGAACACAATGGAAAATAAGAACTGTATCTTTACTTTTGCGATACCCTATATATCATATATCTGCTATAATCTGCACATCCACAAAAAAATGCAGCCACTACTTGCGCAGCAACAATTTTTCCGTACGCAAGTACTTCTATAAATTGGCGAATGCGCCAGTATTTATGATCACATTATTATACCTCATCTAGCATGAATAATACCTTCTACTTTAAATTTTATTTACACACTCTTAGTACTTATATAGCGCATGCCCAAACGTAAGAAAATTATAGTTTGACTCCAGTCCATCCGCTTTAATTATTATTTCTATTAAATCGAACACAATAGAAAATAAGAACTGTATCTTTTAGTGTATAGTGTATAGTGTATTGCAAAAGTGCTTTTGCAATACACTAAATATCATATATCTACTATAATCTGCACATCCACAAAATAAGAAGGCAGCCACTACTTGCGCAACATTAATTTATCCGTACGCAAATATTTCTTCAAAATGGCAAATCCGCCAATGTTGATGATCACATGATTATACCTCATCTAGCATGAATAATACCTTCCACCTTAAATTTTATTTACACCTCCTTAGTACTTATATAGCGCATGCCCAAACGTAAGAAAATAATAATTTGACTCCAGTCCATCCACTTTAATTATTATTTTTTTTAATAGAACACAATGGAAAATTAGAACTGTGTCTTTACTTTTGCGATACGCTATATATCATATACCTGCTGTAATCTGCACATCCACAAAATAAAAAAGCAGCCACTACTTGCGCAACATTAATTTATCCGTACAAAATTACTTCTATAAATTGAAGAATGCGCCAGTATTTATAATTACATGATTCTACCTCATCTGGCATAAATAATACCTTCTACCTTAAATTTTATTTACACGCTGTTAGTACTTATATAACGCATGTCCAAACGTAAGAAAATAATAATTTGGCTCCAGTCCATCCAGTTTAATTATTATTTCTTTAAATCGAACACAATGGTAAATAAGAACTGTATCTTTACTTTTGCAATACACTATATATCATATATCTGCTATAATCTGCACATCCACAAAAAAAATCAGCCACTACTTGCGCAACAACAATTTATCCAAGTAATTCGCAAGTAATTCTATAAAATGGCGAATACGCCAATGTTGATGATCACACTATAATACCTCATCTAGCATGAATAATACCTTCTACTTTAAATTTTATGTACACATTCTTAGTACTTATATAGCGCATGCCCAAACGTAAGACAATAATAATTTGACTCCAGTCCATCCGCTCTAATTATTTTCTTTTAATCGAACACAATGGAAAATAAGAACTGTATCTTTACTTTTGCGATACACTATATATCATATATCTGCTATAATCTGCACATCCACACAAAAAGCAGCCACTTGCGTGACAATAATTTATCCGTACGAAAGTACTTCTATAAAATGGCGAATGCGGCAATGTTGATGATCACATGATTATACCTCATCTAGCATGAATAATTCCTTCTACCTTAAATTTTATTTACGCATTCTTAATATTTACATAGCGCATGCCCAAACGTAAGAAAACAATAATTTGACTCCAGTCCATCCGCTTTAATTTTTTTTTTTTTAAATCGAACACAAAGGAAAATAAGAACTGTATATTTACTTTTACGATACAGTATATATCATATATCTGTTATAATCTGCACATCCACAAAAAAATCAGCCACTACTTGCGCAACAACAATTTATCCATACACAAGTACTTCTATAAAATGGCGAATGCGGCAATTTTGATGATCACATGATTATACCTCATCTAGCGTGAATAATAGCTTCTACCTTAAATTTTATTTACACACTCTTAGTACTTATATAGCGCATGCCCAAACGTAAGAAAACAATAATTTGACTCCAGTCCATCCGCTTTAATTATTAATTTTTTTAAATCGAACACAATGGAAAATAAAAACTGTATATTTACTTTTGCGATACACTATATATCATATATCTGCTATAATCTGCACATTCACAAAAGAAAGCAGCCACTACTTGCGCATCAACAATTTATCCGTACGCAAGTACTTCTATAGAATGGCAAATGCGCCAATGTTGATGATCACATGATTATACCTCATCTAGCATGAATAATACCTTCTACCTTAAATTTTATTTACACACTCTTAGTACTTATATAGCGCATGCCCAAACGTAAGAAAATAATAATTTAACTCCAGTACATCCGCTTTAATTATATTTTTTTAAATCGAGCTCAATGGAAAATAAGAACTTTATCTTTACTTTTGCGATACACTATATATCATATATCTGCTATAATTTGCACATCCACAAAAAAAAATGAGCCACTACTTGCGCATCAACAGTTTATACATACGCAAGTGCTTCTATGATATGGCGAATGCGCCAATGTTGATGATCACATGATTATACTTCATCTGGCATGAATAATACCTTCTACCTCAAATTTTATTTACACACCCTCATTTAGTACATATATAACGGGTGTCAATACGTAGGAAGACAATAATTTAACTCGAGTTAATCTAATTTCAATTTCTTTTTTTTTGTTATTCAAAATTAAAGATAACGAAATATAAAAATTGTATCTTTACCTTTATCTAGAACTCACTATATTTTAGGTATTTATTATAACGTGCACATTTGTAATAAGAATTCAGTCTACTTGCGCAAACACAATTCATCGTCACTCTCAAAATGTTTGGGGGGAAATGGCGAATGCGCAGATGTTATCAATAGTATGAATAAACTTTATCTGCCATGAATAACACCTTCTGGCTCAAATTTTATTTACACACTCTTATTAATTATATAACACATGTCCAAGAATAAGAAAATAATAATTTTACTGCAGTCCATCCATTTTTTTGTCTAAAAATCGAACACAATGGAAAATAGGAAGTGTATCTTTACTTTTGCGGTACATTATATAAAGGTTCCTGCTGTAATTCGCCCAACCATAAAAAAAATCACCATTACTTGCGCAACAACAATTCATCGGTACGTAAATATTTCGAGAAAATGGCGAATACGCTAGTGTTAGTCATTTAGTACCCGTGTGAAGACGGAACAGAACTTAATTTAACTCCAGTTGATTTATTGTCAATTTCTTTTTTTTTTTTTAATTAAACAAATCAAGGGAAAATAAAATGTATCTTTAATATTGGGTTACACTATATATCAGGTATTTGCTGTACCATGCACACTCACAAAAACAATTCAGTCTACTTGCGCATAAAAAATTCATATTGTCTAAAAATATTTCGAGAAAATGGCGAATGCGTCAATATTAAATAACCCCATTAAGAAATCTCATCTGTAATGGCTTTCATATCCTGATAAATTTTACGTATTCTAAAATTCGAATTAATTATAACTGTCTTATACTACAGATTCTCTAATAATTATTATTACCATCTTATTTAGGTAATATGAAAAATTCCGAATTCCATTAACCACTGCCCCTAGAAAAATGCTCGCAACTTGCGCATTCAGAAGCAGTCGTACCCCAACTATAACAACAACAAAAACAGGACCATCAAGCCGAACTTCGCCGTGATTTTTCGCCGACTTAACCCTCCAGACTCCAAAATATCAAGCAATATCGTATTCGCGGACAGCAACAACACCCCCAACTGCGAACAGACAATATCCGCTCCGTCTGGAGCGGTTTCTTTCCCCCGCGCGCGTATATCGGCTGCGACGGTGAAGAAACGCTCTATGGCAATGTGCACGTCCTTCAAAAGTAATAAAGGAACCGCTGGCTTCCCCGGAAAGAAACTTCTCAAAGTCCTGCGAGATATTGCGGCATCTTATATGAGTTGGCCGTTTATTAGGACGCGACATCGCACGGGTTGTATGCATCGTTTTCCAGGGGAGGGTGGAGGAGGGGGCTACCCCTCCGGTGACGGGAAATGTTGGAGGTCAGCCTACGTGGAGAAGAAGAAAACACAGTCGATTAGTACAGTAAATTGTCAAAGCAAATCAAGTTCTTAAGTCAAGTAGTCTCAAGAAAATATTTTTTTCTTTTATGAATTTTAAAATGTTATTAAAGCCATATTATTATTGAATTGATATACGATCTCTTTGATAAAAATCTTAATAGCTGTTTTAATACATTGCATCACTCCTAGCATGATTACACAAAAGTTTTAGTTTGCAAAATTGCATATGAAAAGAAGTAACAAGTTACTCAACTAAATAATTTAGCTAGTTGTGTCAACTAGTTATTATAACAACTATTTGTTAAAGATTAAAAATATTCAAAATCGTTTTTTACAAAGTAAAGAAATAATAGATTTAGTATAGTGGTAAAGACTTGCAATATATATATACGAGAATTGGTCATTGTTATGTAATACAATAACCGATATCAAAGCGGAGCTAGATTCTACTCTAGGGAAGTCTGCTCCAGTGGTCGACCAAATGAGGTGACCACGCCAGAAATGGTGAAGAAAATCCACAAAATGGTATTGGATGACCGTCGACTAAAAGTACGCGAGTTAGGAGACATGATAGGGATTTCAAAAAGTGCTATATATAGCATATTGACTGAAAATTTGGATATGAAAATGCTGTACTCACAATGAAACAAAACCAGTGAGGTTCAATGGAGGGTTTGGCGAAATTTCACAGAAAAAAAGACGAGTTTTGCATCAATTCATAACCATGGATGAAACATGGGTGCATTACTTCATACCTGAGATGAGAGAATAGTCAAAACAATGGAATGAAAAGGGGAGAATCGGATCCAAGGAAGGCGAAGACAATTCCATCTGCAGGCAAGATCATGCGTCAGTTTTTTGGGATGCACGTGGAATAGTTTTCATTGACTATTTTGAGAAATAGAAAACAATCAACGGTGAGTATTATGCGAACTTATGGCAGCGTCTGAGTGATCCGATCAAGGAAAAACGGCTGCATTTGGCGAAAAATAAAGTTTTGTTTCAAGACAATGCACCAATTCACACACATAGCGATGGCCAAAATCAATGAGTTAAAATTCGAATTGCTTCCTCACGCACCCTATTCGCCAGATTTAACCCCCTTCGGCTTATTTTCTGTTTTAAACTTGAAAGAGTGGCTCAGTGGTAAAAGGTTTGCCAACAATGAAGAGGTGGAGTTTGCGGTTGATAGCTTTTTTGATGAGCTCGACGATTCTTACTAATAAACAGGGTATCGAAACTATTTAACATCACTGAGAAAAGGGTATCAAGCTAAAAGGAGACTACGTAGAGTAATAAACATATTTTTTCCCAAATCTACTGTATTTTCTGTGTTAGATGAGGTACTTCTGGGACTACCTTCGTATATTAGTTTACATTTTCAGTTTTTCACGTCACACTTTTCAACAAAGCGTTCGTTATTTTTTGTAAAATAGTATTACATAATACTTCGTTTCTTTTAAATTCTAATACTTTAAAAAGATTAACAACTTAAATGAAATACAGATACGCATAAATTTAGTTTTACCATATTAGGAGAGTCTTATTGAATATAATCGATTTTTGATAGAAAGTCACCCTATTTTATTTATTGTACTATTTATGAATAGTACGCAGTCAAAGAATATTATATTAACATTGAGTAAAATAATTATTCAGTTAGAAGAAACGAAACATTTTTAATAATAATTTACACTACGCTTAGTAAATTGTTTCTACGTTGTATGCAGTCTTTTCTCTATTTTTCTGTTTAGCAAGAACCTCGTCTAATATCCAGACGACAGGATAATTTTTAAGTATATATACTTTAAAAGAAAATTACTTGTAAATCGGTGTTTAATATAATATCGATATACATATAAATCGTATACTGATGATAAAAGTGACAAAGTCCTCTTGGCCCTAAATGGACCGTACTACTATCGCCATTTTGCCTTGGACGTCCAAGACACGCCATTATTCCTTCGTTAGGATTTTCAAGCTCAAGTTAAACCGTCCTCTGCCTTTTTATGGCCACTGGTTATTGAACATTTGTCAGGACCCAGTCAAGAAATTACTGAAATTTATTCATTCCACTTTATTTTTACTGTGTCCGTTTTATAAGCCCTTACGCTCCTCGTCTCTATAAATACGGCAAAAATTTATTGGCTCATAAAATTAGGATTTTTTTGACATACGAAAGGGATGAAACTTTAAACGAATATCTAAGGTAGTATCAGATAAAATATGAACGAATATCCCCGCTAATGGCTGAAGTGCTAATGGAACAACCGTCTTTGTTTCTTTTATTAATTATGAAACGTAGGGTCTTTTTTAAATACGCTATTCTTTTTGTAAGGTTATGCCAATATGGGTTTCCATGAATAAAGCTAAAAAAGTGTATTGCTTCACATTCCAATATTTAAAATTCGATTACAATATCTTGTAAAGTACTACAGGAGGAGAAATTGTCTCTTTGGCAAAACAGAGATCGTGCTTGTGGGATCACGACAAAATGTTCATGTTACTAATTCAGAACAACTAATTAGAAATAAAAATTATGCAATTTGTACATCGTATTTTTGATATCCTACCTTAAAATGATGCATAAAGATCACAATGATGTCACTGTATTAGCGAATTTTGGCAATCGTTTTAAAATCAGAAAAGAGCCAACGAAATTTATTATTTTAGGTATAACCCTCTTATTAAGATAATTGTGTTATTGTAAACGAAACACCTTTTAAGAATAAATTATAGACAACAGGATTTATTAGAATATTGATTATACAATATAGGATGGTAAATATCCGTGCACAGAAATATGTGAAAGTTTTTTTAAACTTTCACAAATTTTTAAATACGTAGACAAATTTGTTAGCCATGAATTTTTCCGGAATATTAAATACATTAGGCACAAAAATGTGTAAAAAAATCGTAAATTTTTAGGTGATTTTCAACTTGGAGAAATATAATCGCAGACCAATTTTAAAAAAAGCAAATAGAAGCTACAAGTTCCTAGTTTTCAGACCTTTCTAATTTTTCATTTTCAGCAGCTTTTGAATAATCGTAAGAAAACCATCGGAAAATATTTTTTAAATTTTTGTTTATCTTTCAAAAGGTCCAGGATCATGATTTCCCGAGTAATTAATTACCAAAGTCAAAACTGACTTTTTCACTTTGAACGACGATAACTCAGCGGAAAAATATGGCACAAGGCTTTTAGACCGCTCAAATTAAAGAGATTGAAATTATCTAAAAATATGTATGATAAAATCACTGATAAATATTTATTGAAGTCCGTGAAGACCTTTGGAAAGTTAAGCAAAAATTTGGAATTTTTTTCGATGGTTATCTTATAATTTTCTCAAAAACTGTCGATACTAAGAAAATTTTGAACGCTAGGTCTGAAAACTAGAAACTTAGAGCTTAAATTTTCCTTTTCTAAAATTTCTCTGTAATTGTTTTTCTCCAGGTCTTTGAAAATCACATAAAAACTTACAGTATGCCTAGGTCAACAAGTTGTTAATTAAGTTAAATTGTAAAACAACGCCTCTTGATTATCGTCATCTGATAGAAGATTTAAGGGCACATAGAGGGAAAGAAGAAAATATTTATATATGAAACTGTCGATACATTTACGTTCCAGAAATATATCAAAATTCTTATTTTACTACCTCCCAAATTTCAACTCAAGATATTTCAATAAATAATACACTTTACTTCTCTACATTTAAACTGACTAAATTTCATTCTGAACAAATAAACTCATGATTTTTGCGAGACCATTCAAATTAATGGCAATAAAATATAAAATGCCACAGTCATGCTTGTTTCCAGCATCGCCCTGTATATCTTTTACTCCTAGTGCATCCAAAGAATCCCATTAAAACCTGTCACGTCCAAGTTGTAGTTATAAAACCCGAAGAGAGCGTTCGCGATGACATAAAGCCAATCCGCTCCACCTTACTAGTAAAATCGCGATGGCTTTTACGGGATTTTATGTTAATTCATCGAGCCATTGTGGCAGGAAAGGCAAAATTATATATTCCAAATCGGTAGGACCGATGAGAATGTACGTAGAGATCGTGATCCGTAAGATGCGAGTAGGTCAGGCATTATGACGAGCGTAGAAATCAGCAAATATCAAATCAAATAGTACGGCCTTATTACTGACGTTGTACAGGAGCAATGTCATTATCTACATACACTTACACGAACTGGAAATTGGGTCGAAGAGCAACTGGAAGCATAGATAATAAATGTCTCTTAGTTCTATATATTTTTTATACTTTATTAGCAATCAGATACGATTTAATATTTAACTTAATGTGTAACCAATTTACTTTTATCTTCCACTTTCTCAACCATTCCTCTATTGTTCCTAGATGACATTGAGTTTTGTGTGTTGGAATGTTGGAATCTGTATCTCTAGATATTAGGACTGTATCATCAGCGAGTGTTCCAGTAATTATATGTCTTGAAGTTGGTAAGTAAGATGTATATAGTACATACAGAAGAGAGGCAAGTATACTTTCTTGTGGCACACCCGAGTAGATTTGAAAACAATTGAAAGTTTCTCCATTAACTTTTGTTAAGAATTGTCTTTGATTCAGATATGAATTTAGTAAATTAAAGTACCTATTGGGTAGATTCCTTTTGATTTCGAATTGTACGCCTGGATGCCAGACTTTGTCAAAAGTCTGGCTTACATCTATGAATCCTGTAATACAATACTGATAATTTTCCATTAATTTGCTGATGACGGTTACAATTCTGTGACACTGTTGTATCGTGAAATATGACGAGCGAAATCCAAATTGATGATCTAGGATCCAGTCTTGAGGATTGATATCTGAATTGATTCTTTTAAGGATCAGTTTTTCGAGTAATTTTGATATTGTGAGAGAAAACGTATGGAACGGTAGGATTCAATATTAGTTACATTTTTACCGAGCAGTATTAAAATATGCGTATGCTTTATTTAACTTAACTTTGCACAGGATCGTTAAAATATTCGGGAGCACTATAATATATCTAAAAGGATTTATTGAAGCTTCTTGAAATTTAGAATACTTACAGAATTATTACCATATGCGAGTCCAAAATATTTAGGTTATGCTTGAATATTATTGGATGTATATAGGGCGTCTCAATTTTGCCCGACCAATAACACATTCGTTATTTGAAATGGTAGGGCAATCTTGTTTTTATTTAACACTTAAGTTTATCACGAATAGATTAAAGAATAATAAAAAATCATATTAGAAGATAGTGATAATAGTCAGATCATTATTTTACCCAACTCCGAAAGTTAACTTTAGGTAGGTGAGTGTAGAAAACAATGCATCAGAAAATTAGACAAACTTATAAAGGGAAAAGATATTTCACACAAACTTTATTCAAATCTTGTCCATTCAAGTCTTATCAAATATGAGAATTGCCCTCCGTTTTATTCTCTGTATAACTATATTGTACAATACAAAGCGGAGATATTTCTTTAAATATTCGGGTACACTTTTATAGAACTAGTGAACTGGTACTTTTAATTTTGATTTTAGGTCATCGACATTCTTTGGAGTGTCAACATATACACCGTTTTTTTTTTTAATCTCAACTATAGCAATTTAATTAGCTAGTTTGGAAAACTACAACGGTAGAGACAACAGTATAGTCTAAGTTGACTGGTAGCCCAAAACGAAGTTGAAAATCTGCCTCTAAATATACCTCTCTGGTGGAATTCGTGTATTATTATGATGCAATCATTGAATTTTTATGTTATTACAGGAAGTATTTTAAAAGAAATAAGTATATACCACGTTGTCTCCAACAAATAAAACTTATTCCATTAGAAGCGTATCACATATCCCAAACCTAACTATCTTCTGTTTAAACTTTACATATACAGTACTTTTGTAAAGTAATAAACTTGTTAAAATTTCAAGGAATGACTTTTAGGAAAAGCTCTTGGACCCGTCAAATTTTACTTTTAGTTACGTATTTTTTAAAATACAATTAATACACACAGGGTGATTCTTGTAGAAGATATGACGTCATTGATATATTGTTAAATTGCAACGCCCTTTTTTATTATGAAATGTGAAATAACACATTTTTTATATACACATATGTTGCGGTAATACTTACATTAGCATGAGTATGGGTTAATTAAAAAATAACGATTGTGGATATTCAAATTGTGCACCGTTGGCTGCCTGAGCCTTAGCCATCAATAATGGTTTTATTGATGTCAAATAAATACGTGACATTATACTTTGTTAAACAGTTTTTTTGGGGGGGGGGGGGGTGGAGTTACTTCTTTAAATAATACATTTCTTACCTTTTTTCTTGTAAAAGCATTGTATTTGAAGTGTTTATTGAGTACTAATGTTGTTACTTTGTAAATCATTAGATTACTTGAACAGGAAAGAATTGAATTTGTTTGCATGTTCGGATTTGGAAACAGGATGTGCATCCAAGAAGAAGTAATTGAATAGAATTTGGACATGTTCGTGATCTTCCTAAATCTCTAAAAATATCGATGACGTCATATCTCTTACGCGAATCACCTTGTATGTATTCATTATATTTAATAAATTCCCAACTGAAAATAAAATTTATTCCTTGAAGTTATCCCTTGAATTTATAACGATTTTATTAATTACTTTACGAACGTTAGATATAGATTTTTGCATAAAAAAAATTCGAACTACAGTTCGATAATAACTCAAGTGTAATATTATTTTTGTCTTCTTCGATATCTATACTGTCTAAAATTGCATAAACCTTGTATTTCTGGAACCGTTGGGGAGTAAAATGTAGAAAAATTCGGGAGCTCGTATGATCACGTAAAGACCCACCTAGACTTCCATTACACCACCTTCCTCACCTTTAGCGCTCCTTACGTGACTCGACTTAATTAATTCTGTGCAAAATGTTCCGATTGTTAAAATTATACCGACCTACCGAAGACAAAGGATGAGGCGAAGAAACGCCGCCCTAATCCCGCGCCAGCAAACGTCTAAATTATTTACGTATTCCATAAAATAAATGCGCCTCCGCTGATTGAAATGCTCGGAATTACGGCTAAATACCAAGTAAAGGGGCACAATAAAACGAAAATACCATCAACAAACGCCCGGATTGGTGATTTATTCGAAGTGTCGGCGTTAAATTTCCATACGTCGTCGTCGTGGGAGAGAATTAGCGGATGCGAATATAATATAAATTTAGGATTTAAGTCGGCGAGGGCGTAGAGAGAGGGGGGTAATCAGAGGAACGAGTAAGTAAGAGTATTATTTGAAGAGTGGTGATGCTCTTGGAGATTAGCAACCGATATACATAGGTTCACATCCAAACAGAGTGGAATAAGTTGAAGACGAAAAGTATTTTTTTTAATCACAAACAGTTATGCCCGATTGAAAAAGAGTAGTGCGTAATGTAAGAAGATATCCTCTCATACAGAAAATTATTACCCAGATACATTACTATTTTAATATCCGTATTATCTAATATTTATTTATTTATTTATTTATTATAACCATTCTACAATGCCTTTGAGCAGGCATCCTATAGAGGTAAATGAAATTACCTGTACATAGGAAATGGTACATGAAAAAAAAATATATACATAGAAACTTAAAACTAACTTAAAACTAAAAACAAATCATTGCTTGTTTGCACTCTTAAATGGCTATATTTACAAATATTACATAATAAAATGACAAATAATTTTTTTTATTCAACAATTATATAATTTTTTTTTCTTATTAGGCTAATGCGTTCTCTTTGATATAATCTTTGAGTTTTGTTTTTCCTTTCTGCTTACTACCACATAACTCTTTTAAATCTTTGGGTAGATTGTTAAAAATCTTTAATGCTACATAATAACTATTTTTTGTAGCTATCGTTTTCGATATTTTCGGTATTTGTATGTTTTTATTTCTTGTTGTGCTTGTCGAATTAATATATTTTTCTCTTAGATTTTTATGGGGATATAATATAGATTGAAAATGGAATAATTGCCTTACATTGAGTGGGTATTTTTCAGTTATGAAATTGTTTTGGCTAATAATTTTCATTATTTTATTTTGTACTCCTTGTATTAGTTTAATGTAGGTACCATAAGCTCCACCCCATGCAATTATTTCATAATTAATTATGCTATTTAAAAATGCATAGTAAACAGTAAGTAGTGTTTTAGTGTCCATGATATTCTTAATTTTAGCAAATATAAAAATTAAATATTTGGTTTTTTTGATTATATATTCAATGTGTTGGTCCCATTTCATATTATAGTCAAAAATTAATCCTAGATACTTATAAGATTCAACTCTATTTAACAATTTATTATCTAACCTTATATCAATTGTTTTTGGCACACTATCACAGTAATTTCCATAAGTCATAACAACTGTCTTATCTACATTTAGAGATAGTTTATTTACAGCTAGCCAATTCGCAACAGTTTTGAGATATTCATTCATCCTTTCCTCAACCTTCGCCCACGTATCGTCACTCGATATGACGATGGTGTCATCAGCATAGGATAGGATTGTATCATTTGGCATATTTCTCAGTAGGTCATTCACGTATATTATAAACAGTAACGGTCCTAGTATCGTTCCTTGAGGAACTCCAGTTATTACGTTCTTGTCATCACTCATATTATTCATAATTTTAACTTTTTTAAGTTTTCACTCGCCTTTTTATTATGGCACTCAAACGATTTATTTCCAGGCCGAAAAGTGCCACCCGCACTGTCGGCCGCCATATTCCACATCCGAATAATAGCATATATATTAAAAATATACAATGATTTACAAAACAAAATCGTCTAATTTAATTAATTGATTTAGTAATCAACATGGGTTTGTAACAAAGCGCTCCCACAGTTACAAATTTAACAAAATTTACCCACATAATCGCAAATCATATAGATAACAGAGGTCAAGAGGATGTGGTGTATACTCATTTTTCAAAGCCTCTAACAAGGTGAATGATAAAATACTAATTTCAAAATTAGAATAATACGAATTCAATAGTAATCTTCTTTAGTGAGTTAAATGGTGTTTATCCAAACGTACATTATTTGTTTCATATAATTGCTTTAAATCCAAGACCTTAACATCTTCTAGAGTACCTCAAGGCTAAAATTTGAAACCATTATTTATGTATCTTATTTATTAATGATTTGTCACTAACGCTTATGTCGCATCATCATTTTGCTTTTGTGATGATTTAAAATTATTTATAAATTTAACCTGCTTAGACGATCACTTGGTTTTTGCAAAGTTGCAAAGACTCATCGACCTTGTTGTATCGTGATGTTCGGAGAATAAACTATCAATAAGCATAGATAAACGTAACGTTTATTCGTATATCTTAAAGAAGCAACCACTAATATTGTATATGACTATTCTCTTGGTGGTACAGCTTTAATACGTTCTGAAAATATTCTTGGTGTGTACTTTGATAATAAACTATCGTTCTCTGGGCATATCAACCATGTGGCACACAATACATATAAAACCATTGGTATCGTGATTAGAAACACGTTTAGTTATGGTCCAGGGGGACATCATACACGAAAACTGAAGTTGTTGAGAATTGTCAATGAGAACAAGAGAAAGGAACAAATATTAGAAAGGGAGGAAAGGAATGAGACAAAAGAAATAGAATGTAATGAGCAATCAGACACTAGGCAGCAATTAATTATTTCATAGTTAGTTAAGAGTGGAATTAACTCAAAATGGTTGCGTTATGTATTAATCAAGAGCTTAATTAACTCGAAAATTTATTTATATAATATTCTATTGCACTCCGAGCAATATAACCTATAAACTCCCGATTTTTCATATCCAAAGATAAAACTAATTAATATGAAAAATCGGGAGGTTAGAGGTTAAATTGCTCGGAGTGCAATAGCACATATATAGGACAAACAGGACGTAAATTTAGAACTAGATACCTTGATCATAATAGATCCTTCAGATTACAGAAAACAAATTCTACCTTTGCTAATCATATCTTGGAACGTGTACATAATTTCCCAGATATTAATAATATGAAAATCCTACACTATGCCAGCAAAGGTTTAAAACTTAATTGGTTAGAAGCAATAGAAATCTATAAATACAACCATAGTGATAATTTTAGCTTGTTAAATGATCAAGTATAATACAATCTATACATAGAGCAAACTGCTGTTATAGAAGTAGAAGGGGAAGAAAGGGAAGTAGGTATTAGGAAAGGAGTAAGACAAGGATGTACGCTATCACCACTAATTTTTAATCTGTACATCGAAGAGGCGATTAATGTGGTAAAAGATAGAGTAGATTTCGGGATTAAAGTACAGGGACAGAAACTAAAAATGCTGAGATTCGCGGATGATATAGCAGTATTAGCATCTAGTAAGGAGGAACTAGAATCAGCATTGAACGAAATGGAGGCAGTGTTGACAGAGGAATACGGAATGAGGGTGAATAAAAACAAAACTAAAGTGTTAGTGTGCAGAGGGCGCGAGAGCAGAGCAAAAACGAAAGTACAAATTAATAATGAAAGATTGGAGGAAGTTAAAGACTTCACTTATTTAGGAAGTAAAATAAATTGGGATGGAAGAAGCGATAAAGACATAAAACAAAGAATAGCGCAGGGTCGAGTAGCTTTTAACAAAAAGAAAGCACTTTTATGCTCGGGGGTAATAAACTTAGAAACAAGGAAGAGATTTTTGAAAACATATGTATGGAGCACGGCACTTTACGGCTGCGAAACCTGGACGGTAGGGGAAGCAAGTAGGAAGAAATTAGAAGCTTTTGAGATGTGGTGTTACCGAAGAATGATGAAAATACCATGGACTGATAGGGTTAGAAACGAAGAAGTATTGGAGAAAGTCGGCGAGAAAAGGAGTATGTGGAAAAACTTAAAGAAGAGAAGAGATAGAATGGTAGGCCACTTGCTGAGACATGGGGGAATAGTCCGCGATATTTTGGAGGCAGAAATAGGAGTGAAGAAAGGCAGAGGTAGGCCTAGATTAGACTACTGCTCGCAAATAGTAAGGGATGTAGGTTGTAGCACAATTAGCGAAATGCGTAGGTTAGCACAAGATAGGAGAAGCTGGAGGTTAGCGTCCAACCAGTCTTAGGACTGATGACCTAATGATGATGAAATGATCAAGTAGATATACTATATTCTCCTCTTTTTACTGTTACCCAAATTAATAAACCCCCTGTATAATAGTTCTTAATAATATTCATGGAAATTCCCACAATTTGATAGTCGAGATTCCACTATTTGGAAAACACGTTTCTTATAAACCTTAACTACCTGTTTATTGTCATAACACTTAGTCTCTGTATTTGGATAGTATATATTATAGGAACAGAATGTTTGTATTTTATTCTTAGTTGAATCATCGTTTGAAAATAACATAATTGTCGAAACTGCAGTCACGTTTCTGTGAAAATATAGTGGTATAAAAACGTAGTACTTAGTTGTTTTACTCATTTCCGTTGTGAACAGTATTTAATTTTCGACGAAACGAAAATACGAATCGAAACATTTTAGTACCTTTTAGTACATATCTTTTAAGTACTCTCAATTTTGTCTTAAATTTATAATAAATTAGACGTTAAAAATTGCCTTAATAATATTCGATTTCTTAACAAGTCTTTCGTTTTTTTTTTGCATATTGAATGTGCAATCAGCTATTATTGTGCCAATTTTCACTATAGTTATTGTAACGTTATCTTAACATTATAGTATTTATAGTTGTCGACACAGAAGTAGCGTCATCAAAACATTTTAAATAAATTGTAAATCCTGAGACTGATATTTCATTGATCTAAAATAACAAACATTTAAATTGTGATTAAAACTTTTAAGTGTTAGTCCCATAACTATTCAGAAAAATTTACCATTTTTTTCTATAAAGCATCAAACTCGGTGCGCGTTTCTTCGACCAAGTTCACATCATCGTAATCATCTCCTGATCATGCCAATTTAATTGGTGAAACACGCGTCCGGTGATGTTGGGTGCCTTGTATAAAAATATTCCCTGTTTTTTTATTGCATCGAAGAACCCACTCTCTCCACCCGTTATTAATGAATGGTGAATATTATCATTTTAAAGGTTTCTCGAAGAAAAATCGGTAGAAATCTAGACAAGGTTATGATGCTACCCTGTAATTTTATTTTCCCGCTTTGATTAAGGCTTTTATTTGATAAAAGGTGCCTTATTGCAATTACTTGCGAGGAACTGGGTAGCACCTTTTATGTACGACATCACAGGTTACATCAGTCACATTGTTTTTTAGCGTGCATGTGGAAATTAGGACTCGTAATAGATAACGTAATTACCAAAAAGCACTATTCTGTATTGAATTATTTACTGCAAGGGCCCACGGGGATGTACGAACTGCTTTAACAAGTAACTAGTCAATTCAATACTGCAGCAGCGACTAGACTAGAAAATTGAACATTCCGCGAAATCGACTGGGATTTTGTTTTACATTTAATTCCCAGTGATAAAGTCGTTGTCTGTCTATCAGAAAAGATATATATATATATATATATATATATATATATATATATATATATATATATATATATATATATATATATATATATATATATATATATATATATATATATATATTATTCATTTGATACTCGTAATTATGAAAATTAAAACATATGCGTTGAAATAAATCATGTTGTAATAACATTACTACACTACTTAAGCCTTAAGTATTACTTACATAGCTAAACATCTATTATACTGGCCCCTGAAGGAACTTTAGAAATGAAGCGAAACATCGACTAGTAAAATCCCTTCTTATTATTTCTTTTTATACTTAACTTACAAAATTCTATCGAAAATCAATATCAAGAATATGATCGTAATACTTAAAAGAACATCTACATGAGGTAGAGGATGAGGCAGTGTACTCCGTTCATTGTCGGACCTGCGCTATTCGAAGTCATGCAACGAATAGCCAGTTGGGACTTGGATGGGTGACACATAGTCTCATTCTCATAGTGTCGCGGTGGTGCTGACTTGGTATTTGGTGACAGGGTGGCAACTGGGCCAAATACTGGGCACATTGTCTGCGTGAGTTCGATTCTCACCAGAGGGAACTTGGCACTTCCCTCAGGACTGGGTGTTTGTCCGCGTTTATATGTGTAACCTTCCCCTACTCAAGCCTGCCTGTAGGCTTTCTGGGGAAGGAAGTCTAGTTTCCGTGTGTCCAAACAAACATGAAATTGAAATAGTATGATATGCAAAATCTGAATTTTTATTCATCGTCACCATTAGTGCCTCACCTTTATAAGCACACAATTGAAGTGAAACTTTTGAAGGAAATATTAGAAATTGACTTTCAAAGTAATTATTAAAGTTATATTGTATAATATTATTGATTTACTGAATCATTTTCTTTTACAATTGTCACAAGTGGCTTATGCTAACTAAAAAGCGATACAAATATTCGCGTTTCTACTGTACTGTAAATATCGACTAAAAATAGTGTCTATTGTTGTTCCATGTTTCGTTGCTGATGTCGCAGGATCACTCGTCATTATCCGATCAAATGTTTCTCTCAAGAATGTTACAAGAGGTGCTAATGATTCTGCGGCAAAGTTATATCTCGAAATAAATCACAGTCTACACAGAGACTAATGCACTACTTATGCACGGTCACTCATTCCTTAATCCTTACCCTACGGACGCACAAGCCTATGCGTATCCCCTCTACACTCCTCACGTGTCCCCACTCTCGTTCATTCGCATGCACTGATTGTATCCCCTCCACCAAAGTGTTTCACTATGAATTCCGTTTCAGTTTTTCGGAGTCGCTACCTCGTTATAGAAGTTGCACTTCAAGAATTCTGAACAAATACTGACAATAAGTGTTAAATAAATAAAAAGACATTATTGTTTAATTCCAAGCTATACATAGTTAGAGCAGTTAATGCATGACAAGAAACAACTAAATTTGACATTCCTATACACGTAGAATGACTGCAGTATAATAAAATAGATAACAAATTTGTGCAATTTCTGAATTTCGTAAAAATGGATATATTTCGAAATATACTGTTCCATTGTTGAGCCTCACCCTGTATTTTATCCTCATGCCCTTTGTGATCATAAAAACTGACATATTATTCGCCTGACTTGACAATATCGTAAGGTGAATGTTGAAAACTTGCTTACGAACTCAATAAATCATGCAATGGTTTACAATAACTTTACCGGCATCCTTCCTATGAAGAATAAAAGTTGGAATGCGTGAGTCTACCCCTCAACTACCGATTTTGTTTTTCTTCGGTCAAGGCCGTTCTCCGGAAACTCGATCTGGAGCAGTGGGAGCATATCGTGGGCTCCTTTGTATTTCGAATTTGATTACGTATCTAGGTTGCCTATTCGAAGATTAAAGGAGTAAGCCATGGGCGGGGTTGGGTAAACTATATAAGCGTACATCGGTGTTGCGGCTTCCACCCCCGTAGTAATAGGCTGGGGGATACTCGGTAATATGACCGCATTGTGAGGAATATCTTGAGAACCCCTCGAAGTATATAGTATTCCCGTTTATCGTATTTAGCTATTTATCCTGTAATTGTATCGGTTGACCGATTTGTAGAGCCGCAGAAATATAAACGAACTGAAATAGTATACACATGTGAACCATTTACTATGATTTAATATTCGTATGTATTTATTCAGGAGAAGGAATGGAAAGCATCTCATTACTTTCTTTCTTGGTAGTACGTGTTTAAGTATAATATCAGGAATAATTATCTGGTAGAGCCCTAAATAAATCTACAATAATTATAATGCCATTTAAGCAGTTTACCACTAAATGTCGCTATGTAATATAATTTATTAATTAATTCAATTTGGTTAATTATGTCACACCATGACATCTATATTTTAAATAATAAAGCGCAGGAATTGTAAATACATATATCTATATATATATATATATATATATATATATATATATATATATATATATATATATATATATATATATATATATATATATATATATATATATATATATATATATATATATATATATATATATATATATATACTTAATATCCTAATAAATGCTTAAGACAACTGTTGTTAATAATTAGTTTCTTATTTGAATGAAATAATATCATTAAATTAAAACACATTCAATGATTTACAATATAGTCTCGTATCAAATGCAAGTTACAAAGAACTCCCTATAAATAGGTCCCTATCTATTTGCACAGAGTTCTTTTTCATGTTGATCAAATTTCCAGTGGCCTGTATGAACAAATCCTTCCTGATTTGCTACATGTTAGTTCAGGCATTGATGGAAAGATGACAGCACATAATATTTAAAATCAAAAACCTGTCAAAAGATATGTAATTTAATGATAATATCAGTTTAATAGTATCTTAGGAAACTATTTACTTTAATAATAATTTTTGTATGGTATTGTTTAATGTATTTCAAATGATTTATTTATTTTGTATACAAGTACGATATCTTAGGCTATTTTTTACCACATTAACATAAGTTTAACCTGTTTTAATCAGTGTTAACTAAAATATTACAAATAAATATGTGTTAATTCACACATAAATGCTACTTTTATTAAGATTTCTACCTCCATAACATCATTTTTTTTATAGTTGTATCCATTTATCTATATTACAGAATTAAATTATGCTCTTATTTAATAGCAGAAATATAAATGACAAGTTATTAACATGTATTCATTAGAATAATAATGAATACGGTTTCGTGAACGATGATGATAAAGTGATTAATGATATTAAAACAATTTACTACTTATTTTGTGATAAATAAATATTGTTAATTTAATATTCTTAAAAGAAATGGATATAATATAGGTGTATGTATTAAGATGTTGTGACTCTAGGAAAATGAACATATAATATATACTTACTTATATTGATATTTGGATAAGAGCCGGTGTGAATAGGCATCGTGAAAAATAAACTGAATCGAAAGGAACTAACAAAATTGACGGAAATAAAGCACTCCATCTTTCTTTTTCTGTGACTGTGAGTTGAGAGTACACGCGGACGACAATACAGATTGATTTTATTAAAAAAGGTATATATTTCACGTTTCACAAGATAAACATTCCCAAATGAGAACCATCACATTACATTTACACAAACATTTTATAGACATACTTAACCTAACCTAAAATTTCGTTCGTAGCATGGCTCCCAGATACGAGATCGCCGTGGGGCTTCAGAGAGGCCATAAGACCACTAAGATTCCCTCAGGAAAGACCAAGGCAGACAAAGTCCGTCCCGCCAGGTTGAAGGGGATCCAAACAAAACACACAAAATTTATTCGAGACCTTATCCGTGAAGTGGTGGGACATGCTCCATATGAGAAAAGAGCCATGGAATTATTGAAGGTATCGAAGGATAAGAGGGCCCTTAAATTCCTCAAACGTCGTCTTGGTACACACATTCGTGCCAAGAGGAAGCGTGAAGAATTATCGAATATCCTCACCCAGATGCGTAAGGCTCAAGCCACGCACAAATAAAATGTACTATTTTAAATTACGTTAATAAACTTTTAAGTTCCAATTTGTATTTAATTCAATGATCCTGTGCCCAGTGCGACCGAATAATGAAATCAAATTTTCAATTTCTTAATACACCACTATGTATGTATTTAGCCACTATCTTCTCATTTCTTCATGTTACTTTTTTTCAAATTAAAAGATGGTGCTTTGGTTACATTTTTCTCCATTTATTATTATGGGTCTAAAATAGTTAGCCAGACATACTAACATTAAAAATGTTAAATCATTTGACAAAGACATTTAAAGAAGCAAATTTTATATATAACTGATGTATTTGATAAGACGGCTTGGTTCTCATCAACATATAAAACAGCTTTAGGACAAATGTATGTACATATTTAGTAAAATATACAAAAAGTAAATTACTAATCAATCAAATCTATATTATCAACATTGTCTACAACTGCCTCGTCCCAGGGTCCATATATATTATCCTTATATTTCTGATATCTCACAAAGAGTAGAGGACAAACTATAGCAATGAGAAATACTGCAATCATAAACAAAATTGTTACAAGATTACCAACTTGCGTTAAAAAATATACATCACAAAATAGTAATAATAAAGTAATGACAACTGGTTTATGAATTTCTTTCCTTAGTAATGGAAATAGCACAAATATCTCTGTTGCTACCGTCATCAAAATAAAAGCGTGATGTGCCGAAGGTAACCTAGAAGCTAAACAAATAGACGCAAATACTGCAGCACTAAGAGATACACCACTTGACACTATAGCAGCCCCAGCACCATATTCGAAGAATACCAAATGGATTAACAACATAAAGAAAGTCATTGTGTATATTGTGTCGGTACTGATAGTATCAGTTAGAGTGTGTAAAACAGGAGAGAAGAGCTGTCCAAACACTACAAATGTAAGTACGGTTCTTAAATCATGGCCCAACTTCTGCTTTATACCGGCGCTAAACAATAATAAGTAATAAATAAATCCAGCGGTGGTTAACATACTGGTCCAATAAAGTATCACAGATGGATCGACCCATTCATTGACTAGGTAAAAATATACGAGAACAAACCCAACTACTGTACAGAATTCTTGTAGTAGCAGACAGGCTCCGAATTCAGCTTCTAAGAATGTTATTTCTTTAAAATCTATGTTCTTGCGTAAATCCCTTAGGAACATTTTTTTATCGGTGTAGTTGTCAGGATAGCCTTGTCGTTCGTACAGAACTTTTCTCCATGGCTTTCGAGTAGTCATTTTCCCAAATATTTTAGCTGTACAATTCTGAAAACATTTTATTTTCTAGGCTATAATAACAGATCACAGATAATGGAAAAGTATAATCTCAAAAACAACCAATCTGTTAGCACAGAATATCTACGTGACTGAAATTTCTAAGAATCATTGTAGTGATTGAAAACTTTTTACTATACTTTGTTGAAATTTGATTACAACAAAAGGAAAACGCTATAATTTATTTTCCAAAAGGAACTATTGGCGACATTGGAAATTATTGGCACTTTCAATTAACTTCTAAAATTTAGTAGTCGTATAACATGGTTTGGTCACTAATAAAAAGTGTGTATTCTATCACAGTTTTGATTATAGTTTTATGGTTACATACAAATGAATGATAATGAATGAAGAGTTAATTTAATAAATAAATCATAATGCAACCCTAGGATTTGATTTGCATTTTTTCAAATTCTTAATATGTTGAATAACATAATGTACATAAAGTTAGCTTTGAGTTCAAATTTTCGTTTATAGAACAATGTAACGTACAATTATTCAATTAGATACAGTTAGTCTTACCAATAGAATATTGAAGTAGATTGGAACCTTTGGTGTGAAGATAACACTGACATAGTTTTCCACAAAACACCAAAACTATACACTACACTAGACGTGCGTTTCGCCAACAAGGTTGGCATCATCTGGAGATAATTAAAACTTATTATCATTATTAAACTGATTAGTTTTAATCATCTCCAAATGATGCCAACATTGTTGGCGAAACGCGCATCGAGTGTAGTGTTTTGATGTTTTGTGGAACACTAAGTCAGTGTTACCAATAGAAGGAAAATAATCCCAATGGTGGGATGACGTAGGTATTTGTACCTTGACAGTTCGAGATTCTAGGATCTGACGTGTATTTAGAAAACATTGTCCTGAAAGTTATATTAAGTTAATAGCAAGGAAAATGGTTTATGTAAGCAGTGGTAAGCTAAGATAAAAGTATTCTCCAGAATTTATATTCTCATGTAATTTATAGATGGTACAGTATCTCAGAGTCCTCCTTGGAATTTGAATCGAATTATAAAACTGTTCTACGGTCTAATAGCATTCGTTGTTTATTTGTAAGTAAACTTATATTGGGTTTATAGCAGGAATTTCATCTAATTATCATTGGTTAGTTTCCAAACGCTAATAGGATTGGATACGAGCAAGTCTCAGCAAAACAGTTGGCGAGGATGGGGCGGCTCTTCGAACAGAGGTAGTGGTGGAGGAGGTGGTGGCGGCGGAGGCGGAGGTGGACGTCCATTTGGGTAAGTACTAATACCATAGAATCAGAATTTTCAGTGAAGAAAACCAGCAAAACCAAATTTAATAAACAGAAATTTTGACAACGTAATATATACCTGTATTATTTACATAACTGTGATTTTAGGCCGGGTGGTGGAGGTGGTGGTGGCGGTCCTAGAATAAGAACCATGAGGGATATCAATCCACCCACTGTGAGAGGTGTAGGTGGATGCCCCGGCGGATCATGTGGATTATAAAAGGGTATTTCAATCATTTTTTTTTATTGCATATTATTGTAAATCTTGGTTAATATACCGAAAATAACTTAAAACGATGTATATATAAATTGTATTCTTAATATAGCAGTTTTAACATATAAAATAAATAAACACAAATTATTTGAATATATTTCATTCTCTACAGGTACAAAGTTTTGAGTAACAGTTGATTATTTACACTGAATAAATAATGTCTACTGTATTCTAATAAACCTCATAGATATAATGTTCATAAATTTATTCACAATCAACAATACCAAAAATATGTAGAAAATGAAATGGATTATGTGTACAGAGTGAACCAAATTTGATAGGGTTCCTGGGCTTCGACTATAAGAAATTATCCTATAGCTAAACTGCTAAAGGGGCCATCTCTTATAAGTAAAACTAAAATTATAAGAATTTGCATTTAGTAAAATTTGGTGGCACTTAAAATGAAAGGCCTTAATTTAAATTATCTATTTTTTTTTTTTTCTATTACTCTTCAGTGAACAATTTAAACTTAAAGTTATAAATGCATATTTCTATTTAAAACTGGAAAAGTACAAGTACTGAGATAATAACGTAATTAAATTATTTTTTGACGTTATTCTCTTTAATCTTTTAGAACAAGTGGTAAAACAACCAATGGCTTATTTTTCTTTGGATTGTCGGAATATAGGCTCCACGTCTTTTCCACACAATCAAAAATTCCTGCAAAATCTTTAGTTATCATTCGATCATTTTAAAGTGTTGTAATTCCTTACCAACTGCGATTGTACTGACATAATCACTTGGATTACCTCTGAATACTGGGTAGTTAGTATTGCTTTGGTCACTAAGCATGTCTACAACATCTTGCTTCGTTTTTGGAGAGGGATACTTCTTGAATACTTCCATTCTGTATATACTACTCTTTAACATGGGTTCATTCGCTTCCACTAACCCTATACGAAGGTATCTATGAAAAATAATAAACTTATTTACTCCCAATACGGTTTAGTCTTAAATTTTTCATCAGTTATTTTAAACCTACTTGTTACAATGGAATGTGTTTTCCCCTGGACTAACGGTAAGGATATTTAACTGAGATTCATCACAACTATCAGCAGGCCCTATTTCAATGTTGTGGAACAGTCTGTCACCTTCTTGATTCAAGAACGTCATGTTTACAGAACATCCGTCGCCAGCCCCACACCCCGAATCTCTCAAAATTTCTTCAGCCTCCATAAAATTTTCCGCGGAAAGTAGTGCCCTCGTTATAAAGTGTCTAGCTGAAAAAGCGTTAAAAAGGTTTTCTCACATTTTAAAAATACTAGGATACTAGTGAACTTACGAGTTTTACCGGCTCTGAGATTTTTCGCTACCAACGTATTTATCGAGAATAGGAGCCCGTGGTGGTTGTAGCTCATGGTGTAACCAGGCAGGTGCCCCGCGTAGCAGAGCGACGTGAATTTCTCCTCCGTGGTGTTCCAACGGCCTTGGGGTTTATCTGAGATAATGTGAGCCGACACAAAATAATAGTGATTGAGGGTGTAGGTCAGAGCATCTTCCGTATGTCCCAGAATTTCCTTTAAAAGAAGTAGAATACCTACTAATAAAGCATTTCTTCTTTAATGGGTGTTTATTGAATTTACAGGCAATAGTTCTGCAGTAAAGACACTGTTACCCCTTGCAGCTGCGAGGGGCTATCAAATATAAAGTTGAAAGACAATAACACTCGGAGCTATTGATGAAATTAAATTCATTAATATATCTCATCGATATACTTGTATGAAACATTAATAAGCGTTCATTAATTGTCTAATTGAATATGTATATACATATATAATTCTTCTGTATGTATTTAATTAAGAAGTAAAGAACTGAAGTTGTAATTAATGGTCAGATTAGAAGATAAACCGGAAATGAGTTTTGTAAAATTCAACGGATTTACAGTATTAAAAGTATTCCCAACATTGATGTCCAATATCCAATAGAGAATTGCATATTGAATGGATTAGTTGATCTGTAGAAAGAATAACATCGCGTTCAATTTCGTCAAGCAATTATAATTTAACTTCTTTGGAGGTAAAGAAGTATAGGTCAGCTTGATACAAATTATGTTAGAAGAACTCCCAGCTAGCTCAAAAATGTGCAGGACAATAATTGCAGAAACAAAATGAAGTAATGTAGTACTTAGTATATTTAGCAAAAGAAATCTGTGGTAAGATTTCTGAGAGGTGTATTATCATATAAATATAAGTTCTCTTTGGGTTGCTCTGAAGCACAACAAGAAAATACACACATACAACTTTGTTGCAATGAAATGTTGCGACTTTTTTTAAGAAAATACAAGTTTGGGGGAGCACTGTAGATAGGCTGTTTTGTATGTCTGTTTAGAAATACTGTTTTACTGTTTAGAATTCCTTGCTTATAAAATTGATGTAGATTGATATAAAGTCTTTAATGTATTAGTCATAAAAATGAAACTTGTGATATTCTATGAATAACTACTCTACAATAATTCACACAAAAATATTTTTTTAACTTAATAAGAAAACATTTCAACAACAAAAATAAATTATTCACAAATAAATACAAAATTATTTTAAAAACAAATTTCTTTGGAAGCATTTTAAACACATATTCATTTACATTCTCTTGAACGATCGTTCAAATTACTTAGAAGTATTACATTGGGTGAAGTGATAACTGGAAGTAATCGAGATAACGTGTATGAACATTTTTTATTTTCTTCAATGGCTTTTAGGATTTAATTTGAAAATATTATACTTTACGATATAATTACAGAAACATTTCACCAAGAAATTTTCTCGCATATCAAACAAGAATCTAGCAAATTTATATTATGTATCAATAGCCAGACATACGAAGGATCTGCTAGACAACTAGTATGATAAATTAAATAGTATTGTAGTCATTGGATGCACTTTAGGTAATGTCCAATAACTTTATTGATTATTAATACACTATATCACCAATTAAGCATGCAGGAGACATATGTAAGTACATGTTATGCAGAAGACTCAAAGTCAAAAGTTATTGAAAATTATTCATGTACTACCTACGTGTACATACAACATATAAATTATCTATAGAAATACATATAAATACAGTACTGATAAACACAGTACTGAACATATAAATTATCTATAGAAATAAATAGGATTCAAAGTAGGTATTCAATTGTCTCTAGACACAAAAAGAACTATATTTTCCTTATAAGTTTCTTTAAAATTTATGTTAGTTAAAGCAATGTAGAATATATAAACAGTTTTCCTATTATTCTTAATTAAATACTGAGACATTCAGCATGTAAGTTATACAAATGGATCTAATATTAGTTGCAACAGTTTTACTATTATTGTTCCTTTTATAGGTAAACATTGACACCCTGGCACACCCGATCCAACGCACCCAACAATGTTGTATCGCAATACATAATTATGTCGTAGTAACCACCAATGACATGTTCAGGTTTTCTTTTCCAAACACTATACGTGGTTATCCAATGAACAGGGTGTCACTTTACTTGCAACCTTTACCGTATATGAATATGCATAATAAAACACATAACTGCATTAAAACTATGATAACTATCGGTTGCATTCCGATTTCTATTTTTAAACTGCCGTACAGCGGATTATTAAACGCGTCTAGGCTGTATGGGCTTGACCTAATAACAACAATAAAACAACAGTAAACTTATCTACAACATGATCCAGATTTATTGTACATACATCATGATCCAGATTTTTTAATTTGTCAAATCGCCACCAAATCCCGAGCACTGGCAAATCACCTGTTATAAAATCCAGGAAACTGTAGTTTAAAAAGTGCGATTTTCTTTTTGTAAAAAGTTTGTCTCTCGAACTAACGTCGTTAATATCATGTTAATTAGAACGTTCTACATTACATAGTTTGATTGTATAAATAAACTATTTCCCATATCCATAGATTGAGGAACTTATAGGCCGTTCTCCAAAACAAAAAGGCAAACTTCAGGAGATATACGTTGTATTTAGTGGCAAATTGTTGCTTTTAAATCTTCTAAATTCTCCGGCCTACAAATTTTTCTGGTTCGAGAGTATCTTTCCAAAAGTTATTCCTTGAATTTTTAACCAATTTATTCATTACTTTACGAAAAAGCACTGTATATTCTTTCCTTAGTTGAATGCGATGCAGGATTGTGTAATAACTCTAATAATTTAAGAATTATACGTTTATTGATAAACATTATTTACTAAAAATATCTTATCTATGAACGAAGACATGTAAAAGTAGAATTGGGACTGTAATACATATCTTATCGAAATTTCGTTTTAATTACATACAAGTATGTACATACAAGTATAATATTTTAATCTATTTTTTTGTTTGTGACATTGTGTCATATTCTATTCTGCACGTCTTTTTTTTTTTTTAACTGCCATTGTTATTACGGATGGTTTATATTATATGTATACTTAATAACATAAGTAAACTATATATAGACAATGAGACAATTTCCAAAGCATTTACGAAGCTTCACAAACCCAATTTGTGGATTAAGTATGTGCCAACGTAGGTGTTATTTATTCGTTAATATAATTTAATTAGTTCAAAGCCATAATGCAATATCTGTAATGTATTACTATATTTCAAATCAACATTACGATTCGTTAAGATTTAATCTAATTTTTGCTCACCTGCCCTTTTTGATTCATACATATCGATGAACAACCAACGGGTTGCTGTTGTGTTTCTCCTTCCCTCTTAGTGGCCCTTAAAATTATTTCGTCCATATGCAACAAGAATAACTGAAAGAGGGATAGTTTTCTGTTAAAATGGAGTTTAAACCCCAACAAAAATTTTAAATGAAAAAATAATTATTTATTTAAATTAGTCGAACATTAATATCTTACACACGTATTGTATTTGCATGCTTATAAATATGTAGGTACTTTTATTAATATTAATTTTTCTACTATTCACCACAGCTATGCAGAGTTCTACACGTTTTATTATTTTTACTGGCCACAATTATATGCTTATTTAAAATATTTTCCGATTAAGTTTAATCACACATTTTATTGTAGTATTATTGATATGCCACGTAAAGTTACCTTATGAAACGGTACTTTCGCTCCATCGGCGGTACCCTCTAACTCCTTCACATACTGAGGATAATTGGTCTTCAAACAGTTGAGGGTGTCCTCGTAGGCCTCTCGGCCTTCCGGAGTTTCGTAGGCCGGCAAGAATTCGTCATTGAGTGCTTTACAGTCGTTAATGAAACTGTTTATAAGACCGGAGAAGGTCCTTCCCTGTCAAATGAATATAATAAAAAAGTAAAAAAAGTACGACAATATGGTTTAAATATATATGCCCTTATCAATAAAAATATTGGTTATTTTGTTTTACGAAAAATTCTGTATTTTTCTCAATTCTTCTATCTATATATTTTTAAATACGTATATCAAGAGAGAAGAGAAACACTGCCTCTTTCATTTCGTTAACGTGGTATTACCGAATTTTTACAGGATTCAATGAGGTACAAAGTTGAAAAACTGCGAAAATATATAATTTAAGGGCATGCAAAATGGCCGTAAAACCTTAAGAAACTTAAAATAATCGGTGTATTAAGCACTTACAAATTAAGTTAAAATAAAATTGTTTTACATTTTCATAGTTTCACTATTTTGAATTTTACGAAGAGTACAATAAAGGAATTTTCATTCGAAAAACTTTTTCCTGCGTACTCCAAAAAGGAACATTCTATATAAATATTCCCATAGATTCCTTTTAATCCATAAATTTGACCTTGCATTTTCAAAGAATTTTGTTCAAGGCAACATTCTGTTATCTATACATATTTTATTTACATAGACGTCTCGCGTTTAAAAAGTATTATTAAATAAATTCGCATTAAACACAGTGAATTTACAAAATTACTGTCATCTAAATCTAGATACTATTGTTTATTTTGAACATCTTTAGCTTTGCCTTTTAATTCCGATAAAAAATTTAGAAAGCTATCTTATATGTTATTTATGTCTTTCTAATTACTATTTATTTCTAATTGGTTTCGTCTGTCCTTAACAAGACGAAAAATATTTAGGTCAATAGGAATATGGTATAAGATATGTTGCAGAATTTTAGAAACTGATTATTAAAAAACAATTGGAAATTATTTATTAAATGACTTTGTTTAAATCTGTTTTCCGCGTTTACCAAATTTAATGCTGTTTAATTTCCTTCGCGCCATATTTTTTAACATTTTTGATTTATCATGTTTATATTTTTATGGACTCCGAATTTCTAAACTTAGAATATCTCAATCTGTCTTCAATAGAAGTGCAAATATTTTTTTTTACGCTGTTGCAGAAATATCGTCTGGAAACTGCTGTAGTCTAGTACAAATAGCTTTATTGAACACGTCCTTCAATAAATGAGATTTATTTGCAAGACGAATTAATAGCAGACGTTTAAAACCTCTAGCGTTTAAAAACTACGAAATATATATACTTAGTTTATTTCACCGCTATTTGCTGAATAAAAAATCCTAAACGACTCTTATCTCATACCGTGGCTTGTTTTTATGGATAGGCTCAGGTAGACTTCCATTTATCGGCAAGATAAGAGAGTTTTTTTATTTGGCAAATAGCGATGAAATGAATTGTATATATAATATAGTCACACAAGTTCATTGCATATTGTGTTATGCAAAATACCATGGCAACAATTACTAGATTATTATTATGTTGATATGTAATTAACTGCCGTGGAATGTAGAATTCCTTTTCAAAATGACTAGTTTCCTTTTCTTATGACCCTGAGGTACTGAGGTAGGCTCGTTAATGATTTTTCACAAGTTTTTTTAGGTACCTATTCGTAATTAATGTCATATCTAATTATTTTATTTTAAAATATTCAGTTGGCAATATTAACACCAGTAGTACGAGCAGTACCGGTTTTTTAATGCCACTAATAATGTTTCTTTGCGTACAACATTTCATGTCTTAATATGGCAAATATGCTGTATGTTTTTTCCTGCATTTTTCAATCAGAAAAAAATGTCCACTATTCTATACAAGTATGGCCTGTTACTATGTATTTCATTGATTAAAGAAACAGCCTTGAATAAAATATATATACTCTAATAATAGATTTTCCGTTCCTTGTACACTTTATAGCCATGTCGGAAAAATCGAAGAAGTCTATTAATGCCAAGGATTATTTTTTAGCGTCGTATTTCATGTAATAATCATATGAATATTATATTTTATTCTACCGTTAGACTTAAATAAAAGAAATACAATATTAAACTTGCGATCACTTACTAAACTACTTAATTATTCTTATTTTTCAGTTACTCGCTTCTTTCAAAGTTTTTCCTCCGACGAGGATGTTAAAAGACTTGTTTAAAACAGTATGTATGTAAAAACAGTTATTTCTGTTTTTAAATCGTTTGTAGAAAACTACTTTAGACAATTAAAAAAACTACTGTATGTACTATAATATGTATATCCTGTTTTTGTATAAGCAGTTCGATCCTTCGAGGCAGACCTTTATTTTTTTATAAATGGAAAGATATTTAAAAATAGATATTATAAACAGAACAGAATACTAAAAAATTATTTTAATATCATTAGAGTCGGTGTTTTAAGGATTTTTTATAGAGAAACAAAACAAACTAAAGTTAGAAGTAAATAATTCTATAGTATATACTTCATATCATATTATATAGTCTTAAAAAATCAACAGATAGAGGAAATATCGCTCCAAAAGAAGAAATACATAAATATAAAAATTAATAGAGTGAATCCGTTTAAAAATACAAATCTATAACAAATGTTTTCATCTCCACAGCTATTTGCTTAGTAGAGAATACCAGTCCAAATATTGTATCTACAAAAAATGGGAATATGCACAAAATAAATGCAAAGAAACTTGTAGTTTTTTGTTTCAATTGTTATTAAAAAATAAATGATGTTATGAAATTTCAAGCCCTGTATATAAATATGTTAATAATGATAATGATTACATCTAACGAATTTAAAACGCATGAAAAACTAGGACTGTCAGATGGTTTCTATAGGGCTACGCCCTTCTTTGTAATAATTAAAAAAGAACACTATACAATGACTTGTTTGTACGAAAATAATTAACAATAAAAAATAAATGAAAGTGTATCAACACGTTCAAGCTGTGAGAGACACGCGGGACATGTTTTACATATGCTGTGAATAAAAAATGAACCCATTTAAAGGTGCTACACAACACCTCTACGTATGATCAAATTATACACTTCATAGGCACTTTTTAGCGGTGAATGATATTGCGTAAAAAAGATACAATATCATGTTAATTAGATGCCAGATACCGAGTACCTCTTTAAAGGCCGATTCGCATATACGGCCATTTGAGAGTCGACCGATGGATCGTCAATCTCGATTGGTTTCTATAAAAATCCATTTATGGAAATTACTGCCTGATTTTACCATGACCGAGATGTAAATGAAGACGTATGTGAACCGGACCCATCTTCTATTGATGATTTTCCTATAGGATGATTTTAAAAGTTCAAAAACTACTTTTTAAAATGTAGTTTTACAAAAGTTGTGCGAAGAATAGTAAAACACGATGAAAATATAAATGATTTCGATTATTACTTATATTTTCGGCGTATTTTACCATTCCTCGCATAATTTTTATAAAAATATATTTTAAAATGCAGTTTTTGAACTTCTGAAATCATCCTGTAGGCAAATCATCAATAGAAGATGGGTCCGGTTGAATTAGATTCGATTTAATACTACCCTATTGTTAAGTCATGCTTTATATGTTTCGCAACCACAAAATTATATAGTTAAAAACATGTTCATCATTCAATTACCTAGCTAATATTCTAGGTAATAATTTATGACACATAAATAAACAGAAGATTTAATTGCAAAATTAATTTAGTTCTTCAATTAAATTATTGTGTTTAACCAATATGTAAAAAAGTAACTAATTTAAACATGCTAATATACTAAGAAATAAACTTTTTAACAACTTTTTGTAAAAAATCTTCAAAATACATTAATCTACAAAAATAACGTACGTACCACATCAAATCCGACTTCATAATGAGTACCCCTCGTATAAATTATAGGAATACATTGTCGGCGACCGATACCTTCAGTGACGGGCATTTTCAGCTTCAGCCACTTCAGTAATCACGGGTTAAATGAAATAGAGCGCGAGCTGTTCTACTAAACACCCCCGATTCGAGCTACTTATTACTTGTTTTATTACTATGAGTTAGAGATAATCCCCACCATTTTCTATAACCAGCGGCAAATATCTAATAAGAAACTGATATTACTGATATCGTTCAGTTTCATTAATGATTGAGTACTGCTAAAGCGTCGTATACCATGTTTTTATTTTTATGACATTTGTGGCTACCGGAGAACAAGACAAACAGTTATAAAAATAGATTTATCTGGATACTTATCTGGAAACTGGCCCGCGAAAAATTTGGGAGCATCGCAACACAACTGTGTTACCATATCAAAGAGTATAGGAAATCTACGAATTGTAATAAACTCCAATTAAAAATAATCTCATAGATACAATAGTGTAGCACCCACGTGGTACTGAACGGATGGAAATGGGATACCTATATATTGTACATTACACATTTGTATAGGGTGCGGACTAAAAGTTCGGAACACGTTTTGAACGTATCCCTTGCCACATTTTTCCAAAGATACTCCGAAGTGTCAATTTGTATATAAATTAATTTCCTCTTTTTTAATTATTTTGTTAAAATGAAGAGGTACATTGAATTTCATATACTTATAAATCGTAAAGGGCTGAACCGATGTGGGCTCTGTATATTTATTTTATTTTGTACACTGTTCAACAAAACAAACCCGGTATTAGAACGGGCTGAAGTTGTAGTAACTACTTAGAATTACACACATTGAATGAATTACATACAATTGAAGATATTAGATACGCATAAAAATACCAAATGAAATCTACTGTGAAGGAGATAGAAACTAATGAATACATAAAATATGAACACACCTAAAAGTATTCATATCATTTGATTATATAAATTTTAATTGCTAAAGCTGTAGTGAATACGAGTACACAAAAGACATTTATTTATAATAAATGTCTTTTGTGTGGTCCAACCAAAACGCACGATGTTAATTGCAAATAAAACAAAAAGTTTTCAGAGAATTATCTTAATATTTTTTATTATGATAGAAGGATCTATGACAATTATGTGTGAAACAAAATATCGGCCAAATGCTCGCCACGGCTTCGGTGGCATACCTCTATCCGATGGTCCATATTTTCAATGACTCTGAGACATAATTGAGGTTCAATGTCGTTAATGTACCGAATGATCTCATCCTTTAGCTCTTGAATTGTTCTTGGCTTATTGACGTACACTTTTTCTTTTAAATATCCCCAAAGAAAGAAGTCCAACGGTGTCAAATCACATGATCGTGGCGGCCAATTAACATCGCCACGACGTGAGATAAATTTCTCCACTGAATTTCAATTTCTCGCACAAAAGTGCCATTGTTTCGTTGGCTGTGTGACAAGTGGCACCATCCTGTTGGAACAACATATCGTCCAGGTCCATATCCTCAATTTCTGGCCACAAGAAGTCCGTTATCATCTCGCGATAGCGAACACCATTCACGGTAACTCCTTGGCCGACCTCATTTTCGAAGAAGTACGGCCCGATGACGCCGCCAGCCCATAAACCGCACCAAACAGTCACTCTTTGTGGATGCATCGGCTTTTCAACAATCACTCGTAGATTCTCATTTGCCCAAATGCGGCAATTCTGCTTGTTAACGAATCCACTGAGGTGAAAGTGTGCCTCGTCGCTGAAGATGATTTTCTTTGTAAAGTCACCATTCACTTCTGTCTGTTCAACCAACCATTCGGCGTATTGACGACGCTTGAAATGGTCAGTAGGATTCAGCTCTTGAGTCGATTGAACCTTGTAAGCGTGTAAATTCAAACCTTTATTCAAAATTCGCATCAGTGATGTTCGTGAGATGTTCAATTGTTGGGCATGACGACGAGTCGAGGTTGACGGCTCTTCTGCTACACTATCGCGAACAACAGCAATGTTTTCCGCAGAACGAACTGGGCGAGCATGCACAGGTGTTTTCACATTTCCTACAGACCCGGTTTGCTGAAATTTGCGCACAATTCTCCCGATTGTGGATACATTTGGTCGATTATGCTGACCAAAAAAGTCACGAAGTGCGCGAAATGCATTTTGATTTGAACGCCCATTTTCGTAAAAGGCTTCAACAATCTTAACGCGCTGCTCAATTGTGTACCTCTCCATGGTTGAATTTGTCAAACACTAAAACAAAGAAATGTCAAATTAAGTTGGGCAAAAAACTTGACGTTAAGGTGTGACTCACAATTAACATCGTGCATTATGGTTGGACCACCCTTTATAATGAACGAGTATGCAAATAGCAATAATATTGCGCCACCCTCTCGCTCATATCGAAGGCACCTCCGGAACATGCCTCTAACGGCTTTGGATCAAAAAACAAGAGTTACCACGTTGTTCGCAATGGTCGATTTACTGTATTAATTTTGTGAAAATACCGAAATTCAAACGAAAAGCGTTTCGTACATCGACCTAAAAATTATGTGACACACGAAAACAGCCGTTTAGTAAATAGAGAAGTAAGCAAATCGCAATAATATGGAGCCGCCCCCTCGCTCATATCGAAGGCACCTCCGGAGCATGTCTCTAGAGGCTTCGGATGAAAAACCAAAAGCTACCACGTTGTTCGCAAGAGTCGATTTGTTATATTGATTCTGTCAAAATGCCGAACGAAAAGCATTTCGTACATCGACCTAAAAATTTCGTGACACGAAAATAGCTGTTTAGCAAATAAATATGGTTCATAAAAGTGGTTCATATTACTAAGAATGTTCCATCTAGTGAAAAATAAATGAAACATGTACGAACCTATTTACCGGATTATAGAAAACTATAATCAAAATAAACAGGTTATTTCTCTACACTTGTGGGCAAGAAGTCTAGTCTAGACTTCTTGCTTGTGGGAATCTTATATGTCAAAAATAACTTCGACATGTGACCTACGAGCAACTTTGCTCGTAGCATGTGACGAACCTCTAAAAACGAAATCTAAATCTGAGGAAAAGTTCACAGATCAAGGAGAAGTTCAGAGAATATTGAATATCATAGACCACTACAAGAAGACTATAGAGTTCTTTAGTCTTCTTGGACCACTAATTTATAGGGAAGTGATTATTGATGGTAATTGTATACAAGAAGTGTTCCTGGACAAATGCTTACGAAATTTTTCTTTCCCCCCTATTTTCGAGGGTGCTGGATACGAATCTGGCTTCAGTTTTATCCGCTCGGACACGGTTTTCGAGAAAATGAATTTTCCACTTTTCCGCATGAGGCCATTTTTTCTATCAAATAACTTTCACTTCACACTACATAGATAGCTAATATTAATACCAATAGATGCTACACCACTTCCTTTACACATATCATATATTAAACCGTCATAAAACCTATTAGAAACTTTCGATGTTTAATTACTTCAAATGTATACAATGACTCGCAGTTGGCGTCGTCCATTGTAATCGTAATTTATCGTACGCCCTCCGTGTCGTTCGATGAAACTACATACATACAGAGAGGCTCCAAAAGCTAACTTTGAATATTAACAGCTAAATACGCTGTTATTTTGAAGGATACTAACCTAACCTAACCATAATAAATAGACAGTCAGGTTAGGTTATTGCGGAAAAGTGGAAAATTCATTTTCTCGAAAACCGTGTCCGAACGGATGAAACTGAAGCCAGATTCGTCTCCAGCACCCTCGAAAATAGGGGGGTAGGAAAAGTTTCGTAAGCATTTGCCCAGGAACACTTCTTGTACACAATTACCCTTTTATTTTATATTTACTGGCAGCAATGTATAGAAGAGTATAATTCTTCAAGCCGTTTTATTCATGCATTAGGCGGAGACAAGAAATTTATATTAGATGTAGATATGGTGAATCGAAAATGCCTAACACACTTCTCCAGGAACTTTATTATTTATATGTTGGCGTCAAATATTTAAACTTTCAAAAAATACGGTTATATAACCTCAATTTTTGTCTACAAACATTATTTTACACTTAAACCCTTAATGTAATTGAACAATCTTAAATAGTATCCTTGTTTCAACATACATTCACCACGACGTATTAAACGAAATGGTTAAAAAAAAGTCGATGCCGCAAAAAAAGCCAGAGACGCCGTCAAAACGAAGAAAGACACAAACTAGATTATACAAAGTCGGAAATAGAAGCTATAAGGTCACAGTGTCAACTTTAAGAGATATAAGAAAACTACAAAGTTCCACTAAGCTTTGCATTCCAAGACTGCCATTCTCGAGATTGATTAGGGAAATTTTATTGGAGGTAGGCACGGCCGACCATAGAGTGCAAGTGGAAGCTCTCTTGGCTCTACAGGAAGCCTCCGAGATATATCTGACTTACCTTTTTGAAGACGCTAATCGGTGTGCACATCATGCGAAAAGAGTGACAGTTAAGCCAAACGATATGCGATTAGTCCTAGAGATAAAAGGAAATTCAGATCCTGGTTATTCCGTGTGATGACGATATGTTAGTTTTTTAATTTGTGTATATTTTATATTTGCCATTGACGTGGTTATTTATTGAATTGTATTCTCAATAACATAAGGTGTTATTGTAGCATGTATAGTTTACGACCGATTTCGTGTTGAACACTGTTATTTTAATGTTTCCATATTGTTTGTCTAAAATTTCTCTTAAGCTCAATATATAAATAACTGAACTATATTTTTTCGTTTTATACAATGAATATTTTAATAAAAAATTTCTTAAAAAAGCATTTTGATAAAATCTAATAGAATTGTGGAAACAAAATTGTCTTCGATCGATGTTCCAGCTAGGCAAGTCAAAAATCTGACAACTGGAGCCTGAGAATCTCAGTAATATGAGACAACAAACTTGACCCAATATGGGGCAAATAACAAGTATTAAATCGTAAAATTTTATTCATCTCAACTGGCAGTCAATATCTCAATGAAGGGATTCGAATCGGGGGCACCGTGTGTAAAGAAAATCAAACACCTTCAGGATAAGAATATATAATATAATAATAACTTTATATTTTACAAAATGAAGTGAATTATTTAACAAAAACCACAACCTAGGTTGTTTCCTTTTTCTTCTTAAGGGCAAGCCTCAAACTCCTCCTGAGAGGCTGGGAGCTCTTGTTGCTTATTATTTTCTCCAGTTCCCACTCGTCTGTCTCCTCTGAAGATTCTTTATCCATATAAGACCACCGTCCCACCATTCCGTCCCACTGCAAATGAAAAAAAAATTACAAAGTCAACTGTAATGTTTATCGTATACGTACTGAGGAGCTTAATATTTCGTTTCTCTTAGGGTGCCACGAGACGTCTCTCACACAAGCGACATGTCCGTTGATGTTTTCCTCAATTTTCCCAGATAACGCATCGTATACTAGAAAAATATCATTTTAGATCAAGGTAAAGTTATACTAGTTTTTACTTACTAACTACGCGGCCCGCTCCGCATCCTGTATAAATATACCGTTGGCCAGTGGTTTCAGCCGGGGAGAATCTACATCTAACCAGAGTTTTTATCACAAGATGACCCCTGTAGGTCATCACCGAAGTATCACCTTCCAGCTTAGCTTTCGAATATACTGAAATCGTGGAAGAGACATATTTAATTATACTTCCATTCGAATAATTTGAAAACACATTGGGGTTAGAGAACCGTGCTAGTCCTAGTTGGGTTTTGCTTACATTTTTTGGGCACCTCCTGCCACCTGTAGTCCCAGGTCTGCTCGTGTACAGCCTTCAGCGACTTCTCGGCCGCCCTCTCACCGGAGAACACCCTCACGTCCCACAGCTTAATGCTTTGATCTTTGCTATTAGAGATCAGATGTCTGCCATCGCCCCTTGAATCGATAAACGTGATACCGTCCATGTGACCAGCCAGTATGCCGACTGGCTTGGGGGAGCCCTCGTGTAGACATCTCCTATCCCACACCTTGATCAGACCGTCATCTCCACCGCTATAAATAATATGGGACGAGTCATCAGCAAAAACTACACTATTTACATCGTATTCATGGGCGGGAATCTAGAGACATAAAGTGAGGTTGTGATGACCTTCTCAGAGGAGGGTGTGAACACTAAAACCGGTTTCCAAATATGCACTGTAGGGGAGAATGTAAAATAGTCCCGATCAACTATGATCAGTAATATCTCTCGGATTGTCAAAATAAAAAAACCATTAAACCGTATAAATCTCATATTTTGTATTTTAAAAACCTCCATTGCATGAAAAAAATTTTACCTCTTTTCTCCAAGAGATTATATATACAGGGTGATTTTAAAAAGCTAATTGAAAATGTTATTGATGACTATAAAAAAAACCTACAATAATTAGTAGTTTTCCTACGATTGACTATTTCTAGGTGTTATTTTTTTGGTCTCACGTTTTTATACAAGTTCTGAGGTTAAAACATAAAAACAAAATCTGGGTACTATATCTATATGCAACATATAAACGCTCTAGATTTCCTAAAATGCGTATATTAAAAACGATTGGGTTATAAGAGGGCCACCAAAAAATAAGTCGTCGATTTCAGACAGAAAACAGCATTTAGTTCCAAAAGGTGAAGTCATCGATGGCGCAACCCTAGAATGCATATCTGGAAACTGCAAGCAACTTTACCTTCAACGTTCTACCATGCCATTGACGGTCGTAAATATATAGACAACCGTCATTCGCGCCCGCTAACAATTCCTTGCTATCTGATGAAAAAACTACAGAAAATACGCAAAATCTACGACCAGTGTTCACTAGATTTAAAGGCTCTTGATGCTCCATGTTACCATTAACTGAGCATAAATGTACTGAAAATGTTTAGTCGTTATCAAAATGCTTTTTAATATGGCGGTGGAACTTACGTGATGACGACCAAGTAGAATATATGTAGTGTTCTTCGTCGGGACTGAATGCAACATCTATAATACTCCAGCCCACATCTCTAGCACGTAAAGAATTGATCATTTTATAAGAACCATCCCCGGAATTGTACAATTTGATATTTCGGTCTAAAAGATTAAGTAAAAACATTATTTTGCTAATAAGATATCATGACTCGTTTTGAATAATCTTTTCCTTGCATAAGTACTTCTTTTTTAATATACACAGCATTGAAATAGTAATTAAATACAAAGAAATGGATGTTATATTTCAAACATTCATTACATTAACTAGTGAATCAATACTTAATATACAATACCTAATACAAAAAAATAAAAAGTATGCCACGGGCTTTTTTTTGCAAATTAAACAATGTATGTAAAAAATTTTTATTTTTTTTTTTTTTTTTTACTTACCTTGTGACGCAGTGAGAAAATAGTTTCCACCTCTGGAGAAAATTCCACAAAACATCTTGGCAGCACATCCGTCTAACATGGACACCTCGTTAGGCAAATACCTATTAGATATCTTACATTTATTTCCATTGGAAAATCTGTTATGTACATACATTCCTCTCTGAAAATATTATACTAGCTGGTTTTTTTAAACACCAAATATTTCCCTAGGTACTTACCTCTCTACTAATTAGCATTTTGGTTATGTTGTCTTCTTTTGATGTGATTTTTCGTTTCGCAGGAACTAAACCTGATGCTTGTCTGGTTAATAAAGAAAATTCACTAGTCTAAAAATAATACATTCTTCAGATTATTCTGGTACAGAAGTATGAAGTTAATTTAGAAAATAACTTACGTCAAGATTCGTAGTGTTAGGTCTGCTATTTATTTTTGGCAAACGAGGTCCATAAAAATTATCTACATAGCCTGTGGTCATAATATGTACTTGACCACTAGAAAAATTATAAAAAAAAACAAGGAATAAATAACCAACCATTTATGATTCTTCTTAAATAGTACAATAAGCACTTCTGTTTATTACAGGACAAAAGTATGCTTGTAACGTTCTAATAGATGTCATTCAAGTATATAAGTAGGTAAATTTAAAAATCAAGAATTTTACCCATACCCATACGTACATTTTTACCCAGTTCATAAGATTATTTAATTACTAAAAAATTTTGAAACTTCTAATATAACAAATAATGTACAAAAATTATGTATTTCTCAGTTTGGTCCTCGTTAATTTATTAAATTAATACATTTTTCTCTTTCTTCGACATATTAGAATTGGGTTGTGGATATTTTTTTAACAGCATATTAAATAGTACTGTTCATTAACTATTAAATTAAATTAAAACATTAAATTATATTTTCTTTCAATAATTATCAATTGATATTCTTTAATACTTAATATTAGTTTTGCAATAAAAGTATGTTACAGCACTCTACCTATAATTTCCTGTAAATAATATTCTAACAATAAGTTAACAGGCAAAGTTATAAGTTTTGATTGTTGTCAATTTAGCTTATTTTTTGGTTATTCTGTGGGTTCAGTGTCATGTTATTATGAAGGTGGTTTGCTGGTTATTTTTCAATTGAATACTTAAATCCATAATTGGATTACTTCGGTTATTTTAAAAACTGGATGACCAGTTATTTTTAATTCAGATGTATCCATAACTACAAAAAATATTAATTTTGAACGCTAAAAAAAGCGTAATCCTTAAAAAATATAACATGCAGTGTCTATTAATAAAAAGTGATAATTTGTATTTATTGACTATTCCTTTTTCCAACATTTTAGAAATAAATAAGAAATAAAACATTAATTCTATACTACTTGTAGAACGTACAGTGTGTAATACAAATTTAATAAACATCTATGTCAGATGAACACGTCAATTTTTAATTAGTATGAAATAAAAGATGTATATTGGCCTATATCAGTAATAACATAATAACTAACGCGCAGAGAACATAACATTTTGTCTAAGCAAGATATCACTTTGTCTATTTAATTTCTCAGAATTAATTGAAAGCTCTTGTCTAAAACATTAATATAACAATCAAAATATCAATTCAGGTTCTTATCTCAGAACTCACTTAAGCAAGATAACGTAAATTAGAAAATCATTATTTATTTTATGATAATAAAACAATTTTCTGCAAATCACTCCAAATGGATGTAACTAATTATATTTAAAAGTTAAAAATCAGCAAATATTTAACATTTTTTAAAGGGGCCCCATGAAACTTTCTTGCAATTTATTTTCCTACTACATTTAGGTATTGGGTTTTGAAGTAGTCCATATAAGTACTTACCTGTTAATTAAACTTTGCAAAAAATGTGTGTAATTCTGTGGGAGTCCCTGGTCGGAGTCTGAATCAGATCCTGACTCTGACAAAGATCTGCTCGAGTCCTCATCTTCAGCCATTCTCCTTGAATTATAAGAGCCCATAAGGTTACAAGTCACAAGGGAATTGCGACAAGTTATCACTGATTATTCATCAAACACCTTTACCACACTGTTCAACATGATGAAAACTAAAATGCGTAAAATATTTTCAAAGATAAAATTGGAAATACTTAATTGAAAAAAATCTTTGTTCCACACTTGCACTAATTCAAACTTATTTTTGGGCAATGATCATTTTATTAACAAAATAAAACATCTGATTTCCGTCACCAGCGACCCCTAACGGTAATACCGCAAAAAATAAGCACCAACTATCGATGAGATGAGATTACTTCACTCGTATTCTAATTCGAATAGATCACTGATCTGTTCTTCTTACTTCTTGATTTTTTTAAAACAGCCTTATCCCGTTTTGCTTTCAATTTTATATTATTATGATGTTCTTTCATATATTACGATACAGGCCTGACCTATATCTTCTTTATGATTCTATCTTTGAAAATATGTATTAGCCAGAGGTGACTGAATTCAGCTTTCTCCATATTATGTTGGATTTATATATTATGTAAATGAAAACGTAATATTGTTAGTAATATTGTATGACATAGCTGGGCACTGCCACACAAGTAATCCTTGTACTATACCTGCTATACATATGTGATATACATACATATATATGCCCTACAACAGTGTAATTGTACGTACTTCTCTGTTTATAAATAATCTGTGATTTCCAATTGTGTAGAATCGTTGTTGAATAAATTAACGTATACTACTATAAATAAATCTTATGGCTATATTTGAGGACAGGTGTTTTTCCTTTTGTAGCTTTAAGCTTTAATACAAATATTACAAAAAGAATGCGGGAATTTTTGTATCCGAGGTATTTCAATGTTGCCAACATTGCAAATTCATTCTAGATTCGTGGGATGGTGCGAGTGGATTGATTATTACTTTGCAACACGAGGAAATTCAGGTAAAATATTCATTGTGCTGTTCTTAAGTGCTTAGCAAAATTAATATATGTGCATATGTATTTGTTAAGTTCCAAATGTCAGATGGATCTACAGAACAATTGAAGAAATTTGTTTTTTCTTCCAAGTTCAACGTGAGAGGTGAATCTGAGGAAGAAAAGCTTGAGATTATTATTCCCGAGGTATCAATCTATTTCTGCTAAACGGTTTTAAAACGGTTCATATTCAGCAAAATCATATGTATATTCTTTTCAGCTCCTCCAAGCAAGTTATTCGTTTTACACCTGGCCTTCCGCCCCTGTCTTGGCTTGGTTCCTTTGGGAAAATCGCCACGAGCTTCCAGGCAAACACGTCCTAGAGTTGGGATCCGGTACCGCTCTTCCAGGAATCTTAGCAGCAAAGTGCGGTGCAAAAGTGACTCTTACTGATTCGGCAACTCTCCCCAAGTCTCTCGCACATATTAGGCGTAGCTGTCAATTGAACAATTTAATAATCAACCAGCACGTTAGAGTATTAGGTCTCACGTGGGGTTTATTTCTTAGTAATCTAGATTCGATCGGTTCCATTGACTTAATTTTAGGTTCTGACTGTTTCTTTGAACCGTCTAATTTTGAGGATATTCTAGTGACTGTTGCATACCTTTTGGATCCGAACGTGGATGCAAAATTCATTTGTACCTATCAGGAGCGCAGTTCTGACTGGTCAATAGAACACCTACTTGCAAAGTGGGATTTAGAGTGCCAAGTTCATAATATCAATAACTTGGGCGCCAGTGCAGGGCTTGACATTCACGAAATCATTGGAGACCACAGCATTCACTTGCTAGAAATATCCAGAAAATCGTGATCCCTAATATGGCTAGTAATGCTGTTCGAAACTTATATAGGTTGTATGTTGGAAATCTTCCATGGACTGTCGGTCATGGGGAATTGAGAAAATACTTCAGTAAATTCGGTCACGTCAATACTGCCTCAGTGGTTTTCGATAAAAAAACCGGCCTTAGTAAGAATTACGGGTTTGTCATCTTTAGTAATCGTGAGGGTTTCGAGAACGCCACAAATACACAGGCACATAAACTTGAGGGGAAAACCATAAAAGTACAACCGTCAGTGAGTAGCAGCGCTTAAAAATGGCCAAGTGTGTAGACAATTATAGCGATCTTATAGAATTAGGTATTGATTGTGACGAAGATGACGATTCTTTAACGGAGGTATTTAATCGGGCGGCTGATCATTTGCCAACTTTGCTGCCAAATGTCCACAGTCAGACTCTCTTGACTCTCTACGGGTATTATAAACAGGGTTCAGAAGGAGCTTGTAATGTGCCTAAGCCGAGTTGGTATGACATAAAGGCAAAGGCAAAATGGGAGGCATGGAACAAACTAGGCGATATGCCCGCAACAGAAGCTAAAAATTCGTACATTAAAGCAATTAAACTGCTAGATCCGACTTTCGACGATTCAATATCTCCAAAAGAGCACTGGGCCAAGGTATCTGCCATGCAGGATGAAGATATGATTCCCGATTCTGATAAGACACTTGTGGATTACATAAAGGAAGGGAACACGGCAAGCGTGAAGGATTATTTGGAAGAATATGTGGACAGTAAGGCTTCGATTAACCGAACAGACAATGATGGTTTGGCTCCTATTCACTGGGCTGCCGATAGCGGATTCTCTGAAATTATAGAAGTCTTGATCAGCGCGGGTGCTGATGTAAACCTTCAAGATGCTGAGGGTCAAACAGCATTGCATTATGCTGCCAGTTGTGGCCACGTAGAGTGCGTCAAGTTTCTATTGCAAAATGGCAGTCGGGGTGATATTGTCGATGGTGACAATAACACTCCTTTATCGGTTGCTTCTGACGACTCCATTAAAGAATTATTTAGTAACCAGTTACTGTAGATGTATTGTAGTATTTGTCATCATATTTCAATAAATCGTTGTTTCGCTGTATTTGTGGTTTTTTATTAATTTTTATTTTTGTAAGATATACCAGAATGTAAAAGTTTCTTTATAGGCAATAAAATTATATTAATTTTGCTTGAAGACGTGATTTTTAAATCAAAATAAAAAAATGTCGGCATAGTTATGTCTTTTCCCTGATAAATTGTAATTTCTTGGATTTAAACTGACAAATCCTATGATATAAATGTGCATCAATAAATTGGTAAACAATGCTTTCACTGATATTGAATAACTTAGAATTGAAGATCCCATGTAATTGCTCTCATACTCTTAATTTTTATTGTAATTTTCAAGGGAAAAAGCTATACATTTTTTACGTAGGATTATAGATCGGTTATTTATGAATAAGATTTATGACATCTGTTGAAGAATAGGCAAGATCATATTTTTTGTCCGCAAACGAGTAAGCCAATGGCAATAATATTCCGCCGTCACCTCGCTCATATCCAAGGCACCTCCGGTAGAGGCTTCGGACAAAAAACAAAAGTTACCACATTGTTCGCAAGGGTCGATCAATACAGTAAGTATTGATTTTGTCAAAATGCCGAAATTCGAACGAAAAGCATTTCGTACATCGACCTAAAAATTTCGAGACACACGAAAACAGCCGTTTAGTAAATAGAGATCAATAAATATTTATACAGGCCCCTACTTAAATAATTCTATACACAATAGGTTTGTTCACGGAGTTGATTTGTAACATGTCCTGAACAGATCCAGGACAAGTTCATGCACAATATAATGCGCGTGCGTTATCAGGAACTGTGCCGGATTTATAATAGCTTGCAAGAAGACTAGAGAGTTCTCCAGTCTTCTTGATTCTGTGGGTAATCTGTGAGCTTGATATCCACAACGTTCTCTGACTCGTGTTGACAGAATACGAAGCGGATGCTATTATTCTCTATCCTTGACTTGTTATGCACAGATGAACCATGGAATAGCTCACTGCTCATAGACAATTTTTTTCAAAGCCGTGAGTGTAATACGCAGACACCCGACAAGGAGTCCCTGCTGCAACCCACGGAACAGTCGAACTTGTCTGCGACTATTATAGTTCTGAACTTGTCCGGGGGGTTCCGCGAATGTATGACGCATTGTCCAAAGTTCCTAAAGCCGGCTTCACACTCGCGCCGCGGAAGGGCGCGAACGCGAGTGTAGAGGCTTTCGCGCGTTTCCCGATCGGAGTCGGTTGTCTGTACCCGCGACAAAGGGTACGCTGTACGTTTACGAAGCGCGAACGCGAATGCATCCACACTGACGGCGTGAATTCAGTCTGGCTGTGTTCTCTGGTAAAGAGGTGTTGTGATGATTAGGTCTAAAATTCTCTTTTTCCACTTTTCTTTATTTGCTTTGTATTTTTAATGTACACGTGTAATTGTAGTACGATATTGTGCAAATCGCCACGACAGCAGCAGTACCTACTACGACGTCCATACTAGTTGAAGACGCGAACTAAACTGCGAATTTTGCGAGTGTGGAGGGGCATGTTTTTTGTTTAAAATTAGCGAGCGAATCGCAGCGTGAATTCAGGCGGCGATTCGCGGTGCGAGTATGGAGTCGGCTTAACATATCGAACCGCGAACGCTAAGATTTGAATTGCACATGTGTATTTGTCAGGAACCGATTACGGATGGGCTCCGCGAACAAAGCTGATATAGAATTCTGTAGATTGGAAGCCATGACATTAGGAATTATACGTGTCCATCTATGCTAATAGATTTAAACTAATATAATAATCTTAACTAAATACCTGTTTTATCGCTATTGATTTTTTAATTATAGTTCCCCATTTCTCCGCTAAAGTAATGGTGCGTTGTTGTAGTCTGACAAATTCTGGGCGATCAGTTCTTGTGGAAGCCATTATTCTGAGGATTTTTCAAGGAAATTTCCTGACAAATCAGGTATAATATACTAGAAATTATTTAGTCGTAAGCCGCACTTGTGCATTACTTTCCGTTGATGCCTTTATTTGAAACGCACTGCTGTTTTTATGATTGTAAAAAAACGGCATGTCAACAACGTCACTTTTATCCATTGATTACCTAACACCATTCGTGCAATAATGGGTTGTGAATCCTTCGGGACACCAACCACAACTTCATTCACATAGTTAAGTACTTTGCGCCCAAATGGCGCCTATAATACAAATTTCTCCTGGCAGTTTTGAAGACTGAATAACATACTCTCCCATTGCATTTAACTATACCTGCAAGTCTCTCTTGTAGGTCAGACAGCATACTCCTCACAGATGAATCCATCGACTACCAGAATATGGAACATCCCTCCTCCTCCAGGAACTGAAGAAGAACTGTCGAATTGTTCCAGTAAAAGAGACGGCTCTGTACACAGTGGCCGGGCTATAGATCGTATCGATCCCTATATAAAAGCCCCAGAATACCTAGACTTTGTGGAAAGAAAGTGTTCTTCGGAACAGAGTAAGTATAGGTCGAGGTCCCGAAGTCGGTCTAGAGGTAGGCACCACAAAAGACGACATTCCCGTAGTAAATCCAGGGAGCGATACCACCCGCGATCGCGTTCACGCCGTAGACACAGACGCAGACACAGTTCGTCGAGAAGTAGCTCTAGATCGCCGGGCTACCGTCACAGTCGTCGTCGACACGGCAGACGTAGACGTTCCTCCTCTAGATACAGCCGCTCTCGGTCCAAGAGCACCTCGCGAACGCGTAGATCTCGCGGCTCCCGCGGATTAAAAAGAGAAAGAAAGTCAGCCACTCCTCGGAAAACCGCAGAGGAACAACCAGCATTAGATGCAGATATAAATGAGGTTGACATGAAGATAGAAGAGGAGGAGGAGGAGGAGGACCTTGACCCAGTCAAAGACAACGTATTTAAAAACGACGGATCGTTTTTAGAGATGTTCAAAAAGATGCAGGAACAACAGCAACAACTTAAGGCTCAACAGGAGTCTGAGGCTTCCGAGGAGGCGAAAAAGCCACCGATGCCAGCATTCGGCAAAAGACGAGGGGGTAAGGTATTGAAAACGGGCATGGTGCAAAAGGTGAGGCTCACTAACGAGGAGGAGAGTAACGCCCAGGATGCCTGGTCGGTGTACATGAAGGAAGTGAGACGGTACAAAGAAGCGTGTTGTGATGATGATTCCAAAACGAGGCCACTCGTTAAATAGAGACTAGTTTTGTTAGATTGTTTAGAATATTAACTAGAATTCTTTTCTGTTATTGAACGTTACTTTCAATATTAGATGATGTTTTCCATAATATGTGGATAACATTGTATTTTTGCATATGTGAGCATTGCTGATGAGCTGTTGGCTCCTCGCCAAATACAATGGAAGGTGAATTGTATCTTTTAATCTCTCTCACTTTCTTTGTCTCTAACTTGAATCCAAACGGATTTGTTTTAAAAATGTGAACCTTGTAAAGATCTCTCTGAGAATTTCCTTCTTTTAAGTATTTACTGAAATATTAAAACTTTTGTTTATTTTTAGTGTTAATAAAGGATGTGAAACCTTGCGTTTATATTTCTTCGAGTTGATTTTGAAAATTACTTAACTATGTGCATGAACTTGGTGTCCCAGAATAGCCTTATGAAGGTGTATATTGTTGAAAGTTATTGCGAAAAGTGCAACAATTATAACTTGTACTTCATAGTTTAAATAATGAAAATTTGTTCACAAGTCATAAATTTGCACATGATTTAATAGACCTGTATTACCTAAACAGTATGTATTTAATTTCCTTGTTCAAATAAAAGCTATAATAGTGGCTCAAAGTAAAAGCTACTCATAATAGTGAGTACAAACTTAAGAAATAATTATTAATAGAAAAATGTAAACCTGAAGGATGTGATAGGCCTAGTAAGACAGTCACATTAACGCTGTTATTGGTAGGTAGTGAATCGGAAGAATATATTCTGTTTTTCATTCGATAAAATTTTAAAGAGTATATTCAAATTAATAAATAGTCCAAGGGCCTATCATATTGTGTTGCCTGTATGAGAGATATTAGAAGATAGTATCCAATTAGGAGCTAAGTTAAGGTTTTTGCTTAGGACATTTTTATAAACAAAAGTGGTACATACATTAAAATTTTTATTTTTTGCTTGATGAAACAAAAAGTATAAATTTGATGGTGAAATATATAGTAACTTATTTTACCATTATGGATCCAGTATTATTTGCCATATATAATAATATTTTAATGTTTATGTGGAATTAAATTGTTAAAAAATTACCAATTTTTGCGTACACAATTTTTTTTATTAATCTGTAGATGCGATTAAAATTTTATTTCTTCAGATATATTAAATACAAATTCTATTTTGTATGCACATTAACACAAACAATGATTAAACGAACTTTTTAAGTTTTTCTTGCTAATTTGATATCAAAAAGTGAATACCATTTGTTCGCTTATAAATATATAGGTTGTTTCCTTTTTAACTGACAAATTTTTACCAGAGATAGAGAATAGTTTTCAGTAATCTCGGTCTTTCGAGTATCTCATACGAAAATAATAAGCACAATTTCGTTCACCAATAACATGCAGAAAAGTAAACTCAAAAATAGTCTATACATGTATCGATAGTTTTATTATTGACATAGTATGTCAAATATTTTAATTTTTAAATTGACCACAGGATTTAGGAATGCCAAACATTTTAATAAAATTACATTGACAGATTATTTTTTTTAAATGGTCTATAAGGTAGAAGAGTATAACATATATATCCAAGTTACAAATGGAAACCTTAAGAAAATATGTTATTGAATATGTAAGATACCCTATATTTTATATATAAAATTGTAAATCACACAACTATTGTTAGTTAAAGTTTATCAGACTAAAACTAAAACACCCTATATGCTATCAAAATAACATTAAAAATGTATATTGCTTCTAATAATGTTTTTGTTTAATCCTACATATGATTCATAGGACTAGTGTACATCATTAAAACAAATACAATTTATTATCTTCTATAACCAGTAAAATAGATATAAAACTATGTTAAATTATCTTATTTCTCCTTTAATTCAAGTATTTTAAGTGATTAGATTTGTTTTAAGATAACACTTCTTTCATGTATAGTGCAAATTTTTAATTCTAGTGTTAGGTATTGAAAGAGTTCTTGACTGAATTTAAAATAGTTTATCTAAAAAATCTGTTTCAGTAACAATGCCTATCGCTCTCAAGGAAGAAGACATTCGTACCGCTCCATTCGACCCCCGTTTTCCTAATACCAACCAAACACGGTATTGTTACCAAAGCTACTTAGACTATTATCGTTGTCAAAAAGTGAGAGGTGCTGAATATAAGCCTTGCGAATATTTCTCCAAAGTATTCCATTCTGTGTGTCCTAATGCCTGGATCGAAAAATGGGATGAACAAAGAGAATCAGGAACATTCCCTGGCAATATTTAATTTATACCATTTATCCATATAGTTCTTTATGTAGCCATCTTTTTCTTTAAAAGCTTAATATAGTTATAATACTTGTGTATTTGGTTATGTATTAAAATGTAATACTGATTTTTTTGACCCTGATTTAATGCTTAATATACAAATCATGAATGCCATACCATTGCGATATAATTACATTTTAGCGCATTAGATTTTCATCTAGATGGAACTTTAAAAATTACCGGCGGACTTTGTTTATACATGTTTAGTAGTAATTTTTAATTAGATATTTTATCTTATTTGATAAAACACCAGGAATTTAAGTCTATTAAAATTCATGAATCAAATAGATTAAATATAATCAAGGAATACGTATATAATGTACAAATGGTACAAACCAGGGGATCACTCCTTATATGTCACGTAGTGCGATCTTGCAATAACGTGTACAACGGCCGCCAGGGGTGCTAATGGTCTGGCAGTCTCGTTTCCCACTTTTACGTCCCTCACCTATAGTAATAGTAAATATAACCTCGCGTACATGTAAACAAACGCGTAATCGCGAGTTGTAATCAATCTGCAGTGTATAAAAATAATAATGTAAAATGGAGAATTCGCCGAAAGAAAACAAAATGTGTCGTGTGAGACGACGTTACATAGTGCCCGTATGCAATTACGAAAAAGAACGTTCCGTAGAAGACGAAAAAGTGCATTATTTGAGAGTACCCTCAAACGAAGAAAAAAGATAACTGTGGAAAAGTGCTGTTCGGAATGATTTAACTCTGATTGCCTTTTACAAGTGCACTTCAATGACTGACTGAAGAATAATTCAGCGTTTTTAAGAAAATTTCTTCATTAAAAGATAATGATTCGACATTATTCAAAATTTTGTATTGTTTTTCAATCGAAGTAATTAATATAATTGCATTAGTCTAAATACACCTTTTCTTTTGCACAGGGGCTATATAAAGTTGTCGGCTTAAATAGGGGAGCAGTGCCATGTAAAAATTTGTCAAGACTTGGAAATGTGGTTGGAAATGTTCTGTTTTCTGTAATGTGCAGTGAAATAGATAGCTTTATTTTCCCTTCAACGATACTTTGATTACTCCCAATTTACAATATTATAATTTGTAGTATACATATACTACAAACTTTATTTGCCTCTGTGAATTAATATTTTCTTCGAAAGACACCTGGCCTCTGGTGTTCTGTTATTGTTTGGCGAGGTAGTGTCGGATTCGTATACGCCTACCGACTAAAAACCCCCCGCTATCCTATCAGTGTGATGCCGAAGAGGAACCGCTCTCGCTTTACTTCTCGGCATATCAATCAGGATACTTACTCATTCCCCACTTCCCTTTCCTCCTCCTCTTTCTCCTTCATGATGGACGTTACCATCTGCTCCACCACTGTCCATCTTTCTCTGCTCTCGAGCATGATTGGGATCATGTTGTCTGCAATGATAGCATGTCCTATCTTTTGCTCTGCAGCTCTCCTTTCTCTTGTCCACCTTTTGCAGTAGAACACTGTGTGGCCAGCATCGTCGACCTCTCCACAGGACCAGCACTCTCTGCTCTCGCGTTTGCCTATATGCAATAGGTAGTCCGCGAAACAGCCGTGCCCAGTGAGGACCTGGGTTAAGTAATACCCGACATCGCCATGTGCCCTTTCGCACCATGGCCTTATGTCTGGGATTAGCACCTTCGTCCATCTCCCTCGGGGCTCCGCCTCCCATCTCTCCTGCCAGTGTTCCCATAGGCTCTCCCTTGCTGCACCTTTGTCAGCGCCTCCGTACACCTCCCATCTCTCCCTTGCTAGAAGACCGATGGGTGGTATACAGGCTATCACCAGCGTTGCCGCTGCCGATACAGTTCTGTATGCACTACAAACTCTTAGCGCTGCTCTTCTCTGGATTTTGGTGAGCTCTTTCCTCCACTTGTCTCTTCTCAATATATCTACCCACACCGGGGCGGCATTCAGTAAGATCGACTGCACCACCCCGCTAAGGACTCTCCTCCTTGACGCCCTGGGGCCCTTAATGTTTGGCATCAAACGACCAAGGGCCGAGACAGTTTTGCCCGCCTTTTCCAGCGTCTGTTTGATATGTTCCCTAAACGACAGAGAACTACCAATCCAGACTCCCAGGTACTTAATACTCTGCTTCGGCACGATTTCGGTATTCCCTACTCGAAACGTGATGCACGGAAGCTTTCTCCTCCTTGTCAGGAGGATTACCTCCGTTTTTTCCAACGCCAGAATCAGTTCCCTCTCTTCGACCCATCTCTTGATCCTCTCAACAGTGAGGTTGGCGTTTGTCCTCACGCCGATGTCACTTCTTCCGGTAATGACCACCGCGACATCATCAGCGTAACCCAAGATCCTCACTCCTTCGGGCACTCTGAGTCTAAATACCCCATCGAACATAATGTTCCATAGAGTAGGACCCATAACCGACCCTTGTGGCACTCCACATGAGATTCTCCTCCTCTCGCTACCGTCCCCGGCCATCAATATCAGGCCTCTGCAGGACAGGTAGCTGGCGATCATGTTTACAACATACGGTGCTATTTCTAGCTCCCGCAGCCTCCCCATGAGGCCAAATTGAACGCGTTTTTCACGTCCAAAGTGTATCAACGCGCACAAATTCTTGGACTCTCACGCCTCCTGTGCAATGGTTTTTATGACCATGACAACATCCACTGTAGATCTCCCCGCCCCGAACCCGTGTTGGTTCTCCGACAGGCCTCCCTTTCTCTCCAGCTCACGTAGGAGTCTTCCTAGGATGAGATGTTCCAGGAGTTTCCCGAGCACATCGATCAGACATATCAGCCTGAAAGATGTGGGGTCCTCCACCGGCTTGTTCGCCTTGAGAATTAGAACTAGCCTGGCCATCTTCCATCCCTCGGGAAAGTCGCCGCTCCTCATGACGTCATTAATGATTCGCAGCACCTCCGCAGGATATTCCTCCACCACGGCCTTCAGGATCTCAGGGGGGATGCCGTCCGGACCAGGTGCCTTGCCATTTTTAATCTTGGCACAAGCCCTTAGCAGTTCCTCCTCCGTAAGCGGATCGAGATCTGCTCCTGGTTGGCATTCCCATTCTTCCACCGGTTTCACGGGAAAGAGCGAATTAATATTTTGAAATTATTTCTCTTATGTAACAAATATTCATGGAATAAGTTCCAGCACTTTTCAGACAGATTATATACGTATGTGTACATATTACGTGTAAATAAAAAATTATTGCAGGAACACAAGAAAACATTTTTTATAATTGCAAATTAACCTAATTCAACTTCACCTATACGGTAAACAATAATATCGTTAGGTAATACATTGTGGCTCAGATAATTTTCCTATAAATTCATTTTCTTGTTAATTTTTACATCATCCGTTACGTACTTATATATTGTATTAAAATTTAAAAACATTTATGTTCGACTTTACCGGCAATTTCGCGTTGCAAGGCAGCTAGCGCCCCGTGTACAGTAATTTACCAGCGAACTACCGCAGTGCATTCGGCTGGTACAAACTGACAATCAGAATTAATTTGTGTATAGAACTTGAAAACTAACGTCTGTGCGACAGATTTTAAGCTACCCAATGACTCGCTAAGAATGCGCACTCTTAAAAAATTTATGCTGCTATACTGAATACATGTTCTACAATACCACATTGTCTTCTTTCGTAATATAATACTTAATTTCTGTCTTACAACATATTAAATAATGATTTCAGGAAAAATAGATTCCATTATACACATTTGCACTATTTAGCTATTGATGTATAAAACTATAGATAATAAATATTAAACATAGTTTATTATTTTTAGAATACTTGATAAATATTGTTGATTTGTTCAACGTCCGTCTCCAAGTGCTAATATCATAGAACTCATAATACGCATCCTCACTATGCTGAGAACTGAAAACGAAAAAGAATCCGATAATAATTAGTTATAGCTAATTTGGAACGTTAGTTTATTCTAGAAGTAAGCACGACAATTCAAATCATTTTAGTTTATTGAAAAAGTGATCCAACAGTTGCGTATTCATTTGGTGTCCTAATCAATATGCATCTATAAATTTGTGTTTTTTTGTTTTTACCAGAACGCATTATGCTATTTTCTGATTTAAAATATTAAAAATAATATTTTCATTTAGTAAAATCAATAAGTTTCCGGAAGTGCCTCATTCGTATTACGAATTAAACGAATCATTTGGTAATATTGATAACTCAGGCATTCAATAGCAGAAAATAGAACACCCAATTCTCCCACTCAATATTACCAACATTTTTTAATCAAAATAATAGAGTAAATGACAAAAAAAAAAAAGAAGTAATATCGATTATTTTGACATATTTATTCATTAGTCTATATTTCCCTTTTATCTAAATCTAGATTAGAATTAGAATATAATTGTAAAAAAATACTTAATACACTGGGGGAAAAAATTTATCACGTTTACACTTTTTTATTTTACGTCAGAAACGTCAGTTTTAACTTGGGAATTGTTTAAAAATAGTTATTAAAACTAAAATATTGCAATAATAAATTAGATATTATATATAAGAAAGATAAAGATCAATGAACGAGATATTTTAGTATTTTTATTTCACCGGTCGTTCGTCTAGGTACATTTCGATACCAAAAATGTCTGTTCCAGAGCCGCTTGTAAAATTATTCAAGTAAGTAATAAATTTTGTATAGTTTTCATCCGTGTGTAACATTTTATTTGTTGTCTTAAATATGTAGACATATAGATGATAATAAACAAAGATACATTGAAAACCTCCGAGAAGCGGTTTTAATTCAGTCAGTCTCGGCGTGGGCTCATAAACGAGATGAAGTATGTAAAATGGTTGAATGGACTTCTGCTCGCTTAAAAAACTTAGGAGCCTTAACTGAACTACGAGATGTTGGAACCCAAAAATTACCTGATGGCAGTATAATTCCACTACCTCCTGTTCTCTTGGGAACCCTAGGTAGCGATTCCAAAAAGAAGACAGTCCTCATTTATGGCCATTTAGATGTACAACCTGCTTATATTGAAGACGGGTGGGATTCCAAACCTTTCGTGTTGACAGAGAGAGATGGTAAATTGTTTGGAAGAGGATCCACCGATGATAAGGGCCCTGTTCTATGCTGGATCCATGCTATTGAGGGTTATCAAGCCCTAGGCATAGATATACCAGTTAATGTTAAATTTGTTTTTGAGGGTATGGAAGAATGTGGCAGTGAGGGTTTGGATGAGCTCCTCTTTGCTGAGAAGGATAAGTTTTTATCTAATGTGGATTATGTGTGCATCTCCGATAATTACTGGCTGGGAAACAATAAACCTTGTCTTACTTATGGTTTAAGGGGGGTTTGTTACTTTTATGTGGAGGTGGAGTGTGCTTCAAAGGACTTACATAGTGGAGTCTTTGGTGGAACAGTGTAAGGTCATTTCTTCTCTACTGCTAATAATTTCTGAAGCTGTTATTTTCAGGCACGAGGCTATGACTGATCTTATTTACCTATTGAACACCTTAGTCAATAAAGATGGCAAAATACTTATCCCCGGCCTATATGACGAGGTAGCTCCCATGATAGAGGGAGAAAACGAAATATACAAGGGAATAGATTTTGACGTTTGTGAGTATCGCAAAAACGTTGGATGCACACAACTGTTGCACAATGAAGAAAAGGAGGAAATACTGATGCACCGTTGGAGGTACCCCTCTTTGTCCTTGCACGGTATCGAAGGGGCTTTCAGCGAGGCCGGTCAAAAGACTGTCATACCAAGGAAAGTGATTGGAAAATTTTCTATTAGAATCGTTCCAAATCAGGAGCCAAAGCAGATTGAGAAGTACGTTGTTGACCACCTAGAGAAGCTATGGAAAGAAAGAGGAAGCCCCAATACCATGAAGGTAATAATTTATACTGAAGAATATAAAAAAATTGTTAATGAATTGACATGGTTTGGCATTTTTGTTGGTTTATTTTTTATATTGATTTGTTTATTGTTTTGTATTGCGTTATTGTCCACTCCATTCAAAGATCGAATGCATAAATCCATATGCATGTATAATTGTTGGAAGAATATCTGATATTGTATGAAATCCCAAACCCCAGAGTAATTAGTTGAGTTAAATTCCTTGTATATTTATATTCGCTTCATGATTAATTCTAAGAAATCCAACAGACCGATAAAGACTGTTAAATTTTAGTTTTCAGTTCCCCATTCAGTAACGTATCAAATGTTTAGGTTTTGGGCACGTTTGCTTGTGTCGCAGATCTATCCCAACGGCTTTCTTGAGATAGGTCATCTATATGTATAAATTCAATATTATAGCCGTTAAGACAACACAATAATTTTAGCGGTCAAACAGTATGTAACGAAATAAGTGTTTAAATAAAATTTAAAATCGTTTGCCAGTGTTTTTCTTAAGTAGAAAAACTCGCGCGCACAGATATGCTTGCCAGAATATTTGGTTTTTTACCTGTTTTTTTTCTTTCACATTTTTTGTTTCATTTGATTTGTTTTCATTAATATCCATTTTCTTTTTTAGCTATTTGTTGACCGTTTTTTTTTTTTTTTTGGCTTTTAAATTGAATGTTCTTAATCCATAATACTATTTTTTTCTATTATAATTTGTTTTTCATTTTTTTTTTTTAACATGTACGGAAAAATACCATACCACATTTATTAATACATTTAATTATATCACTACTAATTTGCTATAATAGGCTTTTATGATCGATGGTGGTTTTCCATGGACTGAAAACCCTTCACATCCTCATTATGGGGCCGCTATAAAAGCCACAAAATACGTTTACAATGTTGACCCTGATCTTACTCGTGAGGGTGGGTCAATTCCCGTTACCCTAACATTCCAAAAAGCTACTGGGAAGAATACCATTCTGCTACCTGTGGGTGCCGGCGATGATGGAGCTCATTCTCAAAATGAAAAGGTTGATGTTAGGAATTATATAGAAGGGGTAAGTAATGGTATGGCAATTATGAATCTAGTAAAGCATTTCTGTTTCAGACCAAACTGCTTGGTGCGTATCTTTATGAGGTATCACAATTGTAAAACGTCATTATTCAATATTTTGTATGCTTTACATAAAATATATACATTGCGTTATATTGAAACTGTCTTATTTGAACTGTTAACTGCAGATCTAATCTTCAGTTTCAGTAGATTCAGGTACGATTTTCAAAGTCCATGCCCAATCACTTTTAACACTGGCCTTGTCAGGGAAATATACATAGACAGAGTCGTCGGCAACATTCCACTATAAAAGAAAAAAAAAAAAAGCATTAGATGCTTGGTCAATTTTTATATTTACCTTCAAACTTCCGTCATCCTCGTTTCCAAGCATTGTAACGGTTGGATTGCTCGTTGTGAATAGCTCGAGAGGTGAACCTAAAGTTAGAATATTTTCATACCAAGTCCAGTGGACAACGATGGCATATACAGTAGTATCTTTGCTGGTGTACCAAACGCCCCAGCTCGCAGAATCATTTTGTGCAACAGTCCAAGGTGTCGTTTCATATATGGCTTCGCCATTTATCAACAGCCATTGGCCCATCTGGTTAAGACGTTCCTCATATATTGGAGCAATGGTTCCGTAGCTTGTTGGGCCAATGTTCATTAAGAGATTACCTAATAGAATTGTTTTCTATTAAAATACTGTTAACAAAATAATAGCCTTTAAGGTTTTACATCAATAAAAATGTTATCAAAGGTGTACATTTTCATGAATTTGTGTATATCAAAGAAATAACATAAAACCGAAGTGAGATAATTCCGTTTTTGGTCTAACAATATGTTTAATTCTGCGTTTCCATTCTATAAAGATATAATTGCGTTTTTTAAATGTTTCTTAAATCAGCTACATAATCTATGAAGATTAGACCGAACATCACAAAATACAGGCCTTTGAATTTAATAACCTGCTAATAAGCCTTTACGATATTCTTTTTAAACTAATCTGTTGTTTCGTTATATTCAGGACACTGATCAATTAAGATTCATTTTGTGGTATTTGTTTCATTTGTTAAACAGCCTATTGGTAAACTCATATAATGTGTAGTGTACATGATTATTATAAGCTTCCCCATATCCTACATGGGATCTGGAGAATCTTACTGAATTGAATTCTGTATGAAACACTTTACAACACCTGCTCTGGTGTACTGTCTCTTATGAACAAACTTCTATTGTACACGGACATGAATTATACAATTAATTGCTCTCTTAATCTCAAGATGGTTATATCTCTATGGATCACGAGCATCGTCAACGTTAAAATTGTATCATTATTGCATATAGTGTCTCAGATAACGTATCGACAATATGTCATTACATAGTTTCTCAATGGTACATCCATGGTGTAGAATACACAGTATAGAATGTGTATTACGTTAATAAACGGTTCTATATTTATTTGTTATTTCATTAGATTTTACTTCATTACTGATTCCGGCGCGGAATTTTGTTTGGTATCTAATGTTTTTATCGTTTTTATAATTCCTGATGTTCTAACGATTGTATAGATCACACCATCTTTTAATAGATAGATTAACTGATACTATACAGAACTACAATGTTTAAAACTATTCTAGTGTCGAACCACATGTATATAGATTCTAAATGAGCATTACACTACTGCGGTTTCTGCTAAAATACAGATAATTGTATACAAGAAGTGTTCCTGGGCAAATGCTTACGAAATTTTTCCTACCCCCCTATTTTCGAGGGTGCTGGAGACGAATCTGGCTTCAGTTTCATCCGCTCGGACGCAGTTTTCGAGAAAATGGATTTTCCACTTTTCCGTAATACATGCCACATTCCTTATCAAATAATTTTCACTTAACACTACGTAGGTAGCTTATATTAATACCAATAGATGCTACAACACTTCCTTTACACATATCATATATTAAACCGTCATAAAACCTATTAGAAACTTTCGATGTTTAGTTACTTCAAATGTATACAATGAATTGCAGTTGGCGTCGTCCATTGTAATTCGTACGCCCTCCGTGTCGTTCGATGAAACTACATACATACAGAGAGGCTCCAAAAGCTAACTCTGAATATTAGCAACTAAATATCTGTTATTTTGAAGGATACTAACCTAACCTAACCTAACCATAATAAGTAGACAGTTAGGTTAGGTTAGTATCCTTCAAAATAACAGCGTATTTAGTTGTTAATATTCAAAGTTAGCTTTTGGAGCCTCTCTGTATGTATATAGTTTCATCGAACGACACGGAGGGCGTACGAATTACAATGGACGACGCCAACTGCCTGTCATTGTACACATTTGAAGTAACTAAACATCGAAAGTTTCTAATAGGTTTTATGACGGTTTAATATATGATATGTGTAAAGGAAGTGTTGTAGTATCTATTGGTATTAATATTAGCTATCTATGTAGTGTGAAGTGAAAGTTATTTGATAGAAAAAATGGCCTCATGCGGAAAAGTGGAAAATTAATTTTCTCGAAAACCGTATCCGAGCGGATGAAACTGAAGCCAGATTCGTCTCCAGCACCCTCGAAAATAGGGGGGTACGAAAAATTTCGTAAGCATTTGCCCAGGAGCACTTCTTGTATACAATTACCAAAAAAGGTAATTACAATTGGGTGATGTGATATAACCGAACGGGTATTGCTATCATCTTTAGTAAGTCGATTTACGTTGTGACTACACTAAAGGTATGACCGAATTTAGAATTTACTAAGAACAAAATAAAGAATTTACATATATGAAGAGATGAACTAGAAGAAAAACTGAAAATCGCGAAAACCCAAGAGAATTATTGCAATACATACAAGTTATACAAATATATTAATACAAACAACAGATATATCAATATTACCTCCACAACTAACGGTCGTAACGAAATTTAAAATCAAGTCGGTGATTTCATAGTAATCAGATACTCTAGCATTCCTTCTGTAACCCCATGAAGCTTTATCAATTGTCATGGCGTTCTCCCATTTGTGTTCCTGAAGTGTACCTATAAAATGACCATAACATTACCAAAATATTATTGGAGAAATATACACCTTAAACATACCAGGATTATATCTATCTGAGCAAGAGAAGAAACCACCATGCGTACATCCAGTATTCTTTCCCCATCTGTCATTTACTACAATTTCATCCTTTACGGGACTTTCATTATACAACCAAGCTAGGAAATCAGTAGAGCTCCAATATGTATCATCTGCTTCCCAGTTACCATCAGACCACAGAATGGAGACATTGTAGTTTTCCACGAGTTCCTTCATTTCGGGTATGACCTTATTGTTGACGAAATCTTTCTGGACATAGCCGGACGCCTTATCGGCCTCGTAGCCGGGATGGAACCACTCCAAAAGGGAGTGATATACCCCAAAGGTTAAGCCTTGCGCTCTCACCGCTTCTGCCAATTCACCTTTGGAAATAAATAAGTGTTACGCTTAAATTATATTTTAAATTATAAGTACTTACCTACAAGATCTCTGTGTGGCCCAATATCCATTGAATTCCAGCTATATGAATATTTTGAAGGCCATAGAGTGTACCCTTCATGATGTTTACTAGTGAGTACAACATATCTAAAATATAAATAAGTATATTTAATTTTGTTTTAATTAACTTTGGGCGCAAATTAACTTACTTGGCACCAGCTCTTGCAAATAGTTCAGCCCACTGTGTGGCATTGAAAAATTCAGCTGTAAAGTCTTTAGCAAATTCTTGGTAAGTAAAGTTTGGAGGATAATTTTTATTCATGTAATCTACATATTCAGCTTGTCCCCCTGTACAACAACATATCGTGGATTAAATAAATAAGAATAACATATGTAAGTCAATAATTGACATGAGTATAATATTGGAAAACTTCAAAACATTACCTTTCCATTGAGACCAAAACCATTCAGAACCAAAACTAGGTACAGAGAAGATGCCCCAATGTATAAAAATGCCAAATTTAGCCTTGTCGTACCATTCTGGTAATGGCCTGGAATCTAAACTATCCCAATTAGCTTCATAGGCCCCAATGATTTCTAACGGAAAGTTGGAGAGAGCTAATGTTAATAAAAATACCAGTTTTCCCGCGGTCATTTTTGTAATTCGTCTACAGTTTTTAAAGAAAACTGACCTTACAGTTCGAGGTGTGGGAATACTTAATCAAAATAATGACCCTCTTATCTTTCGAATATTCAAATACTTATTTTTTGATAAAAAAAAACAAGGTACTCATAAGATTGAGATGAAGTGGTAGTTGAAGTGTTGGAAAACAAGATGCCACAAGAGATTGAATATATTTTGTCATTATTTTTAGATAACTACAAATATGTAATTACATTTTGAAACATGACTAAATCATATATTATTGCCTATCAATATTGGATATCACTTTCAATGTAATTGGAATAAGTAGGCCTGATTAAAACCATATTTATTTTTACTTTTTGGTAGGTACATTATACTACCAAAATTTACCTGTTAGTTAAGAGTGTTTCATGCCCTGTTTACAATATTTATTCATTAGTATTAGACAAGAGCGATAAACCTTACGAGATTTAAATAAATGGTATTATTTTTATATCCATTTGAGATAAAAAGATTTTCTGTAGATATGGATAAAATTTAAGTATTTTTTTTTTTATTAAATGCTAATGATAAGCACAAATATGAAATTTTATTGTTGTTATACATATTTGTTAGGAAGCAGATGAAGAATTTAATGCAAAATGTTCTTGATCTTAATGGTAATTTTTGTAGTACATATTTTTAACTGTTTTGTTCTACTGCTAGCATGACCAGTTCAATTTAAACATTAATATGAGTGTTAATATTATTTTTTTACTTGATCACTGGGTACTTATCTGTCTTATAAAGTACGATATATCGAAGGATTTCTTTAAAACAAATTTTAGTTTTACCTGAATATGACAGATTTTTATTTGAGATTAACTCCAAACTTGAAATTAGCTCTAGTTATACAGCGTAAAATGAAAAGTATACCTAGTATTGTTTATTTCATCGCTATTTGCCAAATAGAAATCTCAAACGGCTCTTATCTCATACCGTGGCTTGTTTTTATGGCTAAGCTCAGGTAGACTGTTCCGTTTATCGGCAAGATAAGAGTTTTTTATTTGGCAAATAGCGATGAAATAAATAGTATCTCCTACTAAAAAGGTACTGATGATGTAGTTACCTATACAGCAACAATATTTATATCTTATAAAAGCCGGCATGAATAAAGTGTAATATTTCACATTGTGCCTTTAAATAATGTAGATTGTTTATAATTGTTGATTAACATTAACGACTTAACAATTACAGTTCTTTGTGATTCCAGGCTTCTACCAACAGTTTTCTAAGGCTAATTAATACACCGATACCCAATGAACAATGTACATTTCCATTTAAATTCTTTTATAATTAAATATTTACAGTAGTGTTTAAAAGCTTATTTCAGTTTCAGTTCCGAAAAACATAAACAAGGTTCCTTAAAATTTTCATTGACAAATTCATAAATAATTTTTGTAACTTAAATAATGTTGCTAAAATTTTAAGTAAAAAAAGAACAGTAATAATTAAGTATATTTTTTATTTAAGATATTAGAACAAGGTATTGCCCGAACTTGGTTCTATCTTCAAAACCCATGCCCATTGACTCTTTGCACTGTTTTTGTCAGGAAGCCCAATGTAAACTGCATTTACAGTAGCATTTGTTATGTACCACTGCAATAAAAAAAAATGTAACAAAAATACCTCGAATTACAATATACTTACATTCAAAGGCCCATCATCTTCATTGCCGAGTAGCAAAACATTGGGTTTATTATTTTGGAACGAATCTACAGCTGAGCCCAGAATTATATAATCATTCCAATTCAAAACAATAACATACACCACGTTGTCTTTGTAAGTATACCAAATCCCTTTGGTAAGTGTATCATTTTGGGCCGTCCAGGGCTTAGATCCATATATAGCTTCTCCGTTAATGGCCAGCCACTGGCCCATTTGCTGTAGACGTTCCTCAAATATCGGGGCGATTGTTCCATAACCTGTTGGGCCTATGTTCATCAGAAGATTACCTAGAGAAAATAAAGGTTTAAGAAAGTTGGAATATCAAACTTTTCAATTTTTTTAATTTTCATATGTCCATTTAGATTAAAAAAATTTATGTAAATTATACCAAAATCTAAGACTTTAAAATCACCTCCACAGCTAATAGTTGATGCCATTTCAGCAAGCAATTCTGATATTGTCAAATATTCTGATAAGCGTGCATTTCTTCTAAATCCCCATGACTTTTTATCGATGGTCATGGCATTTTCCCATTTATGAGGTTGCAGAGTTCCTGGACATAATGTTTAAGATAATTTTAATATGAGAAAATTGTCAGAAACGATAATATATCCTACGAGAGCATCTCGCTTCAAGAAAAAAAAAGACAAAAAAGTTTTACAGTACCTGGATTAAACCTATCTACACATGTATAAAAATCACCGTGATGGCATGGGATATTTATTCCCCAACGGTCATTGACAACCACTTCATTCTTCACTGGACTGTCATTATACAACCAAGCCAAGAATTCAGTAGAATTCCAGTAAGTATCGGGTGCTTCCCAGTCTCCGTCAGACCACAGAACAGAAATTTTGTAATTTTCCACTAGTTCACGCATTTCAGGTAATATTTTATTGTAAACAAATTCCTTTTTCGTATAATTGGTTGCTTTGTCGGATTGATAGAGTGGATGGAACCATTCATAGAGGGAGTGATAAGTGCCAAACTTTAAACCTTGGGAACGCACTCCTTCAGCTAGTTCACCTATTAAAATTAATGGTATGTGTTTGAAAACAATTTTCTTAGCTAAGTGTTGACAAGAACAAGAAAATACATTATCTTTATTCATAAACAATACATAAAAATAATACACAGTTCCGTGTAAATAATAGAACACATGCATACCCTGTGATAGGTTGTACTTAAGTTTTGTACATTAGAACATTTCATAAACTCTAATTATAACCTTCCCATAACCAGTTTATTAAAGAATAAACACTCGTTCTGAAAAACTACAGAACCATTAAAAATCTAACTTACTGACAATGTCTCGATGCGGTCCAATATCTTTAGAGTTCCAGCTATATGAATATTTTGAAGGCCATAATGTAAATCCCTCATGATGTTTACTAGTAAACACCACATATCTATAACAAATTCAACTGTAATATGACACACAGACTGTGTTCCACTAACTCACTTTGCTCCAGAACTCGCAAGGATTTCAGCCCATTGAGTTGCATTGAAGAATTCTGCTGTAAAATCTTTAGCGAATTCCTGGTAACTGAAAGACGCTGGATAATTTTTTTTCATGAAGTTTACATATTCTCCAGCACCGCCTAACACGTCAAGAAGAAGAGAAGAAATACTTAAATGTATGCCACACATAATCTATAGAAGGGTATATTACAGTACCTATCCAGTTAGACCAAAACCATTCAGAACCAAAACTGGGTACTGAAAATACTCCCCAGTGTATAAAAATGCCCACTTTAGCTTCATCATACCATGAAGGCAGAGGCCTAGTGTCTAAACTGTCCCAGTTAGGTTCATATTTGAAATCATCTTGTCTAGTTATTACAGTAGATGCAAAACTATGGCATAATAGTACTAATGATATAAATGAAATTAAACAGTACATATTAGTCTTTGTATAATGATGGTCATGTCCAAAGGTTTGACTCATAATTAATATATATAACTGCTCTTATCAGAGGCACTTATTTTTTATTATAATACACAACACTTGTAGATAATAAGTTTACATCTGAAACACTAGATATACTAATTAATTATAATATTATACAAAGATAAGTATGAATAATTAAGAAATAATTTTTATCTTCTTAATAAACACTTAGTATTAGAAGAATCACAAGACAAAATTAATTAGATATTGAATTAATTCGAGTGTACTAATTTTCCATTACGTTCGAATGTACTTTGTTGATTCTCATTGTTTGGCATTTATCAAGTATAGTAATCATAATCATCCTACATCCTGACTATGAACCAGCTCTTTTGTGACTAGAATTGAGGTTACACAATATAAATTAGTTCGATAAACCACTGACCTCTAAATAAATTGCAGGCACATTTGTTAGATGGCAACGCTAGAATTCTCATCGCCTCCACATATTTTACTGGTAACTGGAAATACGTTATTTTATTTTACAATGTTAGTTTTCTAGACTTCATTTATAATTGTGTAGTACAACTTTGTATTACTAGAGGTCGCGGTACTTAAAATTTATACCTTAATTTCGTGATATTTATACCTAATTCTATATTTGTAAAAAAAAAATCACAATACATATCGTAAAGCAGTTTTATTCCCCACTAATTGTTTGATTATAAATCTCTTTAATTTTATTAACAGCATGATGGATAAGAGTCCTACAATTCTCAATAAGTTCATTATATTTTTCTTGAGAAATAATATTCTCGTTAATAAATGTTACAACATTCAAAGTAATGTTCCCTGTTCTTTCATGAATTTTGACGATTATACTTCCACCTTGTGCTCCATACCCCTTCCAGCCTATAGGTAACTTTTCCATACCACGTGCATATAAACTTTTTGCAAACAGTTCTACATTTTCTGTTAACTTGCATTTAACCGATGTAAGAATAAAGAGAATAAGAGTGGTTAAAATAATTGTCATCAGTAATTTTGTAATGAAAGAAGAACTTCCTTCCTTTGGCTTAGGAGGTGTCTTACTATTTTTCTTGTTACTATCTTTTTTTACTTTTCCTTTTGTAATTCCATTCTTTTCCGCATTTACTATTTCTTGTTTCTGTTTTTGTTTTTCCCTCTTCTTATCCTTCTTTTCTTCTTGTTTCTTTTGCTGATTAATCTCCAATTGCTTCTGTCTGGTTTTATTCCTAGTCTCCAGCTCCGAGTTTACTTGTTGCTCTAACTTAACGAAAAAATTCACCATGTCTCTTGCACAGTTCTGACATTGTTTTGTATCCAAACAGGGACCCGCTATCTTAGCTACAGTAGGAACAAGAGGGTTATCTTTCAAATCAAGCCATTTCAAGCCTTTGAGTTTACTAAAACTCAGCGGCAGATGTTGCAACTGGTTATGGTACAGGTCAAGGTATTTCAGTTTATTCAAGTTACCAAAATCTTCAGGTAGTTCTTTAAGCTCATTTTTACTTAAGTCTAATTTAGTTAGATGGGTTAGGACGACGAAATTTTTCTGAAAGAAATAATTATGTAAGTATTTTGAATATTAAACATGTAACTAAAATTGTCAAACATTTTTCACATTGTTAATATCATTATTCTATCTTTGTTAGGCGGCTTGGCTTCTTCATTGAGAAATTAAAAAAATCTTATAAATATGTCTTCTTTTATTTATTTGAAACAGAACTAGTACACAAAAAGAATAATACGAGTATAAAGATGAAATGTTTTTTTTTTTTCAAGTTTAAATCTAGGAAATACCGGAATTTCAATTTACTTTTTTAATTAGTGCATATTGTAAATGTTGGCAACTCTACAATAAAAACAGCCCAACGCCCAACATGTTCTCTAATTCCATGAATTTCGCGCGCAAAATTTCTGAATATAGAATAGAAATCTTCTGATAAAAAGTTAGACGATATTATTAAGCACATTGTAACAAAAATGGTTAGAACATCAGGAGGAATAAGAAGTAGGTACTCATAATTAGAAATGTATAAGTAATAAATAATATAAATAATGAAACAACATATATTTGACATAAACATAACCTTAAAAAGCTACACTAAGAAAAATATATACGAAAAATCTATGTGCTGTACTGTGCAAAACCCCATGTTCATATAATTAACTGTGAATTATATGTATGTATAATTTAATCACTGATTAAAACTATTAGGTAAATACTGAGTCTTATTATTTTATAGTCTTAGAATTCTTTAAAACCTACTACTTATTTATGTATAGTATATATGTATAGATAATACACAGTATTTCAGGTATAATCTCAATAATTTTTAGTAAGTGCTGGAAAATCCTCTAAAAAGGGCGGTGGAGGGGGAAGTTCTGGACCTGCACCTTCTACTCCCAGTGGAAAATCAAGTGGTAAAGGCAAATTCAATAGATACAATATACACAAATAATTTATTCAATAAAATATTTTAGGCAATTCTCGTCTTCCACCTATTCCCCATTGCGAAACACCAAGCTGGCAAAAACCAATTACTAATTTTTTTACTGTTGGTACTAGTTCTTCGAGAAGTGGTAAAACAAGTGAGGAAAACTCTAAGCCTGAGGATGGTAAAGTAATAACCAAAGAAAATAATCCTATTAATATGAATAAACATGAGGATTTGGAAACAGATGCAGTTGAAATTGAGGGTAAAAATCAGGAGGAATACCACAATATAAGTGGCATTGAACCACTTGAGAGCGATGAGAAAGAATGACTTCTTCTATAAATAATTTGTTCTCATGTATTTATTAAGCGTATCATCTATCACTTCATGTTTTTGCTTGTATTTTTTTTATACAATAAAATCTAAAATATTTATCTGTAAACAGCTAAATTTAATTAAACCGCTAAAACAAAATTGCGCTAAATTTATTGGTTATTAATATTTGAAAGAAATATTGAACATTTTAAAATTGAAACGATCATAATCAAAAAACTAATCAGAACTAATAAAAAATTCACTCTAGTAGACGCCTTCATAGTATAATTTCTTAATTGTGACATATTTCCAATTCTTCCAATCATATTTGTTAGATACAAACTTGATTAAAAGCAATTACTAATCTTAATAAAATGTTTACAATGATCTGATATTTATGATAATTTAAGAATGCTTAACTGGGTATAATTTATAATTGTTCGCATCACAAGCTTATCTTAAAAGGCGTGTAAGATAAATATTTTTTTATTTGGGAAATTTAAATCTGGATAAACATATGGTCATTTACTTTTTAGGCGATCAGTCACAAAACAAATTAATGACAATGGATATATTATAAATGAATGTCTTATTTTCTTATGGCACATACTTACTGGTAGTAGTGACAAACGGTTATTCGATAAATCCACACTGAAAGCTTTCTTCAACTGGACCTAAAAAATTAGGACAAGTTTTTATTTGTCTGGCAAACGGTTTATCACTTACAATTTCTTTTACTGGCACTTCTTCGAGGTCTGACATACTAAGATCGATTTCGCCGTCCGTAAAACGTTCTTTCACGTTAATTTTTGGTCCCATTTTTGAAGTTTAAGTCTGTGCACCAATTTTAAATTTATCCAATTCTATAACCAAACAAATACACGTCAACAAACAGGCGTCGACACGTCAAACGCTGATAAATGACAATCAGTGATTACATTAAGGCTTTTCGGTTACAGTGGAGTAGTTAACACAACTGTTCCTCTCCATATTTCTTCCTTGTAAATGTAAATGACAGCGCGCATTAGTAATAGTCAGAGCGGCCACATTGTCCTAGTACTATAAATATTTCTATGATTGACATTTAGATAATATGTAATCTGATTAAAATAATAAATATCTAATTCAATCTGATTATATACCCGATCAAATCCGGCTGTACGCTTCGTCTTAGATGGCAGTTAGTTTCGTCTAGACGAAAGTTCTAGTTCTTCTTGAGTACTATTCGTACAAAGGACTATACTATATTAAAATATGTATACGAATATATCAATATTGGAAATCCGCCAATATATGGATACTTTCGCAACATATCAGGAAACTAATCCAGTTAACTACCGCATCATCTTAAATATTTAGATTAGTCAAATAATCAATTGTAACTCGAAAGTCGAAAAATACTGCCAATTTCAAATTATAACTGACAGCTACATCTGATCAGCCAGCGCAATTTTTATTAAATAGTGACCGCTCCATGTACGCTAAATTCGAGTGATACCGTTGAGCCAACTGATTCATGATCGTTCTACAGCGATCAGCTCGAATGAACGCAAGCGTATTTGCTCTTTGGTAGCAGTTTTGGTATATAACCATAACATGTATTCTGTGATAACGAATTTCACCTTAACCTAACATTTGTAAAAATTAAATTATTAAATTAATGAAAAATAATCCAAAATGATTACTTACGAGTTACTGATATTACTAAGAATATTGCCAAAGGTAGTGTAATATTTTAAAGAATGTATACATTAAAGAGATTATACTTTATTTATTGTTTTTTTAGCCCGAATTAAAAACTACATTAAAGAGAACAGCCAATGTTATTTTTGATAGGGGTGGAATTATACGAAAAATAGAAAATTTAGGTACTAGGGATATGCCTTATAAAACAAGTTCTCATGGCGAAGTTCACAACAAAGCAAGGTAAAATTTAAAATTGATTGCATAGAAAATATAATGTTAGGTTTTCAGTTATTATTTATATGAATTCAATGTACCACCAAGTTCTATACATAATCTATTAGATGAATATAGTAGAGATGTAGATGTAATTAGGAGGCGAATTTACAAGAAAAAAGATCAAGAACCATTTGAATGTACATTGCATGAGGAGCTTCAACCACCTCCATACCGTAAAGATGTTCAGAACCTTATAGCAGAAGCACGCAAATTAGATAAGCCCAAATTTAAGTATAATACTGGTCTGGATTATTATCCCTTTCAAAAATAAATATTTGTACGAGCAGTGTATAAGTAGTTAAGGAAAATAAACGATAAAATATGCCATACTTATATTTCATTTGATACAGGGTCCAGCAGAGATGACAATTTTCAAAAATTAATAACTTTTTAATGAAAGTACATTTTTATTTTTTTAAATCATTTGTTACAAGATGCCATTTTGTTATGAAAAACAAAGCAAAAATTAGGAGCGAGAAATAACGTCATCCAAGTGGCGACCATTTTATTGAAAGCAGACCAATTTCAAAAACGTCATTCATCTGCCGTACCTTATATTTACAGTTCTAAGATGTAAGAAAGAAAGTAATATACTCGTATAATTAAGTAATAAGTCGGTTAAAAAGTAATTTTACAAAACATTGTTTTGTAAAATTGCAACAAGGTTCTTCAATTTGGCACCTGCCTACGAGCAAAAAGACAGACTGCATAATAAAAACCAGCTTTGTTCAAAACTACTGCACCATGATAATATAAATTAACTTAAATTGTCAAAAATTTACCACTATATTGCGATGTTCCTTTCTACTTCTTTTACAGTCTTAATATTCAAAGTAAAGTTCGCTTACAGGTTTTATTTTTAATCGTTAAGCTACTTACAGATTACCCACAGAAAGCTACTCTATAATAGAATGATATTCTTGTGTACAGAACGTAGTGCTGGTGCACGATAATCGAACAGAATCTCAACTCCTCACACCTGATGGTCAGAAGAAGTATTCCAACCTTTGTGTTTCTCACGCTTCTCATCTCGTGTTGTAACATAACCTACTATATAATTTGGTTCTCGTAAGTGTTTTGTGGTGATTATTTTTTTTATGCCGAGATTTGTGCAAGTTGTTTTGTACAAAATAAATCGTACCAATTTATTTTAAATAATTTACACGAAAATAAATGTATTTATGGTGACAAAATGGTGCGACGACATAATAATCAATTACCTGAGAATTTGCCTCAAATGCAAAATCTTATTAAAAGAGATTGTAAGTCTTATCATGAAGAATTCATACAACAGTATCAGCATTTCCAAAACACGATAGAGGTATTCCGGTTATCTCCAGAACAGCCAAATAAAACATTGGATAACTTGCTTATGTTTATGGCTCAAATAGCTCATTGTTATCCACAAGAATTGGAGAATTTTCCCCAACAGTTAATTAGTCTTTTACAGAAACATAATACAGTTTTGGACAATACAATACGTATGTCATTATGCCGAGCCCTAATTTTATTGCGAAATAAAAATCTGCTAGCTCCAACAGACCTGCTGGAATTATTTTTTCAGTTGCTACGCTGTCAGGATAAGGGTTTAAGAGCTTTCCTGGAAAACCATATAATAACAGATATAAAAAATCTTAATTCTAAGCACAAAAATGCAAAACTTAATACAAAATTACAAAATTTCATGTTTACAATGTTAAAGGATACAAATGCTAAAGCTGCAAAAATGTCAGTTGATATCATGATAGAATTGTACAAGAAAAATGTTTGGAATGATGCTAAAACTGTAAATGTCATAGCAACTGGATGTTTTTCAAAAGTAACTAAAGTATGTACCAGTATCAATTATGTTTTTAATTATTTATTATAGCACTAGTTTGTAGGTCATGGTAGCATCTTTGAAATTCTTCTTAGGGAAAGATCCTGAAGAAAAGGGTTCTGATGATTCGGACTCTGAAAATGAAATTGATCCTAAGGAAGTTATGATGGCGAATAAGGTTAACAAAAAAACTAGAAAAAGGGAAAAACAATTGAGTAAAGTTAAAAAAATGGCTTCTAAAGCATATAAAAAGAAATCTGCTGCGCCAGGATTTAATTTTTCAGCTATTCATTTAATACATGATCCACAAGGTAAAAATAAAAATATCAAACTTTCTACAATAAGATACCAATTATTATTTACAAATTGGCTAGTATATTGGCATCATATCCAATCGTATTTATATCTTATATAAATATATGGTTGTATGTGATGAATTCTATTAAGCCACTGCCTTACATTTGTTTACCACAAAAAATATTATCTATTATATTTTTCTATTCTAGGCATGGCTGAAAAATTATTCAAACAACTAGAAAGTACCAATAAAAGATTTGAAGTGAAACTAATGATTCTCGATGTTATATCTCGGCTTATTGGGTTGCATAACCTTTTTCTTTTTAATTATTATCCGTACATCCAAAGGTTTATGCAGCCTCATCAACGGGAAGTAACAAGAATTTTACAATTTGCAGCGCAAGCAAGTCACGATCTAGTCCCACCCGACGTAATTGAACCTATGTTAAAAACTTTAGCTAATAATTTCATAACTGAACGAAATTCATCTGATGTAATGTCAATTGGTTTAAATGCGGTAAAAGAAATTTGTGCAAGATGTCCTTTAGCTGTAAATGAAGACTTATTGCAAGATTTGGTGCAATATAAGTCATATCGTGATCGATCTGTAATGATGGCTGCACGATCATTAATACAGTTATTTAGGACTGTAAGGCCCGAACTGTTACATAAGAGAGATAGAGGACGACCCACAGATGCAGCAAAAGAGATTGAACATTTGGATTATGGTAAAATTCATGCAAAAGATTATGTGTCGGGTGCAGAAGTACTACTTAAGGATGACAAAGAAGAAATTGAAATTGATTCAGAGTCTGGATCTGATGATGAGCAATGGATAAATGTTGAACATTCAGACGATGAGGTCCAGGACAGTGAGGAGTCCACAGGCGATGAGGAAGATGAAGCTGAAGAAGAAAATCAGACTGAAAATGAGCAATGCCTAGAAGATAATAATCAAATAGTTCCGAATATTGAAAGAAAAACTCTTAAAGCCAAAAGGAACGTGAATATCACACAAAAGAAAAAAGAAATGGCACAAAGAGTTACTTTGGAAAGAATTTTAACTGACGAAGATTTCAAACGAATTGATCTGGCAAATGTCAGAAAGCAAGTTCAGCATACAAAGAAAAGCCTGAAGAGGAAAATAGAGGAGAACATAATAGATCAGCCATCTGAATTGGTAAAACTCAGTGATATAGAAAACATTTACAAAAAGCGTAAACACGACAAACAGACCAGGATGGAAAGCGTTAGAAAAGGGCAGGCAGACAGAGAAAAATTTGGTTACAAAGATGGAAGAGTGAATGAGCACTGTTCAAAAACAAATAAGGAAAAGAGGAAGAATAAAAACTTTCAAATGATCAGACACAAGGCTCGAGGGAAAGTCAAGAGAAGTTTTAAAGATAAACAAATAGCATTAAGGAATCATTTACTTAAGTTGAAGAAAATGAAATAACAATGACTATTATTATATTGTTTTTGTTTATTAAAATATATTTTTAACAGGAACATTATTACATATATGCACTTTAATTAAAATCACATTTAAAAAAGTTTAAATATATGGAAAGTTATATGATAAGATTCTCTTTTATTCTATTTCCATTTTCAATGTTTTAATAATACACTACTATTATACAAATTCTGATAAAATGTGTTGGCCAAAATATACCAAAGCCAACTAAAAATGTTGCTTATTACTTATTAGCATAGTAATTAGTGCGCATTATGTGCACTTATTCACGTGACTAACCTTTAAACCATGGTTTCAGTATGTAAACTTCAAACAAATTATGTGAACAAAATCAAAATTTGTTCATTTTAAGTTCTAAAGCCCGTTACCTGCACGTATACGCGGTGCGTGATTTGTCCAGTTCGTTGTAGTTCGCAATTCAGAGCTTACAGACTATGCGTTTGTTCACGATTCGTGATGTGCGTTGGCATGTTGGCATGATTCATCATTCGTGTTAATGCGCGGCCTTTGGTATTTGTCAATTTACCGCCTCTAAGAGCGAATTACTGCGAACACACGAATAATCTTTACGAATCGATTTTCAACGAACAAGTCCTTACACACTATTCGCGAATTGCCCACGAATCGCGAATACACGCATAGTCTGTAGCTAGCTTAAATGGAGTACGTCTTAAAACCATAGAAATAAAGGAGATATTTCTGTTTAGACTCGTTATGTAATGTGAAGTACGCATTGTGAACCACAGGACGCATGTAAAATAGAGGTGGGTTGCGATTTCGCAGTCTGCTACTTTGTCACTGCTCCGACTCCAGTCGCAGTCTGCTCTGGTTGAACAAAATCGCTGCGAAATTTAGGAGCAGTTTGTAACATTTGTTGATTGTGTATGACGGGGATCATTAGATGGCGTCGGATAGTGTCCGGCCGGCGCTCGGCGGTCACCCAGGTCACATGCACGTTCGTAAATTTTCGGCGCATGGCAAGTTTTAGGTAGATTAAAATATAAGCACGCAGGAGCAATCGAAAATAGCAGCGCTACAAGGCACCCGGCGGTATCTGTGGCTAATACCTACCTACGAACTGGTGAACTTAAACTGTTCCAATAAATCACTGCTTTTCGTCGCAGTGATACGGCCGGAGCAGGAGCATTTTGCGACTGCTCCGCAAAAATCGCAGACCGCCCCACCTCTAATGTGAACTACTGATGGAAGTCTAGAACTACGCGATCATGAATTTTATTCTGTAAGATATTAATTCTATAGTTTTTTTAGTTTTAGAATTAATAGCACAGATTACCACAGATTTGTCCTCTGTGATTAACAGTTCCTATTGACATTCCGTGGTTCTGTCGGACTTTTAGGTTAAATTTTCTTTCAAACCTTTTGCTCGTAGTTTCAAACACGTTTCAAACGGTAAAGGTACGTGGTCTTCATAGGTTATGGTTGTTGAAAAGCAGTAAAGAAAAACTCAAAGATATAAAGTAACCCTTGTATCCATTTTTCGAGAATGAAATCTCTCTAGTAACTAATTTACGTTTTGTCTATTTATACGCTTGTAATAAGTGCATAGTATTTTGTACATAATTTGCTGATGAAAATGAGAAAAATTGTAATAAACAGGCAGTTGGTGCCTATGAAAGCACATTACTTTCTGTGGAATGCAGGTAGGCTTATAAAGTATATTTTATATTATATTGGCGTAATATATTACTTATTTTAGGAACTGGCCCCGTTGTACCGTTTTTGTCATCATATGCAAGGCAATTGGGGTTTTCCAGCATAGTTGTAGGGCTAATTTATACAATTATGCCAATATGTGGTATGCTGGCAAAACCTCTTTTTGGTGCGTTAGCAGATAGATTTCACTGTCAGAAAAAGATATTTCTTACAGCCCAACTTCTTACGGCCGCAGCCTTTCTAGCAACTTTCTATTCTCCTCAACTTCCCGTCAATCGTGAGGTGCACTTTTCTTGTAGTGATGGATTATCTGTACTTAATACCTACCCAGGAAATTTTGTAGATGAATGCACTATTTTACAAATCCAAAAATCACAAGGCATCAGTAAATGCAGGGTAAGATACAAGTAAACTTTTTTTGTAATACTTCCAATTTCCTTAAATAGTCATTTTGAGTTTATATTTTTGTAGTACCATAAAGCATATTCTTCATTCTTCATTCTTCATTTATAATAGTACCTTTTTTTATGTTCATATTTACCTTAAATAGTACAGTTCTCTGCGATAGTTGCAATTTAACAGAATTTTTAAAGAGTGTTTAAACTTCTATATGCTTAATTTTAATTACATAATTTTATTGTCTGAAGTTATATACAATATATAAACAAAATAAGATTATTTTGTGTATTGTGCTTTTTTGTTATTATTTTCAATCCTCATTGCCCACATGCAATTAAATTATTAAGTTTTCTTAAATTAATTAAAAAAAATACTATTTTTTAAGGACATGCTTATAAATTTTGAATACTTGTTTATAAATTTTGAATTGTTTAAATTTACTGCTGTATAGTACTAATACATTTCTGATGAAAACATTTTCATTTCATCAATTTAGCCAATCAAGAATTTAATATGTATGAGCTATTGTTTTATCATTTAAAATGAATTAATGGCACACATGAAAGTATTCAATGCCAAACCTTTTAATCACTAGTAATGTAATCATAAATTGTGGTTTCACATTGTAAAGATAAGATAAATTTTATTAACAAATCGTTTAAGTAGTTTAGAACTTTAATACCTATGCTTTTTAAATATATAGACTGATAGTCTTATAAATATAGAAATGGATTCTTATGTCTGATATTACATCTACTGCAATTATCGTAGTCACTTTCTTATTTTGATTATTACAGAAAGACGACAAAAATATCCTAAATTCTAGGAAAGTTAAAGAAGGCACTCAATTAATTTGATTAATGTCATTGTTGACTTTATTGTTTGATTATATTTAATCTACCCTAAATTATCTGTACTTGAATATTGATGTATTTAAGTGCATTTAATAGCCATTCTATACATTTAATATTTTCTTCTCTGTATTACAATGTTTAAATTTAAAATAGAAATAAGAAATAGTTGGTGCAAAAAGTATAACACCAGGTCAACATCAACTATTTTTTTATATAAATGAAACTTTTTAATAAAGAAATTACAAAGAAAAAATTAAAATACAAGTTGTTAATATTAAGTAGATGTAAATTCTTTAAGAAGAATGTATTTTTAATGGTACTTAGTTGTATGCTCTAAATTGTAAACTGAAGTAGTTTATACTGAGATTAACGATTCGCTGATTTTCGAGTATTTTTCATTCTTAAAAAAATTCAATCAAAGCCTTCTATTAATTCTACATTTAAAAATGTGTCTTCATCGAGAAAAACTTGAGTCAAATTCGAAATATTTCAGTCCAATATTCTTATATATTAAACACACCTGGTTTGTACGTACTTCTTGGGTATTTTTCGTTTGTTATTGATCACTAAGTGATTTTTTTTTTAAAAATTATTTATTGTATTAAAACTGTAGATTGATGCAAATTTCTTAAACTGAATTATCTAATGGATATCCATTTAGTCATACTGTTTAATTAAACAAAACCTTGCAGATGGACTGTGTTGCAGACGATGAGATGTGGGGGACAATATGCAACGACTGGAAAGTTCCCCATTACTGCAATTCCACAAACTGGAACAACAGATTAGTATTTACAGCTGAAGTGCCTAAATCCCTCACGCAACTTTTTAACCAAACTGTGATATTTAAAATTGGCAATGTAACCCTGGCAAACAGCGGTTATGTTTATCCAAGGTGTATTAATACAAGTATTTCCACTTCCTGTAACGTTGAATGTGATGACTTCAATGTAAATGATCTCATTTCAAAACCTGCCATCGATGGGAATGACGTTTATAGATTGTATGAATTTTGGGTCTTTCTGGTACTTATGATTACTGGATGGGTGGGTCAGGCGATTGCTGTCAGTATAGGCGATGCAATTTGCTTTGAAATGTTAGGTAAGAGAATTATTGAAAAAATTTGACTGTAAGAAATGTTTATGAAGGATGCTATGAAATAAATATTCTCACGAGGTAGTATAGATGTAACAGCAGCAGGCGAACCCTAAAATTATTATTTTAGGGTAGTTCAGCTCTGTATATATTCATAATTATGGAATATGGTCAATAAATAATCAATTTTTTATTAGGAGATAAACCAAACAGATATGGTTATCAACGTTTATTTGGTGCATTGGGATGGGGCATTATTTCTGCGATAACTGGAATTATGATAGATGCTTTTAGCCAAGGACAATCGCAGAAAAATTATATTTCCGCTTTTTATATGGCTGCCGGATTCTTAGTTGTAGATTTCATCGTATCATCCACATTACAGGTAATGAAAACTTGTGAAGAAAATTCAGCTAGTCGTTCATTTTCTCAATAAGAATATTGATAATAAGTAAACTACGTACATATACATAATAAATTAATATTGGTGATATTTTATAAAGCTTGTGGTATTGAAATTTTCTTATTGAACGTTCATTGTATTATTTCCTGAAAGAAAAAATTGTTAATAGTTTTTGGAAACGATATATATTTCTAATACATTTTTCTCTTTTAGTACAAACAACAAAAATTGTCCTCAAGTATCTTCCGGGACGTGGGTCGTCTTTTGGGCGATATCCGTATCATTGTATACATGCTCTGGTGTATATGTGTTGGCATGTGTACCGGTCTAATTTGGCAATTTTTATTTTGGCTGATAGAGGATTTGGCAAAGGCGCAAGGCTGTGTAACCGTAAATTTAGTGAAGACTCTACAAGGTCTCGTAATGGCCATACAGTGTTTGGGAGGCGAGCTTCCCTTCTTCTTCCTGTCGGGGAAGATTCTAAAAAAAATCGGCCACGTGCATACCATGTCTCTCGTCCTTCTAGTATTAGGAATAAGATTGATATATTACTCTGTGCTTGCCAATCCCTGGTGGATTCTGCCGATGGAATTTACAAATGGGTTAACGTTTGGGCTGTTCTTTGCGTGCATGGCTTCTTATGCAAGTATTGTTGCCCCACCAGGAACTGAAGCTACCATGCAAGTGAGTAATGGTTAAATATTAAAATACCCATAACAGACAGAGAAAAATGTATATATAGAACTACTCTCGAATATTGATATATGGATGATAGTGGCTCCAAGAATTAAAAAAGGTCTCAGTTCATTAATCGTCTTAGGATTAATTCTATCAAACATGTTTGCGGTCTGTTTGTACTAAAAATTATTTTTTAGGGAATGGTCGGTGCCGTTTTCGAAGGTATCGGAGTATCGTTTGGAAGTTTTCTGGCCGGCCTGAGCTATAATACTTACAAGGCATTGACATTCCAATTTTTTGGTATTGGATCTCTGGTTGCTTTCGTTTTACACGTGGCGGTGCAATACTTAATAAAGGTGAAAGGTAATAAAACACCAACTAAATCATAAAGTGCATGTATTTCTTTATCGTATACACAATAATATGAAAAATAAAGCTGTGGTTCTATTGAATATTTACGTGATGGTAAAACGTTTAATATTATTCTCTCATTTCTATTCCAATGTCATCACAATATTCCAAGCAGAGTACCGACGAAATTAACAACCTAGAAAGTAAATTTTTCACAAAATTCAATAACCAATTGTAAAGTATCTCATGATTCAACATGTTCTGCTAAAAATGATATTGTAGTGCTTACATTTCATTAACTAATGCTTAGACTGCTTAGAGGCATAGAAGAGAATCTTAAAATTCAAATTACATTCAAGTATTAAAAATATTTTTATTTTCAATCGAGTTTTCCTTTTTATTAAATTTATTAGATAATGTTATTAAATATTAATAACATAATGAACGTCATAATGATTCGTTACTAATAAAAAAATATTTTAACATAAGTTTTCATAAAATTTTACATTGTATTTAAAAAAAAAAACTGTTGGTACATACGTTTTTTGTTACTACGCCAGTAAGAAAACAAGATCTACTCCAGACTCAAGATTAGTCATCAAGATAACAAAGAGACATGCTTTATAAAAGTATTTCTGTTGCTGCAGTAATTATAGAAAGTTCTGAGAACCTTTATTTGCTGTTGCCATGTCATAAATTTCTTACTTATCTTGAAGAATATTCATTTACTTGAGCACCACAGCTTTATTAATTGATTGTATTAACAGTATTTATGTGGTGTAAAAATTTATTTCCCATCTCTACTAATCTATTGGCTTATTTAAGTTAATTTGTGCCAAAATTAATCCTTATAATATCAGTGGTATTATTTTTTTAATGCCTCATTAAAGTAATAAGTAATTATGTTTTATGCTATATAGGTTATTCGAGATCTAAAAAGCGGATAAGTGTCTCGATGAGACTACTTCCAGAACAGGACAAACATTTTAATTACAATACATGTTTTTAAATTTTTCTGTAATATTGTACTATTAAATAATTATTTTTACCTAGTTAAATATTACTGTCTCGCAAGTAATTTCACCTCAATCATTGTATTTGTTAATTTTTACAAAGTAAATTATGCCAAACCCTAATTTACTTTACACTTTTCTCGACTGTTACCTTATTTCTTTAACATATTGTATTGACCATGTCGTTATTAAAATTTAGTAAGTCGTTTCTTTATCGTTTTTATTTTATTTTAACGTTAGATATCGAGGCAAAGTATGCCGCCCCTGTTGAAGGCTTGGAAAAAGTCCAGGACGAAGATCAGCAGGAACTAGCATTTGTCGATTCTTAGCAGAGAAACTTTGAAAATTATATTCGTCTCCAGCTCAATGAGATCTATCTTAAGTTGTAATTGAGGAAATGATGGAACTTTCTCTGGAAGGTAGCCTTCACTAACTGTTCAAAAGACCAGCTTTCACATTTGTTAATCAATAAGGCAGGGAGTGGGTATTAAGGTTGTTACATATTTATAATAATTTATACAATTCAGATCCGATTTACCAAAGATGTGGTAGATCATTTGGTAAAGTAATTGTTTAAAATAATAACCTTACTGCGCTTATAGATCCCTAAAGTAAGCCAGGCGATTTCATGGGGCACTTTACAATTTTAATTGCTTTGTTTGTTTGTTTGTTTGGCTCTTTCTTATTATTGAGATATTAATTCAAATTTATTTACAATATCTAGTCTTTTATTTTTTATTTTCATGGGTAATGGTGTAGAAGTTATATCCTCTACACCATTACCAACATTATCAAAAGAAAAAAATCGTATCCATATACTGAAAAGGCAGTAAGTCCATTTTTCCACATTCATATTATTCTAAACAGTAATTATTATTATACTACTGGTTACTGGTGTACAATTATAAATTTTTAATGTTTCTTGTATTCAAAAATTATAAAAATATATTTTTCCATACGATAGATGAATAGATATGTTGCAATTTTAAAGATCAGTGCCGCTAATTTACTCTTTTTCTTGTATAATATAGTCAAAACTTCAAAGGTTACGTATTTATTTAACGATACATATTTTCCTGTCGTAGAGCACTTTCCATTCCATTTCACTTTGCTCTTACGTATTATATTAGATGTGTTCTGTGCCATGACTTGCAAGTTCTCGTATTTTGTACCGCATTAATCAGTTTTCATATATTTATGTTTGGATATATATCAAGAGATCTGCCTTGACCTATGAATCTGTATTTGTTTCTAAAATCTGTGCGGAATATAAAATAATGGCATGTTTCCAAAAAATGCTACCAAGAATGATACAATATCACACACTGTTTGAAGAAATACGCGGTAAAAATCTATTTACCTCCAAATATCCAAATGGATTTAATTTCGTATTACTTTCATATTTACCTGCTTCATAGGTGACATTAACATTTCCTTAAAAAAAATTCCACATTTCTATAAATTTGATGGCATTTTTAGGGCACAGGCTATAAAATAAAAGTAGTAAAAAATTGTACAGTAAAGTAGATTAGGTGATTGAAATGAACATTGTAGTTCTTAATAGTTGATGTGGACAACTAAAAAAATAATGCACGGAATTTTTCACACAAAAATGAATAAAAACCTAAAAAAAATAGGAAAATTAGAAAAGTAAATGTTAATTCGCTAACTTACCTGGACAGTATTCTATTCAGATCTGCTCTGATCAATGCATAAATCTCAACTAAAGCCGTGAATTTGGGTTCCACGACACTGCAATAAATTATAATCGGTTAAGATTTTTATACATTGATAATAGTTTATCTGTAGCTCCATTACTGTTTTATCTTTTGTTATTTCATGCATGAAATATCATTGTTAATCCTATTTATTTTCACATGTGATAAACAAGACAATATAATTGTCTCTAAATAACATTGTACTCAACAACTGTACTTCAGTACTCCTTGTACTAGCATCGTGTAGTAGGTTCCTTTTTAGTTTGTGATAGAATTTCTTCAAGGCTGTCTATTGTAACGTGTTACGTTAGTTTCTTTTATACGTAGATCGATGTTTACCAAAATAAGATTAGAACAATTACAAAATTGATTAGAACAGTAAATATTTGTACTTCATCTGATATCGAGGTCGATAAATTAACTGTTCTGTAACCCTGTGTAAAATTTTATAATTTAAAATATACTCTTGAAGTAAACGTCTGTCCGTAATGAAACGAAATAGTATTTGGTTAGCAGAAATTAGTTTTGTTTGTTGTTTTGATGTTCTGTTTGGGGAGATTTAAGTTTTGTTTAAGGGTGTTTTATTTCGTGGTTTTATGTCTTGGATTTGATTGACAATAAAACATGTTGAAAATGTTTACATAATTTTTTTACGTGTCCTCCCCCGTTTCCCTGCTCCCTTCTAACAAAAAAATTATTACACAACAATTCGGCCTTTTTCTTGAGGGTACAGAATGATGTTGACATATTTTGATGAAAGATAGTAATAAAATTCACGTTATACAGTGGTTTCGTAAAGTAATGAATAAATTCGTTAAAAATTCAAAGAATATCTGTTAGGGTAAATTCTCACCCTTCAAAATGAATTTTTAGTTGTGCACTTTTTTAAACAATTAATACATACAAGGTGATTTGTATAGGAGGTATGACATCATCAATATTATTTTATAACGACCCCTTTTTCACAGAATGTGAAACAGCACAGTTTTTTATATACGCTATGGCATTAATTACATTAGCTTGAGTATAGGTTAGATAAAAAAAAAAGATTTCAAAATATCAAATTTAATGGTTATTCTAAAAATCAACCAAAATAAATGATCAAATTGTGCAGCATTGGCTGCCTGACTAGCCAAATCGATTAATAAATTCTTTTTGAATATGGTGAATAACATCAGGAAGTACAATACTATATGTTGTATGAAATAACGAATTCTTACTTTTAAATCTAAATTCTCTGGTCTAGTAACGTTTGTTGTCGGTACTTTGCTTTTTAAGTATCCCCACAAAAAGCCATCAAAGGGTGTCAAATCTTAATGACAAAGTCTTACTTGATAAACACTGCTTTTGTCAAAAACAAAAAAGAAGAAATATATTCTTAAATAACTTCAAACGCCAAGAAAACTATTTGACGAAGCACAATTTCAAGTTTTTATGTGACAGTATTAAAAAAAAAAACCAGTCTCTAAGGCTACTGTCAGGCAACTAACGAATCACAATTTGAACATTTGTTTTAGTTGATTTTTTGAATAATGTCATTAAATTCGATCCGATAGGACTTAAACCTTGACGAAGTTCTAGTGCAAACTGGAACGGGTGGGTCGGCTTGCGCGTTTTAATGATTTAAGGAGCCGTACCATAGGTTTAACCATAGTGGGGGGGTCCTTATTGAAAAACCAGACTAAGACAAGTCCCTGAAGGAGGGCAGCAGCTCTTTCAGTAGTCATAGTGGCAGAAACCGTGGGGGTTGGTATGGTGCTATGACACACACGACTGCGATGTGGAAGGCAAGAGGAAACCACCACATTATAATCCTCAGAACAGCTAGCAGAAAGCTTATCCTAAATTAATGATGGCGTCTCCTGGGACAAAAAACTCCGGAGGTAAAATAGTCCTCCGTTCGGATCTCCGGGCGAGGACTGTTCCGGGAGACGTGATCGAGTGCAATAGTAGGGTTAGTAAGAAGTGTAGCATTTCACGAGTCGGAGCGTGGAATGTCATAAGCATGAGACAGGCAGGGAAGCTAGAAAATCTGAAGATAGAAATGGATAGGTTAGGATTAGATATAGTAGGTATAAGTGAGATGCGCTGGCCGGAAGTAGGAGATTTTTGGAGCGGTGACTATAGGGTAATACACACAGGATCGGTAAATGGAAACGCGGGAGTAGGGATCGTTATGCGGAAGAACGCAGGACAGTGTGTAGATAGCTACCTACAATACAGCGAGAGAGTAATGATGGTTAGGTTAGATTCGAAGCCAGTGGAAACAGTAATAGTGCAAGTATACATGCCTACTTCTAGCCACAGCGAGGAAGAGTTAGAAGCCGTTTATTCGGACATAGAGCAGGTAATAGGATTTGTGAAGGGTCATGAAAATTTAATAGTAGTAGGAGATTTTAACGCAGTCGTAGGTGAGGGGAAAGAAGGAGAATTTGTAGGGCCTTATGGATTAGGAAACAGAAACGAGAGAGGTAGCAGACTGATAGAATTCTGTGAGAAGCACAAGATGGTAGTCGCGAACACATTGTTCAAGAATCACGTTAGGAGGCGGTACACATGGAAAATGCCAGGAGGGATAGACAGGTATCAGATAGACTACATTCTGGTTAGGAAGAGATTTAGAAATCAAGTAAAAGACTGTAAGAGTTATCCAGGAGCAGATGTAGACAGCGACCACAACTTGGTAGTCATGAAAGCTAGATTAAAGTTCAAAAATCTGAAAACCCGGAAGGATAAGAAACGTATAAATGTAGACATATTGAGGGATCAGAATATGAAAGATAAGTTCCAGGAGAAAACAGATCAGTTAATAAATAAAGCGAGTAAGGACGAAATCAAGAACGCAGAAACTGAGTGGGAGGGTATCAAGAATAGTCTAGATTCCGCGGCTACGGACGTTTTAGGACACGATAAAAGGGAAGCTAGGAAGCCCTGGATAACGGACGAAATCTTAAACTTAATGCAAAAGAGACGAGACTACAAAAACAGACGAGACGAAGAAGGACTGAAAACGTATAAGGCAATAAAGTGGGAAATCATTAGAAAATGTAGAAAAGCGAAAGAACAATGGATAGAGGAGAAATGCAAAGAAGTAGAAGATAAGTTGCAAGTAGGTAAGACCGATGAGGCTTACAAAATAATTAAGAGGAACTTCAGGGATATAGGAACAATAAGTAGAAATGTTAGGAGTCAATCGGGGGACATACTGATAGGAAGAGAGGAGAAAGCGGATAGATGGAAGCAGTACTTAGGAAATTTATACGAGGGTCAGGAATTAGGAGAGATATTAGAGGAAGAATCTAGCATCGATAGGGAAGATTTAGGAAAACCTATATTGAGAGAGGAATTTGAAATAGCACTAAGGGGGCTAAAGAATAATAGAGCGCCGGGTGTAGATAAAATACAGGCGGAAATTTTGAAATGTGCGGGACAGAAAGTAGTAAATAAGATGTTTGAACTGGTAAAATACATATACGAAACGGGCGAGATGCCGGAGGATTATAAGAGGAACATTATCGTTACTATACCGAAAAAGAGAGGAGCTGACAAATGCGAGAACTTTAGAACGATTAGCCTAACTTCCCATGCGTCAAAAATCCTAACTAGAATAGTGCAGAAGAGGATGGAAAATAGAGCGGGGGAAATACTAGGAGAAGACCAATTCGGGTTTAGGCGAAACAGGGGAACTGGCGAAGCTATTCTAGCGCTAAGAGTAATGTTAGAGAAAACAATAGAAAAAGGAAAGAACGCTTATATAGGATTTGTAGATTTAGAAAAAGCTTTTGATAACGTAAGATGGGAAAAAATGTTCGAGATACTAAAGAGCGCGGGAATGAAGTATAGAGATAGGAGAGTAGTACACAATCTATACATAGAGCAAACTGCTGTTATAGAAGTAGAAGGGGAGGAAAGGGAAGTAGGTATTAGGAAAGGCAAGGATGTACGCTATCACCACTAATTTTTAATCTGTACATCGAAGAGGCGATTAATGTGGTAAAAGATAGAGTGGATTTCGGGATTAAAGTACAGGGACAGAAACTAAAAATGCTGAGATTCGCGGATGATATAGCAGTATTAGCATCTAGTAAGGAGGAACTAGAATCAGCATTGAACGAAATGGAGGCAGTGTTGACAGAGGAATACGGAATGAGGGTGAATAAAAACAAAACTAAAGTGTTAGTGTGCAGAGGGCGCGAGAGCAGAGCAAAAACGAAAGTACAAATTAATAATGAAAGATTGCAGGAAGTTAAAGACTTCACTTATTTAGGAAGTAAAATAAATTGGGATGGAAGAAGCGATAAAGACATAAAACAAAGAATAGCGCAGGGTCGAGTAGCTTTTAACAAAAAGAAAGCACTTTTATGCTCGGGGGTAATAAACTTGGAAACAAGGAAGAGATTTTTGAAAACATATGTATGGAGCACGGCACTTTACGGCTGCGAAACCTGGACGGTAGGGGAAGCAAGTAGGAAGAAATTAGAAGCTTTTGAGATGTGGTGTTACCGAAGAATGATGAAAATACCATGGACTGATAGGGTTAGAAACGAAGAAGTATTGGAGAAAGTCGGCGAGAAAAGGAGTATGAGGAAAAACTTAAAGAAGAGAAGAGATAGAATGGTAGGCCACTTGCTGAGACATGGGGGAATAGTCCGCGATATTTTGGAGGCAGAAATAGGAGTGAAGAAAGGCAGAGGTAGGCCTAGATTAGACTACTGCTCGCAAATAGTAAGGGATGTAGGTTGTAGCACAATTAGCGAAATGCGTAGGTTAGCACAAGATAGGAGAAGCTGGAGGTTAGCGTCCAACCAGTCTTAGGACTGATGACCTAATGATGATGATGATGATGTCATTAAATTTGGTATTTTGAAATTGCACAATCGTTTTTTCTTCATTTTTTTTTTTTGTCTAACCTATACTCGGGCTAATGTATTTGTCGCTGTAGCGTATGTAAATAAATGTGCTGTTATTTAAAAATATGAGCAACCGAAAGTAAAATTTGGCGCATCAGAGAATTTTTCCCAAAGTTATTCCTTGAATTTTTAACGAATTTATTCATTAATTTACGAAGACACTGTATACAAATTACAAAAAAAAAAATACTTTACAAAGAAAATTATGTTTTAAAGCCTAGTAATATGTGGTGCAAATTTCGCATTCACTATTGGATACAAACTGGATAAAGAAAGATGAAAATTGTCAATTAAATTTTCGTAAGACGTATGTTTGTATTTTTTTATTGTGCTAAACTGTTATTTTAAGCTGTAAATATTAATTACCTAATGATCAGTAGAATTCGTCTTTTACAGAAATTTGGATGGTGAAATAAAATCTGAGACAAAGCAAGCAAACGCCTTCTGAATCAAATTAAAACTTATGATTGCCTTAATAGCAAATCGAATGAAGGAATATTTAAATCCACAAATTGGATTTAAAAAAAAATAAATAAAAAGGCTATAACTAGATACAATGCGTGAGTTTGGAAAACTGTGAATAAACATTTTAATTTTTGTTAAGGCTGGGTACATTCATTTATAATAAATATATCATTTACTGTAATAATATAAATATAATGGCATCTGGTACGGTAACCTAACAAATTTTATTTGTTACTTCATTCTTTTATATAATACAATATCTCGCAAATTGATATAAATTATTTTATATCAATTTGCGAGATATTCTGGTTTTGCGATTTCTCTCTTTGAAAGGGGCGAAAGGCTTCCACGATCATTTGTGTTATGTATTATACAATTACATTTTCAAGGATCTTTAAAGTTATAAGGGAAAACATCAGTTCAGATATATGGAAACAGGATTAACACGTTAACAGGACAAATTGCATTAAAGCAACTAACATTACGTTAATATTATCTTTGTTGGTATTCATAAACAGGAATATTATACAGGTTTGGTGTCAGAGAATGTCTCTGAATACCCGAATTGTAACTAATCTATAAGTTGAAAGATGTTTATAACACTAATAAAGTTATGGAATTTCTAGCCTATTGACGTACCTACTTTAATTTTTAACATCTATTATATTTTGTAAATATGACATCACTTGCTATATTTTTAAATATACGAATAACTATTTTTATTTTAAGATAGTGACTTTTTCGAGTACCGTGTAATTCACCCACGTTAGGATATAATTTGGAACGTTTGAATCCATATGCAGACTTTTTAAATTATATTATTTTACAAACACCAAAGTTTATTTTTGACATCAAAAGCGTTTGAAAATAATTTTTAACATCCAAAGTTAGTATAATGCAGCTTTTTTATAAAAGAAAAACACTACAATTACAAATACTAAAAAAATAAAGTTTTAAAACCTTAAAACGGACTTTTCCGCACGTAGTACATCTCTATCTCGAAATTGAGTGGCCAAGAAAAAATAAACCAACACATAAATGCAGAATATGTGTTTTATGCGACAGTTTTACTTTTTTCAAATAGTTCACCCTCGTGCATTCTCGTGACCCACGAACAGGGTGGGGTGTGTCTTATCCACCTCAAAAGCAATTGATGTCGTCTGGTAGAGGTCCCTAATCAGAATCAGTCGAAATCTGATCGACCCGACACGATTTAATTGAGTGATCGTGCTAACAAATAAATTTCTTAAATAATTCACCATTGTGCTTCCTCATGACCCATGAACATGGTAAAGTGTGTTCTATCCACCTCAAAATCAATATATGCGTCGTCTGGGAGACGTTCCCTATCCGAATCATTCAAAACCCGATCGATCCGACATGATTTAGTTGAGTTATCGTGTTAACAAAAAAAAATTCTCAAATAGTCCACCATCGTGCTTTCTCATGACCCTTGGACAGGGTCGGGTGTGTCCTATCCACCTCAAAATCAATAGGTGTCATCTGGGAGACGTCACCGATCAGAATTAGTCAAAACACGATCGATCCGACAGTTATCGTGCTAATAAAAAAAATTCTCAATAAGACCCAAGGGAGGGGGTGGTGTGTGCTATGCACCTCAAAATCAATAGGTGTCATCTAGGAGGGGATGTCCCCGATCAGAATCAGTCAAAACCCGATCGATCCGACACGATTTAGTTGAGTTATCGTGCTAACAAGAAATGCCGACGACGACGACACACACACAGCAAAAAAATTTTAAAAACCATTTTTTTGTTTTGTTTTTAGGTCGGCAAATGAAAAATAAACCCAAAAAAAATTTGTTTTTTCACTTTTTCTTTACACGATTACATAATGTTTCCGCTTATAGTAGAGTGCGGAAAAGTAATAGGTTATTTTATTAAATCGTCGTAAATAAGGTTTGATAAATGTATTTTATTCTTATTACCTTATTTTATTCTTAATAATTCGCGTGTTACCTACAGTATGTTATTTATCTATAATTCAATTCATATCTTATATACTTGTAACTCCCGAGTAAATACAATTAAATAAGAAGTATGGGAATCATTTTATAATATACCTAGTGTATTATAAAAATTGGTATGTGCCCAGGTACATCCAAGTACATAGAAACATAATAGGATACCTAGCCCCATTCGTAGTGCATTTAACTGTTAATTCATCAGCACATCATATCACCCGCAATGGCATTCCACCTCCCCGCTACATTAATACGTAAGCACAAGTTTATTCCAAAAGTAACGCATGCGTTAGTATAGTGGAACACAATTTGAATAGTTTTAATTGAGAAATTTTAACGAACACAACTGCAATCTGTTAGAGTGCTTCTTTATTCAATCAGTATTTGTTACATATTTCCAGTCTCACAAACATTACCTATATAAAACCATGTTTGACGATATCCGAAGAAAGGTCAGTATATACATTATATATATACCTATTGTACGTCGATTTATATACGACTATATCACGATCTATATACACATCTATATAGTTGGTATGTTGATACTCATTTATATAATCATTAGTTGATTAAAAAGTCAGTGGAAATTCTATTTTCACTTTTTAATGAGATAGGTCATGGGTACCGCATATACATATACTTACTTACATTTATGTCGTCATTAGATATCCATTATCTACCAAAAAATAGTTTTATGTCACTCTTAATACGAACGGGATACATCAATTTGTTTAATTTAGTTGCAATATTAATTTATATTAATTTTCAGATGTACATAGGTACAAGGTTTAATATTACACGTGAAAATAAATGTGTTCGACGTTTTAAAAATAAATCGTTTTGATTCATACTCGCGGTGGGTGGTATAAACATAACATGTCTCAATATTTACATACGTTTGTTCATAAAAATGTGCATCTTCCGAATATATTTATATAAAAAGTTACATTCCAATAACATGTTTTATTGTTAGATAATAATTTGACAAATATTAAATAAATATTATGGTGTAGTTACACCTGTTATGTGTATGTTTTAAATTCTCAGCAAGACCAATGATATATTTTATCTTAAATTATATAATTTTACAATTAAATTAATTGTATATAATGGTTTAATTGACATTTAAATGAGCTAGGATATAAATAATTCTAGTGACTTTATTTATTTATAGATCATCACGGCGCGGTGGATAGGTTATCGTGTTCGTTATAAATAATAAGAGAAATCCATTCAGAAATTTGCAATTATAGTAAACTTTTTCGAAAAACCTATTTTAAGTTATCGTATTTAAGTTTTTCATACACATTTTTAATTTTTTATAACCCGTGAAATTAAAAAATTTGTTACAAAGTAAAAAACTCGGGATTTTCTAGAATGCACCATTTAAAAATTATATATTTCCAAAATTCATAGGTAGATAGATGAATACAAGATTTTTTTTTAATTTGTATTAATTGTCACTACATATTATATTTGACATATACACGCAAACCTAAAGAAATATACTTCGAAGAGATTGTTATACATATATAGAAAAGTCCATATATGTATAACATTTATAGTAATATCCCAGGAAAGCGGGGCATTAAAGTTGCATTATAAAATTTCTTGCGAAACAACTGTGATATTCTCAATGGAATATCGAGTGCCGATATATACCGAGTTGAGTATACACTGTAATTTAATAAGTTCATACTCCTAATTTGCGCAGTTATAATGGTGGTTTACTTCAATTTGTACTTGAATCAATCTTCAATTCGTAAAAGTACCTTTGTTTTCTGAAACAAATTGTAGCAATCTGATCTACCCCGACCCTATGCAAATTAACACGTCTATGTACATATGTATATAGGTATGTGTAGGTATATTGTAAATATGTACATCTCTGTCTTCAAAATTGTCATAAAAATATCACATAAGTATATTTTTTTTATTTTTTTATTTACATTTATATATATATATATATATATATATATATATATATATATATATATATATATATATATATATAAATGTAAATAAAATGTCTATAGTTAGCACTGATATTTTCTAATTGAGTTATGGCAAGTTATGACTCGATTTGACCTATCAAATCAACCTAATTGTTAAATAAATCGTATCTAAAAAAATACGTTTAACAACTCTACCATTTATTGTTACTTTTGGCAATCCACTATGAAGAAAGTGCATGAATCATATCTTTTAAATATCTTAACACTCACCGCTTGTTATATTCCTGCAAAGTATTACTCAGTGCCGTCCACAAATATTTTTGAATAATTTAAATAACAAAGTATGTATATATGTTTCGTACCTACCCACATATAACATGTATTATTACCTCCATCATACCCGAAATTTGAATACATAGTTACAATTATTGATATAAAATTATATCGAATACTCCTTTAATCTATATTATGGATAACAAGAAATATATTTGGTTATTATACGAGTTGGCTCTTAATAATACGATAAAAATAAAGTAAATTAAAAATGGCGCGATCATACATGTACATTTTTTTCGTCAGATTCTGGATACAGTTATTTAACATGGACAAATTAATATAAAACGATTCGTAAATTTAAGATGTATATTATGAATATTTAGGATTTATACAAGCATTATATTTGTAGTAAAAATACATATAAATTGTGTCTGTAGGATTTATTCGTTGTTAAAATATAACAAAGTAAATGCAACGAATTTCATGAATAAAAATTTAATTCCACATTTATTTTTAGTTTGAAACTGATGGGTACGTGATAATGGAAGGATTCTTCTCGCCAGATGAAGTTGAGAAAATGAAAAAGGAAGCTGAACAACTCATAACAAATATGCCGGACGAATCAAATAGGACTGTTTTTAGTACTGTGGACGCAGAATCCAAACAGGTAAATTAAATGTCATCCGAAAACGCGAGTTATATAAACCACCGTGTAATAATGTATAAGTAGTTCCCTATATAAATAAATGCAAGTTTTGCATTATATAACTTATAAATAAAAGTATTTGCTATTGTTCTAACTAGTGCGTAGTTAATCATTCATTACCTTTGTAACAATAATTACGTTTTCAAGTTAAATTTGAACATTAAGGTTTTTGTAAATTAAAATCATTTTTTAAAAATCAACCTCGCTCTGTTTTAAAATTTTGAGCCGAGTGCGTATATTTGAAAATAAAAATAAAATTGCAATTTCTATCGTTTTCATGTTTTAGAGTAAAGACAAATATTTCATAGAGAGTGGAGATAAGATAAGTTATTTTTATGAAGCAGGTGCTATAGGGCCCAAAGGAGAATTATTAGTTGAACCTCATTTATCGTTAAACAAAATTGGCCATGCTCTTCACGTTTTAAACCCAGTTTTTAGAAAATTCACTTTTGACGAACGAGTAAAAGAAACTGCTTACCAACTGGGCTTCGAGGATCCTGTTATACCACAGAGCATGTACATTTTCAAAAATCCGGGCACTGGAAGTGAAGGTGAGCGATTTAATAAATTTATGTGATTAAAAATAAATAACCTTTCTTATGTGTCTGAATTTACATTGTCGTTTATCACTTTAATGTATGTAAATGGACATATAGAATCTAGTCTAATCGATAAAGCAAAAACTGCAAGAAGAAACAGATTAATTAAATCTTTATTGATTCGTTATAATTTTTAGTTGTTGCCCATCAAGATGGATCTTACTTATATACAGAGCCAATGAGGCTAGCTGGATTTTGGATAGCATTAGAAGACTCTACAATTGAAAACGGCTGTCTATGGTTTGCACGGGGTTCACACCAAGGTGGTATCCACAGAAGATACATTAGGAACCCCGATAAAACTTCAGAAGATTTTCTTATCTATACTTCGCCAGCTCCATATTATCAAAAAAGTAATTTCACAGCAGTTCCAGTGCCGAAAGGTTAATATTTTCATGATAAATCTATAATTTCCACTGTGTACAATATTTTGATTTTAGGAACTTGTATCTTAATTCATGGGCAAGTAGTACATTTCAGTGAAGCTAATAAGTCGGCAAAATCAAGACATGCTTACACTTTTCATATCGTCGAACAAAAGAATACTGACTATTCTAAAGATAATTGGTTGCAACCTGGGGAAAAACCCTTCCTGAGTTTATATAAAAATTAACTTTACACGCCATTTTAATCATAAATTGTTATAGTATGTAAGTATAGTATGCAATTAATTGTTTTATTATATTTTATATTTTAGCAGGTACCACTATTTTAATTAGTTTTTGTAACGTACCTTAGTCATATGTAACAAAATTTAATAAATATATTTTTCATAAAATGTTTATTACTATAATTCGTAATTTCTCTATTGTCTATTACACTTTCTACAGGTGGCGCTTCTGTAACGAAATCGACATCATGTTGTATTATAGTTTAGGGAAATTACATATATTTTTTTGAAATGAAAATCAAATAAACCGTTTCAGAGTTTAATAGAATCACTTGAGGTTTGACCTGGGATTGTGTCCCACACACATATGTATATGGCTTTATAAATCAGTCGCCTAGATGCAAAACCCAACAAGTCACCCTTTCCTCAAAAATGAGATTGTTATGGCAATAGATTAAAAATGTAAATGCCGACATGGTCCAAGGAAATTTTTACAACAAATTCTAACAATTCAAAAGTAATCTGAGTTTAAAATTTCATCTCAGATGCAAAACCCGACATATCTCTTGCGGTCTTATATGCGAAGGTACATTTCCAATGAACCAATACGAGCTAAATATTTCATCACGTAATGCAGTTTAATTTGTAGATTTTGTCAGATGAATAACGTGTGTGATGGATGTGGGGCACAAAACAAAAATTCTACTATCATTGGTATGTTGAGTTATTGGCTACAATTTCAAGCTCTTCCACATGCAGAGAAAATAGAGTTGCTCTTTCCGGTTGTTGGGCATTCTTATATTCCCCCCGATGGCGTTTCTGGTCAAATTGAAAAAATCTATAAGAAGAAAATGGAAGTTGTTCATCCAAAAGAGTACAACAGTATGATCAAAAAGTTTGTTACTGCTCACGAAATTGGAAAAGCCTTTGTAATCAGGGATTGGAGACGTGAAACTCAAAATGTTTTAAAACAACCAGGATATTGACACTTTAAATTTCAACCTTCAAAAAGGATAATCATTGTTAAAAAAATTACTTAACTTTAATTAATACACCTCTTGTAAGCGGCGAAGCATTTTACATGAATGAAAATATTATAAGAACATTCAAAAGCTTATGTAAAAGAGGAAAAACATTTTGCAAATGGAACCAAAGGAATTGAAAATTGGAGTTCTGATTAATAGACAAGAAAAAAAATATAACGAAACTATTAGAGAAACACTATGGGAAGGAATGGGAAAAAGATGCCTTAATTTTTTTTCGAGAAGCTTTCCAAAATGTTTCAGATGGAGGACAAGCAGTCGAAGAAGAGGGTAACTGCGAAGAGGAATCAGTTGCTTTTGGCATTTGAAAATGTATTTTATGTTGTTTGATAATAATGAGAAATAACATTTATTTTCAAACAGAATTAGGTGCAAAAATCGACATGTCCATTCTATTTCCCAATTTTGAGGGTCATATGGATGCTTCTGATTTCTAAACTATGATTTGTTATCATTTAAAAATAATGATAACCCATTTTTCGAAATTTGGTCACTGCATTCAATTGAATAAAAATGTTACGTTTTTATTAATTATCTCATATTATGTTTGTCTGGACTTGTCGGGTTTTGCATCTAGGCGACTGAAATATAAATAGAGTACAGGTATTTATCAAAGAATTCCTTCTCACCAACCCTTATCCCCCATCCGGACGACTCGGGACAGAGATATAAATCTTTGGACGGTAATAACTAATCAATCACTGTTCTGTTAGTTTCTCAAACATCTGCTAGATAGTGCTTGTTATCCAAGGAAATATATGTTAGTTGGTAGTACTAATCTTACTAAATTTAAATAACTGGAAAGGATTTTTCCTAACCTAGCATTTTGATACCTAACCTATTCGATAAAGAAAAATATGATAAGAAAATGTTCGACATAGTAACAACGAGTGTGTATTTTATATGGACTACTGTATATTACTGTTTATACTTGAGTTATAAAACAGGACAATTTTTGGTAGGCATTATTGGTGTATTACTCGAAAACGTGTTTATCATTATTAATAACTTTCTGGAACTACTTATTATATTCCTAGAAGCGTTTACGATATTTTTTCAAGATGTAGTTCAGTGTGTTCAACAACTATGTAGAAGTGTGTCTTATTTAACGGAAGTTATTATCGGAGGAATATCAACCGTGTTATGTGATATTAATAATATGGTTACCAATTTGATAACAACTGTAATAGCTGGCTATAACTTTGTACAGAATTGTATCTTAAATGTGGGGACTGTGATAGGACAAACATTTATTTTTATAAAACGTTTGGTAGTACTTTTTGGTTCAGGAGTATGGTTTTCAGTTACATTTATACCTTTACTTGTAGTTTATTTAGGAACATTATGCACCTATTATTTAGGTCAATTATTAGAAGAGATAAAAGATTCAATATGTACAGGTGTGTTGGTTATGGGAAATATGTCAAAGCATTTTTATGAATTCATAACCGACGTACCTGCCGAATCTATAGCTGGTATTGCCATTGCAATCTGTCTGGCCTATATCATGGCACAATTCCATATTATTTTATATTCATATATGTATAACCAATTTAAAAATGTGTGTCAATATATTCAACATAGATTTCGTAGAGGAAGAACTTTTCCGCAGGCAATGCCTAGAGTGAGAACCTCACCAAGAATGAGACCTCAAATTCGGGAAGATCTAAATTCGTCAAGATTATCAAAAATGGGACATCCAGTGGATGAACGATACTGCGTTATTTGTCAAGAGAGAATAAAATGTATTTTAGTATTACCATGTCGGCACGTATGCATGTGCAATGAGTGCAGCGTTAGGCTACAGCTTTACAATAACACTTGTCCCATTTGCCGAAATGACATAGAGAGTACGATGAAAATATTTGTTTGATTAAATCATCCCATAGTACATAAAAAATTGTTATCAAAGCGTTATCGTTGCTTGTCAAAGAAACATTTGTATTTACCTAATCAGAATTTTGTATATTAACATCTGGTAAGCATACAATTTATACTTAAATTAAAAACATTAAAGAACATATCTGAGCATTATTCAATTTTCATGGGCACGATTACTTTCGAGTATAGGTGCTGCTGGTCAGTAATATGAAAAAGTGTGAGATTTCTGCATAGAAGGAAAAGTGAGGGCAGCATTTGGCTACTTATTTAGACTAGGTCATTTACTGCGCACCTCATGGGCAGTTTTATAATTATACAATTTATTATATAAGAATAGACATTTATTTGCAATATTAAACTAATTTCCATCTTTTTTTCCTCAATTAATGCATAATTTAAAATATTAACGGATAAGCATGTAACTATAGAGTAATGGCTACATATTGTAGTAAAAATATAAATGATGTTCAAATAAATTTAGAACAGTTCCTTTAACAAGAGTTAAAGTTCAAAATATTGTAGTCCCCGTCATCATAGTGGCAGAATTTTATTCTATAATTTCGAGATGTTTGAAGATGCTCGCCAACATCGATGAAATAAAACATCATACAAGTGTTTTTAGATTTATTTTTTAACAATTCTTCTTCTATTAAGTTATATTTACACAGTTGACGGTCGTTGAAGAACAATATGGGTAATAAATAACGAAATTTTATTTCATGTTAATTTTAATAAAAGTTGCTTCTTAAGGTTCAAAAATGCACCGTTTCTATCAATTTCCCTAAAAAAAAAAAAAAAAAAAAAAACAATAATAATATAACCTTATTTGTTTAGTAAAAAACAAATCTTTAAATCTTTTACCTTTGCATGAATACCCTCAACGTATCCTTTGTACTTTCTGGAAGAAAGTTCTTCTTCGCGATGTTACTCAAGGCATAGAAGCAACCATCTAAACCCCATGTGATTTTGAATTTTTTATCCTCGCTCTGCAAGAAAGATCTATCATTGAAAAGTTTTAAAGCCATAGAAGAAATAAATGATTTATATTTACTTGAAAAATGTACAATTAAAATATAATTTTATTATGGGGAAAATCTGTTTTTAGTACTGTGAACGGCGTCTTACCTTTATTAAACCTAAACATACCAAGATGGAATTATTTACAATTGACGTCTTGTCCGTGTGCGTCGACCAAATAAACAAGTCTCTGCACAGCAGTTCGACGCATTTTAGCGATGATTCAGAGACTTCCGCATTTGGGTTATTACTTAATGACGCAACTTTCATCAAAATTGAGACAAAATCGTTGATACAGATATCGCTGCTCTTCTGAAATGTAATATTCATTTATTAAATTACATACAAGAATTTATATCTACCTTGGCTCTCTTGAGCAAGATGTCCAATCTGTTGTTTCCTAGAGCCATGAAATTATGAGGACTTGGTGCTGCAAGAAAATCATCAACGGTTGTCCTTGGCGATTTTATGACTTCAGCAACTTCTTCATCGCTCTCTTCACTCTCTTCCTCTTCCTCCTCAGTCTCCGTTTCCTCCTCTTCGCTGTCTTCGGACTCGTCATCTTCTAAACTCCCCAGCATATTCAATTTTCCCATCTCCTTCAACCTCCTTTTCAACTCTTTTCTCCCCTCAGTACCGAACTGGTTACCGTCGAGCACTAAACTCTTCAATCTACTCTTGTTTGCCATCGCACAGGCCAGTTGGAAAGCTCCCTTTTTCTTGATCTCATTAAACCCGAGGATTACCTCTTCCAACTCCAAGTGTGTTCCCTTAAGGGCATTAGCAAGGAAGACTGCACCCTTCGTCTTTAGGAGACAATCACCAAAGTTGATTTCCCTTAATGATTGTAGATTAGGCAAAGCCTTGGCAATGGCTTCGGCTCCCTTTGGTCCGATAGTATTATCGTTGAGATTTAAAATTTGTAAATTGTGATTGTAAGTAAATGCTTCCGATAATGCAGATACGCCTATATGGTAGATGCCGTTTTGTGGCATTGCGACCTCTTCCAATGTACCAATCATCTAAAAATTAGGAGAGGTTCAGAAAATCAATAAACCGAATATTCACAAATTTGAAGAATCAAGAAAGAAAATCATAAACGATATATTCACTCGTTTTCTTCTCAACATAATTAAGTTTACTATTGTGATTATTTAGATAAAGTTGCTTCATTTAGATATTGGTATACTCGGTATACCTGCAGAATTTCTACAAAAAGAAGTTGCAGCTCTACTGAACGACGAGTTATAGACTGATAAGGAAAACCTTGTTTTTCCTCCTTAAACCACTGTTAAAAAATATACCTTGAACACTTGCGCTAAAGCCTTGGCACCATCATTCTCCAATCGATTCCTTCCTGCAATGAAAACCTTCAAAGCTAGGGGCTTTCCTTCTTTTTTACTGCAATTATAACAATCTGTAAGAGCAGACGCTAAAAGTTTTCCACCAGTTATTCCAAGGCCATTATTGTTCAAACGTAGTTCTTCAAGTCCATAGCACGATGAACTTCGGAGTAAAGATGCCAAACCCTGGACGCCGATGGGTCCAAATGCATTGTCACTTAAATCTAACTCTGTCAAACGTGCCCCTGCTGTAACCAAACCATTACCAAAATACTCCTAAAAATATAACATGGCTTTAAATAATGTCTTATAGCTTTTATAGATTATTATTTACTACTCTTTTTAAAACTTGGGAGCAGACTTCCCTGAAGATAGATTTTTATATAAATAAACTTCTTTAATTCCAACTAAATAAATTCTTCCAGGTTATTCAATAGTCGCCGTCGAATTTGTCTTGATATTTCACTGACTATCCTATCAACTTCAGATGATTAAAGACTTTATTTAGAATTTCTTCTAAATAAACTTACAAATTGGTCAATGAAACGTCATAATCAATTCGACGGCCACAACGTAACACAGAAGCATTTACTTTATGGGCCAATGACTTGCAACCATTCTAACATATTAATTCTAGTTCTTTTTGTTTACCATAAGTGTCAGTAACCAGGTTACTAACCTCAAATGCACATTTAAATAGTCTTGGATATACTCTAAATAACGTGTGTATAATACTTACTGAATATTATAAATTTTTTATTAAATCATTGATTGAGTTAGATTATTTACATAGTATTAATTCTATGTATATGGATATTTTTAAAATAATCTTTATAATAAAGAAAATTATATATCTTAATTATGTTCAACAAATTGCTAAAGCATATACTTACTGTTATATTGACTCATTTTTTCATTACCTCTTATATTAATTTATTAGGAAAAGGGAAAGAAAAATGAAAAAGTTTTACCAAGGCCTTTGGAATCTCTGTTTTCATTCTGCCAGTAAACATGTCTTTCCATAATGCCCGCTTAAATTCCGAATGATTTTCCAAAGCTTTTGCTATTGCTTTTGATGCATCTACTCCTACAGTATTTCCTTCGAGGTTGAGAAATTGCAGTTCTGAACATTTATCGATTTCCTCAACAACAGATTTCGCTGGAAATATTCGACAAATGCTACAAATATAATATCAAATTTACAGGAAATAAACTTTACCATCATCTTCGGTATCCAATTTAAGGCCCTTTCCAGCAAAACTAACGCCGCTAGGACTAACACGAGTGTTTTGCAAAGCCTCTGTTACTGACTCTAGATTGACTGAAGACATTTTGTCCCTAATTATATCAAATTTCTACCTAATTCTTAAAAGTACATTGATACACAAAATTACTGAAAAATTTTATAACAATTGTATGTAAACTATATTAAATCAAGGGTGCCAACTGCAAATATGAAATATTACAAAAATAGCGATGCGCACATTTGAATTTTAAATAACCGTTTATCCGGTTTTTAAAATAACCGACTTATCCAGTTATTGCATGCAAATGTTCAAATGAAAAATATTAGGGTGGTGTTATCTTTAACGTGACCTAGTGGAAATCCTAAGGGTTGCCTGTGGTGAATATCTAGGTCTCATAGAACCAAGGAGGGGGGGGGGGGTGATTTTCTTTTTGTTTCCTTCTTTAACAGTGCGATACTTTTCACAACAGAAATATCATAGCGCCTCCAGAAAGAAAATATAAAGACAGTTTTTTCTCTATGACATATGATGAGGTAGTACACAGTCCCAGGGTTGTCTGTGTGTGCCTACTGGAGATGTTTTCCATAAAAACCCCATACTTTACCATTGAAAACATTGTTGAGATAGATGAATTGATCGGTCGATTATTTTCTACTTTTCCCATTAAAAAATGTGAGCGTCTGTAAATTTTTTTATTATAAATGTATTTTTATCATTAAAACATCATAGTCGTTAAATATAGTTAAATTGCTATCGCTCTAATAAAATAAGAAAACTCGTTATGTTCAAATTTAAAATTAGGCAAAGCGATACCTAGCACAATGTACCATTTGATTTGTTTATTTTATGTAAGATGTCGCTACCTATGAAATTGAAATTATGCCTGACAGATCTTTTCTTTTCTGTCAGTTGAAGAATAAACGTATTCGTTTAATTCACTTTAATTACTTTTACCTCTGTACACCCGTTAACTTTAACAGGTTATGGGCCCAGTATTGTCCTAAGAAGAAATCTCGCGATAAATAAACTGAAGACAGTTAAAAAGTGAGGAAATAAAATATAGCGAACTGAATCCGAAAAACGTGTCTTACCGTCGAAATACGACTCGGCAGTGACAGCTTTAGAGACAATTTCAGAAGTTAAAATGGATTTTGTAAAAGCCAGATTATTAGACGAGGAAATAAAGTTAAATTCACGTCAAGAGACCAAGATTGATGGCAATAACGAAGTTAGTTTCAAGGCAACGACAAAGCGGTGCTATACATGTAATAGCCAATATCATTTTCAAGCGCAGTGTCCAAAACACAACCCGAAAGGATTAAACAAAAATAGAGACTCGTACAAAGGTAATTTTAGAGGTAGTCAACATTATCCAGAGAATAGAGGTCACGTAAGTCAAAATGATAGTAACAACTCAAACCCGAAGCATCAAGCTCACACAGCTGAAGATTCATTAGTTTTATATGCAGCGAACATATGCAATGCAATAGGAGGCAAAGTTTCTTTCATTTAAGACTCTGGAGCAAGTAATCATTTTGTACAAGAGTATCTAGAGAAAAATATGTATGATATTAAAACATTGCCAAATTATGTGTCAATTTAGATCGCAAACGGTGAAATTTTGAAGTCAAACAAATCAGGTACGTTAAAAGTTAAATGTCAAGGGCAAAATATTGCTATAGAAGCTCTGATTGTACCAAAGATAAAATATAACCTACTTTCTGCATCAAAAATGACCTCAAAAGGCCATAAAATAATAGTAGAAAAAGATAAAACTACAATTACTGGAAAGAATTTTGCTTTAATTTGTGAAAAGAATAATGGGTTGTATGTGCTAAATATAGACAAAATTGAAAGCCAAAATGAAAATTGCAATGTTGCAATAGACGAGGATATCTGGCATAGAAGATTAGGTCATGCTGGAAAAGACACATTGCTGCAACTTGGACTAAAATCGTCTGATAAAATATGTTCAACTTGTGTGGAAGGAAAGGCCACAAGATGTCCATTTGCAAAAAATGAAAGACACACAAATGCTATAGGTGAGTTGATACACAGTGATATTAGTGGGCCAATAACACCAAGCACATTTGACGGAGATAGATACTTTCAGGTTATTCTAGATGATTATTCACATTTTGTTGTGGTCAAGATTTTAAAAACCAAAGATGAAGCAGAAGATAATTTTAAAGAATATGTTCAAGAATTAGAAACACAGCATGACGTAAAAGTCAAAAGAATTAGATTGGACAATGGAGGAGAATTTGTATCGAATAATTTTAAAGGTTTCTGCAAACAAAAAGGTATGAAATTAGAGTATACTATACCGAATATCAAACGGAAAATCCGACATGATACGGACAAAAATTTTAGATTCCGGTATTCCAAAAGAATTGTGGGGAGAAACTATTAAATGTTCAGCATATGAATTAAATAGAACCCCTACTTCGGCATTACCCATAGGACAAACACTGTCAAAAATATGGCATGGAAGAAATGATCTCAGTAAACTGAAAATTTTTGGTTGTCGTGCATGGTATACTTTACTACCAAAAGGAAATAAGATTAATCCGAGAGCGAGAAAAGCAGTAATGGTTGGATATTGTGGCAGAGGTTATCGGTTATGGTTGACAAACGAAGAAAAAGTGATAAGAAGCAGAGACGTGCGATTCGATGAGAGCATTATGGAATACAAAGAGAATGGCCAAAAAGAAAATAGATATTTTTCCGAAGATGATAGCAAAAATACGGATGCATCAGAAAATATTAAAGAAAATGAGCAGCTAATAAAAGAAGAAGAAGAAATTCAAGATGAAAGTGACCAAAGCTTAAATGATTATGAAGACACTGTACCAATGGTGGAAACTATAACTAGATCAGGAAGAAATATAACAAGACCAAAGAAGTTAGATGACTATGAAATATATGTAGCTTATTGCTTGCTCTCTGCATCAGAAGAAGAACCAAAAACATATCAAGAAGCAAGTAAATCAGAGGAATGGCAGCAAGCAATAATTGAGGAATTAAGCTCACATGAGAAATTACAAACGTGGACACCAGCTGAGTTACCAAAAGGTCAAAAGGCTATATATACTAGATGGATTTTTAGGATAAAAGAAGATGGAACGAAAAAGGCACGGTTAGTTGCTAAAGGCTTTCAAGTACCCTGTGATAGAGAGGAATTCAGTTATGCACCAGTATGTAGATTTCCAACAATAAGAATTTTAATATCAGTTTCTGTGCAAAAAGATTGGAGCTTAAAACAAATAGATGTTCCAACAGCATTTTTAAATGGTTTACTCGAGGAAGATGTCTATATAAAAACACCAGAGGGTCTGGAAAGTAAGTCAAAATATTTTACTAAAACTAAACCGAGCATTATGTCTCCGAAGTGCACCAAAATGTTGGAATGTAAAATTTAATGAGGTTATGTCAAACTTAAATTTTAAGAGATCCAAATATGACTACTGATGTATATGTAAAAGACTATGTCTACTTAGTTTTGTTTGTAGACGATGCTCTGATAACTGGATCGGATGATCAAGTGAGTCTACTGGTGAAAAATCTTTACAACGAATTCAAAGTTAAGAACATGACAGAAGTAACAAGATTTTTAGAAATGGAGATAAGCAAAACTAGAAAAGGACTAAAAATTTGTCAAACAAAAATGATTTCACGATTATTGAAATAATATGGTACGGAAGAAAGTCGTTCCATAGTTGCACCAATGGAACAGAATTTTCAGATAAATGAAGACGCACCAATACAGCAGAATATCTCATATAGAAAATTGATATGTAGTTTAATATATCTCTCAATTGTGACAAGACCAGATATTGCTTTTAGTGTCTCCTATTTAAGCCGATATCTGGATAAACCGACAATACAACTTTGGAAAGCTGGTAAAAGAATACTTCGTTATCTGAATCTGACAAAAGATTATGGACTGATATATACGAAAGGAGAAAGTGTTTTAGAAGGCATCTGTGACGCAGATTGGGGAGGCGATCGACAAACAAGGAAAAGTGTAAGCGGTTTTGTGTGCTTTCACGCTAGTAATCCAATTGCCTGGCATTCTAGAAAGCAGAACTGTGTAGCTCTGTCTTCAATGGAAGCTGAATTTGTATCAGCAGGATTAGCAGCTCAAGAACTTGTGAATTTAAAGGGTATTTTATCTGAGTTTATTGAATGTGAACCAGCTACTTTGAAAATTGACAATCTCAGTGCAATTTCAATAATTAAAAATTTTGAAAACTCTAAGCGCGGTAAGCATATCGAAATAAAATATCATTTCATCAAAGATCTTTGTTCAAAGAAAGAAGTACAAATTAAGTATGTTAGCTCTAACGAAAACTGTGCTGATATGTTTACTAAAAAGAAATTATAATTAATTTTAAATCATCCCTGACCAAATACTGTAGTGTCATGTCGTAGCAACTTTATGAACTATCAATTACGGATATTTATCTTGTCCAGATTCCTAAAGTAGAAATGACAATTGGTTACAACTTCAGCCGGATGATGGCCATAAGTTGTCATCTTCTGATTCAACTTGTAACCAAATCTACGAGCAAAGAGTTTTGCTCGTAGAACCAAATGTATTTTTCGTTCCCTGGAATTTGTACAGGGTAAGAAACGGTAATTAATAGCGCATGGAATTTGTACAAGATGGCACCACAGATTTTTAACGTTACAATAACCAAGAAGACTAGAGAGTAAGGAGACATAGCTTCTCGAAAAATCAGAGGTGGGGGTAGGACGAAAAACGGCGCCAATATGGCAGCCTCGCGTAGAATCGCGCGGGATCTGCGCATGCCGTTTATCCTCGTCTATCGCGGGTCTTCGCTATTTAAATGTAGGGTTAAGGTTCTATTGTGCTCATTATGTAAACAGTAAACAATATTAGCGTGCATTTCTTTACAATTGTTGTTACCGAATCATTGTTTGGTGAAAACACGCTATGAAAATTGGGATACAGTATTTTCAGTCCTAAATACATAGTATATACAAAAAATAATAGTTCTCAATGCTTTTCTTTTAGAGCAAGAAATGTTATTGCATTTTTTCATCTGCCAATTATAATTTTCTTTTATGTCTGCCACGAGTAGGATATCGATGATAATTTAGCATTGTGGAAATGAAATAACATAATGAGCTTTTAGTCTAACCAGTTTTAATCATCCACAGGAAGATTACATATTTTAACCATGGCCACAAGTGGAATTGAAAATGCCGAACTGCGATCACTTTTGCATGGGGAAATGAAGAAGTGTTCGATCTCGGAAGGAAATATTTTGTTTGAAAGTTTACAAAGCAACAGACACTCCATTGAATTGCCAAGCGAAAAATGGTATGCTGAGTCTGGTTTGGACACCAATTTAAACATATGCATTGATAAGAAGTTGAATGTGAATGTGTATTTACACAGTGAATATTTAGAATGGATGGAATGGGACATAACGAAGTCTGTACAAGATATTTCAAACATCCAAGAAGTAACCGATAGTTTTCCTGTGAAATTAGCTTGTGAGCTATTATTGTATGAAATGTGAAGTTGTTTTTAAACAATTACTAATCAATTGTATATATTCGGTTAATTTAAAATTTGCGATTTTGTGGTAATAACATTACATATTTACCGACCTTTTTTTATGTTGCTTCAGTAAAAACAAAGCATTCAGTAAGAGTACAATTTATTCAAATCAGTGTACTATGAAGGCAATACAGTGTGTGATGTAAGATCAATTAATTTTTCAGAATTTACGTTAGTAATTAGACATAAATTGAAGGGTACAGGAATAAAACAAGAAATGTCACAAAACTATTTATTCAAGAAAATTGAAATTATAAGTTGCATTCTACTGTATGCGAAGAAATAACATTACAATGAAAAGAACTAAACTAAAGAACTAAACTAAACTACCTAACTAACTGTAGTTAAACTTTTTCAATTTAACTAAAAGGCCATAATAATATAAAATAAATAATATAGGATGTTACCTCTTACTAAAAAACTATAATAACCAAAAATCTTATTACGGAAACGTTCTGAGGGAAGTTCAAATTCATTATCGTTAAGTGAAGGAAAACTGGTATTTTGAGTTTTCTCTTTCTACTATTATAAAGTATTCTTTCCTTGAGCTGCATAAGATTAAGGTACTTGTCTTCATTTATTGGAAGGACATCTGGAAAATAATATAGGATGTTACGTCTTACTAAAAAACTATGATAACCAAAAATCTTATTACGGAAACGTTCTGTGGGAAGTTCAAATTCATTATCGTTATGTGAAGGAAAACTGGTATTTTGAGTTTTATTTTTCTACTATTATAAAGTATTCTTTCCTTGAGCTGCATAATATTAAGGTAATAAGGTGACAGCACCTCTAACCATTTTTCTCGTCTCTCACAGTCCTTAAACGAAATTGAGTTGTAAATTACTATTTGATAATTTACTTCTACATTACACTGCACTTTTACTATTTACTACAAAGTAAGCGTTACTATCGGTGTATACAAACATTACAATACTTGTTTATCGAAAGACTTACCTCAGGAACTTTAAAAATTGTTCGTTTATTTATGACACAATCAGGGCTTTTGCTGGAACAATTCGTAACGCAACAATATCTCGACGCTTTTGACATATTTAACGGAAAAACTGGAAAAGCTCAAAACTTTCAAAATACAGTAAACAAAAATAAACATAACCTCGCTCGGTTCTACGGAAGGACCGCCATGGTGCGGACGTTTGTCGTCCTACCCCCACCACTCGAGTTATTTCTCCTGTTCTCTAGTCTTCTTGACAATAACATATGGTATAGTTACTTCAGTAATGGCGGTAAATTTAAAAATTTCTAATACAGATCAGTCCTAAAGGACAAGGAATATCTAACCTAATCTGACAATGACAGCTAGCTGTTCCAGGAATTGATCCGTGCTTCGCAACGCAAACATTTTTCACGAAATACATACCGCAGAAGTACTGACGGTGGCGCGGAGAAAGTTGTTGCGGATTTTCCAATGGGAAATTCGCTAGATATCCCTGGAAGGTGATCGCAGAATGACCCCAGGGCTACCGCCGGCGCTCAAAACGCGCCGCGACTCCGACCGGCCCTCCGTAACGTCACCCATTCGCCCTGCTTGCAAACAACCTTCGCGGCGCGGCGTTTTGACGCGATGGGGAAGCCAAGTCGGTATGGCGAGACGATTTTGTTTGCCCCCTATACGCCTATGTTTGGGGGCGACGCCATTAGAGACACAACAAAGGGTTGTCGATCTCGCCCAGTTTCGGAGTAAGGACGACAGTAATCGTATTTCCATTAAATTCATTCATTGAAAACTATTTATTTCCAATTAAGTACATACTTAATCTTATGCTGCTGTTTATAGACCAAAGAAGAGTAGACGAATTCAACGGTACCTTCACACTTATTCTTCATCCGGAGCTCCTCCAGGTAGGCAGAGACCAAGGTTCGTCAACTTACATGTAAGAGTTTACAGAACTTGGGCAGGGACCTCTATGTCTTCATGTTAGATTTGCAATTCGATGAAACTGTTACCACTTACTTCTCCGCGCCGCTGTCAGTACTTCTGCGGTATGTATTTCGTGTAGAATATATCCGTGGCGAACGCGGAACAATTAATTCCATGGAACAGACAGCTGTCACTGTCGGATTAGGTTAAGTATTCGTTTCGTTTTATTAGGACATGTCAAGGAGCGTCCTTGTTGAATTCAACATTTATTCTGCACCAAAACTTCGACATTCTCGAATGAGATAACTTATGGTCTGTTCTCGCATAAAATCCAACTGAGTCTCACACTAAGACCGATGCGATGACCTTGAAGAGCACACTATACCCTAGAATCGGACACATTAACGGTCGCTCTAGCACATCTCGTTCGCGAGTTACCATTTTTGCGTTATAACTCAGTCGCATTGAGTCTCACACTAAAACTGACGCGACGACCTTGAAGAGGACCGTCTACCCTACAATCTGACGTATTAACGGTCGCTCTAGTACTTTACGTTCTCGAGTTACCATTTTTGCGTTATAACTCAGTCGCATTGAGCCTCACACTAAAACTGACGCGACGACCTTGAAGAAGACCGTCTACCCTACAATCTGACATATTAACGGTCGCTCTAGCACTTCTCGTTCGCGAGTTACCATTTTTGCGTTATAACTCAGTCGCATCGAGTCTCACACTAAAACTGACGCGACGACCTTGAAGAGGACCGTCTACCCTACAATCTGACATATGAACGTTCGCTCTAGCACTTTTCGTTCTCGAGTTACCATTTTTGCGTTATAACTCAGTCGCATTGAGCCTCACACTAAAACTGACGCGACGACCTTGAAGAGGACCGTCTACCCTACAATCTGACATATTAACGGTCGCTCTAGCACTTCTCGTTCGCGAGTTACCATTTTTGCGTTATAACTCAGTCGCATTGAGTCTCACATTAAAACTGACGCGACGACCTTGAAGAGGACCGTCTACCCTACAATCTGACATATGAACGGTCGCTCTAGCACTTCTCGTTCTCGAGTTACCATTTTTGCGTTATAACTCAGTCGCATTGAGCTCACACTAAAACTGATGCAATGACCTTAAAGAGGACCGTTTACCCTACAATCTGACATATTGACGGTCGCTCTAGCACTTCTCGTTCTCGAGTTACTATTTTTGCGTTATAACTCATTCGCATTGAGTCTCACATTAAAACTGACGCGACGACCTTGAAGAGGACCGTCTACCCTACAATCTGACATATGAACGGCCGCTGTAGCACTTCGCGTTCTCGAGTTACATTTTTTGCGTTATAACTCAGTCGCATTGAGTCTCACGTTAAAACTGACGCGATGACCTTGAAGAGGACCGTTTACCCTACAATCTGACATATTGACGGTCGCTCTAGCACTTCTCGTTCTCGAGTTACCATTTTTGCGTTATAACTCAGTCGCATTGAGCCTCACACTAAAACTGACGCGACGACCTTGAAGAGGACCGTCTACCCTACAATCTGACATATTAACGGTCGCTCTAGCACTTCTCGTTCGCGAGTTACCATTTTTGCGTTATAACTCAGTCGCATTGAGTCTCACATTAAAACTGACGCGACGACCTTGAAGAGAACCATCTGCCCTACAATCTGACATATGAACGTTCGCTCTAGTACTTTACGTTCTCGAGTTACCATTTTTGCGTTATAACTCAGTCGCATTGAGTCTCACATTAAAACTGACGCGACGACCTTGAAGAGGACCGTCTGCCCTACAATCTGACATATGAACGTTCGCTCTAGTACTTTACGTTCTCGAGTTACCATTTTTGCGTTATAACTCAGTCGCATTGAGTCTCACATTAAAACTGACGCGACAACCTTGAAGAGAACCATCTGCCCTACAATCTGACATATGAACGGTCGCTCTAGCACTTCTCGTTTGCGAGTTACCATTTTTGCGTTATAACTCAGTCGCATCGAGTCTCACACTAAAACTGACGCGACGACCTTGAAGAGGACCGCCTACCCTACAATCTGACATATGAACGGGCGCTGTAGCACTTCTCGTTCTAGAGTTACATTTTTTGCGTTATAACTCAGTCGCATTGTGTCTCACACTAAAACTGACGCGACGACCTTGAAGAGGACCGTCTACCCTACAATCTGACATATTAACGGTCGCTCTAACACTTCTCGTTCGCGAGTTACCATTTTTGCGCTATAACTCAGTCGCATTGAGCCTCACACTAAAACTGACGCGACGACCTTGAAGAGGACCGTCTGCCCTACAATCTGACATATTAACGGTCGCTCTAGCACTTTTCGTTCTCGAGTTACCATTTTTGCGTTATAACTCAGTCGCATTGAGCCTCACACTAAAACTGACGCGACGACCTTGAAGAGGACCGTCTGCCCCACAATCTGACATATGAACGGTCGCTCTAGCACTTTTCGTTCTCGAGTTACCATTTTTGCGTTATAACTCAGTCGCATTGAGTCTCACATTAAAACTGACGCGACGACCTTGAAGAGGACCGTCTACCCTACAATCTGACATATTAACGGTCGCTCTAGCACTTCTCGTTCGCGAGTTACCATTTTTGCGTTATAACTCAGTCGCATTGAGTCTCACATTAAAACTGAAGCTACGACCTTGAAGAGGACCGTCTACCCTACAATCTGACATATTAACGGTCGCTCTAGCACTTCTCGTTCGCGAGTTACCATTTTTGCGTTATAACTCAGTCGCATTGAGTCTCACATTAAGACTGACGCGACGACATTGAAGAGGACCGTCTACCCTACAATCTGACATATGAACGGTCGCTCTAACACTTCTCGTTCGCGAGTTACCATTTTTGCGCTATAACTCAGTCGCATTGAGTCTCACATTAAAACTGACGCGACGACCTTGAAGAGGACCATCTGCCCTACAATCTGACATATGAACGGTCGCTCTAGCACTTCTCGTTCGCGAGTTACTATTTTTGCGTTATAACTCAGTCGCATTGAGTCTCACATTAAAACTGATGCGACGACCTTGAAGAGGACCGTCTACCCTACAATCTAACATATGAACGTTCGCTCTAGCACTTCGCATTCTCGAGTTACAATTTTTTCGTTATAACTCAGTCGCATTGAGTCTCACGTTAAAACTAACGCGACGACCTTGAAGAGGACCGTCTGCCCCACAATCTGACATATTAACGGTCGGTCTAGCACTTCTCGTTCTCGAGTTACCATTTTTGCGTTATAACTCAGTCGCATTGAGCTCACACTAAAACTGATGCAATGACCTTAAAGAGGACCGTTTACCCTACAATCTGACATATTGACGGTCGCTCTAGCACTTCTCGCTCTGGAGTTACTATTTTTGCGTTATAACTCATTTGCATTGAGTCTCACATTAAAACTGACGCGACGACCTTGAAGAGGACCGTCTACCCTACAATCTGACATATGAACGTTCGCTCTAGTACTTTACGTTCTCGAGTTACCATTTTTGCGTTATAACTCAGTCGCATTGAGTCTCACATTAAAACTGACGCGACGACCTTGAAGAGGACCGTCTACCCTACAATCTGACATATGAACGTTCGCTCTAGCACTTTTCGTTCTCGAGTTACCATTTTTGCGTTATAACTCAGTCGCATTGAGCCTCACACTAAAACTGACGCGACGACCTTGAAGAGGACCGTCTACCCTACAATCTGACATATTAACGGTCGCTCTAACACTTCTCGTTCGCGAGTTACCATTTTTGCGCTATAACTCAGTCGCATTGAGCCTCACACTAAAACTGACGCGACGACCTTGAAGAGGACCGTCTACCCTACAATCTGACATATGAACGTTCGCTCTAGCACTTTTCGTTCTCGAGTTACCATTTTTATGTTATAACTCAGTCGCATTGAGCCTCACACTAAAACTGACGCGACGACCTTGAAGAGGACCGTCTACCCTACAATCTGACATATTAACGGTCGCTCTAACACTTCTCGTTCGCGAGTTACCATTTTTGCGCTATAACTCAGTCGCATTGAGCCTCACACTAAAACTGACGCGACGACCTTGAAGAGGACCGTCTACCCTACAATCTGACATATTAACGGTCGCTCTAGCACTTTTCGTTCTCGAGTTACCATTTTTGCGTTATAACTCAGTCGCATTGAGCCTCACACTAAAACTGACGCGACGACCTTGAAGAGGACCGTCTACCCTACAATCTGACATAGGAACGTTCGCTCTAGCACTTTTCGTTCTCGAGTAACCATTTTTGCGTTATAACTCAGTCGCATTGAGGCTCACATTAAAACTGATGCGACGACCTTGAAGAGGACTGTCTACCCTACAATCTGACATATGAACGGTCGCTGTAGCACTTTGCGGTCTCGAGTTACCATTTTTGCGTTATAACTCAGTCGCATTGAGTCTCACATTAAAACCGATGCGACGACCTTGAAGAGGACCGTCTGCCCCACAATCTGACATATGAACGGTCGCTCTAGCACTTCTCGTTCGCGAGTTACAATTTTTGCGTTATAACTCAGTCGCATTGAGTCTCACATTAAAACTGATGCGACGACCTTGAAGAGGACCGTCTACCCTACAATCTAACATATGAACGTTCGCTCTAGCACTTCGCATTCTCGAGTTACAATTTTTTCGTTATAACTCAGTCGCATTGAGTCTCACGTTAAAACTAACGCGACGACCTTGAAGAGGACCGTCTGCCCCACAATCTGACATATTAACGGTCGGTCTAGCACTTCTCGTTCTCGAGTTACCATTTTTGCGTTATAACTCAGTCGCATTGAGCTCACACTAAAACTGATGCAATGACCTTAAAGAGGACCGTTTACCCTACAATCTGACATATTGACGGTCGCTCTAGCACTTCTCGCTCTCGAGTTACTATTTTTGCGTTATAACTCATTTGCATTGAGTCTCACATTAAAACTGACGCGACGACCTTGAAGAGGACCGTCTACCCTACAATCTGACATATGAACGGCCGCTGTAGCACTTCGCGTTCTCGAGTTACATTTTTTGCGTTATAACTCAGTCGCATTGAGTCTCACGTTAAAACTGATGCGATGACCTTAAAGAGGACCGTTTACCCTACAATCTGACATATTGACGGTCGCTCTAGCACTTCTCGTTCTCGAGTTACAATTTTTGCGTTATAACTCAGTCGCATTGAGTCTCACATTAAAACTGACGCGACGACCTTGAAGAGAACCATCTGCCCTACAATCTGACATATGAACGGTCGCTCTAGCACTTTTCGTTCTCGAGTTACCATTTTTGCGTTATAACTCAGTCGCATTGAGTCTCACATTAAAACTGAAGCGACGACCTTGAAGAGGACCGCCTACCCTACAATCTGACATATGAACGGGCGCTGTAGCACTTCTCGTTCTAGAGTTACATTTTTTGCGTTATAACTCAGTCGCATTGAGTCTCACACTAAAACTGACGCGACGACCTTGAAGAGGACCGTCTACCCTACAATCTGACATATTAACGGTCGCTCTAGCACTTCTCGTTCTCGAGTTACCATTTTTGCGTTATAACTCAGTCGCATTGAGCCTCACACTAAAACTGACGCGACGACCTTGAAGAGGACCGTCTACCCTACAATCTGACGTATTAACGGTCGCTCTAGCACTTCTCGTTCGCGAGTTACCATTTTTGCGTTATAACTCAGTCGCATTGAGTCTCACATTAAAACTGACGCGACGACCTTGAAGAGGACCGTCTGCCCCACAATCTGACATATGAACGGTCGCTCTAGCACTTTTCGTTCTCGAGTTACCATTTTTGCGTTATAACTCAGTCGCATTGAGTCTCACATTAAAACTGACGCGACGACCTTGAAGAGGACCGTCTACCCTACAATCTGACATATGAACGTTCGCTCTAGCACTTTTCGTTCTCGAGTTACCATTTTTGCGTTATAACTCAGTCGCATTGAGCCTCACACTAAAACTGACGCGACGACCTTGAAGAGGACCGTCTACCCTACAATCTGACATATTAACGGTCGCTCTAACACTTCTCGTTCGCGAGTTACCATTTTTGCGCTATAACTCAGTCGCATTGAGCCTCACACTAAAACTGACGCGACGACCTTGAAGAGGACCGTCTACCCTACAATCTGACATATTAACGTTCGCTCTAGCACTTCTCGTTCTCGAGTTACCATTTTTGCGTTATAACTCAGTCGCATTGAGCCTCACACTAAAACTGACGCGACGACCTTGAAGAGGACCGTCTACCCTACAATCTGACGTATTAACGGTCGCTCTAGCACTTCTCGTTCGCGAGTTACCATTTTTGCGTTATAACTCAGTCGCATTGAGTCTCACATTAAAACTGACGCGACGACCTTGAAGATAACCATCTGCCCTACAATCTGACATATGAACGTTCGCTCTAGTACTTTACGTTCTCGAGTTACCATTTTTGCGTTATAACTCAGTCGCATTGAGCCTCACACTAAAACTGACGCGACGACCTTGAAGAGGACCGTCTACCCTACAATCTGACATATTAACGGTCGCTCTAACACTTCTCGTTCGCGAGTTACCATTTTTGCGCTATAACTCAGTCGCATTGAGCCTCACACTAAAACTGACGCGACGACCTTGAAGAGGACCGTCTACCCTACAATCTGACATATTAACGTTCGCTCTAGCACTTTGCGGTCTCGAGTTACCATTTTTGCGTTATAACTCAGTCGCATTGAGTCTCACATTAAAACCGATGCGACGACCTTGAAGAGGACCGTCTGCCCCACAATCTGACATATGAACGGTCGCTCTAGCACTTTTCGTTCTCGAGTTACCATTTTTGCGTTATAACTCAGTCGCATTGAGTCTCACATTAAAACTGACCCGACGACCTTGAAGAGGACCGTCTACCCTACAATCTGACATATTAACGGTCGCTCTAGCACTTCTGGTTCGCGAGTTACCATTTTTGCGTTATAACTCAGTCGCATTGAGTCTCACATTAAAACTGAAGCTACGACCTTGAAGAGGACCGTCTACCCTACAATCTGACATATTAACGGTCGCTCTAGCACTTCTCGTTCGCGAGTTACCATTTTTGCGTTATAACTCAGTCGCATTGAGTCTCACATTAAAACTGACGCGACGACATTGAAGAGGACCGTCTACCCTACAATCTGACATATGAACGGTCGCTCTAACACTTCTCGTTCGCGAGTTACCATTTTTGCGCTATAACTCAGTCGCATTGAGTCTCACATTAAAACTGACGCGACGACCTTGAAGAGGACCATCTGCCCTACAATCTGACATATGAACGGTCGCTCTAGCACTTCTCGTTCGCGAGTTACAATTTTTGCGTTATAACTCAGTCGCATTGAGTCTCACATTAAAACTGATGCGACGACCTTGAAGAGGACCGTCTACCCTACAATCTAACATATGAACGTTCGCTCTAGCACTTCGCATTCTCGAGTTACAATTTTTTCGTTATAACTCAGTCGCATTGAGTCTCACGTTAAAACTAACGCGACGACCTTGAAGAGGACCGTCTGCCCCACAATCTGACATATTAACGGTCGCTCTAACACTTCTCGTTCGCGAGTTACCATTTTTGCGCTATAACTCAGTCGCATTGAGCCTCACACTAAAACTGACGCGACGACCTTGAAGAGGACCGTCTACCCTACAATCTGACATATTAACGGTCGCTCTAGCACTTTTCGTTCTCGAGTTACCATTTTTGCGTTATAACTCAGTCGCATTGAGGCTCACATTAAAACTGATGCGACGACCTTGAAGAGGACTGTCTACCCTACAATCTGACATATGAACGGTCGCTGTAGCACTTTGCGGTCTCGAGTTACCATTTTTGCGTTATAACTCAGTCGCATTGAGTCTCACATTAAGACCGATGCGACGACCTTGAAGAGGACCGTCTGCCCCACAATCTGACATATGAACGGTCGCTCTAGCACTTCTCGTTCGCGAGTTACAATTTTTGCGTTATAACTCAGTCGCATTGAGTCTCACATTAAAACTGATGCGACGACCTTGAAGGGGACCGTCTACCCTACAATCTAACATATGAACGTTCGCTCTAGCACTTCGCATTCTCGAGTTACAATTTTTTCGTTATAACTCAGTCGCATTGAGTCTCACGTTAAAACTAACGCGACGACCTTGAAGAGGACCGTCTGCCCCACAATCTGACATATTAACGGTCGGTCTAGCACTTCTCGTTCTCGAGTTACCATTTTTGCGTTATAACTCAGTCGCATTGAGCTCACACTAAAACTGATGCAATGACCTTAAAGAGGACCGTTTACCCTACAATCTGACATATTGACGGTCGCTCTAGCACTTCTCGCTCTCGAGTTACTATTTTTGCGTTATAACTCATTTGCATTGAGTCTCACATTAAAACTGATGCGACGACCTTGAAGAGGACCGTCTACCCTACAATCTAACATATGAACGTTCGCTCTAGCACTTCGCATTCTCGAGTTACAATTTTTTCGTTATAACTCAGTCGCATTGAGTCTCACGTTAAAACTAACGCGACGACCTTGAAGAGGACCGTCTGCCCCACAATCTGACATATTAACGGTCGGTCTAGCACTTCTCGTTCTCGAGTTACCATTTTTGCGTTATGACTCAGTCGCATTGAGCTCACACTAAAACTGATGCAATGACCTTGAAGAGGACCGTCTACCCTACAATCTGACATATGAACGGCCGCTGTAGCACTTCGCGTTCTCGAGTTACATTTTTTGCGTTATAACTCAGTCGCATTGAGTCTCACGTTAAAACTGATGCGATGACCTTAAAGAGGACCGTTTACCCTACAATCTGACATATTGACGGTCGCTCTAGCACTTTTCGTTCTCGAGTTACCATTTTTGCGTTATAACTCAGTCGCATTGAGTCTCACATTAAAACTGAAGCGACGACCTTGAAGAGGACCGCCTACCCTACAATCTGACATATGAACGGGCGCTGTAGCACTTCTCGTTCTAGAGTTACATTTTTTGCGTTATAACTCAGTCGCATTGAGTCTCACACTAAAACTGACGCGACGACCTTGAAGAGGACCGTCTACCCTACAATCTGACATATTAACGGTCGCTCTAGCACTTCTCGTTCTCGAGTTACCATTTTTGCGTTATAACTCAGTCGCATTGAGCCTCACACTAAAACTGACGCGACGACCTTGAAGAGGACCGTCTACCCTACAATCTGACGTATTAACGGTCGCTCTAGCACTTCTCGTTCGCGAGTTACCATTTTTGCGTTATAACTCAGTCGCATTGAGTCTCACATTAAAACTGACGCGACGACCTTGAAGATAACCATCTGCCCTACAATCTGACATATGAACGTTCGCTCTAGTACTTTACGTTCTCGAGTTACCATTTTTGCGTTATAACTCAGTCGCATTGAGTCTCACATTAAAACTGACGCGACGACCTTGAAGAGGACCGTCTACCCTACAATCTGACATATTAACGGTCGCTCTAGCACTTCTCGTTCGCGAGTTACCATTTTTGCGTTATAACTCAGTCGCATTGAGTCTCACATTAAAACTGAAGCTACGACCTTGAAGAGGACCGTCTACCCTACAATCTGACATATTAACGGTCGCTCTAGCACTTCTCGTTCGCGAGTTACCATTTTTGCGTTATAACTCAGTCGCATTGAGTCTCACATTAAAACTGACGCGACGACATTGAAGAGGACCGTCTACCCTACAATCTGACATATGAACGGTCGCTCTAACACTTCTCGTTCGCGAGTTACCATTTTTGCGCTATAACTCAGTCGCATTGAGTCTCACATTAAAACTGACGCGACGACCTTGAAGAGGACCATCTGCCCTACAATCTGACATATGAACGGTCGCTCTAGCACTTCTCGTTCGCGAGTTACAATTTTTGCGTTATAACTCAGTCGCATTGAGTCTCACATTAAAACTGATGCGACGACCTTGAAGAGGACCGTCTACCCTACAATCTAACATATGAACGTTCGCTCTAGCACTTCGCATTCTCGAGTTACAATTTTTTCGTTATAACTCAGTCGCATTGAGTCTCACGTTAAAACTAACGCGACGACCTTGAAGAGGACCGTCTGCCCCACAATCTGACATATTAACGGTCGCTCTAACACTTCTCGTTCGCGAGTTACCATTTTTGCGCTATAACTCAGTCGCATTGAGCCTCACACTAAAACTGACGCGACGACCTTGAAGAGGACCGTCTACCCTACAATCTGACATATTAACGGTCGCTCTAGCACTTTTCGTTCTCGAGTTACCATTTTTGCGTTATAACTCAGTCGCATTGAGGCTCACATTAAAACTGATGCGACGACCTTGAAGAGGACTGTCTACCCTACAATCTGACATATGAACGGTCGCTGTAGCACTTTGCGGTCTCGAGTTACCATTTTTGCGTTATAACTCAGTCGCATTGAGTCTCACATTAAGACCGATGCGACGACCTTGAAGAGGACCGTCTGCCCCACAATCTGACATATGAACGGTCGCTCTAGCACTTCTCGTTCGCGAGTTACAATTTTTGCGTTATAACTCAGTCGCATTGAGTCTCACATTAAAACTGATGCGACGACCTTGAAGGGGACCGTCTACCCTACAATCTAACATATGAACGTTCGCTCTAGCACTTCGCATTCTCGAGTTACAATTTTTTCGTTATAACTCAGTCGCATTGAGTCTCACGTTAAAACTAACGCGACGACCTTGAAGAGGACCGTCTGCCCCACAATCTGACATATTAACGGTCGGTCTAGCACTTCTCGTTCTCGAGTTACCATTTTTGCGTTATAACTCAGTCGCATTGAGCTCACACTAAAACTGATGCAATGACCTTAAAGAGGACCGTTTACCCTACAATCTGACATATTGACGGTCGCTCTAGCACTTCTCGCTCTCGAGTTACTATTTTTGCGTTATAACTCATTTGCATTGAGTCTCACATTAAAACTGATGCGACGACCTTGAAGAGGACCGTCTACCCTACAATCTAACATATGAACGTTCGCTCTAGCACTTCGCATTCTCGAGTTACAATTTTTTCGTTATAACTCAGTCGCATTGAGTCTCACGTTAAAACTAACGCGACGACCTTGAAGAGGACCGTCTGCCCCACAATCTGACATATTAACGGTCGGTCTAGCACTTCTCGTTCTCGAGTTACCATTTTTGCGTTATGACTCAGTCGCATTGAGCTCACACTAAAACTGATGCAATGACCTTGAAGAGGACCGTCTACCCTACAATCTGACATATGAACGGCCGCTGTAGCACTTCGCGTTCTCGAGTTACATTTTTTGCGTTATAACTCAGTCGCATTGAGTCTCACGTTAAAACTGATGCGATGACCTTAAAGAGGACCGTTTACCCTACAATCTGACATATTGACGGTCGCTCTAGCACTTTTCGTTCTCGAGTTACCATTTTTGCGTTATAACTCAGTCGCATTGAGTCTCACATTAAAACTGAAGCGACGACCTTGAAGAGGACCGCCTACCCTACAATCTGACATATGAACGGGCGCTGTAGCACTTCTCGTTCTAGAGTTACATTTTTTGCGTTATAACTCAGTCGCATTGAGTCTCACACTAAAACTGACGCGACGACCTTGAAGAGGACCGTCTACCCTACAATCTGACATATTAACGGTCGCTCTAGCACTTCTCGTTCTCGAGTTACCATTTTTGCGTTATAACTCAGTCGCATTGAGCCTCACACTAAAACTGACGCGACGACCTTGAAGAGGACCGTCTACCCTACAATCTGACGTATTAACGGTCGCTCTAGCACTTCTCGTTCGCGAGTTACCATTTTTGCGTTATAACTCAGTCGCATTGAGTCTCACATTAAAACTGACGCGACGACCTTGAAGATAACCATCTGCCCTACAATCTGACATATGAACGTTCGCTCTAGTACTTTACGTTCTCGAGTTACCATTTTTGCGTTATAACTCAGTCGCATTGAGTCTCACATTAAAACTGACGCGACGACCTTGAAGAGGACCGTCTGCCCCACAATCTGACATATGAACGGTCGCTCTAGCACTTTTCGTTCTCGAGTTACCATTTTTGCGTTATAACTCAGTCGCATTGAGTCTCACATTAAAACTGACGCGACGACCTTGAAGAGGACCGTCTACCCTACAATCTGACATATGAACGTTCGCTCTAGCACTTTTCGTTCTCGAGTTACCATTTTTGCGTTATAACTCAGTCGCATTGAGCCTCACACTAAAACTGACGCGACGACCTTGAAGAGGACCGTCTACCCTACAATCTGACATATTAACGGTCGCTCTAACACTTCTCGTTCGCGAGTTACCATTTTTGCGCTATAACTCAGTCGCATTGAGCCTCACACTAAAACTGACGCGACGACCTTGAAGAGGACCGTCTACCCTACAATCTGACATATTAACGTTCGCTCTAGCACTTTGCGGTCTCGAGTTACCATTTTTGCGTTATAACTCAGTCGCATTGAGTCTCACATTAAAACCGATGCGACGATCTTGAAGAGGACCGTCTGCCCCACAATCTGACATATGAACGGTCGCTCTAGCACTTTTCGTTCTCGAGTTACCATTTTTGCGTTATAACTCAGTCGCATTGAGTCTCACATTAAAACTGACGCGACGACCTTGAAGAGGACCGTCTACCCTACAATCTGACATATTAACGGTCGCTCTAGCACTTCTGGTTCGCGAGTTACCATTTTTGCGTTATAACTCAGTCGCATTGAGTCTCACATTAAAACTGAAGCTACGACCTTGAAGAGGACCGTCTACCCTACAATCTGACATATTAACGGTCGCTCTAGCACTTCTCGTTCGCGAGTTACCATTTTTGCGTTATAACTCAGTCGCATTGAGTCTCACATTAAAACTGACGCGACGACATTGAAGAGGACCGTCTACCCTACAATCTGACATATGAACGTTCGCTCTAGCACTTTTCGTTCTCGAGTTACCATTTTTGCGTTATAACTCAGTCGCATTGAGCCTCACACTAAAACTGACGCGACGACCTTGAAGAGGACCGTCTACCCTACAATCTGACATATTAACGGTCGCTCTAACACTTCTCGTTCGCGAGTTACCATTTTTGCGCTATAACTCAGTCGCATTGAGCCTCACACTAAAACTGACGCGACGACCTTGAAGAGGACCGTCTACCCTACAATCTGACATATTAACGTTCGCTCTAGCACTTTGCGGTCTCGAGTTACCATTTTTGCGTTATAACTCAGTCGCATTGAGTCTCACATTAAAACCGATGCGACGATCTTGAAGAGGACCGTCTGCCCCACAATCTGACATATGAACGGTCGCTCTAGCACTTTTCGTTCTCGAGTTACCATTTTTGCGTTATAACTCAGTCGCATTGAGTCTCACATTAAAACTGACGCGACGACCTTGAAGAGGACCGTCTACCCTACAATCTGACATATTAACGGTCGCTCTAGCACTTCTGGTTCGCGAGTTACCATTTTTGCGTTATAACTCAGTCGCATTGAGTCTCACATTAAAACTGAAGCTACGACCTTGAAGAGGACCGTCTACCCTACAATCTGACATATTAACGGTCGCTCTAGCACTTCTCGTTCGCGAGTTACCATTTTTGCGTTATAACTCAGTCGCATTGAGTCTCACATTAAAACTGACGCGACGACATTGAAGAGGACCATCTACCCTACAATCTGACATATGAACGGTCGCTCTAACACTTCTCGTTCGCGAGTTACCATTTTTGCGCTATAACTCAGTCGCATTGAGTCTCACATTAAAACTGACGCGACGACCTTGAAGAGGACCATCTGCCCTACAATCTGACATATGAACGGTCGCTCTAGCACTTCTCGTTCGCGAGTTACAATTTTTGCGTTATAACTCAGTCGCATTGAGTCTCACATTAAAACTGATGCGACGACCTTGAAGAGGACCGTCTACCCTACAATCTAACATATGAACGTTCGCTCTAGCACTTCGCATTCTCGAGTTACAATTTTTTCGTTATAACTCAGTCGCATTGAGTCTCACGTTAAAACTAACGCGACGACCTTGAAGAGGACCGTCTGCCCCACAATCTGACATATTAACGGTCGCTCTAACACTTCTCGTTCGCGAGTTACCATTTTTGCGCTATAACTCAGTCGCATTGAGCCTCACACTAAAACTGACGCGACGACCTTGAAGAGGACCGTCTACCCTACAATCTGACATATTAACGGTCGCTCTAGCACTTTTCGTTCTCGAGTTACCATTTTTGCGTTATAACTCAGTCGCATTGAGGCTCACATTAAAACTGATGCGACGACCTTGAAGAGGACTGTCTACCCTACAATCTGACATATGAACGGTCGCTGTAGCACTTTGCGGTCTCGAGTTACCATTTTTGCGTTATAACTCAGTCGCATTGAGTCTCACATTAAAACCGATGCGACGACCTTGAAGAGGGCCGTCTGCCCCACAATCTGACATATGAACGGTCGCTCTAGCACTTCTCGTTCGCGAGTTACAATTTTTGCGTTATAACTCAGTCGCATTGAGTCTCACATTAAAACTGATGCGACGACCTTGAAGAGGACCGTCTACCCTACAATCTAACATATGAACGTTCGCTCTAGCACTTCGCATTCTCGAGTTACAATTTTTTCGTTATAACTCAGTCGCATTGAGTCTCACGTTAAAACTAACGCGACGACCTTGAAGAGGACCGTCTGCCCCACAATCTGACATATTAACGGTCGGTCTAGCACTTCTCGTTCTCGAGTTACCATTTTTGCGTTATAACTCAGTCGCATTGAGCTCACACTAAAACTGATGCAATGACCTTAAAGAGGACCGTTTACCCTACAATCTGACATATTGACGGTCGCTCTAGCACTTCTCGTTCTCGAGTTACATTTTTTGCGTTATAACTCAGTCGCATTGAGTCTCACGTTAAAACTGATGCGATGACCTTAAAGAGGACCGTTTACCCTACAATCTGACATATTGACGGTCGCTCTAGCACTTCTCGTTCTCGAGTTACCATTTTTGCGTTATAACTCAGTCGCATTGAGTCTCACATTAAAACTGACGCGACGACCTTGAAGAGAACCATCTGCCCTACAATCTGACATATGAACGGTCGCTCTAGCACTTTTCGTTCTCGAGTTACCATTTTTGCGTTATAACTCAGTCGCATTGAGTCTCACATTAAAACTGAAGCGACGACCTTGAAGAGGACCGCCTACCCTACAATCTGACATATGAACGGGCGCTGTAGCACTTCTCGTTCTAGAGTTACATTTTTTGCGTTATAACTCAGTCGCATTGAGTCTCACACTAAAACTGACGCGACGACCTTGAAGAGGACCGTCTACCCTACAATCTGACATATTAACGGTCGCTCTAGCACTTCTCGTTCTCGAGTTACCATTTTTGCGTTATAACTCAGTCGCATTGAGTCTCACGTTAAAACTGACGCGACGACCTTGAAGAGGACCGTCTGCCCCACAATCTGACATATTAACGGTCGCTCTAGCACTTCTCGTTCTCGAGTTACCATTTTTGCGTTATAACTCAGTCGCATTGAGCTCACACTAAAACTGATGCAATGACCTTAAAGAGGACCGTTTACCCTACAATCTGACATATTGACGGTCGCTCTAGCACTTCTCGTTCGCGAGTTACCATTTTTGCGTTATAACTCAGTCGCATTGAGTCTCACATTAAAACTGACGCGACGACCTTGAAGAGAACCATCTGCCCTACAATCTGACATATGAACGTTCGCTCTAGTACTTTACGTTCTCGAGTTACCATTTTTGCGTTATAACTCAGTCGCATTGAGCCTCACACTAAAACTGACGCGACGACCTTGAAGAGGACCGTCTACCCTACAATCTGACATATTAACGGTCGCTCTAGCACTTCTCGTTCGCGAGTTACCATTTTTTGCGTTATAACTCAGTCGCATTGAGTCTCACATTAAAACTGACGCGACGACCTTGAAGAGGACCGTCTACCCTACAATCTGACATATTAACGGTCGCTCTAGCACTTCTCGTTCGCGAGGTACCATTTTTGCGTTATAACTCAGTCGCATTGAGTCTCACATTAAAACTGACGCGACGACCTTGAAGAGAACCATCTGCCCTACAATCTGACATATGAACGTTCGCTCTAGTACTTTACGTTCTCGAGTTACCATTTTTGCGTTATAACTCAGTCGCATTGAGTCTCACATTAAAACTGACGCGACGACCTTGAAGAGAACCATCTGCCCTACAATCTGACATATGAACGTTCGCTCTAGTACTTTACGTTCTCGAGTTACCATTTTTGCGTTATAACTCAGTCGCATTGAGTCTCACATTAAAACTGACGCGACGACCTTGAAGAGAACCATCTGCCCTACAATCTGACATATGAACGTTCGCTCTAGTACTTTACGTTCTCGAGTTACCATTTTTGCGTTATAACTCAGTCGCATTGAGTCTCACATTAAAACTGACGCGACGACCTTGAAGAGGACCGTCTACCCTACAATCTGACATATTAACGGTTGCTCTAGCACTTTTCGTTCTCGAGTTACCATTTTTGCGTTATAACTCAGTCGCATTGAGCCTCACACTAAAACTGACGCGACGACCTTGAAGAGGACCGTCTACCCTACAATCTGACATATTAACGGTCGCTCTAGCACTTCTCGTTCGCGAGTTACCATTTTTGCGTTATAACTCAGTCGCATTGAGTCTCACATTAAAACTGACGCGACGACCTTGAAGAGGACCGTCTGCCCTACAATCTGACATATGAACGTTCGCTCTAGTACTTTACGTTCTCGAGTTACCATTTTTGCGTTATAACTCAGTCGCATTGAGTCTCACATTAAAACTGACGCGACAACCTTGAAGAGAACCATCTGCCCTACAATCTGACATATGAACGGTCGCTCTAGCACTTCTCGTTTGCGAGTTACCATTTTTGCGTTATAACTCAGTCGCATCGAGTCTCACACTAAAACTGACGCGACGACCTTGAAGAGGACCGCCTACCCTACAATCTGACATATGAACGGGCGCTGTAGCACTTCTCGTTCTAGAGTTACATTTTTTGCGTTATAACTCAGTCGCATTGTGTCTCACACTAAAACTGACGCGACGACCTTGAAGAGGACCGTCTACCCTACAATCTGACATATTAACGGTCGCTCTAACACTTCTCGTTCGCGAGTTACCATTTTTGCGCTATAACTCAGTCGCATTGAGCCTCACACTAAAACTGACGCGACGACCTTGAAGAGGACCGTCTGCCCTACAATCTGACATATTAACGGTCGCTCTAGCACTTTTCGTTCTCGAGTTACCATTTTTGCGTTATAACTCAGTCGCATTGAGCCTCACACTAAAACTGACGCGACGACCTTGAAGAGGACCGTCTGTCCCACAATCTGACATATGAACGGTCGCTCTAGCACTTTTCGTTCTCGAGTTACCATTTTTGCGTTATAACTCAGTCGCATTGAGTCTCACATTAAAACTGACGCGACGACCTTGAAGAGGACCGTCTACCTACAATCTGACATATTAACGGTCGCTCTAGCACTTCTCGTTCGCGAGTTACCATTTTTGCGCTATAACTCAGTCGCATTGAGTCTCACATTAAAACTGACGCGACGACCTTGAAGAGGACCATCTGCCCTACAATCTGACATATGAACGGTCGCTCTAGCACTTCTCGTTCGCGAGTTACTATTTTTGCGTTATAACTCAGTCGCATTGAGTCTCACATTAAAACTGATGCGACGACCTTGAAGAGGACCGTCTACCCTACAATCTAACATGTGAACGTTCGCTCTAGCACTTCGCATTCTCGAGTTACAATTTTTTCGTTATAACTCAGTCGCATTGAGTCTCACGTTAAAACTAACGCGACGACCTTGAAGAGGACCGTCTGCCCCACAATCTGACATATTAACGGTCGGTCTAGCACTTCTCGTTCTCGAGTTACCATTTTTGCGTTATAACTCAGTCGCATTGAGCTCACACTAAAACTGATGCAATGACCTTAAAGAGGACCGTTTACCCTACAATCTGACATATTGACGGTCGCTCTAGCACTTCTCGTTCGCGAGTTACTATTTTTGCGTTATAACTCAGTCGCATTGAGTCTCACATTAAAACTGATGCGACGACCTTGAAGAGGACCGTCTACCCTACAATCTGACATATGAACGTTCGCTCTAGTACTTTACGTTCTCGAGTTACCATTTTTGCGTTATAACTCAGTCGCATTGAGCCTCACACTAAAACTGACGCGACGACCTTGAAGAGGACCGTCTACCCTACAATCTGACATATTAACGGTCGCTCTAGCACTTCTCGTTCGCGAGTTACCATTTTTGCGTTATAACTCAGTCGCATTGAGTCTCACATTAAAACTGACGCGACGACCTTGAAGAGGACCGTCTACCCTACAATCTGACATATTAACGGTCGCTGTAGCACTTTGCGGTCTCGAGTTACCATTTTTGCGTTATAACTCAGTCGCATTGAGTCTCACATTAAGACCGATGCGACGACCTTGAAGAGGACCGTCTGCCCCACAATCTGACATATGAACGGTCGCTCTAGCACTTCTCGTTCGCGAGTTACAATTTTTGCGTTATAACTCAGTCGCATTGAGTCTCACATTAAAACTGATGCGACGACCTTGAAGGGGACCGTCTACCCTACAATCTAACATATGAACGTTCGCTCTAGCACTTCGCATTCTCGAGTTACAATTTTTTCGTTATAACTCAGTCGCATTGAGTCTCACGTTAAAACTAACGCGACGACCTTGAAGAGGACCGTCTGCCCCACAATCTGACATATTAACGGTCGGTCTAGCACTTCTCGTTCTCGAGTTACCATTTTTGCGTTATAACTCAGTCGCATTGAGCTCACACTAAAACTGATGCAATGACCTTAAAGAGGACCGTTTACCCTACAATCTGACATATTGACGGTCGCTCTAGCACTTCTCGCTCTCGAGTTACTATTTTTGCGTTATAACTCATTTGCATTGAGTCTCACATTAAAACTGATGCGACGACCTTGAAGAGGACCGTCTACCCTACAATCTAACATATGAACGTTCGCTCTAGCACTTCGCATTCTCGAGTTACAATTTTTTCGTTATAACTCAGTCGCATTGAGTCTCACGTTAAAACTAACGCGACGACCTTGAAGAGGACCGTCTGCCCCACAATCTGACATATTAACGGTCGGTCTAGCACTTCTCGTTCTCGAGTTACCATTTTTGCGTTATGACTCAGTCGCATTGAGCTCACACTAAAACTGATGCAATGACCTTGAAGAGGACCGTCTACCCTACAATCTGACATATGAACGGCCGCTGTAGCACTTCGCGTTCTCGAGTTACATTTTTTGCGTTATAACTCAGTCGCATTGAGTCTCACGTTAAAACTGATGCGATGACCTTAAAGAGGACCGTTTACCCTACAATCTGACATATTGACGGTCGCTCTAGCACTTTTCGTTCTCGAGTTACCATTTTTGCGTTATAACTCAGTCGCATTGAGTCTCACATTAAAACTGAAGCGACGACCTTGAAGAGGACCGCCTACCCTACAATCTGACATATGAACGGGCGCTGTAGCACTTCTCGTTCTAGAGTTACATTTTTTGCGTTATAACTCAGTCGCATTGAGTCTCACACTAAAACTGACGCGACGACCTTGAGGAGGACCGTCTACCCTACAATCTGACATATTAACGGTCGCTCTAGCACTTCTCGTTCTCGAGTTACCATTTTTGCGTTATAACTCAGTCGCATTGAGCCTCACACTAAAACTGACGCGACGACCTTGAAGAGGACCGTCTACCCTACAATCTGACGTATTAACGGTCGCTCTAGCACTTCTCGTTCGCGAGTTACCATTTTTGCGTTATAACTCAGTCGCATTGAGTCTCACATTAAAACTGACGCGACGACCTTGAAGATAACCATCTGCCCTACAATCTGACATATGAACGTTCGCTCTAGTACTTTACGTTCTCGAGTTACCATTTTTGCGTTATAACTCAGTCGCATTGAGTCTCACATTAAAACTGACGCGACGACCTTGAAGAGGACCGTCTACCCTACAATCTGACATATTAACGGTCGCTCTAGCACTTCTCGTTCGCGAGTTACCATTTTTGCGTTATAACTCAGTCGCATTGAGTCTCACATTAAAACTGAAGCTACGACCTTGAAGAGGACCGTCTACCCTACAATCTGACATATTAACGGTCGCTCTAGCACTTCTCGTTCGCGAGTTACCATTTTTGCGTTATAACTCAGTCGCATTGAGTCTCACATTAAAACTGACGCGACGACATTGAAGAGGACCGTCTACCCTACAATCTGACATATGAACGGTCGCTCTAACACTTCTCGTTCGCGAGTTACCATTTTTGCGCTATAACTCAGTCGCATTGAGTCTCACATTAAAACTGACGCGACGACCTTGAAGAGGACCATCTGCCCTACAATCTGACATATGAACGGTCGCTCTAGCACTTCTCGTTCGCGAGTTACAATTTTTGCGTTATAACTCAGTCGCATTGAGTCTCACATTAAAACTGATGCGACGACCTTGAAGAGGACCGTCTACCCTACAATCTAACATATGAACGTTCGCTCTAGCACTTCGCATTCTCGAGTTACAATTTTTTCGTTATAACTCAGTCGCATTGAGTCTCACGTTAAAACTAACGCGACGACCTTGAAGAGGACCGTCTGCCCCACAATCTGACATATTAACGGTCGCTCTAACACTTCTCGTTCGCGAGTTACCATTTTTGCGCTATAACTCAGTCGCATTGAGCCTCACACTAAAACTGACGCGACGACCTTGAAGAGGACCGTCTACCCTACAATCTGACATATTAACGGTCGCTCTAGCACTTTTCGTTCTCGAGTTACCATTTTTGCGTTATAACTCAGTCGCATTGAGGCTCACATTAAAACTGATGCGACGACCTTGAAGAGGACTGTCTACCCTACAATCTGACATATGAACGGTCGCTGTAGCACTTTGCGGTCTCGAGTTACCATTTTTGCGTTATAACTCAGTCGCATTGAGTCTCACATTAAGACCGATGCGACGACCTTGAAGAGGACCGTCTGCCCCACAATCTGACATATGAACGGTCGCTCTAGCACTTCTCGTTCGCGAGTTACAATTTTTGCGTTATAACTCAGTCGCATTGAGTCTCACATTAAAACTGATGCGACGACCTTGAAGGGGACCGTCTACCCTACAATCTAACATATGAACGTTCGCTCTAGCACTTCGCATTCTCGAGTTACAATTTTTTCGTTATAACTCAGTCGCATTGAGTCTCACGTTAAAACTAACGCGACGACCTTGAAGAGGACCGTCTGCCCCACAATCTGACATATTAACGGTCGGTCTAGCACTTCTCGTTCTCGAGTTACCATTTTTGCGTTATAACTCAGTCGCATTGAGCTCACACTAAAACTGATGCAATGACCTTAAAGAGGACCGTTTACCCTACAATCTGACATATTGACGGTCGCTCTAGCACTTCTCGCTCTCGAGTTACTATTTTTGCGTTATAACTCATTTGCATTGAGTCTCACATTAAAACTGATGCGACGACCTTGAAGAGGACCGTCTACCCTACAATCTAACATATGAACGTTCGCTCTAGCACTTCGCATTCTCGAGTTACAATTTTTTCGTTATAACTCAGTCGCATTGAGTCTCACGTTAAAACTAACGCGACGACCTTGAAGAGGACCGTCTGCCCCACAATCTGACATATTAACGGTCGGTCTAGCACTTCTCGTTCTCGAGTTACCATTTTTGCGTTATGACTCAGTCGCATTGAGCTCACACTAAAACTGATGCAATGACCTTGAAGAGGACCGTCTACCCTACAATCTGACATATGAACGGCCGCTGTAGCACTTCGCGTTCTCGAGTTACATTTTTTGCGTTATAACTCAGTCGCATTGAGTCTCACGTTAAAACTGATGCGATGACCTTAAAGAGGACCGTTTACCCTACAATCTGACATATTGACGGTCGCTCTAGCACTTTTCGTTCTCGAGTTACCATTTTTGCGTTATAACTCAGTCGCATTGAGTCTCACATTAAAACTGAAGCGACGACCTTGAAGAGGACCGCCTACCCTACAATCTGACATATGAACGGGCGCTGTAGCACTTCTCGTTCTAGAGTTACATTTTTTGCGTTATAACTCAGTCGCATTGAGTCTCACACTAAAACTGACGCGACGACCTTGAAGAGGACCGTCTACCCTACAATCTGACATATTAACGGTCGCTCTAGCACTTCTCGTTCTCGAGTTACCATTTTTGCGTTATAACTCAGTCGCATTGAGCCTCACACTAAAACTGACGCGACGACCTTGAAGAGGACCGTCTACCCTACAATCTGACGTATTAACGGTCGCTCTAGCACTTCTCGTTCGCGAGTTACCATTTTTGCGTTATAACTCAGTCGCATTGAGTCTCACATTAAAACTGACGCGACGACCTTGAAGATAACCATCTGCCCTACAATCTGACATATGAACGTTCGCTCTAGTACTTTACGTTCTCGAGTTACCATTTTTGCGTTATAACTCAGTCGCATTGAGTCTCACATTAAAACTGACGCGACGACCTTGAAGAGGACCGTCTGCCCCACAATCTGACATATGAACGGTCGCTCTAGCACTTTTCGTTCTCGAGTTACCATTTTTGCGTTATAACTCAGTCGCATTGAGTCTCACATTAAAACTGACGCGACGACCTTGAAGAGGACCGTCTACCCTACAATCTGACATATGAACGTTCGCTCTAGCACTTTTCGTTCTCGAGTTACCATTTTTGCGTTATAACTCAGTCGCATTGAGCCTCACACTAAAACTGACGCGACGACCTTGAAGAGGACCGTCTACCCTACAATCTGACATATTAACGGTCGCTCTAACACTTCTCGTTCGCGAGTTACCATTTTTGCGCTATAACTCAGTCGCATTGAGCCTCACACTAAAACTGACGCGACGACCTTGAAGAGGACCGTCTACCCTACAATCTGACATATTAACGTTCGCTCTAGCACTTTGCGGTCTCGAGTTACCATTTTTGCGTTATAACTCAGTCGCATTGAGTCTCACATTAAAACCGATGCGACGATCTTGAAGAGGACCGTCTGCCCCACAATCTGACATATGAACGGTCGCTCTAGCACTTTTCGTTCTCGAGTTACCATTTTTGCGTTATAACTCAGTCGCATTGAGTCTCACATTAAAACTGACGCGACGACCTTGAAGAGGACCGTCTACCCTACAATCTGACATATTAACGGTCGCTCTAGCACTTCTGGTTCGCGAGTTACCATTTTTGCGTTATAACTCAGTCGCATTGAGTCTCACATTAAAACTGAAGCTACGACCTTGAAGAGGACCGTCTACCCTACAATCTGACATATTAACGGTCGCTCTAGCACTTCTCGTTCGCGAGTTACCATTTTTGCGTTATAACTCAGTCGCATTGAGTCTCACATTAAAACTGACGCGACGACATTGAAGAGGACCGTCTACCCTACAATCTGACATATGAACGTTCGCTCTAGCACTTTTCGTTCTCGAGTTACCATTTTTGCGTTATAACTCAGTCGCATTGAGCCTCACACTAAAACTGACGCGACGACCTTGAAGAGGACCGTCTACCCTACAATCTGACATATTAACGGTCGCTCTAACACTTCTCGTTCGCGAGTTACCATTTTTGCGCTATAACTCAGTCGCATTGAGCCTCACACTAAAACTGACGCGACGACCTTGAAGAGGACCGTCTACCCTACAATCTGACATATTAACGTTCGCTCTAGCACTTTGCGGTCTCGAGTTACCATTTTTGCGTTATAACTCAGTCGCATTGAGTCTCACATTAAAACCGATGCGACGATCTTGAAGAGGACCGTCTGCCCCACAATCTGACATATGAACGGTCGCTCTAGCACTTTTCGTTCTCGAGTTACCATTTTTGCGTTATAACTCAGTCGCATTGAGTCTCACATTAAAACTGACGCGACGACCTTGAAGAGGACCGTCTACCCTACAATCTGACATATTAACGGTCGCTCTAGCACTTCTGGTTCGCGAGTTACCATTTTTGCGTTATAACTCAGTCGCATTGAGTCTCACATTAAAACTGAAGCTACGACCTTGAAGAGGACCGTCTACCCTACAATCTGACATATTAACGGTCGCTCTAGCACTTCTCGTTCGCGAGTTACCATTTTTGCGTTATAACTCAGTCGCATTGAGTCTCACATTAAAACTGACGCGACGACATTGAAGAGGACCATCTACCCTACAATCTGACATATGAACGGTCGCTCTAACACTTCTCGTTCGCGAGTTACCATTTTTGCGCTATAACTCAGTCGCATTGAGTCTCACATTAAAACTGACGCGACGACCTTGAAGAGGACCATCTGCCCTACAATCTGACATATGAACGGTCGCTCTAGCACTTCTCGTTCGCGAGTTACAATTTTTGCGTTATAACTCAGTCGCATTGAGTCTCACATTAAAACTGATGCGACGACCTTGAAGAGGACCGTCTACCCTACAATCTAACATATGAACGTTCGCTCTAGCACTTCGCATTCTCGAGTTACAATTTTTTCGTTATAACTCAGTCGCATTGAGTCTCACGTTAAAACTAACGCGACGACCTTGAAGAGGACCGTCTGCCCCACAATCTGACATATTAACGGTCGCTCTAACACTTCTCGTTCGCGAGTTACCATTTTTGCGCTATAACTCAGTCGCATTGAGCCTCACACTAAAACTGACGCGACGACCTTGAAGAGGACCGTCTACCCTACAATCTGACATATTAACGGTCGCTCTAGCACTTTTCGTTCTCGAGTTACCATTTTTGCGTTATAACTCAGTCGCATTGAGGCTCACATTAAAACTGATGCGACGACCTTGAAGAGGACTGTCTACCCTACAATCTGACATATGAACGGTCGCTGTAGCACTTTGCGGTCTCGAGTTACCATTTTTGCGTTATAACTCAGTCGCATTGAGTCTCACATTAAAACCGATGCGACGACCTTGAAGAGGGCCGTCTGCCCCACAATCTGACATATGAACGGTCGCTCTAGCACTTCTCGTTCGCGAGTTACAATTTTTGCGTTATAACTCAGTCGCATTGAGTCTCACATTAAAACTGATGCGACGACCTTGAAGAGGACCGTCTACCCTACAATCTAACATATGAACGTTCGCTCTAGCACTTCGCATTCTCGAGTTACAATTTTTTCGTTATAACTCAGTCGCATTGAGTCTCACGTTAAAACTAACGCGACGACCTTGAAGAGGACCGTCTGCCCCACAATCTGACATATTAACGGTCGGTCTAGCACTTCTCGTTCTCGAGTTACCATTTTTGCGTTATAACTCAGTCGCATTGAGCTCACACTAAAACTGATGCAATGACCTTAAAGAGGACCGTTTACCCTACAATCTGACATATTGACGGTCGCTCTAGCACTTCTCGTTCTCGAGTTACATTTTTTGCGTTATAACTCAGTCGCATTGAGTCTCACGTTAAAACTGATGCGATGACCTTAAAGAGGACCGTTTACCCTACAATCTGACATATTGACGGTCGCTCTAGCACTTCTCGTTCTCGAGTTACCATTTTTGCGTTATAACTCAGTCGCATTGAGTCTCACATTAAAACTGACGCGACGACCTTGAAGAGAACCATCTGCCCTACAATCTGACATATGAACGGTCGCTCTAGCACTTTTCGTTCTCGAGTTACCATTTTTGCGTTATAACTCAGTCGCATTGAGTCTCACATTAAAACTGAAGCGACGACCTTGAAGAGGACCGCCTACCCTACAATCTGACATATGAACGGGCGCTGTAGCACTTCTCGTTCTAGAGTTACATTTTTTGCGTTATAACTCAGTCGCATTGAGTCTCACACTAAAACTGACGCGACGACCTTGAAGAGGACCGTCTACCCTACAATCTGACATATTAACGGTCGCTCTAGCACTTCTCGTTCTCGAGTTACCATTTTTGCGTTATAACTCAGTCGCATTGAGTCTCACGTTAAAACTGACGCGACGACCTTGAAGAGGACCGTCTGCCCCACAATCTGACATATTAACGGTCGCTCTAGCACTTCTCGTTCTCGAGTTACCATTTTTGCGTTATAACTCAGTCGCATTGAGCTCACACTAAAACTGATGCAATGACCTTAAAGAGGACCGTTTACCCTACAATCTGACATATTGACGGTCGCTCTAGCACTTCTCGTTCGCGAGTTACCATTTTTGCGTTATAACTCAGTCGCATTGAGTCTCACATTAAAACTGACGCGACGACCTTGAAGAGAACCATCTGCCCTACAATCTGACATATGAACGTTCGCTCTAGTACTTTACGTTCTCGAGTTACCATTTTTGCGTTATAACTCAGTCGCATTGAGCCTCACACTAAAACTGACGCGACGACCTTGAAGAGGACCGTCTACCCTACAATCTGACATATTAACGGTCGCTCTAGCACTTCTCGTTCGCGAGTTACCATTTTTTGCGTTATAACTCAGTCGCATTGAGTCTCACATTAAAACTGACGCGACGACCTTGAAGAGGACCGTCTACCCTACAATCTGACATATTAACGGTCGCTCTAGCACTTCTCGTTCGCGAGGTACCATTTTTGCGTTATAACTCAGTCGCATTGAGTCTCACATTAAAACTGACGCGACGACCTTGAAGAGAACCATCTGCCCTACAATCTGACATATGAACGTTCGCTCTAGTACTTTACGTTCTCGAGTTACCATTTTTGCGTTATAACTCAGTCGCATTGAGTCTCACATTAAAACTGACGCGACGACCTTGAAGAGAACCATCTGCCCTACAATCTGACATATGAACGTTCGCTCTAGTACTTTACGTTCTCGAGTTACCATTTTTGCGTTATAACTCAGTCGCATTGAGTCTCACATTAAAACTGACGCGACGACCTTGAAGAGAACCATCTGCCCTACAATCTGACATATGAACGTTCGCTCTAGTACTTTACGTTCTCGAGTTACCATTTTTGCGTTATAACTCAGTCGCATTGAGTCTCACATTAAAACTGACGCGACGACCTTGAAGAGGACCGTCTACCCTACAATCTGACATATTAACGGTTGCTCTAGCACTTTTCGTTCTCGAGTTACCATTTTTGCGTTATAACTCAGTCGCATTGAGCCTCACACTAAAACTGACGCGACGACCTTGAAGAGGACCGTCTACCCTACAATCTGACATATTAACGGTCGCTCTAGCACTTCTCGTTCGCGAGTTACCATTTTTGCGTTATAACTCAGTCGCATTGAGTCTCACATTAAAACTGACGCGACGACCTTGAAGAGGACCGTCTGCCCTACAATCTGACATATGAACGTTCGCTCTAGTACTTTACGTTCTCGAGTTACCATTTTTGCGTTATAACTCAGTCGCATTGAGTCTCACATTAAAACTGACGCGACAACCTTGAAGAGAACCATCTGCCCTACAATCTGACATATGAACGGTCGCTCTAGCACTTCTCGTTTGCGAGTTACCATTTTTGCGTTATAACTCAGTCGCATCGAGTCTCACACTAAAACTGACGCGACGACCTTGAAGAGGACCGCCTACCCTACAATCTGACATATGAACGGGCGCTGTAGCACTTCTCGTTCTAGAGTTACATTTTTTGCGTTATAACTCAGTCGCATTGTGTCTCACACTAAAACTGACGCGACGACCTTGAAGAGGACCGTCTACCCTACAATCTGACATATTAACGGTCGCTCTAACACTTCTCGTTCGCGAGTTACCATTTTTGCGCTATAACTCAGTCGCATTGAGCCTCACACTAAAACTGACGCGACGACCTTGAAGAGGACCGTCTGCCCTACAATCTGACATATTAACGGTCGCTCTAGCACTTTTCGTTCTCGAGTTACCATTTTTGCGTTATAACTCAGTCGCATTGAGCCTCACACTAAAACTGACGCGACGACCTTGAAGAGGACCGTCTGTCCCACAATCTGACATATGAACGGTCGCTCTAGCACTTTTCGTTCTCGAGTTACCATTTTTGCGTTATAACTCAGTCGCATTGAGTCTCACATTAAAACTGACGCGACGACCTTGAAGAGGACCGTCTACCTACAATCTGACATATTAACGGTCGCTCTAGCACTTCTCGTTCGCGAGTTACCATTTTTGCGTTATAACTCAGTCGCATTGAGTCTCACATTAAGACTGACGCGACGACATTGAAGAGGACCGTCTACCCTACAATCTGACATATGAACGGTCGCTCTAACACTTCTCGTTCGCGAGTTACCATTTTTGCGCTATAACTCAGTCGCATTGAGTCTCACATTAAAACTGACGCGACGACCTTGAAGAGGACCATCTGCCCTACAATCTGACATATGAACGGTCGCTCTAGCACTTCTCGTTCGCGAGTTACTATTTTTGCGTTATAACTCAGTCGCATTGAGTCTCACATTAAAACTGATGCGACGACCTTGAAGAGGACCGTCTACCCTACAATCTAACATGTGAACGTTCGCTCTAGCACTTCGCATTCTCGAGTTACAATTTTTTCGTTATAACTCAGTCGCATTGAGTCTCACGTTAAAACTAACGCGACGACCTTGAAGAGGACCGTCTGCCCCACAATCTGACATATTAACGGTCGGTCTAGCACTTCTCGTTCTCGAGTTACCATTTTTGCGTTATAACTCAGTCGCATTGAGCTCACACTAAAACTGATGCAATGACCTTAAAGAGGACCGTTTACCCTACAATCTGACATATTGACGGTCGCTCTAGCACTTCTCGTTCGCGAGTTACTATTTTTGCGTTATAACTCAGTCGCATTGAGTCTCACATTAAAACTGATGCGACGACCTTGAAGAGGACCGTCTACCCTACAATCTGACATATGAACGTTCGCTCTAGTACTTTACGTTCTCGAGTTACCATTTTTGCGTTATAACTCAGTCGCATTGAGCCTCACACTAAAACTGACGCGACGACCTTGAAGAGGACCGTCTACCCTACAATCTGACATATTAACGGTCGCTCTAGCACTTCTCGTTCGCGAGTTACCATTTTTGCGTTATAACTCAGTCGCATTGAGTCTCACATTAAAACTGACGCGACGACCTTGAAGAGGACCGTCTGCCCCACAATCTGACATATGAACGGTCGCTCTAGCACTTTTCGTTCTCGAGTTACCATTTTTGCGTTATAACTCAGTCGCATTGAGTCTCACACTAAAACTGACGCGACGACCTTGAAGAGGACCGTCTACCCTACAATCTGACATATTAACGGTCGCTCTAGCACTTCTCGTTCGCGAGTTACCATTTTTGCGTTATAACTCAGTCGCATTGAGCCTCACACTAAAACTGACGCGACGACCTTGAAGAGGACCGTCTACCCTACAATCTGACGTATTAACGGTCGCTCTAGCACTTCTCGTTCGCGAGTTACCATTTTTGCGTTATAACTCAGTCGCATTGAGTCTCACATTAAAACTGACGCGACGACCTTGAAGATAACCATCTGCCCTACAATCTGACATATGAACGTTCGCTCTAGTACTTTACGTTCTCGAGTTACCATTTTTGCGTTATAACTCAGTCGCATTGAGTCTCACATTAAAACTGACGCGACGACCTTGAAGAGGACCGTCTGCCCCACAATCTGACATATGAACGGTCGCTCTAGCACTTTTCGTTCTCGAGTTACCATTTTTGCGTTATAACTCAGTCGCATTGAGTCTCACATTAAAACTGACGCGACGACCTTGAAGAGAACCATCTGCCCTACAATCTGACATATGAACGTTCGCTCTAGTACTTTACGTTCTCGAGTTACCATTTCTGCGTTATAACTCAGTCGCATTGAGTCTCACATTAAAACTGACGCGACGACCTTGAAGAGGACCGTCTACCCTACAATCTGACATATGAACGTTCGCTCTAGCACTTTTCGTTCTCGAGTTACCATTTTTGCGTTATAACTCAGTCGCATTGAGCCTCACACTAAAACTGACGCGACGACCTTGAAGAGGACCGTCTACCCTACAATCTGACATATTAACGGTCGCTCTAACACTTCTCGTTCGCGAGTTACCATTTTTGCGCTATAACTCAGTCGCATTGAGCCTCACACTAAAACTGACGCGACGACCTTGAAGAGGACCGTCTACCCTACAATCTGACATATTAACGGTCGCTCTAGCACTTTTCGTTCTCGAGTTACCATTTTTGCGTTATAACTCAGTCGCATTGAGCCTCACACTAAAACTGACGCGACGACCTTGAAGAGGACCGTCTACCCTACAATCTGACATATGAACGTTCGCTCTAGCACTTTTCGTTCTCGAGTTACCATTTTTGCGTTATAACTCAGTCGCATTGAGGCTCACATTAAAACTGATGCGACGACCTTGAAGAGGACCGTCTACCCTACAATCTAACATATGAACGTTCGCTCTAGCACTTCGCATTCTCGAGTTACAATTTTTTCGTTATAACTCAGTCGCATTGAGTCTCACGTTAAAACTAACGCGACGACCTTGAAGAGGACCGTCTGCCCCACAATCTGACACATTAACGGTCGGTCTAGCACTTCTCGTTCGCGAGTTACCATTTTTGCGTTATAACTCAGTCGCATTGAGTCTCACATTAAAACTGACGCGACGACATTGAAGAGGACCGTCTACCCTACAATCTGACATATGAACGGTCGCTCTAACACTTCTCGTTCGCGAGTTACCATTTTTGCGCTATAACTCAGTCGCATTGAGTCTCACATTAAAACTGACGCGACGACCTTGAAGAGGACCATCTGCCCTACAATCTGACATATGAACGGTCGCTCTAGCACTTCTCGTTCGCGAGTTACAATTTTTGCGTTATAACTCAGTCGCATTGAGTCTCACATTAAAACTGATGCGACGACCTTGAAGAGGACCGTCTACCCTACAATCTAACATATGAACGTTCGCTCTAGCACTTCGCATTCTCGAGTTACAATTTTTTCGTTATAACTCAGTCGCATTGAGTCTCACGTTAAAACTAACGCGACGACCTTGAAGAGGACCGTCTGCCCCACAATCTGACATATTAACGGTCGCTCTAACACTTCTCGTTCGCGAGTTACCATTTTTGCGCTATAACTCAGTCGCATTGAGCCTCACACTAAAACTGACGCGACGACCTTGAAGAGGACCGTCTACCCTACAATCTGACATATTAACGGTCGCTCTAGCACTTTTCGTTCTCGAGTTACCATTTTTGCGTTATAACTCAGTCGCATTGAGCCTCACACTAAAACTGACGCGACGACCTTGAAGAGGACCGTCTACCCTACAATCTGACATATGAACGTTCGCTCTAGCACTTTTCGTTCTCGAGTTACCATTTTTGCGTTATAACTCAGTCGCATTGAGGCTCACATTAAAACTGATGCGACGACCTTGAAGAGGACTGTCTACCCTACAATCTGACATATGAACGGTCGCTGTAGCACTTTGCGGTCTCGAGTTACCATTTTTGCGTTATAACTCAGTCGCATTGAGTCTCACATTAAAACCGATGCGACGACCTTGAAGAGGGCCGTCTGCCCCACAATCTGACATATGAACGGTCGCTCTAGCACTTCTCGTTCGCGAGTTACAATTTTTGCGTTATAACTCAGTCGCATTGAGTCTCACATTAAAACTGATGCGACGACCTTGAAGAGGACCGTCTACCCTACAATCTAACATATGAACGTTCGCTCTAGCACTTCGCATTCTCGAGTTACAATTTTTTCGTTATAACTCAGTCGCATTGAGTCTCACGTTAAAACTAACGCGACGACCTTGAAGAGGACCGTCTGCCCCACAATCTGACATATTAACGGTCGGTCTAGCACTTCTCGTTCTCGAGTTACCATTTTTGCGTTATAACTCAGTCGCATTGAGCTCACACTAAAACTGATGCAATGACCTTAAAGAGGACCGTTTACCCTACAATCTGACATATTGACGGTCGCTCTAGCACTTCTCGCTCTCGAGTTACTATTTTTGCGTTATAACTCATTTGCATTGAGTCTCACATTAAAACTGACGCGACGACCTTGAAGAGGACCGTCTACCCTACAATCTGACATATGAACGGCCGCTGTAGCACTTCGCGTTCTCGAGTTACATTTTTTGCGTTATAACTCAGTCGCATTGAGTCTCACGTTAAAACTGATGCGATGACCTTAAAGAGGACCGTTTACCCTACAATCTGACATATTGACGGTCGCTCTAGCACTTCTCGTTCTCGAGTTACCATTTTTGCGTTATAACTCAGTCGCATTGAGTCTCACATTAAAACTGACGCGACGACCTTGAAGAGAACCATCTGCCCTACAATCTGACATATGAACGGTCGCTCTAGCACTTTTCGTTCTCGAGTTACCATTTTTGCGTTATAACTCAGTCGCATTGAGTCTCACATTAAAACTGAAGCGACGACCTTGAAGAGGACCGCCTACCCTACAATCTGACATATGAACGGGCGCTGTAGCACTTCTCGTTCTAGAGTTACATTTTTTGCGTTATAACTCAGTCGCATTGAGTCTCACACTAAAACTGACGCGACGACCTTGAAGAGGACCGTCTACCCTACAATCTGACATATTAACGGTCGCTCTAGCACTTCTCGTTCTCGAGTTACCATTTTTGCGTTATAACTCAGTCGCATTGAGTCTCACGTTAAAACTGACGCGACGACCTTGAAGAGGACCGTCTGCCCCACAATCTGACATATTAACGGTCGCTCTAGCACTTCTCGTTCTCGAGTTACCATTTTTGCGTTATAACTCAGTCGCATTGAGCTCACACTAAAACTGATGCAATGACCTTAAAGAGGACCGTTTACCCTACAATCTGACATATTGACGGTCGCTCTAGCACTTCTCGTTCGCGAGTTACCATTTTTGCGTTATAACTCAGTCGCATTGAGTCTCACATTAAAACTGACGCGACGACCTTGAAGAGAACCATCTGCCCTACAATCTGACATATGAACGTTCGCTCTAGTACTTTACGTTCTCGAGTTACCATTTTTGCGTTATAACTCAGTCGCATTGAGCCTCACACTAAAACTGACGCGACGACCTTGAAGAGGACCGTCTACCCTACAATCTGACATATTAACGGTCGCTCTAGCACTTCTCGTTCGCGAGTTACCATTTTTTGCGTTATAACTCAGTCGCATTGAGTCTCACATTAAAACTGACGCGACGACCTTGAAGAGGACCGTCTACCCTACAATCTGACATATTAACGGTCGCTCTAGCACTTCTCGTTCGCGAGGTACCATTTTTGCGTTATAACTCAGTCGCATTGAGTCTCACATTAAAACTGACGCGACGACCTTGAAGAGGACCGTCTGCCCCACAATCTGACATATGAACGGTCGCTCTAGCACTTTTCGTTCTCGAGTTACCATTTTTGCGTTACAACTCAGTCGCATTGAGTCTCACATTAAAACTGATGCGACGACCTTGAAGAGAACCATCTGCCCTACAATCTGACATATGAACGTTCGCTCTAGTACTTTACGTTCTCGAGTTACCATTTTTGCGTTATAACTCAGTCGCATTGAGTCTCACATTAAAACTGACGCGACGACCTTGAAGAGAACCATCTGCCCTACAATCTGACATATGAACGTTCGCTCTAGTACTTTACGTTCTCGAGTTACCATTTTTGCGTTATAACTCAGTCGCATTGAGTCTCACATTAAAACTGACGCGACGACCTTGAAGAGGACCGTCTACCCTACAATCTGACATATTAACGGTCGCTCTAGCACTTTTCGTTCTCGAGTTACCATTTTTGCGTTATAACTCAGTCGCATTGAGCCTCACACTAAAACTGACGCGACGACCTTGAAGAGGACCGTCTACCCTACAATCTGACATATTAACGGTCGCTCTAGCACTTCTCGTTCGCGAGTTACCATTTTTGCGTTATAACTCAGTCGCATTGAGTCTCACATTAAAACTGACGCGACGACCTTGAAGAGGACCGTCTGCCCTACAATCTGACATATGAACGTTCGCTCTAGTACTTTACGTTCTCGAGTTACCATTTTTGCGTTATAACTCAGTCGCATTGAGTCTCACATTAAAACTGACGCGACAACCTTGAAGAGAACCATCTGCCCTACAATCTGACATATGAACGGTCGCTCTAGCACTTCTCGTTTGCGAGTTACCATTTTTGCGTTATAACTCAGTCGCATCGAGTCTCACACTAAAACTGACGCGACGACCTTGAAGAGGACCGCCTACCCTACAATCTGACATATGAACGGGCGCTGTAGCACTTCTCGTTCTAGAGTTACATTTTTTGCGTTATAACTCAGTCGCATTGTGTCTCACACTAAAACTGACGCGACGACCTTGAAGAGGACCGTCTACCCTACAATCTGACATATTAACGGTCGCTCTAACACTTCTCGTTCGCGAGTTACCATTTTTGCGCTATAACTCAGTCGCATTGAGCCTCACACTAAAACTGACGCGACGACCTTGAAGAGGACCGTCTGTCCCACAATCTGACATATGAACGGTCGCTCTAACACTTCTCGTTCGCGAGTTACCATTTTTGCGCTATAACTCAGTCGCATTGAGTCTCACATTAAAACTGACGCGACGACCTTGAAGAGGACCATCTGCCCTACAATCTGACATATGAACGGTCGCTCTAGCACTTCTCGTTCGCGAGTTACAATTTTTGCGTTATAACTCAGTCGCATTGAGTCTCACATTAAAACTGATGCGACGACCTTGAAGAGGACCGTCTACCCTACAATCTAACATATGAACGTTCGCTCTAGCACTTCTCGTTCGCGAGGTACCATTTTTGCGTTATAACTCAGTCGCATTGAGTCTCACATTAAAACTGACGCGACGACCTTGAAGAGAACCATCTGCCCTACAATCTGACATATGAACGTTCGCTCTAGTACTTTACGTTCTCGAGTTACCATTTTTGCGTTATAACTCAGTCGCATTGAGTCTCACATTAAAACTGACGCGACGACCTTGAAGAGGACCGTCTGCCCCACAATCTGACATATGAACGGTCGCTCTAGCACTTTTCGTTCTCGAGTTACCATTTTTGCGTTACAACTCAGTCGCATTGAGTCTCACATTAAAACTGATGCGACGACCTTGAAGAGAACCATCTGCCCTACAATCTGACATATGAACGTTCGCTCTAGTACTTTACGTTCTCGAGTTACCATTTTTGCGTTATAACTCAGTCGCATTGAGTCTCACATTAAAACTGACGCGACGACCTTGAAGAGAACCATCTGCCCTACAATCTGACATATGAACGTTCGCTCTAGTACTTTACGTTCTCGAGTTACCATTTTTGCGTTATAACTCAGTCGCACTGAGTCTCACATTAAAACTGACGCGACGACCTTGAAGAGGACCGTCTACCCTACAATCTGACATATTAACGGTCGCTCTAGCACTTTTCGTTCTCGAGTTACCATTTTTGCGTTATAACTCAGTCGCATTGAGCCTCACACTAAAACTGACGCGACGACCTTGAAGAGGACCGTCTACCCTACAATCTGACATATTAACGGTCGCTCTAGCACTTCTCGTTCGCGAGTTACCATTTTTGCGTTATAACTCAGTCGCATTGAGTCTCACATTAAAACTGACGCGACGACCTTGAAGAGGACCGTCTGCCCTACAATCTGACATATGAACGTTCGCTCTAGTACTTTACGTTCTCGAGTTACCATTTTTGCGTTATAACTCAGTCGCATTGAGTCTCACATTAAAACTGACGCGACAACCTTGAAGAGAACCATCTGCCCTACAATCTGACATATGAACGGTCGCTCTAGCACTTCTCGTTTGCGAGTTACCATTTTTGCGTTATAACTCAGTCGCATCGAGTCTCACACTAAAACTGACGCGACGACCTTGAAGAGGACCGCCTACCCTACAATCTGACATATGAACGGGCGCTGTAGCACTTCTCGTTCTAGAGTTACATTTTTTGCGTTATAACTCAGTCGCATTGTGTCTCACACTAAAACTGACGCGACGACCTTGAAGAGGACCGCCTACCCTACAATCTGACATATGAACGGGCGCTGTAGCACTTCTCGTTCTAGAGTTACATTTTTTGCGTTATAACTCAGTCGCATTGTGTCTCACACTAAAACTGACGCGACGACCTTGAAGAGGACCGTCTACCCTACAATCTGACATATTAACGGTCGCTCTAACACTTCTCGTTCGCGAGTTACCATTTTTGCGCTATAACTCAGTCGCATTGAGTCTCACACTAAAACTGACGCGACGACCTTGAAGAGGACCGCCTACCCTACAATCTGACATATGAACGGGCGCTGTAGCACTTCTCGTTCTAGAGTTACATTTTTTGCGTTATAACTCAGTCGCATTGTGTCTCACACTAAAACTGACGCGACGACCTTGAAGAGGACCGTCTACCCTACAATCTGACATATTAACGGTCGCTCTAACACTTCTCGTTCGCGAGTTACCATTTTTGCGCTATAACTCAGTCGCATTGAGCCTCACACTAAAACTGACGCGACGACCTTGAAGAGGACCGTCTGCCCTACAATCTGACATATTAACGGTCGCTCTAGCACTTTTCGTTCTCGAGTTACCATTTTTGCGTTATAACTCAGTCGCATTGAGCCTCACACTAAAACTGACGCGACGACCTTGAAGAGGACCGTCTGTCCCACAATCTGACATATGAACGGTCGCTCTAACACTTCTCGTTCGCGAGTTACCATTTTTGCGCTATAACTCAGTCGCATTGAGTCTCACATTAAAACTGACGCGACGACCTTGAAGAGGACCATCTGCCCTACAATCTGACATATGAACGGTCGCTCTAGCACTTCTCGTTCGCGAGTTACAATTTTTGCGTTATAACTCAGTCGCATTGAGTCTCACATTAAAACTGATGCGACGACCTTGAAGAGGACCGTCTACCCTACAATCTAACATATGAACGTTCGCTCTAGCACTTCGCATTCTCGAGTTACAATTTTTTCGTTATAACTCAGTCGCATTGAGTCTCACGTTAAAACTAACGCGACGACCTTGAAGAGGACCGTCTGCCCCACAATCTGACATATTAACGGTCGCTCTAACACTTCTCGTTCGCGAGTTACCATTTTTGCGCTATAACTCAGTCGCATTGAGCCTCACACTAAAACTGACGCGACGACCTTGAAGAGGACCGTCTACCCTACAATCTGACATATTAACGGTCGCTCTAGCACTTTTCGTTCTCGAGTTACCATTTTTGCGTTATAACTCAGTCGCATTGAGCCTCACACTAAAACTGACGCGACGACCTTGAAGAGGACCGTCTACCCTACAATCTGACATATGAACGTTCGCTCTAGCACTTTTCGTTCTCGAGTTACCATTTTTGCGTTATAACTCAGTCGCATTGAGGCTCACATTAAAACTGATGCGACGACCTTGAAGAGGACTGTCTACCCTACAATCTGACATATGAACGGTCGCTGTAGCACTTTGCGGTCTCGAGTTACCATTTTTGCGTTATAACTCAGTCGCATTGAGTCTCACGTTAAAACTAACGCGACGACCTTGAAGAGGACCGTCTGCCCCACAATCTGACATATTAACGGTCGGTCTAGCACTTCTCGTTCTCGAGTTACCATTTTTGCGTTATGACTCAGTCGCATTGAGCTCACACTAAAACTGATGCAATGACCTTGAAGAGGACCGTCTACCCTACAATCTGACATATGAACGGCCGCTGTAGCACTTCGCGTTCTCGAGTTACATTTTTTGCGTTATAACTCAGTCGCATTGAGTCTCACGTTAAAACTGATGCGATGACCTTAAAGAGGACCGTTTACCCTACAATCTGACATATTGACGGTCGCTCTAGCACTTCTCGTTCTCGAGTTACCATTTTTGCGTTATAACTCAGTCGCATTGAGTCTCACATTAAAACTGACGCGACGACCTTGAAGAGAACCATCTGCCCTACAATCTGACATATGAACGGTCGCTCTAGCACTTTTCGTTCTCGAGTTACCATTTTTGCGTTATAACTCAGTCGCATTGAGTCTCACATTAAAACTGAAGCGACGACCTTGAAGAGGACCGCCTACCCTACAATCTGACATATGAACGGGCGCTGTAGCACTTCTCGTTCTAGAGTTACATTTTTTGCGTTATAACTCAGTCGCATTGAGTCTCACACTAAAACTGACGCGACGACCTTGAAGAGGACCGTCTACCCTACAATCTGACATATTAACGGTCGCTCTAGCACTTCTCGTTCTCGAGTTACCATTTTTGCGTTATAACTCAGTCGCATTGAGCCTCACACTAAAACTGACGCGACGACCTTGAAGAGGACCGTCTACCCTACAATCTGACGTATTAACGGTCGCTCTAGCACTTCTCGTTCGCGAGTTACCATTTTTGCGTTATAACTCAGTCGCATTGAGTCTCACATTAAAACTGACGCGACGACCTTGAAGATAACCATCTGCCCTACAATCTGACATATGAACGTTCGCTCTAGCACTTTTCGTTCTCGAGTTACCATTTTTGCGTTATAACTCAGTCGCATTGAGCCTCACACTAAAACTGACGCGACGACCTTGAAGAGGACCGTCTACCCTACAATCTGACATATTAACGGTCGCTCTAACACTTCTCGTTCGCGAGTTACCATTTTTGCGCTATAACTCAGTCGCATTGAGCCTCACACTAAAACTGACGCGACGACCTTGAAGAGGACCGTCTACCCTACAATCTGACATATTAACGTTCGCTCTAGCACTTTGCGGTCTCGAGTTACCATTTTTGCGTTATAACTCAGTCGCATTGAGTCTCACATTAAAACCGATGCGACGATCTTGAAGAGGACCGTCTGCCCCACAATCTGACATATGAACGGTCGCTCTAGCACTTTTCGTTCTCGAGTTACCATTTTTGCGTTATAACTCAGTCGCATTGAGTCTCACATTAAAACTGACGCGACGACCTTGAAGAGGACCGTCTACCCTACAATCTGACATATTAACGGTCGCTCTAGCACTTCTGGTTCGCGAGTTACCATTTTTGCGTTATAACTCAGTCGCATTGAGTCTCACATTAAAACTGAAGCTACGACCTTGAAGAGGACCGTCTACCCTACAATCTGACATATTAACGGTCGCTCTAACACTTCTCGTTCGCGAGTTACCATTTTTGCGCTATAACTTAGTCGCATTGAGTCTCACATTAAAACTGACGCGACGACCTTGAAGAGGACCATCTGCCCTACAATCTGACATATGAACGGTCGCTCTAGCACTTCTCGTTCGCGAGTTACAATTTTTGCGTTATAACTCAGTCGCATTGAGTCTCACATTAAAACTGATGCGACGACCTTGAAGAGGACCGTCTACCCTACAATCTAACATATGAACGTTCGCTCTAGCACTTCGCATTCTCGAGTTACAATTTTTTCGTTATAACTCAGCCGCATTGAGTCTCACGTTAAAACTAACGCGACGACCTTGAAGAGGACCGTCTGCCCCACAATCTGACATATTAACGGTCGCTCTAACACTTCTCGTTCGCGAGTTACCATTTTTGCGCTATAACTCAGTCGCATTGAGCCTCACACTAAAACTGACGCGACGACCTTGAAGAGGACTGTCTACCCTACAATCTGACATATGAACGGTCGCTGTAGCACTTTGCGGTCTCGAGTTACCATTTTTGCGTTATAACTCAGTCGCATTGAGTCTCACATTAAGACCGATGCGACGACCTTGAAGAGGACCGTCTGCCCCACAATCTGACATATGAACGGTCGCTCTAGCACTTCTCGTTCGCGAGTTACAATTTTTGCGTTATAACTCAGTCGCATTGAGTCTCACATTAAAACTGATGCGACGACCTTGAAGAGGACCGTCTACCCTACAATCTAACATATGAACGTTCGCTCTAGCACTTCGCATTCTCGAGTTACAATTTTTTCGTTATAACTCAGTCGCATTGAGTCTCACGTTAAAACTAACGCGACGACCTTGAAGAGGACCGTCTGCCCCACAATCTGACATATTAACGGTCGGTCTAGCACTTCTCGTTCTCGAGTTACCATTTTTGCGTTATAACTCAGTCGCATTGAGCTCACACTAAAACTGATGCAATGACCTTAAAGAGGACCGTTTACCCTACAATCTGACATATTGACGGTCGCTCTAGCACTTCTCGCTCTCGAGTTACTATTTTTGCGTTATAACTCATTTGCATTGAGTCTCACATTAAAACTGACGCGACGACCTTGAAGAGGACCGTCTAACCTACAATCTGACATATGAACGGCCGCTGTAGCACTTCGCGTTCTCGAGTTACATTTTTTGCGTTATAACTCAGTCGCATTGAGTCTCACGTTAAAACTGATGCGATGACCTTAAAGAGGACCGTTTACCCTACAATCTGACATATTGACGGTCGCTCTAGCACTTCTCGTTCTCGAGTTACCATTTTTGCGTTATAACTCAGTCGCATTGAGTCTCACATTAAAACTGACGCGACGACCTTGAAGAGAACCATCTGCCCTACAATCTGACATATGAACGGTAGCTCTAGCACTTTTCGTTCTCGAGTTACCATTTTTGCGTTATAACTCAGTCGCATTGAGTCTCACATTAAAACTGAAGCGACGACCTTGAAGAGGACCGCCTACCCTACAATCTGACATATGAACGGGCGCTGTAGCACTTCTCGTTCTAGAGTTACATTTTTTGCGTTATAACTCAGTCGCATTGAGTCTCACACTAAAACTGACGCGACGACCTTGAAGAGGACCGTCTACCCTACAATCTGACATATTAACGGTCGCTCTAACACTTCTCGTTCGCGAGTTACCATTTTTGCGCTATAACTCAGTCGCATTGAGCCTCACACTAAAACTGACGCGACGACCTTGAAGAGGACCGTCTGCCCTACAATCTGACATATTAACGGTCGCTCTAGCACTTTTCGTTCTCGAGTTACCATTTTTGCGTTATAACTCAGTCGCATTGAGCCTCACACTAAAACTGACGCGACGACCTTGAAGAGGACCGTCTGCCCCACAATCTGACATATGAACGGTCGCTCTAGCACTTTTCGTTCTCGAGTTACCATTTTTGCGTTATAACTCAGTCGCATTGAGTCTCACATTAAAACTGACGCGACGACCTTGAAGAGGACCATCTACCCTACAATCTGACATATTAACGGTCGCTCTAGCACTTCTCGTTCGCGAGTTACCATTTTTGCGTTATAACTCAGTCGCATTGAGTCTCACATTAAAACTGAAGCTACGACCTTGAAGAGGACCGTCTACCCTACAATCTGACATATTAACGGTCGCTCTAGCACTTCTCGTTCGCGAGTTACCATTTTTGCGTTATAACTCAGTCGCATTGAGTCTCACATTAAGACTGACGCGACGACATTGAAGAGGACCGTCTACCCTACAATCTGACATATGAACGGTCGCTCTAACACTTCTCGTTCGCGAGTTACCATTTTTGCGCTATAACTCAGTCGCATTGAGTCTCACATTAAAACTGACGCGACGACCTTGAAGAGGACCATCTGCCCTACAATCTGACATATGAACGGTCGCTCTAGCACTTCTCGTTCGCGAGTTACTATTTTTGCGTTATAACTCAGTCGCATTGAGTCTCACATTAAAACTGATGCGACGACCTTGAAGAGGACCGTCTACCCTACAATCTAACATATGAACGTTCGCTCTAGCACTTCGCATTCTCGAGTTACAATTTTTTCGTTATAACTCAGTCGCATTGAGTCTCACGTTAAAACTAACGCGACGACCTTGAAGAGGACCGTCTGCCCCACAATCTGACATATTAACGGTCGGTCTAGCACTTCTCGTTCTCGAGTTACCATTTTTGCGTTATAACTCAGTCGCATTGAGCTCACACTAAAACTGATGCAATGACCTTAAAGAGGACCGTTTACCCTACAATCTGACATATTGACGGTCGCTCTAGCACTTCTCGCTCTGGAGTTACTATTTTTGCGTTATAACTCATTTGCATTGAGTCTCACATTAAAACTGACGCGACGACCTTGAAGAGGACCGTCTACCCTACAATCTGACATATGAACGTTCGCTCTAGTACTTTACGTTCTCGAGTTACCATTTTTGCGTTATAACTCAGTCGCATTGAGCCTCACACTAAAACTGACGCGACGACCTTGAAGAGGACCGTCTACCCTACAATCTGACATATTAACGGTCGCTCTAGCACTTCTCGTTCGCGAGTTACCATTTTTGCGTTATAACTCAGTCGCATTGAGTCTCACATTACAACTGACGCGACGACCTTGAAGAGGACCGTCTGCCCCACAATCTGACATATGAACGGTCGCTCTAGCACTTTTCGTTCTCGAGTTACCATTTTTGCGTTATAACTCAGTCGCATTGAGTCTCACACTAAAACTGACGCGACGACCTTGAAGAGGACCGTCTACCCTACAATCTGACATATTAACGGTCGCTCTAGCACTTCTCGTTCGCGAGTTACCATTTTTGCGTTATAACTCAGTCGCATTGAGCCTCACACTAAAACTGACGCGACGACCTTGAAGAGGACCGTCTACCCTACAATCTGACGTATTAACGGTCGCTCTAGCACTTCTCGTTCGCGAGTTACCATTTTTGCGTTATAACTCAGTCGCATTGAGTCTCACATTAAAACTGACGCGACGACCTTGAAGATAACCATCTGCCCTACAATCTGACATATGAACGTTCGCTCTAGTACTTTACGTTCTCGAGTTACCATTTTTGCGTTATAACTCAGTCGCATTGAGTCTCACATTAAAACTGACGCGACGACCTTGAAGAGGACCGTCTGCCCCACAATCTGACATATGAACGGTCGCTCTAGCACTTTTCGTTCTCGAGTTACCATTTTTGCGTTATAACTCAGTCGCATTGAGTCTCACATTAAAACTGACGCGACGACCTTGAAGAGAACCATCTGCCCTACAATCTGACATATGAACGTTCGCTCTAGTACTTTACGTTCTCGAGTTACCATTTCTGCGTTATAACTCAGTCGCATTGAGTCTCACACTAAAACTGACGCGACGACCTTGAAGAGGACCGTCTACCCTACAATCTGACATATTAACGGTCGCTCTAGCACTTTTCGTTCTCGAGTTACCATTTTTGCGTTATAACTCAGTCGCATTGAGCCTCACACTAAAACTGACGCGACGACCTTGAAGAGGACCGTCTACCCTACAATCTGACATATGAACGTTCGCTCTAGCACTTTTCGTTCTCGAGTTACCATTTTTGCGTTATAACTCAGTCGCATTGAGGCTCACATTAAAACTGATGCGACGACCTTGAAGAGGACTGTCTACCCTACAATCTGACATATGAACGGTCGCTGTAGCACTTTGCGGTCTCGAGTTACCATTTTTGCGTTATAACTCAGTCGCATTGAGTCTCACATTAAAACCGATGCGACGACCTTGAAGAGGACCGTCTGCCCCACAATCTGACATATGAACGGTCGCTCTAGCACTTCTCGTTCGCGAGTTACAATTTTTGCGTTATAACTCAGTCGCATTGAGTCTCACATTAAAACTGATGCGACGACCTTGAAGAGGACCGTCTACCCTACAATCTAACATATGAACGTTCGCTCTAGCACTTCGCATTCTCGAGTTACAATTTTTTCGTTATAACTCAGTCGCATTGAGTCTCACGTTAAAACTAACGCGACGACCTTGAAGAGGACCGTCTGCCCCACAATCTGACATATTAACGGTCGGTCTAGCACTTCTCGTTCTCGAGTTACCATTTTTGCGTTATAACTCAGTCGCATTGAGCTCACACTAAAACTGATGCAATGACCTTAAAGAGGACCGTCTACCCTACAATCTGACATATGAACGGCCGCTGTAGCACTTCGCGTTCTCGAGTTACATTTTTTGCGTTATAACTCAGTCGCATTGAGTCTCACGTTAAAACTGATGCGATGACCTTAAAGAGGACCGTTTACCCTACAATCTGACATATTGACGGTCGCTCTAGCACTTCTCGTTCTCGAGTTACCATTTTTGCGTTATAACTCAGTCGCATTGAGTCTCACATTAAAACTGACGCGACGACCTTGAAGAGAACCATCTGCCCTACAATCTGACATATGAACGGTCGCTCTAGCACTTTTCGTTCTCGAGTTACCATTTTTGCGTTATAACTCAGTCGCATTGAGTCTCACATTAAAACTGAAGCGACGACCTTGAAGAGGACCGCCTACCCTACAATCTGACATATGAACGGGCGCTGTAGCACTTCTCGTTCTAGAGTTACATTTTTTGCGTTATAACTCAGTCGCATTGAGTCTCACACTAAAACTGACGCGACGACCTTGAAGAGGACCGTCTACCCTACAATCTGACATATTAACGGTCGCTCTAGCACTTCTCGTTCTCGAGTTACCATTTTTGCGTTATAACTCAGTCGCATTGAGCTCACACTAAAACTGATGCAATGACCTTAAAGAGGACCGTTTACCCTACAATCTGACATATTGACGGTCGCTCTAGCACTTCTCGCTCTCGAGTTACTATTTTTGCGTTATAACTCATTTGCATTGAGTCTCACATTAAAACTGACGCGACGACCCTGAAGAGGACCGTCTACCCTACAATCTGACATATTAACGGTCGCTCTAGCACTTCTGGTTCGCGAGTTACCATTTTTGCGTTATAACTCAGTCGCATTGAGTCTCACATTAAAACCGATGCGACGACCTTGAAGAGGGCCGTCTGCCCCACAATCTGACATATGAACGGTCGCTCTAGCACTTCTCGTTCGCGAGTTACAATTTTTGCGTTATAACTCAGTCGCATTGAGTCTCACATTAAAACTGATGCGACGACCTTGAAGAGGACCGTCTACCCTACAATCTAACATATGAACGTTCGCTCTAGCACTTCGCATTCTCGAGTTACAATTTTTTCGTTATAACTCAGTCGCATTGAGTCTCACGTTAAAACTAACGCGACGACCTTGAAGAGGACCGTCTGCCCCACAATCTGACATATTAACGGTCGGTCTAGCACTTCTCGTTCTCGAGTTACCATTTTTGCGTTATAACTCAGTCGCATTGAGCTCACACTAAAACTGATGCAATGACCTTAAAGAGGACCGTTTACCCTACAATCTGACATATTGACGGTCGCTCTAGCACTTCTCGCTCTCGAGTTACTATTTTTGCGTTATAACTCATTTGCATTGAGTCTCACATTAAAACTGACGCGACGACCTTGAAGAGGACCGTCTACCCTACAATCTGACATATGAACGGCCGCTGTAGCACTTCGCGTTCTCGAGTTACATTTTTTGCGTTATAACTCAGTCGCATTGAGTCTCACGTTAAAACTGATGCGATGACCTTAAACAGGACCGTTTACCCTACAATCTGACATATTGACGGTCGCTCTAGCACTTCTCGTTCTCGAGTTACCATTTTTGCGTTATAACTCAGTCGCATTGAGTCTCACATTAAAACTGACGCGACGACCTTGAAGAGAACCATCTGCCCTACAATCTGACATATGAACGGTCGCTCTAGCACTTTTCGTTCTCGAGTTACCATTTTTGCGTTATAACTCAGTCGCATTGAGTCTCACATTAAAACTGAAGCGACGACCTTGAAGAGGACCGCCTACCCTACAATCTGACATATGAACGGGCGCTGTAGCACTTCTCGTTCTAGAGTTACATTTTTTGCGTTATAACTCAGTCGCATTGAGTCTCACACTAAAACTGACGCGACGACCTTGAAGAGGACCGTCTACCCTACAATCTGACATATTAACGGTCGCTCTAGCACTTCTCGTTCTCGAGTTACCATTTTTGCGTTATAACTCAGTCGCATTGAGCCTCACACTAAAACTGACGCGACGACCTTGAAGAGGACCGTCTACCCTACAATCTGACGTATTAACGGTCGCTCTAGCACTTCTCGTTCGCGAGTTACCATTTTTGCGTTATAACTCAGTCGCATTGAGTCTCACATTAAAACTGACGCGACGACCTTGAAGATAACCATCTGCCCTACAATCTGACATATGAACGTTCGCTCTAGTACTTTACGTTCTCGAGTTACCATTTTTGCGTTATAACTCAGTCGCATTGAGTCTCACATTAAAACTGACGCGACGACCTTGAAGAGGACCGTCTGCCCCACAATCTGACATATGAACGGTCGCTCTAGCACTTTTCGTTCTCGAGTTACCATTTTTGCGTTATAACTCAGTCGCATTGAGTCTCACATTAAAACTGACTCGACGACCTTGAAGAGGACCGTCTACCCTACAATCTGACATATGAACGTTCGCTCTAGCACTTTTCGTTCTCGAGTTACCATTTTTGCGTTATAACTCAGTCGCATTGAGCCTCACACTAAAACTGACGCGACGACCTTGAAGAGGACCGTCTGCCCTACAATCTGACATATTAACGGTCGCTCTAGCACTTTTCGTTCTCGAGTTACCATTTTTGCGTTATAACTCAGTCGCATTGAGCCTCACACTAAAACTGACGCGACGACCTTGAAGAGGACCGTCTGCCCCACAATCTGACATATGAACGGTCGCTCTAGCACTTTTCGTTCTCGAGTTACCATTTTTGCGTTATAACTCAGTCGCATTGAGTCTCACATTAAAACTGACGCGACGACCTTGAAGAGGACCGTCTACCCTACAATCTGACATATTAACGGTCGCTCTAGCACTTCTCGTTCGCGAGTTACCATTTTTGCGTTATAACTCAGTCGCATTGAGTCTCACATTAAAACTGAAGCTACGACCTTGAAGAGGACCGTCTACCCTACAATCTGACAAATTAACGGTCGCTCTAGCACTTCTCGTTCGCGAGTTACCATTTTTGCGTTATAACTCAGTCGCATTGAGTCTCACATTAAGACTGACGCGACGACATTGAAGAGGACCGTCTACCCTACAATCTGACATATGAACGGTCGCTCTAACACTTCTCGTTCGCGAGTTACCATTTTTGCGCTATAACTCAGTCGCATTGAGTCTCACATTAAAACTGACGCGACGACCTTGAAGAGGACCATCTGCCCTACAATCTGACATATGAACGGTCGCTCTAGCACTTCTCGTTCGCGAGTTACTATTTTTGCGTTATAACTCAGTCGCATTGAGTCTCACATTAAAACTGATGCGACGACCTTGAAGAGGACCGTCTACCCTACAATCTAACATATGAACGTTCGCTCTAGCACTTCGCATTCTCGAGTTACAATTTTTTCGTTATAACTCAGTCGCATTGAGTCTCACGTTAAAACTAACGCGACGACCTTGAAGAGGACCGTCTGCCCCACAATCTGACATATTAACGGTCGGTCTAGCACTTCTCGTTCTCGAGTTACCATTTTTGCGTTATAACTCAGTCGCATTGAGCTCACACTAAAACTGATGCAATGACCTTAAAGAGGACCGTTTACCCTACAATCTGACATATTGACGGTCGCTCTAGCACTTCTCGCTCTGGAGTTACTATTTTTGCGTTATAACTCATTTGCATTGAGTCTCACATTAAAACTGACGCGACGACCTTGAAGAGGACCGTCTACCCTACAATCTGACATATGAACGTTCGCTCTAGTACTTTACGTTCTCGAGTTACCATTTTTGCGTTATAACTCAGTCGCATTGAGCCTCACACTAAAACTGACGCGACGACCTTGAAGAGGACCGTCTACCCTACAATCTGACATATTAACGGTCGCTCTAGCACTTCTCGTTCGCGAGTTACCATTTTTGCGTTATAACTCAGTCGCATTGAGTCTCACATTAAAACTGACGCGACGACCTTGAAGAGGACCGTCTGCCCCACAATCTGACATATGAACGGTCGCTCTAGCACTTTTCGTTCTCGAGTTACCATTTTTGCGTTATAACTCAGTCGCATTGAGTCTCACACTAAAACTGACGCGACGACCTTGAAGAGGACCGTCTACCCTACAATCTGACATATTAACGGTCGCTCTAGCACTTCTCGTTCGCGAGTTACCATTTTTGCGTTATAACTCAGTCGCATTGAGCCTCACACTAAAACTGACGCGACGACCTTGAAGAGGACCGTCTACCCTACAATCTGACGTATTAACGGTCGCTCTAGCACTTCTCGTTCGCGAGTTACCATTTTTGCGTTATAACTCAGTCGCATTGAGTCTCACATTAAAACTGACGCGACGACCTTGAAGATAACCATCTGCCCTACAATCTGACATATGAACGTTCGCTCTAGTACTTTACGTTCTCGAGTTACCATTTTTGCGTTATAACTCAGTCGCATTGAGTCTCACATTAAAACTGACGCGACGACCTTGAAGAGGACCGTCTGCCCCACAATCTGACATATGAACGGTCGCTCTAGCACTTTTCGTTCTCGAGTTACCATTTTTGCGTTATAACTCAGTCGCATTGAGTCTCACATTAAAACTGACGCGACGACCTTGAAGAGAACCATCTGCCCTACAATCTGACATATGAACGTTCGCTCTAGTACTTTACGTTCTCGAGTTACCATTTCTGCGTTATAACTCAGTCGCATTGAGTCTCACACTAAAACTGACGCGACGACCTTGAAGAGGACCGTCTACCCTACAATCTGACATATTAACGGTCGCTCTAGCACTTTTCGTTCTCGAGTTACCATTTTTGCGTTATAACTCAGTCGCATTGAGCCTCACACTAAAACTGACGCGACGACCTTGAAGAGGACCGTCTACCCTACAATCTGACGTATTAACGGTCGCTCTAGCACTTCTCGTTCGCGAGTTACCATTTTTGCGTTATAACTCAGTCGCATTGAGTCTCACATTAAAACTGACGCGACGACCTTGAAGATAACCATCTGCCCTACAATCTGACATATGAACGGTCGCTCTAGCACTTCTGGTTCGCGAGTTACCATTTTTGCGTTATAACTCAGTCGCATTGAGTCTCACATTAAAACTGAAGCTACGACCTTGAAGAGGACCGTCTACCCTACAATCTGACATATTAACGGTCGCTCTAGCACTTCTCGTTCGCGAGTTACCATTTTTGCGCTATAACTCAGTCGCATTGAGTCTCACATTAAAACTGACGCGACGACATTGAAGAGGACCGTCTACCCTACAATCTGACATATGAACGGTCGCTCTAACACTTCTCGTTCGCGAGTTACCATTTTTGCGCTATAACTCAGTCGCATTGAGTCTCACATTAAAACTGACGCGACGACATTGAAGAGGACCGTCTACCCTACAATCTGACATATGAACGGTCGCTCTAGCACTTCTCGTTCGCGAGTTACAATTTTTGCGTTATAACTCAGTCGCATTGAGTCTCACATTAAAACTGATGCGACGACCTTGAAGAGCACCGTCTACCCTACAATCTAACATATGAACGTTCGCTCTAGCACTTCGCATTCTCGAGTTACAATTTTTTCGTTATAACTCAGTCGCATTGAGTCTCACGTTAAAACTAACGCGACGACCTTGAAGAGGACCGTCTGCCCCACAATCTGACATATTAACGGTCGCTCTAGCACTTCTCGTTCTCGAGTTACCATTTTTGCGTTATAACTCAGTCGCATTGAGTCTCACGTTAAAACTGATGCGACGACCTTGAAGAGGACCGTCTACCCTACAATCCTACATATTGACGGTTGCTCTAGCACTTCTGGTTCTCCAGTTACTATTTTTGCGTTATAACTCAGTCACATTGAGTCTCACGTTAAAACTGATGCGACGACCTTGAAGAGGGCCGTCTACCCTACAATCTGACATATGAACGTTCGCTCTAGCACTTCTCGTTCTCGAGTTACTATTTTTGCGTTATAACTCAGTCGCATTGAGTCTCACACTAAAAGTGATGCGACGACCTTGAAGAGGACCGTCTACTCTACAATCTGACATATTAACGGTCGCTCTAGCACTTCTCGTTCACGAGTTACCGTCTTTTCGTTATAACTCAGTTGCATTGAGTCTCACACCAAAACTGTTGCGATGACCTTGAAGGGGGTCGCCTGGCCTACAATCGGACACATTAACGGTCACTCTAGTACTTCTCGTTCTCGAGTTACTATTGTTTCGTTATAACTTAGTCGCATTGAGTCTCACACCAAAACTGTTACGGTGGCCTTGAAGAGGACCGTGTACCATATAATCGGATCCATTAACGGGCGCTCTAGAACTTCGCTTCGAAACGCAGGCGTAAATGATGTGTGTGCGAACGAAATCGTTTCGCCGCACCGCCGGCGTCCGCGCAGGCCCAAAGTTAGTGTCTGCGCTGTGTCGTCTTAACGATACGGCCGCCCCGACGCGTATTTTCGCTGGCGCCCCGGGTACGTTGTGGGTGCGTGATCCGCAGGGGAGGGGGATTGACGGTGGGAAACGGCCGCACGTCCCGGTGGGCTATCCGTCTGACGTTGCGGGGTGACGTCCACCGGCCAACGCTTGGCCTCCCCATTGCATCAGTGTTTCGCGGGGTCCGCATAGGAAAACGCCGCGAATAGGGCGCCGAAGGTTGCCTACGAGCGGGAGAGAATGGGAGACGTGACAGAGGGCCGGTCGGAATCGCGGCGTCTTCCGAGCTCCTGCGGCAGCCCTGAGGCAGTTCTCCGATCGTCTTCGAGGGATATATAGCGAATTTCCCTTTCGGAAGAACTACGTCGAATTTCTCTGCGCCGTCAGTACTTCTGCGGTTTGTATTTCCGCGTAGTATTATTTCGTGGTGTGAAACACGGAATAATTCCTGGAACAGCTGGCTGTCACTGTCGGATTAGGTTAGGTATTCGGGGTATTCGTTTTCGTTTATATTCGAACATGTCAAGAAGTGTCCTTATCGAATTCAACGTTTACTGTGGACATCTCCCACCCAATGGGCATCTGGGCATCTCCCAGTTAACGCCGGTACAAGACGAGAGGCCCGTCGACGGAGCTGCCCGCGAAACGTCAGCAGAATCAATCCTGTCGCGAAGGAGAGGCAGGAGGGCGCCGCAGGAATCAATTTACGACAGGCCGCAATACAATTGACTGCCCCCTACCTGGAATGCTGTAAGTTGAAGTTTCCGAAGTAAGCGGAAAACAGTATCATCGAATTGCAAATTCAACGTGACGACATGTAAGTCCCTGCCTACCTGGAGGAGCTCCGGATTCAGGATAAACGTGAAGATACCGTTGAATTCGTTCGTCCTTCTTTGGTCTGTACGAATTTTCTCAGGTTTTTCCTGCGCAATACGTTTGTTTGGCGAAAGGCAATTGATGGACTATAAAACTATGAGAATTTGTGGAAAATACTCCCGTCTCGAAACCGTCGCAAATTAAAATGAAGACGACGTAAATATATCTCCTGAATACGATGGAAATCACCGTTTCAATGGGAAACTGTATCGAGAGGATGTGTGTTTTGTGTAAGAAACTCGACGGACCCATCGTATAGTAAGAGAATTTTCTGGAAGATGCGGATGCCGCTCAAAATCGGCGGGAATCGTGTAGTATCTCATTTTCAACGAAAAACCGTCCAGTTTCCTGGAAATCGAAAAAGCCTTTCGCCGAAACCATACGTTCGAGGTAACCGCCTGTTAAATTGCTGCGTACCTGGGGCACCTCTGGATTCAGGATAAATGTGAAGCTACCGTTGAATTAGTCTGCCCTTCCTCCTACTATACGCATGTTTTGAGCGTCCTCCTTCCAGAGAAGGCGTCCCTGCGAAAGGTAAGTCGTAGGTATTCATCAAAATGCTGTCTACAGCGCCATCTGGTAGGAATAGTGTGAATCTCATCTGTCACCAATCTCATATACAGATTACATGAGATGGGAATTAATTATGCATTCGGTTGCGGTTATCGGCCTGTAGATGGCGGCTAAATCGCCATCTACCCGCGGAAATGCTAACTAAACGTAATTCCGTGGTTAGGAATCTTTAGACGGTATGTATCCGTGACTGGTGGTCTGTAACGTTCCCACGAGATGGCGCCACAGTACGTGGCTGAATAACCTAAAATTATTTACAATTTTTACTTTTTAAAAAGGAAATTATATATATTATAGCGGCTCAACGTTCATCGTAGATGACGCTACGGTTTGTCGCGATCACGCGAAAGGTTTTATGTTTGTCCGTGAAGAACATTTCGAGCTGGTTGCAGGACGAACGAAGAAGAACTGTCAAGTCTCTCCAATGCCCGACAAGTTTCCTCGTGAATGCGCCTTCAAGGTAAGGTAACAAAATATTCAGGATCTGTCATAATAAATAGTAAGATATTAATAGATATTTATAGTAATGTCATTGTTTATGCATCGAATTATTTCATCATCATTAGGTCATCAGTCCTAAGACTGGTTGGACGCTAACCTCCAGCTTCTCCTATCTTGTGCTAACCTACGCATTTCGCTAATTGTGCTACAACCTACATCCCTTACTATTTGCGAGCAGTAGTCTAATCTCGGCCTACCTCTGCCTTTCTTCACTCCTATTTCTGCCTCCAAAATATCGCGGACTATTCCCCCATGTCTCAGCAAGTGGCCTACCATTCTATCTCTTCTCTTCTTTAAGTTTTTCCACATACTTCTTTTCTCACCGACTTTCTCCAATACTTCTTCGTTTCTAACCCTATCAGTCCATGGTATTTTCATCATTCTTCGGTAACACCATATCTCAAAAGCTTCTAATTTCTTCCTACTTGCTTCCCCTACCGTCCAGGTTTCGCAGCCGTATAGTGCCGTGCTCCATACATATGTTTTCAAAAATCTCTTCCTTGTTTCTAAGTTTATTACCCCTGAGCATAAAAGTGCTTTCTTTTTGTTAAAAGCTACTCGACCCTGCGCTATTCTTTGTTTTATGTCTTTATCGCTTCTTCCATCCCAATTTATTTTACTTCCTAAATAAGTGAAGTCTTTAACTTCCTCCAACCTTTCATTATTAATTTGTACTTTCGTTTTTGCTCTGCTCTCGCGCCCTCTGCACACTAACACTTTAGTTTTGTTTTTATTCACCCTCATTCCGTATTCCTCTGTCAACACTGCCTCCATTTCGTTCAATGCTGATTCTAATTCCTCCTTACTAGATGCTAATACTGCTATATCATCCCCGAATCTCAGCATTTTTAGTTTCTGTCCCTGTACTTTAATCCCGAAATCCACTCTATCTTTTACCACATTAATCGCCTCTTCGATGTACAGATTAAAAATTAGTGGTGATAGCGTACATCCTTGTCTTACTCCTTTCCTAATACCTACTTCCCTTTTTTCCCCTTCTACTTCTATAACAGCAGTTTGCTCTTTGTATAGATTGTGTACTACTCTCCTATCTCTATACTTTATTCCCGCGCTCTTTAGTATCTCGAACATTTTTTCCCATCTTACGTTATCAAAAGCTTTTTCTAAATCTACAAATCCTATATAAGCGTTCTTTCCTTTTTCTATTGTTTTCTCTAACATTACTCTTAGCGCCAGAATAGCTTCGCGAGTTCCCCTATTTCGCCTAAAGCCGAATTGGTCTTCTCCTAGTATTTCCTCCGCTCTATTTTCCATCCTCTTCTGCACTATTCTAGTTAAGATTTTTGACGCATGGGAAGTTAGGCTAATCGTTCTAAAGTTCTCGCATTTGTCGGCTCCTCTCTTTTTCGGTATAGTAACGATAATGTTCCTCTTATAATCCTCCGGCATCTCGCCCGTTTCATATATGTATTTTACCAGTCCAAACATCCTATTTACTACTTTCTGTCCCGCACATTTCAAAATTTCCGCCTGTATTTTATCTACACCCGGCGCTCTATTATTCTTTAGCCCCCTTAGTGCTATTTCAAATGCCTCTCTCAATATAGGTTTTCCTACATCTTCCCTATCGATGCTCGATTCTTCCTCTAATATCTCTCCTAATTCCTGACCCTCGTATAAATTTCCTAAGTACTGCTTCCATCTATCCGCTTTCTCCTCTCTTCCGATCAGTATGTCCCCCGATTGACTCCTAACGTTTCTACTTATTGTTCCTATATCCCTGAAGTTCCTCTTAATTATTTTGTAAGCCTCATCGGTCTTACCTACTTGCAACTTATCTTCTACTTCTTTGCATTTATCCTCTATCCATTGTTCTTTCGCTTTTCTACATTTTCTAATGATTTCCCACTTTATTGACTTATAAGTTTTCAGTCCTTCTTCGTCTCGTCTGTTTTTGTAGCCTCGTCTCTTTTGCATTAAGTTTAAGATTTCGTCCGTTATCCAGGGCTTCCTAGCTTCCCTTTTATCGTGTCCTAAAACGTCCGTAGCCGCGGAAGCTAGACTATTCTTGATATCCTCCCACTCAGTTTCTGCGTTCTTGATTTCGTCCTTACTCGTTTTATTTATTAATTGATCTGTTTTCTCCTGGAACTTATCTTTCATATTCTGATCCCTCAATATGTCTACATTTATACGTTTCTTATCCTTCCGGGTTTTCAGATTTTTGAACTTTAATCTGGCTTTCATGACTACCAAGTTGTGGTCGCTGTCTACATCTGCTCCTGGATAACTCTTACAGTCTTTTACTTGATTTCTAAATCTCTTCCTAACCAGAATGTAGTCTATCTGATACCTGTCTATCCCTCCTGGCATTTTCCATGTGTACCGCCTCCTAACGTGATTCTTGAACAATGTGTTCGCGACTACCATCTTGTGCTTCTCACAGAATTCTATCAGTCTGCTACCTCTCTCGTTTCTGTTTCCTAATCCATAAGGACCTACAAATTCTCCTTCTTTCCCCTCACCTACGACTGCGTTAAAATCTCCTACTATTATTAAATTTTCATGACCCTTCACAAATCCTATTACCTGCTCTATGTCCGAATAAACGGCTTCTAACTCTTCCTCACTATGGCTAGAAGTAGGCATGTATACTTGCACTATTACTGTTTCCACTGGCTTCGAATCTAACCTAACCATCATTACTCTCTCGCTGTATTGTAGGTAGCTATCTACACACTGTCCTGCGTTCTTCCGCATAACGATCCCTACTCCCGCGTTTCCATTTACCGATCCTGTGTGTATTACCCTATAGCCACTGCTCCAAAAATCTCCTACTTCCGGCCAGCGCATCTCACTTATACCTACTATATCTAATCCTAACCTATCCATTTCTATCTTCAGATTTTCTAGCTTCCCTGCCTGTCTCATGCTTCTGACATTCCACGCTCCGACTCGTGAATTGCTACACTTGCTATTATTGCACTCGATCACGTCTCCCGGAACAGTCCTCACCCGGAGATCCGAACGGAGGACTATTTTACCTCCGGAGTTTTTTGCCCCAGGAGGCGCCATCATTAATTTAGGATAAGCTTTCTGCTAGCTGTTCTGAGGATTATAATGTGGTGGTTTCCTCTTGCCTTCCACATCGCAGTCGTGTGTGTCATAGCACCATACCAACCCCCACGGTTTCTGCCACTATGACTACTGAAAGAGCTGCTGCCCTCCTTCAGGGACTTGTCTTAGTCTGGTTTTTTAATAAGGACCCTCCCACTATGGTTAAACCTATGGTATGGCTCCTTAAATCATTAAAACGCGCAAGCCGACCCACCCGCTCTAGTTTGCACTAGAACTTCGTCAAGGTGCAAGTCCTATCGGATCAGGAATTATTTCAATATTTTGGTTTTACTTTGTCACTTAAAATATATATGCGGTTGTTATAATATCTGCCTCATCTAACTCTTACGGAAAGTGTCTTCCCTGCACTCGACTGCTTGGTCGAATGTGGCACATTCCTCACTTGTTATGAAAATAACTTTTTTTCCACAATAACATAGAAATGTTTTAGATAAAGTTGCAAAGTGTTTGGGAGAAAATTCAGTTATGGAACCGCAACACGAAGAGGAAATCAATGAATTTATCAGAGAGAAGGTAGGAGAGACGAATCAGTTAACAGATCAGGTCTAGGCACAAAGCAAACGAAGTCTTCTATGAGAAAACTTACAACATTTCGATTAAAAGGATTAGATGACGAGAATTTCCCGAACCGAGTTTGTGAAAAACATCCAAGAAACTGTGCGTAAATTTCGAGGAAAGATAAATAAAACTACACAGAAACGAAAAATGGAGAAAAAGGAATATTTTCCTTCCAACAAACATCCAAGAGTGAGTAAAATATGAATTATTCAACAAAGTGTTTAATTCCTACAATCCCATACCTAACATACTTATTTTATTATGTGTGTATTTTGCTCTTGTATCTGTATTGAATATTTATTTCAGGGTTATGATTACTTACAAGAAATTTAATAGGGGACATTATTACATTTCATTTATGATTATGATAAGTTTAAGTTTGTTAATAATATGGTAGAATTTGTTAAAAAATTATATATACATATAAATAGAATTATTTACAAACATTTCAGTCTCTTGGGGTACTGCCTATAATCACAGATTTTTCGAAATTTTAAAAACGGATTGTGCTGGGTCCTAGGCGAGCTTTAGAGGGGTTTCACATCCGCCATGGCACCATGACTTTCCGAATTTTAAATAGAACACATTTTAAACGTAGCTATCCAGTGTTTTATTCGAGTTTACCACTTACCACCAGTCATTGCCGTTAGATGAGTGTCTTATCTTATTCAGACAATGAAACTATTAAACTTACATATAATTGAATACACATCTTAATATTTAAATTATTAAATAAACATCTTAATATTTATCATACGTTGCAAGGCAATTTGCAATCGATATATTTCGAAAGGTATCTGTCAATAGTGATAATATGTAGTATTCTTTGAAACTTCTTAGTGTATCTAGAGTATCACATACAACTGGTGGTGTTTAATGAGCTTCCCACAGGTAAATTAATCTCCATGTAGGGTTAAACAGTATTATCTTTGTAAATAATAATATACTTAATAGTGATATATATCTATTAAGTTAATATGTGAATTTGCTACAGTAAATATATAATTTGTTGATCCATATATTTACAAATAAGTAGGTTATATATTATGATTAATAATAACAATTTATTAGTAACATCCTGTATGTATATATGAAGAGAGATCGATAGATTTGGAAGTCTTTAACTATCTACACGAAATATCCTATATGGTGTATTATTAAGTTAACTTTTTTGTCTTTTGCTTTTCTTAATTAAAAATTGTCTTAATAATTATAGCTCTAGAAGAACTTCTGGAGTTTCCCCCAATTGTGATATTTATCTTCATCAATCCATTGCTGTGTTAATAACCAAATAGATTTCAATGACAGTAGTTAGAACATGTAGACAGAAATAGTTGACACAACTGATTATTAGGACAAAAAATGTCCGCAACTACTGAATACCTAGTCTATCAATGTTACTAATGAGAAATGGCATAGCAAGTTCGCATTTAGGAAGAGAAATTGATTGTTTTAATAAATATGGTGCGCGTAGTTTGTAAAGAAGTAACTTAATGCATCTCCTTTGTATGCAGTATGATGTTCTAGAGATGCTGAGGAACCATCACCGCATGTGTGCCAAATAATTTGTCGAATATGTCGCTGCGTGAGTTCCCTTCAATTTTGTGAATTCCTGTTTGACTTCTGCAGTCTGCTTTAAATATTTATGCTCGAGTTAATTTGTTGATTAAACAATATCTTCAAATATTGTATTGATTATTGTAAAAAAGATGTTACCAACTATTTACCTATCTACTTTCAGTTCACTAGATAGGCGCAACATTAAAAATGTTTAAATGAAGGAATAGGTAAATCTATTATTACTTTTTTTTATTTAGACATTAAACGAATCGTAAAATGCAAATAACATATCACTTTTTACAAACACGAAACCCGCCGAAATTTAAATCGAGACGCGCTCGCCGACCAATCAGCGCAACGTCGGGTTGTGTCTTTTACCACCGTAGTCTGCTGTCAACCAACTGTCAGATTATATTAGGTGTCCGCTACGAGCAAAGAGAGGGCCGGAGCGGTTCCGGGGACGGATTATTCGTTTCGTTTTATTTACTTTACACGTCGAGGGACGTCCCTTGTCGAATTCAACGTCTATTGTGGACGTCTCCCAGTTAACGCCGGTACGAGATGCCCGCGAAGCGTCGACAGAACGTACGGAAGCAGGAGGCAGCAATGGGTTGCGACACAGGCCGCAATACAATCTACCGCCCCCTAACTGGATTGCCCTTGGTCGAAGTTTTGCGGAGTAAGGGGAAAACTGTATCATCGAACTACAGATTCAACGCGACGACATGCAAGTTCCTGCCCACCCGAATGAGCTCCGGATTCAGGATGAACGTGAAGGTACCGTTCAATTCGTCTGCCCCTCTTTGGTCTATACGAATTTTCTCGGGTTCGTCCTAGGCACAACGTTTGTTCGGCGAAAGGCGATCGACGGACCTATAATATAGCTACGGGAATTTGTGGAAAATACCCCCACCTCGGAATCGTCGCAAATTAAAATGAAGGCGGTACGTGGGCAATCATCAAAATGCTGTCTGCAGCGCCATCTCGTAGGAAGTGCGGGAACCCATCTGTCATCGATGCTCGTGTCATACAGATTACATGAGACGGGAATGAATTACGCATTCGGTTGCGGCTATCGGCCGTCAGATGCCGGCTAATTCCGTGATTAGGGATCTTTACGCGACGAGTATCCGTGACCGGTGGTCCGTAATGTTCCCATGAGATGGCGCCCCGATACCCGGCCGGCTAACCTAACCTTAAATTATTTACGATTTTTACTTTTTAGGAAGGAAATTATATATGTCATTATAGCGGCTTAACGTTCAAAGTATAATTGACGCGACGATTTGTCGCGATCACGGGAAAGGTTTTATGTTTGTCCGTGAAGAACATTTCGAGATGGTTGTTGTAGGACGGACGAAGAATAACTGTCATGTCCCTCCGATGCCCGACAAGTTTCCTCGCGAACGGCGCCTTCAAGGTGAGGTAACAAAATATTCAGGATATGTCATGATAAACTGTAACGGGCAGATAGATATCTATGGTAATATCGTTGTGTATGCATCGAATTATTTCAATATTTTGGTTTTACTTTGTCACTTAAAATATATATGGCGTTGTTAATATGTCCGCCTTATCTAACTCGTGCGGAAGGCGACTTCCCTACACTCGACTGCCTGTTCAGCACCTGTTGTGAAAATAACTTTTTCCACGTTAATGCAGAAATGTTTTAGATAAAGTTGCAAAGCGTCTGGGAGGAAATTCAATCATGTAACCGCGGCACGAAGAGGAAATCAACGAATTTATCAGATAGGAGGTAGGAGAGACGAATCAGGTTAACAGATCAGGTCCAGGCACAAAGCAAACGAAGTCTTCAATGGGAAAACAACTTACAACATTTCGTAGAAGGATTAGATGACGGGAATTTCCCGAACCGAATTTATGAAAGACATTCAAGGAACTGTACCGTAAATCTCGAGACAAAAGATAAATAGAACTACACAGAGACGAGAAATGGAAGAAACAGGAATGTTTTCCTTCCAACAGACGTCCAGAAGTGAGTAAAATATTAATTATCCGACAAAGCATTTAATTCCTACAATCCCATTCCTAACATACTTATTTTATTATGTGTGTATCTTGCTTTTGTATCTGTATTGAATATTATTCATTTCAGGGTTAGGATTACTTACAAGAAAGAAGAAATTAAATAGTGGACATTATTACAACTCATCTATGATTATAATAAGTTTGTTAAGAATATGGTAGAATTTGTTAAAAAGTTATATATACGCATAAATAGAATTGTTTACAAACGTTTCGGTCTTTTGGGGTACTGCCTATAATCGCAGATATCTTTCCAAATTTTAAAAACGGATTGTGCTGGTTCCTAGCCGAGCTTTAGAGGTGTTTCACATCCGCGATCGCACCAAATGGACGCGCCCCCTCCTTTGATTTTCCGAATCTTGAATAGAACACATTTTAAACGTAGCCATCCAGTGTTTTATATTCGAGTTTACCACGATTATTCCCGTTAGATGAGTGTCTTATCTTATTCAGACAATGAAACTGTTAAACTTACGTATAATTAACAACACATCTTAATATTTACATCATTAAATCGTTAAATACGCATCTTAATATTTATCATACGTTGCAAGGCAATTTGCAATCGATATATTTCGAAAGGTATCTTTCAATAGCGATAATATGTAGTATTCCTTGAAACTTCTTAGTGTATCTAGAGTATCACATACAATTGCGGTGTTTAATGTTAAGCTTTCCACATGTAAATTAATCTCCACGTAGGGTTAAACAGTATTATCTTTGTAAATAATAATATACTTAATAGTGATATACATCTTTGGTGATACGCATCTATTAAGTTGGTATGTGAATTAGCTACTGTAAATAATATAATTTGTTGATCAATATATTTACAAATAAGTAGCCTCGCCGATTAATAATAACAATTTATTAGTAACATCCTGCATGAATATACGAGAAGAGATCAGTAGATTTGGGAGTCTTTAACTTCCTATACGAAATATCCTATATGGTGTATTATTGAGTTTTAACTTTTTTGTCTTTTTGCTTTTCTTAATTAAAAATTGTCTTAATAATTGTAGCTCTAGAAGAACTGCTCGAGTTTCCCTCGATTGTGATTTTTATCTTCATCAACCCATCGTTGCTATGTTAATAACTAAATAGATTCCAATGACGGTAGTTAGAACGTGTATAGACAGAAATAATAGTTGACACAACTGATTATTAGGACAAGGAATGTCCGCAAATACTGAATACCTAGTGGTAGAATGAATGTTACCAATGAGAAATGGCATAGCAGGTTCGCATTTAGGAAGAGAAATTGGTCGTTTTAATAAATGTGGTGCATAGTTTATAAATATGTAATGCAGTACATCTCTTTAGTATGAAGTATGATGTCCAGAGGTGCTGAGTATTATAATGTACAATCATTAATGTACCGCCTATAATCACAGATGTTTTTCGAAATTTTAGAAACGGATTGTACTGGGTCTTAGGGGAGGTTTAGAGGGGTTTCACATCCGCCATCGCACCAAATGGACGCCCGCTCCTTTGATTTTCCGACTTTTAAATAGAGCACATTTTAAGCGTAGCTATCCAGTGTTTTATTCGAGTTTACCGCGGTTATTCCCGTTGGATGAGTGTATTATCTTACTCAGACAATGATACTATTAAACTTATGTATGATTAAATACACATCTTAATATTCAAATCATTAAATACACATCCTAATACTTATCATAAGTTGCAAGGCAATATGCAATTGATATATTTCGAAGGGTATCCTTCAATGGTGATAATATGTTAGTATTCTTTGAAACTTCTTAGTGTATCTGGATTATCACATACAACTGTGGCGCCTGAGGAGAAAAATTCGATAGACTATAGCATGTCAATTTTAAAAAAAATCTGAAAAGCTCACATCCACGTAAATTATAGCGAAAGCTACGTAAAAAAGCCTCCAGAATGCGGCACTACCCTCCGTTTTTCTGTAGAATGCACGGTTTCCTCGCAAACCGACAAAAACTCTTGAGATGTCGAGATCAATACATCATTCTGGAAATTCTATCCTGCCAAGAGAACCTTCAACTTTAGAAGGAAGTTGAGAGCGCCATTGCATTCTCGAGGCTTTCTTGCGTCTATACTAATCTTTGCGGCTTTGTTCTCGAGAAAAAGCTTTTAAGAGAGAAAAATTCGATGGACTATAGCATGTAAATTTTTAAGAAAATCTGAAAGACTCACGTCCACGTAAATTATAGCGAAAGCTACGTAGAAAAGACTCCCGAATGCGGCACTACCTTCCGTTTTTCTGTAGAATGCACGGTTTCCTGGCAAACCGACAAAAACCCTTGAGAAGTCGAGATTAATACGTCATTCTGGAAATTCTGTCCTGCCAAGAGAACCTTCAACTTTAGAAGGAAACTGAGAGCGCCATTGCATTCTCGAAGCTTCCTTACGTCTATACTAATCTTTGCGGCTTTGTTCCCAAGAAAGAGCTTTTTAGAGAGAAAAATTCGATGGACTATAGCATGTCAATTATTAAGAAAATCTGAAAGGCTCACATCCACGTAAATTATAGCGAAAGCTACGTAAAAAAGCCTCCCGAATGCGGCACTCCCTTCCGTTTTTCTGTAGAATGCACGGTTTCCTCGCAAACCGACAAAAACTCTTGAGATGTCGAGATTAATACGTCATTCTGGAAATTCTTTCCTGCCAAGAGAACCTTCAACTTTAGAAGGAAACTGAGAGAGCCATTGCATTCTCGAGGCTTTCTTACGTCTATACTAATCTTTGCGGCTTTGTTCTCGAGAAAAAGCTTTTTAGATTGAAAAATTCGATGGACTATAGCATGTCAATTTTTAAAAAAATCTGAAAGACTCACATCCATGTAAATTATAGCGAAAGCTACGTAAAAAAAGCCTCCCGAATGCGGCACTACCTTCCGTTTTTCTGTAGAATGCACGGTTTCCTCGGAAACCGACAAAAACTCTTGAGATGTCGAGATCAATACATCATTCTGGAAATTCTATCCTGCCAAGAGAACCTTCAACTTTAGAAGGAAGTTGAGAGCGCCATTGCATTCTCGAGGCTTTCATACATCTATACTAATCTTTGCGGCTTTGTTCTCGAGAAAAAGCTTTTTAGAGAGAAAAATTCGATGGAGTATAGCATGTCAATTTTTAAAAAAATCTGAAAGACTCACATCCACGTAAATTATAGCGAACGCTACGTAAAAAAGCCTCCCGAATGCGGCACTACCTTCCGTTTTTCTGTAGAATGCACGGTTTTCTCGCAAACCGACAAAAACTCTTGAGATGTCGAGATCAATACATCATTCTGGAAATTCTGTCCTGCCAAGAGAACCTTCAACTTTAGAAGGAAACTGAGAGCGCCATTGCATTGACGAAGCTTTCTTACGTCTATACTAATCTTTGCGGCTTTGTTTTCGAGAAAAAGCTTCTTAGGGAGAAAAATTCGGTAGACTATAGCATGTCAATTTTTAAAGAAATCTGAAAGACTTACATCCACGTAAATTATAGCGAAAGCTACGTAAGGAAGCCTCCCGAATGCGGCACTACCTTCCGTGTTTCTGTAGAATGCACGGTTTCCTCGCTAACCGATAAAAACTCTTGAGATGTCGAGATTAATACGTCATTCTGTAAATTCTGTCCTGCCAAGAGAACCTTCAACTTTAGAAGGAAACTGAGAGCGCCATTGTATTCTCGAGGCTTTCTTACGTCTATACTAATCTTTGCGGCTTTGTTCTCGAGAAAAAGCTTTTTAGAGAGAAAAATTCGATGGACTATAGCATGTCAATTTTTAAGAAAATCTGAAAGGCTCACATCCACGTAAATTATAGCGAAAGCTACGTAAAAAAGCCTCCAGAATGCGGCACTACCTTCCGCTTTTCTGTAGAATGCACGGTTTCCTCGCAAACCGACAAAAACTCTTGAGATGTCGAGATCAATACATCATTCTGGAAATTCTGTCCTGCCAAGAGAACCTTCAACTTTAGAAGGAAACTGAGAGCGCCATTGAACTCACGAGGCTTTCTTGCGTCTATACTAATCTTTGCGGCTTTGTTCTCGAGAAAAAGCTTTTAAGAGAGAAAAATTCGATAGACTATAGCATGTCAATTTTTAAAAAAATCTGAAAGACTCACATCTACGTAAATTATAGCGAAAGCTACGGAAAAAGGCCTCCCGAATGCGACACTACCTTCCGTTTTTCTGTAGAATGCACGGTTTCCTGGCAAACCGACAAGAACTCTTGAGATGTCGAGATCAATACGTCATTCTGGAAATTCTATCCTGTCAAGAGAACCTTCAACTATAGAAGGAAACTGAGAGCGCCATTGCATTCACGAGGCTTTCTTGCGTCTATACTAATCTTTGCAGCTTTGTTCTCGAGAAAAAGCTTTTAAGAGAGAAAAATTCGATAGACTATAGCATGTCAATTTTTAAAAAAATCTGAAAGACTCACATCTACGTAAATTATAGCGAAAGCTACGTAAAAGGGCCTCCCAAATGCGGCACTACCTTCCGTTTTTCTGTAGAATGCACGGTTTCCTCGCAAACCGACAAAAACTCTTGAGATGTCGAGATCAATACATCATTCTGGAAATTCTGTCCTGCCAAGAGAACCTTCAACTTTAGAAGGAAGCTGAGAGCGCCATTGCATTCTCGAGGCTTTCTTACGTCTATACTAATCTTTGAGGCTTTGTTCTCGAGAAACAGCTTTTTAGAGAGAAAAATTCGATGGACTATAGCTTGTCAATTTTAAAAAAAATCTGAAAGGCTCACATCCACGTAAATTATAGCGAAAGCTACGGAAAAAGGCCTCCCGAATGCGACACTACCTTCCGTTTTTCTGTAAAATGCACGGTTTCCTCGCAAACCGACAAAAACTCTTGAGATGTCGAGATTAATACGTCATTCTGGAAATTCTGTCCTGCCAAGAGAACCTGCAACTTTAGAAGGAAATTGAGAGCGCCATTGCATTCGCGAGGCTTTCTTACGTCTATACTAAACTTTGCGGCTTTGCTCTCGAGAAGAACCTTTTTAGAGAGAAAAATTCGATGGACTATGGCATGTCAATTTTTAAAAAAATCTAAAAGACTCACATCCACGTAAATTATAGCGAAAGCTACGTAAAAAGGCCTCCCGAATGCGACACTACCTTCCGTTTTTCTGTAAAATGCACGGTTTCCTCGCAAACCGACAACAACTCTTGAGATGTCGAGATTAATACGTCATTCTGGAAATTCTGTCCTGCCAAGAGAACCTTCAACTTTAAAAGGAAACTGAGAGCGCCATTGAATTCACGAGGCTTTCTTACGTCTATACTAATCTTTGCGGCTTTGTTCTCGAGAAAAAGCTTTTTGGAGAGAAAAATTCGATGGACTATAGCATGTCAATTTCTAAAAAAATCTGAAAGACTCACATCCACGTAAATTATAGCGAAAGGTACGTAAAAAGGCCTTCCTAATGCGGCACTACCTTCCGTTTTTCTGTAGAATGCACGGTCTCCTCGCAAACCGACAAAAACTCTTGAGATGTCGAGATCAATACATCATTCTGGAAATTCTGTCCTGCCAAGAGAACCTTCAACTTTAGAAGGAAGCTGAGAGCGCCATTGCATTCTCGAGGCTTTCTTACGTCTATACTAATCTTTGAGGCTTTGTTCTCGAGAAACAGCTTTTTAGAGAGAAAAATTCGATAGACTATAGCATGTCAATTTTTAAAAAATCTGAAAGACTCACATCCACGTAAATTATAGCGAAAGCTACGTAAAAAGCCTCCCGAATGCGGCACTACCTTCCGTTTTTCTGTAGAATGCACGGTCTCCTCGCAAACCGACAAAAACTCTTGAGATGTCGAGATCAATACATCATTCTGGAAATTCTGTCCTGCCAAGAGAACCTTCAACTTTAGAAGGAAGCTGAGAGCGCCATTGCATTCTCAAGGCTTTCTTACGTCTATACTAATCTTTGAGGCTTTGTTCTCGAGAAAAAGCTTTTTAGAGAGAAAAGTTCGATAGACTATAGCATGTCAATTTCTAAAAAAATCTGAAAGACTCACATCCACGTAAATTATAGCGAAAGGTACGTAAAAAGGCCTTCCTAATGCGGCACTACCTTCCGTTTTTCTGTAGAATGCACGGTTTCCTCGCAAACCGACAAAAACTTTTGAGATGTCGAGATCAATACATCATTCTGGAAATTCTTTCCTGCCAAGAGAACCTTCAAATTTAGAAGGAAACTGAGAGCGCCATTGCATTCACGAGGCTTTCTTACGTCTATCCTAACCTTTGCGGCTTTGTTCTCGAGAAAAAGCTTTTTAGAGAGAAAAATTCGATGGACTATAGCATGTCAATTTTTAAAAAAAATCTGAAAAACTCACATCCACGTAAATTATAGCGAAAGCTGCGTAAAAAGGCCACCCGAATGCGGCACTACCTTCCGTTTTTCTGTAGAATGCACGGTCTCCTCGCAAACCGACAAAAACTCTTGAGATTTCGAGATCAATACATCATTTTGGAAATTCTGTCCTGCCAAGAGAACCTTCAACTTTAGAAGGAAGCTGAGAGCGCCATTGCATTCTCGAGGCTTTCTTACGTCTATTCTAATCCTTGCGGCTTTTTTCTCGAGAAATAGCTTTTTGGAGAGAGAAATTCGATGGACTATAGCATGTCAATTTTTAAGAAAATCTGAAAGGCTCACATCCACGTAAATTATAGCGAACGCTACGTAGAAAAGCCTCCCGAATGCGGCACTACCTTCCGCTTTTCTGTACAATGCACGGTTTCCTCGCAAACCGACAAAAACTCTTGAGATGTCGAGATCAATACATCATTCTGGAAATTCTGTCCTGCCAAGACAACCTTCAACTTTAGAAGGAAACTGAGAGCGCCATTGAATTTATGAGGCTTTCTTACGTCTATACTAATCTTTGCGGCTTTGTTCTCGAGAAAAAGCTTTTTGGAGAGAAAAATTCGATGGACTATAGCATGTCAATTTTTAAGAAAATCTGAAAGGCTCACATCTACGTAAATTATAGCGAAAGCTACGTAAAGAAGCCTCCCGAATGCGGCACTACCTTCCGTTTTTCTGTAGAATGCACGGTGTCCTCGCAAACCGACAAAAACTCTTGAGATGTCGAGATTAATACATCATTCTGGAAATTCTATCCTGCCAATAGAACCTTCAACTTTAGAAGGAAACTGAGAGCGCCATTGCATTCTCGAGGCTTTCTTACGTCTATACTAATCTTTGCGGCTATGTTCTCGAGAAAAAGCTTTTTAGAGAGAAAAATTCGATGGACTATAGCTTGTCAATTTTAAAAAAAATCTGAAAGGCTCACATCCACGTAAATTATAGCGAAAGCTACGTAAGAAGGCCTCCCGAATGCGACACTACCTTCCGTTTTTCTGTAAAATGCACGGTTTCCTCGCAAACCGACAAAAACTCTTGAGATGTCGAGATTAATACGTCATTCTGGAAATTCTGTCCTGCCAAGAGAACCTGTAACTTTAGAAGGAAATTGAGAACGCCATTGCATTCGCGAGGCTTTCTTACGTCTATCCTAAACTTTGCGGCTTTGTTCTCGAGAAGAACCTTTTTAGAGAGAAAAATTCGATGGACTATGGCATGTCAATTTTTAAAAAAATCTGAAAGACTCACATCCACGTAAATTATAGCGAAAGCTACGTAAAAAGGCCTCCCGAATGCGACACTACCTTCCGTTTTTCTGTAAAATGCACGGCTTCCTCGCAAACCGACAACAACTCTTGAGATGTCGAGATTAATACGTCATTCTGGAAATTCTGTCCTGCCAAGAGAACCTTCAACTTTAAAAGGAAACTGAGAGCGCCATTGAATTCACGAGGCTTTCTTACGTCTATACTAATCTTTGCGGCTTTGTTCTCGAGAAAAAGCTTTTTGGAGAGAAAAATTCGATGGACTAAAGCATGTCAATTTCTAAAGAAATCTTAAAGACTCACTTACATCCACGTAAATTATAGCGAAAGCTACATAAAAAAACCTCCAGAATGCGGCACTACCTTCCGTTTTTCTGTAGAATGCACGGTTTCCTCGCAAACCGACAAAAACTCTTGAGATGTCGAGATCAATACATCATTCTGGAAATTCTGTCCTGCCAAGATAACCTTCAACTTTAGAAGGAAACTGAGAGCGCCATTGAATTTATGAGGCTTTCTTAAGTCTATACTAATCTTTGTGGCTTTTTTCTCGAGAAAAAGCTTTTTAGAGAGAAAAATTCGATGGACTATAGCTTGTCAATTTTAAAAAAAATCTGAAAGGCTCACATCCACGTAAATTATAGCGAAAGCTACGGAAAAAGGCCTCCCGAATGCGACACTACCTTCCGTTTTTCTGTAAAATGCACGGTTTCCTCGCAAACCGACAAAAACTCTTGAGATGTCGAGATTAATACGTCATTCTGGAAATTCTGTCCTGCCAAGAGAACCTGCAACTTTAGAAGGAAATTGAGAGCGCCATTGCATTCGCGAGGCTTTCTTACGTCTATACTAAACTTTGCGGCTTTGCTCTCGAGAAGAACCTTTTTAGAGAGAAAAATTCGATGGACTATGGCATGTCAATTTTTAAAAAAATCTAAAAGACTCACATCCACGTAAATTATAGCGAAAGCTACGTAAAAAGGCCTCCCGAATGCGACACTACCTTCCGTTTTTCTGTAAAATGCACGGTTTCCTCGCAAACCGACAACAACTCTTGAGATGTCGAGATTAATACGTCATTCTGGAAATTCTGTCCTGCCAAGAGAACCTTCAACTTTAAAAGGAAACTGAGAGCGCCATTGAATTCACGAGGCTTTCTTACGTCTATACTAATCTTTGCGGCTTTGTTCTCGAGAAAAAGCTTTTTGGAGAGAAAAATTCGATGGACTATAGCATGTCAATTTCTAAAAAAATCTGAAAGACTCACATCCACGTAAATTATAGCGAAAGGTACGTAAAAAGGCCTTCCTAATGCGGCACTACCTTCCGTTTTTCTGTAGAATGCACGGTCTCCTCGCAAACCGACAAAAACTCTTGAGATGTCGAGATCAATACATCATTCTGGAAATTCTGTCCTGCCAAGAGAACCTTCAACTTTAGAAGGAAGCTGAGAGCGCCATTGCATTCTCGAGGCTTTCTTACGTCTATACTAATCTTTGAGGCTTTGTTCTCGAGAAACAGCTTTTTAGAGAGAAAAATTCGATAGACTATAGCATGTCAATTTTTAAAAAATCTGAAAGACTCACATCCACGTAAATTATAGCGAAAGCTACGTAAAAAGCCTCCCGAATGCGGCACTACCTTCCGTTTTTCTGTAGAATGCACGGTCTCCTCGCAAACCGACAAAAACTCTTGAGATGTCGAGATCAATACATCATTCTGGAAATTCTGTCCTGCCAAGAGAACCTTCAACTTTAGAAGGAAGCTGAGAGCGCCATTGCATTCTCAAGGCTTTCTTACGTCTATACTAATCTTTGAGGCTTTGTTCTCGAGAAAAAGCTTTTTAGAGAGAAAAGTTCGATAGACTATAGCATGTCAATTTCTAAAAAAATCTGAAAGACTCACATCCACGTAAATTATAGCGAAAGGTACGTAAAAAGGCCTTCCTAATGCGGCACTACCTTCCGTTTTTCTGTAGAATGCACGGTTTCCTCGCAAACCGACAAAAACTTTTGAGATGTCGAGATCAATACATCATTCTGGAAATTCTTTCCTGCCAAGAGAACCTTCAAATTTAGAAGGAAACTGAGAGCGCCATTGCATTCACGAGGCTTTCTTACGTCTATCCTAACCTTTGCGGCTTTGTTCTCGAGAAAAAGCTTTTTAGAGAGAAAAATTCGATGGACTATAGCATGTCAATTTTTAAAAAAAATCTGAAAAACTCACATCCACGTAAATTATAGCGAAAGCTGCGTAAAAAGGCCACCCGAATGCGGCACTACCTTCCGTTTTTCTGTAGAATGCACGGTCTCCTCGCAAACCGACAAAAACTCTTGAGATGTCGAGATCAATACATCATTTTGGAAATTCTGTCCTGCCAAGAGAACCTTCAACTTTAGAAGGAAGCTGAGAGCGCCATTGCATTCTCGAGGCTTTCTTACGTCTATTCTAATCCTTGCGGCTTTTTTCTCGAGAAATAGCTTTTTGGAGAGAGAAATTCGATGGACTATAGCATGTCAATTTTTAAGAAAATCTGAAAGGCTCACATCCACGTAAATTATAGCGAACGCTACGTAGAAAAGCCTCCCGAATGCGGCACTACCTTCCGCTTTTCTGTACAATGCACGGTTTCCTCGCAAACCGACAAAAACTCTTGAGATGTCGAGATCAATACATCATTCTGGAAATTCTGTCCTGCCAAGATAACCTTCAACTTTAGAAGGAAACTGAGAGCGCCATTGAATTTATGAGGCTTTCTTACGTCTATACTAATCTTTGCGGCTTTGTTCTCGAGAAAAAGCTTTTTGGAGAGAAAAATTCGATGGACTATAGCATGTCAATTTTTAAGAAAATCTGAAAGGCTCACATCTACGTAAATTATAGCGAAAGCTACGTAAAGAAGCCTCCCGAATGCGGCACTACCTTCCGTTTTTCTGTAGAATGCACGGTGTCCTCGCAAACCGACAAAAACTCTTGAGATGTCGAGATTAATACATCATTCTGGAAATTCTATCCTGCCAATAGAACCTTCAACTTTAGAAGGAAACTGAGAGCGCCATTGCATTCTCGAGGCTTTCTTACGTCTATACTAATCTTTGCGGCTATGTTCTCGAGAAAAAGCTTTTTAGAGAGAAAAATTCGATGGACTATAGCTTGTCAATTTTAAAAAAAATCTGAAAGGCTCACATCCACGTAAATTATAGCGAAAGCTACGTAAGAAGGCCTCCCGAATGCGACACTACCTTCCGTTTTTCTGTAAAATGCACGGTTTCCTCGCAAACCGACAAAAACTCTTGAGATGTCGAGATTAATACGTCATTCTGGAAATTCTGTCCTGCCAAGAGAACCTGTAACTTTAGAAGGAAATTGAGAACGCCATTGCATTCGCGAGGCTTTCTTACGTCTATCCTAAACTTTGCGGCTTTGTTCTCGAGAAGAACCTTTTTAGAGAGAAAAATTCGATGGACTATGGCATGTCAATTTTTAAAAAAATCTGAAAGACTCACATCCACGTAAATTATAGCGAAAGCTACGTAAAAAGGCCTCCCGAATGCGACACTACCTTCCGTTTTTCTGTAAAATGCACGGCTTCCTCGCAAACCGACAACAACTCTTGAGATGTCGAGATTAATACGTCATTCTGGAAATTCTGTCCTGCCAAGAGAACCTTCAACTTTAAAAGGAAACTGAGAGCGCCATTGAATTCACGAGGCTTTCTTACGTCTATATTAATCTTTGCGGCTTTGTTCTCGAGAAAAAGCTTTTTAGAGAGAAAAATTCGATGGACTATAGCATGTCAATTTTTAAGAAAATCTTAAAGCCTCACATCCACGTAAATTATAGCGAACGCTACGTAAAAAAGCCTCCCGAGTTTGGCACTACCTTCCGTTTTTCTGTAGAATTCACGGTTTCCTCGCAAACCGACAAAAACTCTTGAGATGTCGTGATTAATACATCATTCTGGAAATTCTATAATGCCAAGAGAACCTTCAACTTTAGAAGGAAGCTGAGAGCGCCATTGCATTCTCAAAGCTTTCTTACGTCTATACTAATCTTTGCGGCTTTGTTCTCGAGAAAAAGCTTTTTAGAGAGAAAAATTCGATGGACTATAGCATGTCAATTTTTAAAAAAGTCTGAAAGACTCACATCCACGTAAATTATAGCGAAAGCTACGTAAAAAAGACTCCCGAATGCGGCACTACCTTCCGTTTTTCTGTAGAATGCACGGTTTCCTGGCAAACCGACAAAAACTCTTGAGATGTCGAGATCAATACATCATTCTGGAAATTCTGTCCTGCCAAGAGAACCTTCAACTTTAGATGGAAACTGAGAACGCCATTGCATTCTCGAGGCTTTCTTACGTGTATACTAATCTTTGCGGCTTTGTTCTCGAGAAAAAGCTTTTTAGAGAGAAAAATTCGATGGACTATAGCATGTAAATTTTTAAGAAAATCTGAAAGGCTCACATCCACGTAAATTATAGCGAAAGCTACGTAAGAAAACCTCCCGAATGCGGCACTACCTTCCGTCTTTCTGTAGAATGCACGGTTTCCCCGCAAACCGACAAAAACTCTTGAGATGTCGAGATTAATACGTCATTCTGGAAATTCTGTCCTGCCAAGGGAACCTTCAACTTTAGAAGGAAGCTGAGAGCGAAATTGCATTCTCGAGGCTTTCTTACGTCTATACTAACATTTGCGGCTTTGTTCTCGAGAAAAAGCATTTTTAGAGAGAAAAATTTGATAGACTATAGCATGTCAATTTTTAAAAAAATTTGAAAGACTCACATCCACGTAAATTATAGCGAAAGCTACGTAAGAAAACCTCCCGAATGCGGCACTACTTTCCGTCTTTCTGTAGAATGCACGGTTTCCCCGCAAACCGACAAAAACTCTTGAGATGTCGAGATTAAAACGTCATTCTGGAAATTCTGTCCTGCCAAGGGAACCTTCAACTTTAGAAGGAAGCTGAGAGCGAAATTGCATTCTCGAGGATTTCTTACGTCTATACTAATCTTTGCGGCTTTGTTCTCGAGAAAAAGCTTTTTAGAGAGAAAAATTCGATGGACTATAGCATGTCAATTTTTAAGAAAATCTGAAAGGCTCACATCTACGTAAATTATAGCGAAAGCTACGTAAAGAAGCCTCCCGAATGCGGCACTACCTTCCGTTTTTCTGTACAATGCACGGTTTCCTCACAAACCGACAAAAACTCTTGAGATGTCGAGATCAATACATCATTCTGGAAATTCTGTCCTGCCAAGATAACGTTCAACTTTAGAAGGAAACTGAGAGCGCCATTGAATTTATGAGGCTTTCTTAAGTCTATACTAATCTTTGTGGCTTTGTTCTCGAGAAAAAGCTTTTTAGAGAGAAAAATTCGATGGACTATAGCATGTCAATTTTAAAAAAAATCTGAAAGGCTCACATCCACGTAAATTATAGCGAAAGCTACGGAAAAAGGCCTCCCGAATGCGACACTACCTTCCGTTTTTCTGTAAAATGCACGGTTTCCTCGCAAACCGACAAAAACTCTTGAGATGTCGAGATTAATACGTCATTCTGGAAATTCTGTCCTGCCAAGAGAACCTTCAACTTTAAAAGGAAACTGAGAGCGCCATTGAATTCACGAGGCTTTCTTACGTCTATACTAATCTTTGCGGCTTTGTTCTCGAGAAAAAGCTTTTTAGAGAGAAAAATTCGATGGACTATAGCATGTCAATTTTTAAGAAAATCTTAAAGGCTCACATCCACGTAAATTATAGCGAGCGCTACGTAAAAAAGCCTCCCGAATGCGGCACTACCTTCCGTTTTTCTGTACAATGCACGGTTTCCTCGCAAACCGACAAAAACTCTTGAGATGTCGAGATCAATACATCATTCTGGAAATTCTGTCCTGCCAAGATAACCTTCAACTTTAGAAGGAAACTGAGAGCGCCATTGAATTTATGAGGCTTTCTTACGTCTATACTAATCTTTGCGGCTTTGTTCTCGAGAAAAAGCTTTTTGGAGAGAAAAATTCGATGGACTATAGCATGTCAATTTCTAAAAAAATCTGAAAGACTCACATCCACGTAAATTATAGCGAAAGGTACGTAAAAAGGCCTTCCTAATGCGGCACTACCTTCCGTTTTTCTGTAGAATGCACGGTCTCCTCGCAAACCGACAAAAACTCTTGAGATGTCGAGATCAATACATCATTCTGGAAATTCTGTCCTGCCAAGAGAACCTTCAACTTTAGAAGGAAGCTGAGAGCGCCATTGCATTCTCGAGGCTTTCTTACGTCTATACTAATCTTTGAGGCTTTGTTCTCGAGAAACAGCTTTTTAGAGAGAAAAATTCGATAGACTATAGCATGTCAATTTTTAAAAAATCTGAAAGACTCACATCCACGTAAATTATAGCGAAAGCTACGTAAAAAGCCTCCCGAATGCGGCACTACCTTCCGTTTTTCTGTAGAATGCACGGTCTCCTCGCAAACCGACAAAAACTCTTGAGATGTCGAGATCAATACATCATTCTGGAAATTCTGTCCTGCCAAGAGAACCTTCAACTTTAGAAGGAAGCTGAGAGCGCCATTGCATTCTCGAGGCTTTCTTACGTCTATACTAATCTTTGAGGCTTTGTTCTCGAGAAAAAGCTTTTTAGAGAGAAAAATTCGATAGACTATAGCATGTCAATTTCTAAAAAAATCTGAAAGACTCACATCCACGTAAATTATAGCGAAAGGTACGTAAAAAGGCCTTCCTAATGCGGCACTACCTTCCGTTTTTCTGTAGAATGCACGGTCTCCTCGCAAACCGACAAAAACTCTTGAGATGTCGAGATCAATACATCATTCTGGAAATTCTTTCCTGCCAAGAGAACCTTCAACTTTAGAAGGAAACTGAGAGCGCCATTGCATTCACGAGGCTTTCTTACGTCTATCCTAACCTTTGCGGCTTTGTTCTCGAGAAAAAGCTTTTTAGAGAGAAAAATTCGATGGACTATAGCATGTCAATTTTTAAGAAAATCTGAAATGCTCACATCTACATAAATTATAGCGAAAGCTACGTAAAGAAGCCTCCCGAATGCGGCACTACCTTCCGTTTTTCTGTACAATGCACGGTTTCCTCGCAAACCGACAAAAACTCTTGAGATGTCGAGATCAATACATCATTCTGGAAATTCTGTCCTGCCAAGATAACCTTCAACTTTAGAAAAAAACTGAGAGCGCCATTGCATTCTCGAGGCTTTCTTACGTCTATACTAATCTTTGAGGCTTTGTTCTCGAGAAAAAGCTTTTTAGAGAGAAAAATTCGATGGACTATAGCATGTCAATTTAAAAAAAAATCTGAAAGGCTCACATCCACGTAAATTATAGCGAAAGCTACGTAAAGAAGCCTCCAGAATGCGGCACTACCTTCCGTTTTTCTGTAGAATGAACGGTTTCCTCGCAAACCGACAAAAACTCTTGAGATGTCGAGATTAATACGTCATTCTGGAAATTCTGTCCTGCCAAGAGAACCTTCAAATTTAGATGGAAACTGAGAGCGCCATTGAATTCACGAGGCTTTCTTACGTCTATCCTAATCTTTGCGGCTTTGTTCTCGAGAAAAAGCTTTTTAGAGAGAAAAATTCGATGGACTATAGCATGTCAATTTTTAAGAAAATCTGAAAGGCTCACATCTACGTAAATTATAGCGAAAGCTACGTAAAAAAGCCTCCCGAATGCGGCACTACCTTCCGTTTTTCTGTAGAATGCACGGTGTCCTCGCAAACCGACAAAAACTCTTGAGATGTCGAGATTAATACATCATTCTGGAAATTCTATCCTGCCAATAGAACCTTCAACTTTAGAAGGAAACTGAGAGCGCCATTGCATTCTCGAGGCTTTCTTACGTCTATACTAATCTTTGCGGCTTTGTTCTCGAGAAAAAGCTTTTTAGAGAGAAAAATTCGATGGACTATAGCTTGTCAATTTTAAAAAAAATCTGAAAGGCTCACATCCACGTAAATTATAGCGAAAGCTACGTAAGAAGGCCTCCCGAATGCGACACTACCTTCCGTTTTTCTGTAAAATGCACGGTTTCCTCGCAAACCGACAAAAACTCTTGAGATGTCGAGATTAATACGTCATTCTGGAAATTCTGTCCTGCCAAGAGAACCTTCAACTTTAAAAGGAAACTGAGAGCGCCATTGAATTCACGAGGCTTTCTTACGTCTATATTAATCTTTGCGGCTTTGTTCTCGAGAAAAAGCTTTTTAGAGAGAAAAATTCGATGGACTATAGCATGTCAATTTTTAAGAAAATCTTAAAGCCTCACATCCACGTAAATTATAGCGAACGCTACGTAAAAAAGCCTCCCGAGTTTGGCACTACCTTCCGTTTTTCTGTAGAATTCACGGTTTCCTCGCAAACCGACAAAAACTCTTGAGATGTCGTGATTAATACATCATTCTGGAAATTCTATAATGCCAAGAGAACCTTCAACTTTAGAAGGAAGCTGAGAGCGCCATTGCATTCTCAAAGCTTTCTTACGTCTATACTAATCTTTGCGGCTTTGTTCTCGAGAAAAAGCTTTTTAGAGAGAAAAATTCGATGGACTATAGCATGTCAATTTTTAAAAAAGTCTGAAAGACTCACATCCACGTAAATTATAGCGAAAGCTACGTAAAAAAGACTCCCGAATGCGGCACTACCTTCCGTTTTTATGTAGAATGCACGGTTTCCTGGCAAACCGACAAAAACTCTTGAGATGTCGAGATCAATACATCATTCTGGAAATTCTGTCCTGCCAAGAGAACCTTCAACTTTAGATGGAAACTGAGAACGCCATTGCATTCTCGAGGCTTTCTTACGTGTATACTAATCTTTGCGGCTTTGTTCTCGAGAAAAAGCTTTTTAGAGAGAAAAATTCGATGGACTATAGCATGTAAATTTTTAAGAAAATCTGAAAGGCTCACATCCACGTAAATTATAGCGAAAGCTACGTAAGAAAACCTCCCGAATGCGGCACTACCTTCCGTCTTTCTGTAGAATGCACGGTTTCCCCGCAAACCGACAAAAACTCTTGAGATGTCGAGATTAATACGTCATTCTGGAAATTCTGTCCTGCCAAGGGAACCTTCAACTTTAGAAGGAAGCTGAGAGCGAAATTGCATTCTCGAGGCTTTCTTACGTCTATACTAACATTTGCGGCTTTGTTCTCGAGAGAAAGCATTTTTAGAGAGAAAAATTTGATAGACTATAGCATGTCAATTTTTAAAAAAATTTGAAAGACTCACATCCACGTAAATTATAGCGAAAGCTACGTAAGAAAACCTCCCGAATGCGGCACTACTTTCCGTCTTTCTGTAGAATGCACGGTTTCCCCGCAAACCGACAAAAACTCTTGAGATGTCGAGATTAATACGTCATTCTGGAAATTCTGTCCTGCCAAGGGAACCTTCAACTTTAGAAGGAAGCTGAGAGCGAAATTGCATTCTCGAGGCTTTCTTACGTCTATACTAATCTTTGCGGCTTTGTTCTCGAGAAAAAGCTTTTTAGAGAGAAAAATTCGATGGACTATAGCATGTCAATTTTTAAGAAAATCTTAAAGGCTCACATCCACGTAAATTATAGCGAAACCTACGTAAAAAAGCCTCCCGAATGCGGCACTACCTTCTGTTTTTCTGTAGAATGCACGGTTTCCTCGCAAACCGACAAGAACTCTTGAGATGTCGAGATTAATACATCATTCTGGAAATTCTGTCCTGCCAAGAGAACCTTCAACTTTAGTAGGAAGCTGAGAGCGAAATTGCATTCTCGAGGCTTTCTTACGTCTATACTAATCTTTGCGGCTTTGTTCTCGAGAAAAAGCTTTTTAGAGAGAAAAATTCGATGGACTATAGCATGTCAATTTTTAAAAAATTCTGAAAGACTCACATCCACGTAAATTATAGCGAAAGCTACGTAAAAAAGACTCCCGAATGCGGCACCACCTTCCGTTTTTCTGTAGAATGCACGGTTTCCTCGCAAGCCGACAAAAACTCTTGAGATGTCGAGATTAATACGTCATTCTGGAAATTCTGTCCTGCCAAGGGAACCTTCAACTTTAGAAGGAAACTGAGAGCGCCATTGCATTCGCGAGGCTTTCTTACGTCTATACAAACCTTTGCGGCTTTGTTCTCGAGAAAAAGCATTTTAGAGAGAAAAATTTGATAGACTATAGCATGTAAGTTTTTTAAAAAATCTGAGGGACTCGCATCCACGTAAATTATAGCGAAAGCTACGTAAGAAGGCCTCCCGAATGCGGCACTACCTTCCGTTTTTCTGTAGAATGCACGGTTTCCTCGCAAACCGACAAAAACTCTTGAGATGTCGAGATCAATACATCATTCTGGAAATTCTGTCCTGCCAAGAGAACCTTCAACTTTAGATGGAAACTGAGAACGCCATTGCATTCTCGAGGCTTTCTTACGTGTATACTAATCTTTGCGGCTTTGTTCTCGAGAAAAAGCTTTCTAGAGAGAAAAATTCGATGGACTATAGCTTGTCAATTTAAAAAAAAATCTGAAAGGCTCACATCCACGTAAATTATAGCGAAAGCTACGTAAAGAAGCCTCCCGAATGCGGCACTACCTTCCGTTTTTCTGTAGAATGCACGGTCTCCTCGCAAACCGACGAAAACTCTTGAGATGTCGAGATCAATACACCATTCTGGAAATTCTGTCCTGCCAAGAGAACCTTCAACTTTAAAAGGAAACTGAGAGCGCCATTGAATTCACGAGGCTTTCTTACGCCTATACTAATCTTTGCGGCTTTGTTCTCGAGAAAAAGCTTTTTAGAGAGAAAAATTCGGTGGACGATGGCATGTCAATTTTTAAAAAAATCTGAAAGACTCACATCCACGTAAATTATAGCGAAAGCTACGAAAAAAGGCCTCCCGAATGCGGCACTACCTTCCGTTTTTCTGTAGAATGCACGGTTTCCTCGCAAACCGACAAAAACTCTTGAGATGTCGAGATTAATACGTCATTCTGGAAATTCTGTCCTGCCAAGAGAACCTTCAACTTTAAAAGGAAACTGAGAGCGCCATTGAATTCACGAGGCTTTCTTACGCCTATACTAATCTTTGCGGCTTTGTTCTCGAGAAAAAGCTTTTTAGAGAGAAAAATTCGATGGACTATAGCATGTCAATTTTTAAGAAAATCTGAAAGGCTCACATCCACGTAAATTATAGCGAAAGCTACGTAAAAAAGCCTCCCGAATGCAGCACTACCTTCCGTTTTTCTGTAGAATGCACGGTGTCCTCGCAAACCGACAAAAACTCTTGAGATGTCGAGATTAATACATCATTCTGGAAATTCTATCCTGCCAAGAGAACCTTCAACTTTGGAAGGAAGCTGAGAGCGCCATTGCATTCTCGAGGCTTTCTTACGTCTATACTAATCTTTGAGGCTTTGTTCTCGAGAAGAAGCTTTTTAGAGAGAAGAAATCGATGGACTAAAGCATGTCAATTTCTAGAGAAATCTGAAAGACTCACTTACATCCACGTAAATTATAGCGAAAGGTACGTAAAAAGGCCTTCCTAATGCGGCACTACCTTCCGTTTTTCTGTAGAATGCACGGTTTCCTCGCAAACCGACAAAAACTCTTGAGATGTCGAGATTAATACGTCATTCTGAAAATTCTGTCCTGCCAAGAGAACCTTCAACTTTAGAAGGAAACTGAGAGCGCCATTGAATTCACGAGGCTTTCTTACGTCTATACTAATCTTTGCGGCTTTGTTCTCGAGAAAAAGCTTTTTAGAGAGAAAAATTCGATGGACTATAGCATGTCAATTTTTAAAAAAGTCTGAAAGACTCACATCCACGTAAATTATAGCGAAAGCTACGTAAAAAAGACTCCCGAATGCGGCACTGCCTTCCGTTTTTCTGTAGAATGCACGGTTTCCTGGCAAACCGACAAAAACTCTTGAGATGTCGAGATCAATACATCATTCTGGAAATTCTGTCCTGCCAAGAGAACCTTCAACTTTAGATGGAAACTGAGAACGCCATTGCATTCTCGAGGCTTTCTTACGTGTATACTAATCTTTGCGGCTTTGTTCTCGAGAAAAAGCTTTTTAGAGAGAAAAATTCGATGGACTATAGTATGTAAATGTTTAAGAAAATCTGAAAGGCTCACATCCACGTAAATTATAGCGAAAGCTACGTAAGAAAACCTCCCGAATGCGGCACTACCTTCCGTCTTTCTGTAGAATGCACGGTTTCCCCGCAAACCGACAAAAACTCTTGAGATGTCGAGATTAATACGTCATTCTGGAAATTCTGTCCTGCCAAGGGAACCTTCAACTTTAGAAGGAAGCTGAGAGCGAAATTGCATTCTCGAGGCTTTCTTACGTCTATACTAATATTTGCGGCTTTGTTCTCGAGAAAAAGCATTTTTAGAGAGAAAAATTTGATAGACTATAGCATGTCAATTTTTAAAAAAATTTGAAAGACTCACATCCACGTAAATTATAGCGAAAGCTACGTAAGAAAACCTCCCGAATGCGGCACTACTTTCCGTCTTTCTGTAGAATGCACGGTTTCCCCGCAAACCGACAAAAACTCTTGAGATGTCGAGATTAATACCTCATTCTGGAAATTCTGTCCTGCCAAGGGAACCTTCAACTTTAGAAGGAAGCTGAGAGCGAAATTGCATTCTCGAGGCTTTCTTACGTCTATAGTAATCTTTGCGGCTTTGTTCTCGAGAAAAAGCTTTTTAGAGAGAAAAATTCGATGGACTATAGCATGTCAATTTTTAAGAAAATCTTAAAGGCTCACATCCACGTAAATTATAGCGAAAGCTACGTAAAAAAGCCTCCCGAATGCGGCACTACCTTCCGTTTTTCTGTAGAATGCACGGTTTCCTCGCAAACCGACAAGAACTCTTGAGATGTCGAGATTAATACATCATTCTGGAAATTCTGTCCTGCCAAGAGAACCTTCAACTTTAGTAGGAAGCTGAGAGCGAAATTGCATTCTCGAGGCTTTCTTACGTCTATACTAATCTTTGCGGCTTTGTTCTCGAGAAAAAGCTTTTTAGAGAGAAAAATTCGATGGACTATAGCATGTCAATTTTTAAAAAATTCTGAAAGACTCACATTCACGTAAATTATAGCGAAGGCTACGTAAAAAAGACTCCCGAATGCGGCACCACCTTCCGTTTTTCTGTAGAATGCACGGTTTCCTCGCAAGCCGACAAAAACTCTTGAGATGTCGAGATTAATACGTCATTCTGGAAATTCTGTCCTGCCAAGGGAACCTTCAACTTTAGAAGGAAACTGAGAGCGCCATTGCATTCGCGAGGCTTTCTTACGTCTATACAAACCTTTGCGGCTTTGTTCTCGAGAAAAAGCATTTTAGAGAGAAAAATTTGATAGACTACAGCATGTAAGTTTTTAAAAAAATCTGAGGGACTCGCATCCACGTAAATTATAGCGAAAGCTACGTAAGAAGGCCTCCCGAATGCGGCACTACCTTCCGTTTTTCTGTAGAATGCACGGTTTCCTCGCAAACCGACAAAAACTCTTGAGATGTCGAGATCAATACATCATTCTGGAAATTCTGTCCTGCCAAGAGAACCTTCAACTTTAGATGGAAACTGAGAACGCCATTGCATTCTCGAGGCTTTCTTACGTGTATACTAATCTTTGCGGCTTTGTTCTCGAGAAAAAGCTTTTTAGAGAGAAAAATTCGATGGACTATAGCTTGTCAATTTAAAAAAAAATCTGAAAGGCTCACATCCACGTAAATTATAGCGAAAGCTACGTAAAGAAGCCTCCCGAATGCGGCACTACCTTCCGTTTTTCTGTAGAATGCACGGTCTCCTCGCAAACCGACGAAAACTCTTGAGATGTCGAGATCAATACACCATTCTGGAAATTCTGTCCTGCCAAGAGAACCTTCAACTTTAAAAGGAAACTGAGAGCGCCATTGAATTCACGAGGCTTTCTTACGCCTATACTAATCTTTGCGGCTTTGTTCTCGAGAAAAAGCTTTTTAGAGAGAAAAATTCGGTGGACGATGGCATGTCAATTTTTAAAAAAATCTGAAAGACTCACATCCACGTAAATTATAGCGAAAGCTACGAAAAGAGGCCTCCCGAATGCGGCACTACCTTCCGTTTTTCTGTAGAATGCACGGTTTTCTCGCAAACCGACAAAAACTCTTGAGATGTCGAGATTAATACGTCATTCTGGAAATTCTGTCCTGCCAAGAGAACCTTCAACTTTAAAAGGAAACTGAGAGCGCCATTGAATTCACGAGGCTTTCTTACGCCTATACTAATCTTTGCGGCTTTGTTCTCGAGAAAAAGCTTTTTAGAGAGAAAAATTCGATGGACTATAGCATGTCAATTTTTAAGAAAATCTGAAAGGCTCACATCCACGTAAATTATAGCGAAAGCTACGTAAAAAAGCCTCCCGAATGCAGCACTACCTTCCGTTTTTCTGTAGAATGCACGGTGTCCTCGCAAACCGACAAAAACTCTTGAGATGTCGAGATTAATACATCATTCTGGAAATTCTATCCTGCCAAGAGAACCTTCAACTTTGGAAGGAAGCTGAGAGCGATATTGCATTCTCGAGGCTTTCTTACGTCTATACTAATCTTTAAGGCTTTGTTCTCGAGAAGAAGCTTTTTAGAGAGAAGAATTCGATGGACTAAAGCATGTCAATTTCTAAAGAAATCTTAAAGACTCACTTACATCCACGTAAATTATAGCGAAATGTACGTAAAAAGGCCTTCCTAATGCGGCACTACCTTCCGTTTTTCTGTAGAATGCACGGTTTCCTCGCAAACCGACAAAAACTCTTGAGATGTCGAGATTAATACGTCATTCTGAAAATTCTGTCCTGCCAAGAGAACCTTCAACTTTAGAAGGAAACTGAGAGCGCCATTGAATTCACGAGGCTTTCTTACGTCTATACTAATCTTTGCGGCTTTGTTCTCGAGAAACAGCTTTTTAGAGAGAAAAATTCGATGGACTATAGCATGTCAATTTTTAAAAAAATCTGAAAGACTCACATCCACGTAAATTATAGCGAAAGCTACGTAAAGAAGCCTCCCGAATGCGGCACTACCTTCCGTTTTTCTGTAGAATGCACGGTCTCCTCGCAAACCGACAAAAACTCTTGAGATGTCGAGATTAATACGTCATTCTGGAAATTCTGTCCTGCCAAGAGAACCTTCAAATTTAGAAGGAAGCTGAGAGCGCCATTGCATTGTCGAGGCTTTCTTACGTCTATCCTAACCTTTGCGGCTTTGTTCTCGAGAAAAAGCTTTTTAGAGAGAAAAATTCGATGGACTATAGCATGTCAATTTTTAAGAAAATCTGAAAGGCTCACATCCACGTATATTATAGCTAAAGCTGCGTAAAAAGGCCTTCCTAATGCGGCACTACCTTCCGTTTTCCTGTAGAATGCACGGTTTCCTCGCAAACCGACAAAAACTCTTGAGATGTCGAGATCAATACATCATTCTGGAAATTCTGTCCTGCCAAGAGAACCTTCAACTTTAGAAGGAAACTGAGAGCGCCATTGCATTCATGAGGCATTCTTACGTCTATACTAATCTTTGCGGCTTTGTTCTCGAGAAACAGCTTTTTAGAGAGAATAATTCGATGGACTATAGCATGTCAATTTTTAAAAAAATCTGAAAGACTCACATCCACGTAAATTATAGCGAAAGGTACGTAAAAAGGCCTTCCTAATGCGGCACTACCTTCCGTTTTTCTGTAAAATGCACGGTTTCCTCGCAAACCGACAAAAACTTTTGAGATGTCGAGATCAATACATCATTCTGGAAATTCTTTCCTGCCAAGAGAACCTTCAACTTTAGAAGGAAACTGAGAGCGCCATTGCATTCACGAGGCTTTCTTACGTCTATCCTAACCTTTGCGGCTTTGTTCTCGAGAAAAAGCTTTTTAGAGAGAAAAATTCGATGGACTATAGCATGTAAATTTTTAAGAAAATCTGAAAGGCCCACATCCACGTAAATTATAGCGAAAGCTACGTAAAAGGGGCCTCCCGAATGTGGCACTACCTTCCATTTTTCTGTAGAATGCACGGTTTCCTGACAAACCGACAAAAACTCTTGAGATCTCGAGATTAATACGTCATTCTGGAAATTCTGTCCTGCCAAGAGAACCTTCAACTTTAGAAGGAAGCTGAGAGTGCCATTGCATTCTCGAGGCTTTCTTACGTCTATACTAATCTTTGCGGCTTTGTTCTCGAGAAAAAGCTTTTTAGAGAGAAAAATTCGGTAGACTATAGCATGTCAATTTCTAAAAAAATCTGAAAGACTCACATCCACGTAAATTATAGCGAAAGGTACGTAAAAAGGCCTTCCTAATGCGGCACTACCTTCCGTTTTTCTGTAGAATGCACGGTTTCCTCGCAAGCCGACAAAAACTCTTGAGATGTCGAGATCAATACATCATTCTGGATATTCTGTCCTGCCAATAGAACCTTCAACTTTAGAAGGAAGCTGAAAGCGCCATTGCATTCTCGAGGCTTTCTTACGTCTATACTAATCTTTGCGGCTTTGTTCTCGAGATAAAGCTTTTTAGAGAGAAAAATTCGATGGACTATAGCTTGTCAATTTTTAAGAAAATCTGAAAGGCTCACATCCACGTATATTATAGCTAAAGCTGCGTAAAAAGGCCTTCCTAATGCGGCACTACCTTCCGTTTTCCTGTAGAATGCACGGTTTCCTCGCAAACCGACAAAAACTCTTGAGATGTCGAGATCAATACATCATTCTGGAAATTCTGTCCTGCCAAGAGAACCTTCAACTTTAGAAGGAAACTGAGAGCGCCATTGAATTCACGAGGCTTTCTTACGTCTATACTAATCTTTGCGGCTTTGTTCTCGAGAAACAGCTTTTTAGAGAGAAAAATTCGATGGACTATAGCATGTCAATTTTTAAAAAAATCTGAAAGACTCACATCCACGTAAATTATAGCGAAAGGTACGTAAAAACGCCTTCCTAATGCGGCACTACCTTCCGTTTTTCTGTAGAATGCACGGTTTCCTCGCAAACCGACAAAAACTTTTGAGATGTCGAGATCAATACATCATTTTGGAAATTCTGTCCTGCCAAGAGAACCTTCAACTTTAGAAGGAAACTGAGAGAGCCATTGCATTCTCGAGGCTTTCTTACGTCTATCCTAACCTTTGCGGCTTTGTTCTCGAGAAAAAGCTTTTTAGAGAGAAAAATTCGATGGACTATAGCATGTCAATTTTTAAAAAAATCTGAAAGACTCACATCCACGTAAATTATAGCGAAAGGTACGTAAAAAGGCCTTCCTAATGCGGCACTACCTTCCGTTTTTCTGTAGAATGCACGGTTTCCTCGCAAACCGACAAAAACTTTTGAGATGTCGAGATCAATACATCATTTTGGAAATTCTGTCCTGCCAAGAGAACCTTCAACTTTAGAAGGAAACTGAGAGAGCCATTGCATTCTCGAGGCTTTCTTACGTCTATCCTAACCTTTGCGGCTTTGTTCTCGAGAAAAAGCTTTTTAGAGAGAAAAATTCGATGGACTATAGCATGTCAATTTTTAAGAAAATCAGAAAGGCTCACATCCACGTATATTATAGCTAAAGCTACGTAAAAAGGCCTTCCTAATGCGGCACTACCTTCCGTTTTCCTGTAGAATGCACGGTTTCCTCGCAAACCGACAAAATCTCTTGAGATGTCGAGATCAATACGTCATTCTGGAAATTCTGTCCTGCCAAGAGAACCTTCAACTTTAGAAGGAAACTGAGAGCGCCATTGCATTCGCGAGGCTTTCTTACGTCTATACTAATCTTTGCTGCTTTGTTCTCGAGAAAAAGCTTTTAGAGAGAGAAATATTCGATGGAGTATAGCATGTCAATTTTTAAGAAAATCTTAAAGGCTCACATCTACGTAAACTATAGCGAAAGCTACGTAAAAAAGCCTCCCGAATGCGGCACTACCTTCCGTTTTTCTGTAGAATGCACGGTTTCCTCGCAAACCGACAAGAACTCTTGAGATGTCGAGATTAATACATCATTCTGGAAATTCTGTCCTGCCAAGATAACCTTCAACTTTAGAAGGAAGCTGAGAGTGCCATTGCATTCTCGAGGCTTTCTTACGTCTATACTAATCTTTGCGGCTTTGTTCTCGAGAAAAAGCTTTTTAGAGAGAAAAATTCGATGGACTATAGCATGTCAATTTTTAAAAAAGTCTGAAAGACTCACATCCACGTAAATTATAGCGAAAGCTACGTAAAAAAGACTCCCGAATGCGGCACCACCTTCCGTTTTTCTGTAGAATGCACGGTTTCCTGGCAAACTGACAAAAACTCTTGAGATGTCGAGATCAATACATCATTCTGGAAATTCTGTCCTGCCAAGATAACCTTCAACTTTAGAAGGAAGCTGAGAGTGCCATTGCATTCTCGAGGCTTTCTTACGTCTATACTAATCTTTGCGGCTTTGTTCTCGAGAAAAAGCTTTTTAGAGAGAAAAATTCGATGGACTATAGCATGTAAATTTTTAAGAAAATCTGAAAGACTCACGTCCACGTAAATTATAGCGAAAGCTACGTAGAAAAGACTCCCGAATGCGGCACTACCTTCCGTCTTTCTGTAGAATGCACGGTTTCCCCGCAAACCGACAAAAACTCTTGAGATGTCGAGATTAATACGTCATTCTGGAAATTCTGTCCTGCCAAGAGAACCTTCAACTTTAGAAGGAAACTGAGAGCGCCATTGCATTCTCGAGGCTTTCTTACGTCTATACTAAGCTTTGCGGCTGTGTTATCGAGAAAAAGCTTTTTAGAGAGAAAAATTCGGTGGACTATAGCATGTAAATTTTTAAAAAAATCTGAAAGACTCACATCCACGTAAATTATTGCGAAAGCTACGTAAAAAGGCCTCCCGAATGCGGCACTACCTTCCGTTATTCTGTAGAATGCACGGTTTCCTCGCAAACCGACAAGAACTCTTGAGATGTCGAGATTAAAACGTCATTCTGGAAATTCTGTCCTGCCAAGGGAACCTTCAACTTTAGAAGGAAGCTGAGAGCGAAATTGCATTCTCGAGGCTTTCTTACGTCTATACTAATATTTGCGGCTTTGTTCTCGAGAAAAAGCATTTTTAGAGAGAAAAATTTGATAGACTATAGCATGTCAATTTTTAAAAAAATCTGAAAGACTCACATCCACGTAAATTATAGCGAAAGCTACGTAAGAAAACCTCCCGAATGCGGCACTACTTTCCGTCTTTCTGTAGAATGCACGGTTTCCCCGCAAACCGACAAAAACTCTTGAGATGTCGAGATTAATACGTCATTCTGGAAATTCTGTCCTGCCAAGAGAACCTTCAACTTTAGAAGGAAACTGAGAGCGCCATTGCATTCTCGAGGCTTTCTTACGTCTATACTAAGCTTTGCGGCTGTGTTATCGAGAAAAAGCTTTTTAGAGAGAAAAATTCGGTGGACTATAGCATGTAAATTTTTAAAAAAATCTGAAAGACTCACATCCACGTAAATTATTGCGAAAGCTACGTAAAAAGGCCTCCCGAATGCGGCACTACCTTCCGTTATTCTGTAGAATGCACGGTTTCCTCGCAAACCGACAAGAACTCTTGAGATGTCGAGATTAAAACGTCATTCTGGAAATTCTGTCCTGCCAAGGGAACCTTCAACTTTAGAAGGAAGCTGAGAGCGAAATTGCATTCTCGAGGCTTTCTTACGTCTATACTAATCTTTGCGGCTTTGTTCTCGAGAAGAAGCTTTTTAGAGAGAAAAATTCGATGGACTATAGCATGTCAATTTTTAAGAAAATCTTAAAGGCTCACATCCACGTAAACTATAGCGAAAGCTACGTAAAAAAGCCTCCCGAATGCGGCACCACCTTCCGTTTTTCTGTAGAATGCACGGTTTCCTGGCAAACTGACAAAAACTCTTGAGATGTCGAGATCAATACATCATTCTGGAAATTCTGTCCTGCCAAGAGAACCTTCAACTTTAGAAGGAAGCTGAGAGCGCCATTGCATTCTCGAGGCTTTCTTACGTCTATACTAATCTTTGCGGCTTTGTTCTCGAGAAAAAGCTTTTTAGAGAGAAAAATTCGATGGACTATAGCATGTCAATTTTTAAAAAAATCTGAAAGACTCACATCCACGTAAATTATAGCGAAAGCTACGTAAAAGAGCCTCCCGAATGCGGCACTACCTTCCGTTTTTCTGTAGAATGCACGGTTTCCTCGCAAGCCGACAAAAACTCTTGAGATGTCGAGATTAATACGTCATTCTGGAAATTCTGTCCTGCCAAGGGAACCTTCAACTTTAGAAGGAAACTGAGAGCGCCATTGCATTCGCGAGGCTTTCTTACGTCTATACAAATCTTTGCGGCTTTGTTCTCGAGAAAAAGCATTTTAGAGAGAAAAATTTGATAGACTATAGCATGTAAATTTTTAAAAAAATCTGAGAGACTCGCATCCACGTAAATTATAGCGAAAGCTACGTAGGAAGGCCTCCCGAATGCGGCACTACCTTCCGTTTTTCTGTAGAATGCACGGTTTCCTCGCAAACCGACAAAAACTCTTGAGATGTCGAGATCAATACATCATTCTGGAAATTCTGTCCTGCCAAGAGAACCTTCAACTTTAGATGGAAACTGAGAACGCCATTGCATTCTCGAGGCTTTCTTACGTGTATACTAATCTTTGCGGCTTTGTTCTCGAGAAAAAGCTTTTTAGAGAGAAAAATTCGATGGACTATAGCATGTAAATTTTTAAGAAAATCTGAAAGGCTCACATCCACGTAAATTATAGCGAAAGCTACGTAAAAAGGGCCTCCCGAATGCGGCACTACCTTCCGTTTTTCTGTAGAATGCACGGTTTCCTGACAAACCGACAAAAACTCTTGAGATGTCGAGATTAATACGTCATTCTGGAAATTCTGTCCTGCCAAGAGAACCTTCAACTTTAGAAGGAAGCTGAGAGCGCCATTGCATTCTCAAAGCTTTCTTACGTCTATACTAATCTTTGCGGCTTTGTTCTCGAGAAAAAGCTTTTTAGAGAGAAAAATTCGATGGACTATAGCATGTCAATTTTTAAAAAAGTCTGAAAGACTCACGTCCACGTAAATTATAGCGAAAGCTACGTAGAAAAGACTCCCGAATGCGGCACTACCTTCCGTTTTTCTGTAGAATGCACGGTTTTCTGGCAAACCGACAAAAACTCTTGAGATGTTGAGATTAATACGTCATTCTGGAGATTCTGTCCTGCCAAGAGAACCTTCAACTTTAGAAGGAAACTGAGAGCGCCATTGCATTCACGAGGCTTTAAGTTAAAATGATTTTATTTCGAATTAGGAGTGAAGAAGTTCTGAAGACTATTTTGCCGCGTGCTCCTAATAACTTGAAAAATACCTCCTCGCCCTTCTGCTTTCCTAATACGTCGTGTATATTTTCCTAAGTTAAAATAATTTTATTTAAAATCAGGTGTGCGGAAATTCTGAAGGCTAGTTTGCCGCGTGCTCCTAATAACTTGAAAAATACATCCTCGCTCCTCTGCTTTCCTAATACCCCGTATATATTTTCCTAAGTTAAAATAATTTTATTTAGAATTAGAAGTTCGGAAATGTCAAAGGCGTTTTCGCTGTACTATTCTGATAATTTGATAAAATACCGCCACGCTCTACTGTTTTCCTAATACCCCGTATATATTTTCCGATGTTAAAAATGGTTTTATTTAGTTTTAGAAGTGCGCAAATGCCAGAGGCGTTTCCGCCATGCGCTTCTGATAATTTAATAAAATACCTCCTCGATCTCCTGTCTTCCTAATACCCCGTATATATTTTACCATGTTAAAAATAACTTTATTTAGAATTAGAAGTTCGGAAATGCCAAAGGTGTTTTCGCTGTAAGCTTTTAATAATTTAATAAAATACCTCCTCGCTCTCCTGAGGTTAGGTTAAGAATAATTGTATTTAGTATTAAAAGTTGGGAAATGCCGACGAGTTTTTCACCGTATCATCCTGATAATGTAAAACTCCTCCTCGCTTTCCTGCTTTCCTACTACCTCGTATAAATTTTTCCAAGTTAAAAATTATATTATTTAGTACAAGGAGTGCAGAAGTACCTCAGATATTTTCGCCGTGTGCTCCTGCTAATTTAGAAAAACACCTCCTCGCTCTCCTGTTTTCCTAATACCCCGTATATATTTTCCTAAGTTAAAATTAATTTTATTTAGTAGTAGGAGTGCGGAAATGTAGAAAGTGTCTTCGCCGTGATTCCTGATAATTTAATAAAATAACTCCTCGCACTCCTGTTTTCCTAATACCCCGTATATATTTAACTATGTTAGAAATGATGATAACGTTCTCAAACATAATTAAATGCATCCAGGAGTGCGCAAATATGAAGAAGGGGTTCATAAATGAAGAACTGAACTGCGAGAAGGCATTTTTCTAAATTATTATGAGGCAACAAAATGGACTTTCTGCGAGATAGAATTCGTATCAGGAGAGCAGAAATGCGAGAAGGAATTTTTCTAAATTATTACGAGGCAACAAAATTGATTTTCTGCAAGGAAAAATTTGTATCAGGAGAGCAGAAATGCTAGAGGGTATTTTTCTAAATTTTTACGAGGTTACAATATTGATTCTCTGCGAGTAAAAATTAGTATCACGAGAACATAAATATGGGAGGGTATTTATACAAATTATTGCGAGGTAGCAATATTTATTAATTCTCTGTAAGCAAAAATTCGTATCAGGAAAGCAGTAATTCGAGAAGGCATTTTTATAAATTATTACGAGGTGGCAAAATTGACTATTTGTGAGAAAATTCGTATCAGGAGAGCAGAAATGCGAGAAGGCATTTTTCTAAATTGTACGAGGTAACAAAACTGAATTTCTGTGAGCAAAAATGTTTATCAGGAGAGCAGAAATGCGAGAGAGTAATTATATAAATTATTACAAGTTAACAAAATTGATTTTCTGTAAGCAAAAATTGGTACTAGGAGAGCAGAAATGTGAAAACGTATTTTCCTAAATTATTAAAAGGTGGCAAGATTGATTTTTTGTGAACAAATACTCGTATCAGGAGAGCAGAAAGATGAGAAGGTATTTTTCTAAACTACTATGAGGTAGCATAGTTGATTTTCTGCGAAAACAAATTTGTATCAGGAGAGCAGAAATGCGAGATGGTATCTTTCAAAATTATTGCGGGGTATCAAAATTAATTTTCTGCGAGCAAAAATTTGTGAGATTTCTGTTCTCCTGGCACGAAATAGAATTATTTCCCAGTCGGGCAAAATTATACGAGGCATAAGGAGAGCAGAAGAGCGAGGTGGTATTCTTAAAAATATCAAGAGCACACGACGAATACCTCTTCGGTATCTCTGCTCTACTGGTATGAAACAAATGTATTTCTCATCTTGAAGAAGTTATACGGGGTAATACGAAAGCAGAACAACCAGGAGGTATTTTTAGAAATTATAAACCCCCGTATATTTATTCCGAACAGAGAAGTAACTTTATCTCGGACCAGGAGAGCAGAAATACCGAAGAGGTCCTCGCCGTGTACTCTTGATGATTTTTAAAAACACTTCCTCGCTCTTCTGCTTTCCTAATACCCCGTATAAATTTTCCAAAGTTAAAAAAACTTTTATTTTGTATTAGAGTGCGTAAATTCCGAAAACATTTTCGTTGTGTGCTCCTAATAATTTAACAATATACCACCTCACTTTCCTGCTTTCCTAATACCCCGTATATATATTTTCTTAAGTTAAAAATAGTTTCAATTAGTATTAGGAGTGCGCAAATTCCTAAGACGATTTCGTCGTGTGCTCCTAATAATTTAACAATATACCTGTTCGCTCTTCTGCTTTCCTAATACCCCGTATATATTTTCCTAAGTTAAAAATACTTTTATTTAGTATTAGGAGTGCGTAAATTCCGAAGACGTTTTCGTTGTGTGCTACTAATAATTTAACAATATACCTCCTCGCTCTTCTGCTTTCCTAATACCCCTTATATATTTTCCTAAGTTAAAATAATTTCACTTAGAATTAGGAGTGCAGATATTCTGAAGATATTTCCCCAATGTACTCCTATTAATTTAAAAAACACCTCCTCGCTCTTCTGCTTTCCTAATACCCCGTATATATTTTCCCAAGTTAAAATAATTTTATTTAGAATTAGGAGTACTGAAATTCTGAAGACTATCTTGCCGCGTGCTTCTAATAAATTGGAAAATACCTCCTCGCTCTTCTACTTTCCTAATACCCCGTATATATTTTCTTAAGTTAAAATGATTTTATTTCGAATTAGGAGTGAAGAAGTTCTGAAGACTATTTTGCCGCGTGCTCCTAATAACTTGAAAAATACCTCCTCGCCCTTCTGCTTTCCTAATACGTCGTGTATATTTTCCTAAGTTAAAATAATTTTATTTAGAATTAGGAGTACTGAAATTCTGAAGACTATTTTGCCGCGTGCTCCTAATAATTTGAAAAATACCTCCTCGATCTTCTGCTTTCCTAATACCCAGTATATATTTTCTTAAGTTAGAATGATTTTATTTCGAATTAGGAGTGAAGAAGTTCTGAAAACTATTTTGCCGCGTACTCCTAATAACTTGAAAAATACCTCCTCGCCCTTCTGCTGTCCTAATACGTCGTGTAGATTTTCCGAAGTTAAAAATAATTAATGCTTAGTATTATTAGCGCGTAAATTCCGAGGACGTTCTCGCGATGTGCTCCTATTAAAAATATATTGCAAATTATATCTAAAGTATTAATGAAACACTAAATAGGTAATGTTCACATCATAATAACGCGTTTCATTTCCCTATTTTTCTTATTTCGTGCTAGAACTTCCATCAGACACGCCATCTGTTGGTAAGTAGCCCAAAAATAATTCAATCTGTAGTTAGCGTCATCTATCGGTGCTATTGACAACTATAAAACTACTATTACTGTTTTCTACTTGAAACTCTTTTGTTAGAAATTTCATACTCTCAGTTTAGCTTCTCTTCAATAGATGGCGCGATCATAAATAGAAATACATATTCTTAAGACAGGTGATCTGTCACATGTACAAAAATACTTTCAATTTGTGAGCTGATATTTTCTAAAAATACTTCACCGCTCTTCTGCTTTCCTAATGCACCGTATATATTTTCCCAAATTAAAATAATTTTCCCTAGTATTGGGAATGTGCTAATTCCGAAAACGTTTTCGTCGTGTGCTTTTAATAATTTAAACAAATACCTCCTCGCTCCTCTGCTTTCCTAATACCCCCTATATGTTTTCCTAAGCTAAAATACTTTTATTTAATATTAGGAGTGCGTAAATTCCGAAGACGTTCTCGTCGTGTGCTCCTAATAATTTAATAATATACCTCCTCGCTCTTCTGCTTTCCTAATGCAACGTATACATTTTCCTAAGTTAAAAATACTTTCATTTAGTATTAGGAGTGCGTAAATTCCGAAGACGTCTTCGTTGTGTACTCCTAATAATTTAAAAATACGCCTGCTAGCTCTTCTGCTTTCCTAATACCCCGTATAGATTCTCCTAAGCTAAAATACTTTTATTTAGTATTAGGAGTGCGTAAATTCCGAAGAAATTTTTGCCGCGTGCTCCTAATAATTTGAAAAATACCTCCTCGCTCTTCTGCTTTCCTAATGCCCCGTATATATGTTCCTAAGTTCAGAATAATTTTATTTAGAATTAGAAGTTCGGAAATGCCAAAAGCGTTTTCGCTGTACTATTCTGATAATTTAATAAAATACCTCCTCGCTCTACTGTTTTCCTAATACCCCGTATATATTTTACTATGTTAAAATGAATTTTATTTAGGATTGGAAGTTGGGAAATGCCAAAGGCGTTTTCGCTGTCCGCTTCTGATAATTTAATAAAATACCTCCTCGCTCTCCTGATTTCCTAAAGCCCCGTATATATTTTTATATGTTAAAATTAATTTTATTTAGTAGTAGGAGTGCGGAAATGTAGAAAGTGTCTTCGCCGTGCCTCCTGATAATTTAATAGAATAACTCCCCGCACTCCTGTTTTCCTAATGCCCCGTATATATTTTACTATGTTAAAAATAAATTTATTTAGAAATAGAAGTGCGAAAATGCCCGAAAACGTGTTCGCTATACGCTTCTGATAATTTCATAAAATACCTCCTCACTCTCCTGTTTTCCTAACACCCCGTATATATTTTCTTAAGTTAAAAACAATTTTATTTAGTATTAGAAGTGCGGAAATGACAATGGCGTTTTCGTTGTTCGCTTCTGATAATTTAATAAAATACCTCCTCGCTTTCCTATTTTTCTAATACCCCGTATATATTTTACTAAGTTAAAAATAATTTTATTTAATATTAGGGATGCGAAATGCCGAAGACGTTTTCGCCGTGTGCTCCTGGTAATTTAAAAATACCTTCTCGCTCTCCTGTGTTCCTACTACCTCGTATAAATTTCTCCAAGTCTGAAATAAATTAGTTTGGTACATTCCCATAAAGAGTTCTACAAGTTTTTCAGTACATTTAATATAACATTCGCTACTTGAAACTAAATGTTGAAAGGATCGCCAGATAGCACCACAAGATCATCTATTCGTTATTCGTTAGCTATTATACAATAGATGGCACCATTGTACACAGAAATTAAGATTTTTAAGGCGGGTGAACAAAGAGATGTGTAAGAAAGAATACATCCAATTGTAATTTAATAATTCAATGATGATAACGTTCTCAAACATAATTAAATGCATCCAGGAGTGCGCAAATATGAAGAAGGGGTTCATAAATAAAGAACTGAACTGCGAGAAGGCATTTTTCTAAATTATTATGAGGCAACAAAATTGATTTTCTGCGAGCAAGAATTCGTATCAGGAGAGCAGAAATGCGAGAAGGTATCTTTCTAAATTATTACGAGGCAACAAAATTGATTTTCTGCAAGGGAAAATTCGTTTCAGGAGAGCAGAAATGCTAGAGGGTATTTTTCTAAATTTTTACGAGGTTACAATATTGATTCTCTGTGAGTAAAAATTCGTATCAGGAAAGCAGTAATTCGAGAAGGCGTTTTTCTAAATTATTACGAGGTGCTAAAATTGATTTTCTGTGAGAAAATTCGTATCAGGAAAGCAGATATGCAAGAGGGTATTTTTCTAAATTATTACTAAGTAAGAAAATTGATCTTTCGCGATCAAAAATTCGTATCAGGAGAGCAGAAATGCGAGAAGGTATTTTTTTAAATTATTGCGGGGCTACAAAATTGATTATCTGTTGAGAAAAATTTCGTACCAAGAGAGCAGAGATGCGAGAAGATATTTTTCTAAATTATTACGACTCAAAAACATTGATTTTCTGCTAGCAAAAGTTCGTATCAGGAGAGCAGAAATGCGAGAAGGAATTTTTCTAAATTATTACGAAGCAACAAAATTGATTTTCTGCAAGGAAAAATTCGTATCAGGAGAGCAGAAATGCTAGAGGGTATTTTTCTAAATTTTTACGAGGTTACAATATTGATTCTCTGTGAGTAAAAATTAGTATCAGGAGAACATAAATACGGGAGGGTATTTTTACAAATTATTGAGAGGTAACAATATTTATTAATTCTCTGTAAGCAAAAATTCGTATCAGGAAAGCAGTAATTCGAGAAGGCGTTTTTCTAAATTATTACGAGGTGGGAAAATTGGCTTTTGGTGAGAAAATTCGTATCAGGAGAGCAGAAATGCGAGAAGGAATTTTTCTAAAATGTACGAGGTAACAAAACTGAATTTCTGTGAGCAAAAATGTTTATCAGGAAAGCAGAAATGCGAGAGAGTAATTATATAAATTATTACGAGTTAACAAAATTGATTTTCTGTAAGCAAAAATTGGTACCAGGAGAGCAGAAATGTGAAAACGTATTTTCCTAAATTATTAAGAGGTGGCAAGATTGATTTTTTGTGAACAAATATTCGTATCAGGACAGCAGAAAGATGAGAAGGTATTTTTCTAAACTATTACGAGGTAGCATAGTTGATTTTCTGCGAAAACAAATTTGTATCAGGAGAGCAGAAATGCGAGATGGTATCTTTCAAAATTATTGCGGGGTATCAAAATTAATTTTCTGCGAGCAAAAATTTGTAAGAGATTTCTGTTCTCCTGGCACGAAATAGAATTATTTCCCAGTCGGGCAAAATTATACGAGGCATAAGGAGAGCAGAAGAGCGAGGAGGTATTCTTAAAAATATCAAGAACACACGACGAATACCTCTTCGGTATCTCTGCTCTCCTGGTATAAAACAAAAGTATTTCTCACCTTGAAAAAGTTATACGGGGTAATACGAAAGCAGAAGAACCAGGAGGTATTTTTAGAAATTATAAACCCCCGTATATAAGTAAACCCCCGAACAGAGAAGTAACTTTATCTCGAACCAGGAGAGCAGAAATACCGAAGAGGTCCTCGCCGTGTTCTCTTGATGATTTTTAAAAACACTTCCTCGCTCTTCTGCTTTCCTAATACCCCGTATACATTTTCCAAAGTTAAAAATACTTTTATTTTGTATTAGAGTGCGTAAATTCCGAAAACATTTTCGTTGTGTGCTCCTAATAATTTAACAATATACCAACTCACTCTCCTGCTTTCCTAATACACCGTATATATATTTTCTTAAGTTAAAAATAGTTTCAATTAGTATTAGGAGTGCGCAAATTCCTAAGATGTTTTCGTCGTGTGCTCCTAATAATTTAACAATATACCTGTTCGCTCTTCTGCTTTCCTAATACCCCGTATATATTTCCCTAAGTTAAAATAATTTTATTTAGAATTAGGAGTACTGATATTCTGAAGACTATCTTGCCGCGTGCTCCTAATAAATTGGAAAATACCTCCTCGCTTTTCTGCTTTCCTAATATCCCGTATATATTTTTCTAAGTTAAAATCATTTTATTTAGAAATAGGAGTGCGGAAATTCTTAAAACTATTTTGCCGCGTGCTCCTAATAATTTGAAAAATACCTCCTCGCCCTTCTGCTTTCCTAATACGTCGTGTATATTTTCCTAAGTTAAAAAAATTTTATTTAGAATTAGGAGAGCGGAAACTCTGACGACTAGTTTGCCTCCTGCACCTAATAATTTGAAAAATACCTCCTCGCTCTTCTGCTTTCCTAATACCTCGTATATATTTTTCTAAGTTAAATAATTTTATTTAAAATTAGGTGTGCGGAAATTCTGAAGGCTAGTTTGCCGCGTGCTCCTAATAATTTGAAAAATACCTGCTCGCTCTTCTGCTTTCCTAATACCCCGTATATATTTTCTTAAGTTAAAATGATTTTATTTCGAATTAGGAGTGAAGAAGTTCTGAAGACTATTTTGCCGCGTGCTCCTAATAACTTGAAATATACTTAATCGCTCTTCTGCTTTCCTAATACCCCGTATATAAATTTCCTAAGTAAAAATAATTTTATTTAGTATTGGGAGTGCGGAAATTCTGAAGACTATTTTGCCCCGTACTCCTAATAATTTCAAAAATACCACCTCGCTCTTCTGCTTTCCTAATATCCCGTATATATTTTCCTTAATTAAAATTATTTTATTTCGAATTAGGAGTAAAGAAGTTCTGAAGACTATTTTGCCGCGTGCTCCTAATAACTTGAAATATACTTCCTCGCTCTTCTGCTTTCCTAATACCCCGTACATATTTTCCTAAGTAAAAATAATTTTATTTAGTATTGGGAGTGCGGAAATTCTGAAGACTATTTTGCCGCGTACTCCTAATTATTTCAAAAATAGCACCTCGCTCTTTTGCTTTCCTAATACCCCGTATATATTTTCCTGAGTTAAAATAATTTTATTTAGAATTAGGAGTGCGGAAGTTCTGAAGACAATTTTGCGGCGTGCTCCTAATAATTTGAAAAATACTTCCTCGCTCTTCTGCTTTCCTAATACCCCGTATATATTTCTCTTAGTTAAAATAATTTTATTTAGAATTAGGAGTGCGGAAATTCTGAAGACTGTCTAGCCGCGTGCTCCTAATAAATTGGAAAATACCTCCTCGCTCTTCTGCTTTCCTAATACCCCGTATATATTTTCCTAAGTTAAAATCATTTTATTTAGAAGTAGGAGTGCGGAAATTCTTAAGTCTATTTTGCCGCGTGCTCCTAATAACTTGAAAAATACCTTCTCGCTCTTATGCTTTCCTAATACCCCGTAAATATGTTTTCCAAAGTTAAAATAATTTTATTTAGAGTTAGGAGTACGGAAATTCTGAACACTATCTTGCCGCGTGCTCCTAATAAATTGGAAAATACCTCCTCGCTCTTCTGCTTTCCTAATATCCCGTATATATTTTCTTAAGTTAAAATGATTTTATATCTAATTAGGAGTGAAGAAGTTCTGAAGACTATTTTGCTGCGTGCTCCTAATAACTTGAAATATACTTCCTCGCTCTTCTGCTTTCCTAATACCCCGTATATATTTTCCTAAGTTAAAATAATTTTATTTAGAATTAGGAGTGCGGAAGTTCTGAAGACTATTTTGCGGCGTGATCCTAATAACTTAAAAATATCTCCTCGCTCTTATGCGTTCTTAATACCCCGTATAAATTTTTCTAAGTTAAAATCATTTTATTTAGAAGTAGGAGTGCGGAAATTCTTAAGTCTATTTTGCCGCGTGCTCCTAATAACTTGAAAAATACCTCCTCGCTCTTCTGCTTTCCTAATACCCCGTATATAAATTTCCTAAGTAAAAATAATTTTATTTAGTATTGGGAGTGCGGAAATTCCAAAGACGTTTTCGTTGTGTGCTACTAATAATTTAACAATATACCTCCTTGCTCTTTTGCTTTTTTAATACACCGTATATATTTTCCTTAGTTAAAATAATTTTATTTAGAAATTGGAGTGCGAAATTCCGAAGACTATCTTGCCGCGTGCTCCTAATAATTTGAAAAATACCTCCTCGCTCTTCTGCTTTTCTAATACCCCGTATATATTTTCCTTAGTTAAAATAATTTTATTTAGAAATTGGAGTGCGGAAATTCCGAAGACTATCTTGCCGCGTGCTACTAATAATTTGAAAAATACCTTCTCGCTCTTCTGCTTTCCTAATACCCCGTATATATTTTCCTTAGTTAAAATAATTTTATTTAGAAATTGGAGTGCGGAAATTCCGAAGACTATCTTGCCGCGTGCTCCTAATAATTTGAAAAATACCTCCTCGCTCTTCTGCTTTCCTAATACCCCGTATATATTTTCCTTAGTTAATATAATTTTATTTAGAATTAGGTGTGCGGAAATTCTGAAGGCTAGCTTGCCGCGTGCTCCTAATAATTTGAAAAATACTTCCTCGCTCTTCTGCTTTCCTAATACCCCGTATATATTTTCCTTAGTTAAAATAGTTTTACTTAGAATTAGAAGTGCGGAAATTCTGAAGACTATCTTGCTGCGTGCTCGTAATAACTTGAAAAATACCTCCTCGCTCTTCTGCTTTCCTAATACCCCGTATATATTTTCCTAAATTAAAATTATTTTATTTCGAATTAGGAGTGAGGGAGTTCTGAAGACTATTTTGCCGCGTGCTCCTAATAATTTGAAAATATCTTCTCGGTCTTCTGCTCTCCTAATACCCCGTATATATTTTTCTTAGTTAAAATAATTTTATTTAGAATTAGGAGTGCGGAAATTCTGAAGACTATCTAGCCGCGTGCTCCTAATAAATTGGAAAATACCTCCTCGCTCTTCTGCTTTCCTAATACCCCGTATATATTTTCCTTACTTAAAATAATTTTATTTAGAAATAGGAGTGCGGAAATTCCAAAGACTATCTTGCCGCGTGCTCCTAATAATTTGAAAAATACCTCCTCGCTCTTCTGCTTTCCTAATACCCCGTATATATTTTTCTTAGTTAAAATAATTTTATTTAGAATTAGAAGTGCGGAAATTCTGAAGACTATCTAGCCTCGTGCTCCTAATAAATTGGAAAATACCTCCTCGCTCTTCTGCTTTCCTAATACCCCGTATATATTTTCCTCAGTTAAAATAATTTTATTTAGAATTAAGAGTGCGGAAATTCTGAAGACTAGTTTGCCGCGTGCTCCTAATAATTTCAAGAATACCTCCTCGCTCTTCTGCTTTCTTAATACCCCGTATATATTTTCCTCAGTTAAAATAATTTTATTTAGAATTAAGAGTGCTCAAATTCTGAAGACTATTTTGCCGTGTGTTCATAATAATTTGAAAAATATCTCCTCGCTCTTCTGCTTTCCTAATACTCCGTATATATATTTTAAAAAGTTAAAATAATTTTATTTAGAGTTAGGACTACGGAAATTCTGAACACCATTTTGTCGCGTGCTCTTAATAATTTGAAAAATACCTCCTCGCCCTTCTGCTTTAGTAATACCCCGTATATATTTTCCTTAGTTAAAATAGTTTTACATAGAATTAGAAGTGCGGAAATTCTGAAGACTACCTTGCCGCGTGCTCCTAATAACTTGAAAAATACCTCCTCGCTCTTCTGCTTTCCTAATACCCCGTATATATTTTCCTTACTTAAAATAATTTTATTTTGAAATAGGAGTGCGGAAATTCCGAAGACTATCTTGCCGCGTGCTCCCAATAAATTGGAAAATACCACCTCGCTCTTCTGCTTTCCTAATACCCCGTATATATTTTTCTTAGTTAAAATAATTTTATTTAGAATTAGAAGTGCGGAAATTCTGAAGACTACCTAGCCGCTTCCTCCTAATAAATTGGAAAATACCTCCTCGCTCTTCTGCTTTCCTAATACCCCGTATATATTTTCCTTACTTAAAATAATTTTATTTAGAAATAGGAGTGCGGAAATTCCGAAGACTATCTTGCCGCGTGCTCCCAGTAAATTGGAAAATACCACCTCGCTCTTCTGCTTTCCTAATACCCCGTATATATTTTCATAAGTTAAAACAATTTTATTTCGAATTAGGAGTGCGGAAATTCTGAAGACTATTTTGCCGTGTGTTCCTAATAATTTGAAAAATATCTCCTCGCTCATCTACTTTCCTAATACCCCGTACATATCTTCCCTAGTTAAAAATAAATTAATTTAGTTTTAGGAGTGCGCAAATTCCGAAGACGTTTTCGTTGTGTGGTCCTAATATTTTAGAAATATACCTCCTCGCTCTTCTGCTTTCCTAATACTACAGATATATATTTTCCTTAGTTAAAATAATTCTGTTTAGGGTTAGGAGTGCGGAAATTCTGAAAACTATATCGCCGCGTGCTCCTAATAACTTGAAAAATACCTCCTCGTCCTTCTGCTCTCCTAATACCCCGTATATATTTTCCTTAGTTAAAATTATTTTAGTTAGAATTAGGAGTGCGGAAATTCTGAAGACTATCCTGCCGCGTGCTCCTAATAAATTGGAAAATACCTCCTTTCTCTTCTGCATTCCTAATACCCCGTATATATTATCCTAAATTAAAATAATTTTATTTAGAATTAGGAGAGCGGAAATTCGGACGACTGGTTTGCCGCGTGCTCCTAATAATTTGAAAAATACCTGCTCGCTCTTCTGCTTTCCTAATACCCCGTATATATTTTCCTAAGTTAAAATCATTTTATTTATAAGTAGGAGTGCGGAAATTCGTAAGTCTATTTTGCCGCGTGCTCCTAATAACTTGAACAATACCTCCTCGCTCTTATGCTTTCCTAATGCCCCGTATATATTTTCCTAAGTTAAAATGATTTTATTTAGAATTAGGAGTGCGGAAGTTCTGAAGACTATTTTGCCGTGTGTTCCTAATAATTTGAAAAATATCTCCTCGCTCATCTACTTTCCTAATACCCCGTACATATCTTCCCTAGTTAAAAATAAATTAATTTAGTTTTAGTTGTGCGCAAATTCCGAAGACGTTTTCGTTGCGTGGTCCTAATAATTTAAAAATATACCTCCTCGCTCTTCTGCTTTCCTAATACCCCGTATATATTTTCCTAAGTTAAAATAATTTTATTTAAAATTAGGAGTGTGGAAGTTCTGAAGACTATTTTGCTGTGTGTTCCTAATAATTTGAAAAATATCTCCTCGCTCATCTACTTTCCTAATACCCCGTATATAAATTTCCTAAGTAAAAATAATTTTATTTAGTATTGGGAGTGCGGAAATTCTGAAGACTATTTTGCCCCGCACTCCTAATAATTTCAAAAATACCACCTCGCTCTTCTGCTTTCCTAATACCTCGTATATATTTTTCTAAGTTAAATAATTTTATTTAAAATTAGGTGTGCGGAAATTCTGAAATCTAGTTTGCCGCGTGCTCCTAATAATTTGAAAAATACCTCCTCGCTCTTCTGCTTTCCTAATACCCCGTATATATTTTCCTAAGTTAAAATAATTTTATTTGGAATTAGGAGTGCGGAAGTTCTTAAGACTATTTTGCCGCGTGTTCCTAATAACTTGAAAAATACTTCTTCGATCTTCTGCTTTCCTAATACCCCGTATATATTTTCCTAAGTAAAACTAATTTTATATAGAATTAGGAGTGCGGAAATTCCGAAGACTATCTTGCCGCGTGCTGCCAATAAATTGGAAAATTCCTCCTCGCTCTTCTGCTTTCCTGATACCCCGTATATATATTTTTTAAAGTTAAAATAATTTTATTTAGAGTTAGGAGTACGGAAATTCTGAAGACTATTTTGTCGCGTGCTCCTAATAATTTGAAAAATACCTCCTCGCTCTTCTGCTTTCTTAATACCCCGTATATATTTTCCAAAGTTAAAATAATTTTATTTAGAGTTAGGAGTACGGAAATTCTGAACACAACCTGCCGCATGCTCCTAATAACTTGAAAAATACCTCCTCGCTCTTCTGCTCTCCTAATACCCCGTATATATTTTCCTTAGTTAAAATAATTTTATTTAGAATTAGGAGTGCGGAAATTCTGAAGACTATCTTGCCGTGTGCTCCTAATAACTTGAAAAATACTTCCTCGATCTTCTGCTTTCCTAATACCCCGTATATATTTTTCTAAGTTAAAAATACTTTTATTTAGTATTAGGAGTGCGTAAATTCCAAAGACGTTTTCGTTGTGTGCTACTAATAATTTAACAATATACCTCCTCGCTCTCTTGCTTTCCTAATACCCCGTATACATTTTCCTAAGTTAAAACAATTTTATTTAGAATTGGAAGTGCGGAAATTCTGAAGACTAGTTTGCCGCGTGCTCCCAATAATTTGAAAAATACCTCCTCGCTCTTATGCTTTCCTAATACCCCGTATATATTTTCCTGAGTTAAAATAATTTTATTTAGAATCAGGAGTGCGGAAATTCTGAAGACTATCTTGCCGCGTGCTCCTAATAAATTGGAAAATACCTCCTCGCTCTGCTGCTTTCCTAATACCCCGTATATATTTTTTTTAGTTAAAATAATTTTATTTAGAATTAGGAGTGCGGAAATTCTTAAGACTATTTTGCCGCGTGCTCCTAATAACTTGAAATATACCTCCTCGCTCTTATGCTTTCCTAATACCCCGTATATATTTTCCTAAGTTAAAATGATTTTATTTCGAATTAATAGTGAGGGAGTTCTGAAGACTATTTTGCCGCGTGCACCTAATAATTTGAAAAATACCTCCTCGCTCCTCTGCTTTCCTAATACCCCGTATATATTTTTCATAGTTAAAATAATTTTATTTAGAATTAGGAGTGCGGAAATTCTGAAGACTATCTAGCCGCGTGCTCCTAATAAATTGGAAAATACCTCCTCGCTCTTCTGCTTTCCTAATATCCCGTATATATTTTCCTTAGTTAAAATAATTTTATTTAGATATAGGAGTGCGGAAATTCCGAAGACTATCTTGCCGCGTGCTCCTAATAAGTTGAAAAATACCTCCTCGCTGTTCTGCTTTCCTAATACCCCGTATATATTTCCCTAAGTTAAAAATACTTTTATTTAGTATTAGGAGTGCGTAAATCCCAAAGACGTTTTCGTTGTGTGCTACTAATAATTTAACAATATACCTCCTCGCTCTTCTGCTTTCCTAATACCCCGTATATATTTTCCAAAGTTAAAATAATTTTATTTGGAATTAGGAGAGCGTAAATTCTGACGACTGGTTTGCCGCGTGCTCCTAATAATTTGAAAAATACCTGCTCGCTCTTCTGCTTTCCTAATACCCCGTATATATTTTCTTAAGTTAAAATGACTTTATTTCGAATTAGGAGTGAAGATGTTCTGAAGACTATTTTGCCGCGTGCTCCTAATAACTTGAAATATACTTCCTCACCCTTCTGCTTTCCTAATACCCCGTACATATTTTCCTAAGTAAAAATCATTTTATTTAGTATTGGGAGTGCGGAAATTCTGAAGACTATTTTGCCGCGTACTCCTAATTATTTCAAAAATACCACCTCGCTCTTTTGCTTTCCTAATACCCCGTATATATTTTCCTAAGTTAAAATAATTTTATTTGGAATTAGGAGTGCGGAAGTTCTTAAGACTATTTTGCGGCGTGCTCCTAATAACTTGAAAATATCTCCTTGCTCTTCTGCTTTCCTAATACCTCGTATATATTTTTCTAAGTTAAAATCATTTTATTGAGAAGTAGGAGTGCGGAAATTCTTAAGTCTATTTTGCCGCGTGCTCCTAATAAATTGGAAAATACCTCCTCGCTCTTCTGCTTTCCTAATACCGCGTATATATTTTCCTAAGTAAAAATAATTTTATATAGAATTATAACTGAAGACTATTTTGCCGCGTGCTCCTAATAATTTGAAATATACCTCCTCGCTCTTCTGCTTTCTTAATACCCCGTACATGTTTTCCTAAGTTAAAATAATTTTATTTAGAATTAGGAGTGCTCAAATCCTGAAGACTATTTTGCCGTGTGTTCCTAATAATGTGAAAAATATCTCCTCGCTCTACTGCTTTCCTAATACCCCGTATATATTTTCCAAAGTTAAAATAATTTTATTTGGAATTAGGAGTGCGGAAATTATGAAGACTAGTTTGCCGTGTGCACCTAATAATTTGAAAAATACCTCCTCGCTCTTCTGCTTTCCTAATACCCCGTATATATTTTTCTAAGTTAAAATCATTTTATTTAGAAGTAGGAGTGCGGAAATAGTTAAGACTATTTTGTCGCGTGCTCCTAATAGCTTGAAATATACCTCCTCGCTCTTCTGCTTTCCTAATACCCCGTATATATTTTCCTTAGTTAAAATAATTTTATTTAGAATTAGGAGAGCGTAAATTCTGACGACTGGTTTGCCGCGTGCTCCTAATAATTTGAAAAATACCTGCTCGCTCTTCTGCTTTCCTAATACCCCGTATATATTTTCCTAAGTTAAAACAATCCTATTTAGAATTAGGACTACGGAAATTCTGAAGTCTAGTTTGCCGCGTACTCGTAATAATTTGAGAAATACCTCCTCGCTCTTCTGCTTTCTTATTACCCCGTATATATTTTCCGAAGTTAATATAATTTTATTTAGAATTAGGTGTGCGGAAATTCTGAAGGCTAGTTTGCCGCGTGCTCCTAATAATTTGAGAAATACCTCCTCGCTCTTCTGCTTTCCTAATACGCGGTATATATTTTCCTTAGTTAAAATAATTTTATTTAGAATCAGGAGTGCGGAAATTCTGAAGACTATCTTGCCGCGTGCTCCTAATAAATTGGAAAATACCTCCTCGCTCTTCTGCTTTATTAATACCCCGTATATATTTTCTTAAGTTAAAATGATTTTATTTCGAATTAGGAGTGAAGATGTTCTGAAGACTATTTTGCCGCGTGCTCCTTATAACTTGAAATATACTTCCTCACTCTTCTGCTTTCCTAATACCCCGTACATATTTTCCTAAGTAAAAATAATTTTATTTAGTATTGGGAGTGCTCAAATTCTGAAGACTATTTTGCCGTGTGTTCCTAATAATGTGAAAAATATCTCCTCGCTCTTCTGCTTTCCTAATACCCCGTATATATTTTCCAAAGTTAAAATAATTTTATTTGGAATTAGGAGTGCGGAAATTATGAAGACTAGTTTGCCGTGTGCACCTAATAATTTGAAAAATACCTCCTCGCTCTTCTGCTTTCCTAATACCCCGTATATATTTTTCTAAGTTAAAATCATTTTATTTAGAAGTAGGAGTGCGGAAATTCTTAAGTCTATTTTGCCGCGTGCACCTAATAATTTGAAAAATACCTCCTCGCTCTTCTGCTTTCCTAATACCCCGTATATATTTTTCTAAGTTAAAATCATTTTATTTAGAAGTAGGAGTGCGGAAATAGGTAAGACTATTTTGTCGCGTGCTCCTAATAACTTGAAATATACCTCCTCGCTCTTCTGCTTTCCTAGTACCCCGTATATATTTTCCTTAGTTAAAATAATTTTATTTAGAATTAGGAGAGCGTAAATTCTGACGACTGGTTTGCCGCGTGCTCCTAATAATTTGAAAAATACCTGCTCGCTCTGCTGCTTTCCTAATACCCCGTATACATTTTCTTAAGTTAAAATGATTTTATTTCGAATTAGGAGTGAAGAAGTTCAGAAGACTATTTTGCCGCGTGCTCCTAATAACTTGAAATATACTTCCTCGCTCTTCTGCTTTCCTAATACCCCGTATATATTTTCCTAAGTTAAAATAATTTTATTTAGAATTAGGAGTGCGGAAGTTCTGAAGACTATTTAGCGGCGTGCTCCTAATAACTTGAAAATATCTCCTCGCTCTTCTGCTTTCCTAATACCCCGTATTTATTTTTCTAAGTTAAAATCATTTTATTTAGAAGTAGGAGTGCGGAAATTCTTAAGTCTATTTTGCCGCGTGCTCCTAATAACTTTAAAAATACCTCCTCGCTCTTATGTTTTCCTAATACCCCGTATATATTTTCCTAAGTAAAAATAATTTTATATAGAATTATAACTGAAGACTAGTTTGCCGCGTGCTCCTAATAATTTGAAATATACCTCCTCGCTCTTCTGCTTTCCAAATACCCCGTATATAAATTTCCTAAGTAAAAATAATTTTATTTAGTTTTGGGAGTGCGGAAATTCTGAAGACTATTTTGCCCCGTACTCCTAATAATTTCAAGAAATACCACCTCGCTCTTCTGCTTTCCTAATACCCCGTATATATTTTCCTAAGTTAAAATAATTTTATTTGGAATTAGGAGTGCGCAAATTCCGAAGACGTTTTCGTTGTGTGGTCCTAATATTTTAAAAATATACCTGCTCGCTCTTCTGCTTTCCTAATACCCCGTATATATTTTCTTAAGTTAAAATGATTTTATTTCGAATTAGGAGTGAAGAAGTTCTGAAGACTATTTTGCCGCGTGCTCCTAATAACTTGAAATATACTTCCTCGCTCTTCTGCTTTCCTAATACCCCGTATATAAATTTCCTAAGTAAAAATATTTTTATTTAGTATTGGGAGTGCGGAAATTCTGAAGACTATTTTGCCCCGTACTCCTAATAATTTCAAAAATACCACCTCGCTCTTCTGCTTTCCTAATACCCCGTATATATTTTTCTAAGTTAAAATAATTTTATTTAGAATTAGGAGTGCGGAAATAGTTAAGACTATTTTGCGGCGTGCTCCTAATAACTTGAAAATACCTCCTCGCTCTTCTGCTTTCCTAATACCCCGTATATATTTTTCTAAGTTAAAATCATTTTATTTAGAAGTAGGAGTGCGGAAATAGTTAAGACTATTTTGCCGCGTGCTCCTAATAACTTGAAAAATACCTCCTCGCTCTTCTGCTTTCCTAATACCCCGTATATATTTTCCTTAATTAAAATAATTTTATTTAGAATCAGGAGTGCGGAAATTCTGAAGACTATTTTGCCACGTGCTCCTAATAAATTAGAAAATACCTCCTCGCTCTTCTGCTTTCCTAATACCCCGTATATATTTTCTTAAGTTAAAATGATTTTATATCGAATTAGGAGTGAAGAAGTTCTGAAAACTATTTTGCCGCGTGCTCCTAATAACTTGAAATATACTTCCTCGCTCTTCTGCTTTCCTAATACCCCGTATATATTTTCCTAAGTTAAAACAATCCTATTTGGAATTAGGACTACGGAAATTCTGAAGTCAAGTTTGCCGCGTGCTCGTAATAATTTGAGAAATACCTCCTCGCTCTTCTGCTTTCTTATTACCCCGTATATATTTTCCGAAGTTAATATAATTTTATTTAGAATTAGGTGTGCGGAAATTCTGAAGGCTAGTTTGCCGCGTGCTCCTAATAATTTGAGAAATACCTCCTCGCTCTTCTGCTTTCCTAATACCCGGTATATATTTTCCTTAGTTAAAATAATTTTATTTAGAATCAGGAGTGCGGAAATTCTGAAGACTATCTTGCCGCGTGCTCCTAATAAATTGGAAAATACCTCCTCGCTCTTCTGATTTCCTAATACCCCGTATATATTTTCTTAAGTTAAAATGATTTAATTTCGAATTAGGAGTGAAGATGTTCTGAAGACTATTTTGCCGCGTGCTCCTAATAACTTGAAATATACTTCCTCATTCTTCTGCTTTCCTAATACCCCGTACATATTTTCCTAAGTAAATATAATTTTATTTAGTATTGGGAGTGCGGAAATTCTGAAGACTATTTTGCCGCGTACTCCTAATTATTTCAAAAATACCACCTCGCTCTTTTGCTTTCCTAATACCCCGTATATATTTTCCTGAGTTAAAATAATTTTATTTAGAATTAGGAGTGCGGAAGTTCTGAAGACTATTTTGCGGCGTGCTCCTAATAACTTGAAAATATCTCCTCGCTCTTCTGCTTTCCTAATACCCCGTATATATTTTCCTAAGTTAAAATAATTTTATTTGGAATTAGGAGTGCGGAAGTTCTTAAGACTATTTTGCCGCGTGCTCCTAGTAACTTGAAAAATACCTCCTCGCTCTTCTGCTTTTCTAATACCTCGTATATATTTTCCTTAGTTAAAATAATTTTATTTAGAAATAGGAGTGCGGAAATTCCGAAGACTATCTTGCCGCGTGCTCCCAATAAATGGGAAAATACCTCCTCGCTCTTCTGCTTTCCTAATACCCCGTATATATTTTCCTAAGTTAAAATAATTTTATTTGGAATTAGGAGTGCGGAAGTTCTTAAGACTATTTTTCCGCGTGCTCCTAATAACTTGAAAAATACCTCCTCGCTCTTGTGCTTTCCTAATACCCCGTATATATTTTCCTAAGTTAAAATCATTTTATTTAGAAGTAGGAGTGCGGAAATAGTTAAGACTATTTTGCCGCGTGCTCCTAATAACTTGAAAAATACCTCCTCGCCCTTCTGCTTTCCTAATACCCCGTATATATTTTCCTTAGTTAAAATAATTTTATTTAGAATCAGGAGTGCGGAAATTCTGAAGACTATTTTGCCACGTGCTCCTAATAAATTGGAAAATACCTCCTCGCTCTTCTGCTTTCCTAATACCCCGTATATATTTTCTTAAGTTAAAATGATTTTATATCGAATTAGGGGTGAAGAAGTTCTGAAGACTATTTTGCCGCGTGCTCCTAATAACTTGAAATATACTTCCTCGCTCTTCTGCTTTCCTAATACCCCGTATATATTTTTCTAAGTTAAAACAATCCTATTTAGAATTAGGACTACGGAAATTCTGAAGTCTAGTTTGCCGCGTGCTCGTAATAATTTGAGAAATACCTCCTCTCTCTTCTGCTTTCTTATTACCCCGTATATATTTTCCGAAGTTAATATAATTTTATTTAGAATTAGGTGTGCGGAAATTCTGAAGGCTAGTTTGCCGCGTGCTCCTAATAATTTGACAAATACCTCCTCGCTCTTCTGCTTTCCTAATACCCGGTATATATTTTCCTTAGTTAAAATAATTTTATTTAGAATCAGGAGTGCGGAAATTCTGAAGACTATCTTGCCGCGTGCTCCTAATAAATTGGAAAATACCTCCTCGCTCTTCTGCTTTCCTAATACCCCGTATATATTTTCTTAAGTTAAAATGATTTTATTTCGAATTAGGAGTGAAGATGTTCTGAAGACTATTTTGCCGCGTGCTCCTAATAACTTGAAATATACTTCCTCACTCTTCTGCTTTCCTAATACCCCGTACATATTTTCTGCTTTCGCTCTTCTGCTTTCCTAATACCTCGTATATATTTTCCTTAGTTAAAATAATTTTATTTAGAAATAGGAGTGCGGAAATTCCGAAGACTATCTTGCCGCGTGCTCCCAATAAATTGGAAAATACCTCCTCGCTCTTCTGCTTTCCCAATACCCCGTATATATTTTCCTAAGTTAAAATAATTTTATTTGGAATTAGGAGTGCGGAAGTTCTTAAGACTATTTTTCCGCGTGCTCCTAATAACTTGAAAAATACCTCCTCGCTCTTCTGCTTTCCTAATACCCCGTATATATTTTCCTAAGTAAAAATAATTTTATATAGAATTATAACTGAAGACTAGTTTGCCGCGTGCTCCTAATAATTTGAAATATACCTCCTCGCTCTTCTGCTTTCTTAATACCCCGTACATGTTTTCCTAAGTTAAAATAATTTTATTTAGAATTAGGAGTGCTCAAATTCTGAAGACTATTTTGCCGTGGGTTCCTAATAATGTGAAAAATATCTCCTCGCTCTTCTGCTTTCTTAATACCCCGTATATATTTTCCAAAGTTAAAATAATTTTATTTGGAATTAGGAGTGCGGAAATTATGAAGACTAGTTTGCCGTGTGCACCTAATAATTTGAAAAATACCTCCTCGCTCTTCTGCTTTCCTAATACCCCGTATATATTTTTCTAAGTTAAAATCATTTTATTTAGAAGTAGGAGTGCGGAAATTCTTAAGTCTATTTTGCCGTGTGCTCCTAGTAATTTGAAAAATAACTCCTCGCTCTCCTGCTTTCCTAATACCCCGTATATATTTTCCTAAGTTAAAACAATCCTATTTAGAATTAGGACTACGGAAATTCTGAAGTCTAGTTTGCCGCGTGCTCCTAATAATTTGAGAGATATCTCCTCGCTCTTCTGCTTACTTAATACCCCGTATATATTTTCCTAAGTTAATATAATTTTATTTAGAATTAGGTGTGCGGAAATTCTGAAGGCTAGTTTGCCGCGTGCTCCTAATAATTTGAAAAATACCTCCTCGCTCTTATGCATTCCTAATACCCCGTATACATTTTCATAAGTTAAAACAATTTTATTTAGAATTGGGAGTGCGGAAATTCTGAAGACTAATTTGCCGCGTGCTCCTAATAATTTCAAATATACATCCTCGCTCTTCTGCTTTCCTAATACCCCGTATATATTTTCCTAAGTTAAAATGATTTTATTTTGAATTAGGAGTGAGGGAGTTCTGAAGACTATATTGCCGCGTGCCCCTAATAATTTGAAAAATACCTCCTCGCTCTTCTGCTTTCCTAACACCCCGTATATATTTTTCTTAGTTAAAATAATTTTATTTAGAATTAGGAGTGCGGAAATTCTGAAGACTATCTAGCCGCGTGCACCTAATAAATTGGAAAATACCTCCTCGCTCTTCTGCTTTCCTAATACCCCGTATATATTTTCCTTAGTTAAAATAATTTTATTTAGAAATAGGAGTGCGGAAATTCTGAAGACTATCTAGCCGCGTGCTAATAATAAATTGGAAAATACCTCCTCGCTCTTCTGCTTTCCTAATACCCCGTATATATTTTCCTTAGGTAAAATAATTTTATTTGGAATTAGGAGTGCGGAAATTCTGAAGACTATCTAGCCCCGTGTTCCTAATAAATTGGAAAATACCTCCTCGCTCTTCTGCTTTCCTAATACCCCGTATATATTTTCCTAAGTTAAAATAATTTTATTTGGAATTAGGAGTGCGGAAGTTCTTAAGACTATTTTGCCGCGTGCTCCTAATAACTTGAAATATACTTCCTCACTCTTCTGCTTTCCTAATACCCCGTACATATTTTCCTAAGTAAAAATAATTTTATTTAGTATTGGGAGTGCGGAAATTCTGAAGACTATTTTGCCGCGTACTCCTAATTATTTCAAAAATACCACCTCGCTCTTTTGCTTTCCTAATACCCCGTATATATTTTCCTGAGTTAAAATAATTTTATTTAGAATTAGGAGTGCGGAAGTTCTGAAGACTATTTTGCGGCGTGCTCCTAATAACTCGAAAATATCTCCTCGCTCTTCTGCTTTCCTAATACCCCGTATATATTTTCCTAAGTTAAAATAATTTTATTTGGAATTAGGAGTGCGGAAGTTCTTAAGACTATTTTGCCGCGTGCTCCTAGTAACTTGAAAAATACCTCCTCGCTCTTCTGCTTTCCTAATACCTCGTATATATTTTCCTTAGTTAAAATAATTTTATTTAGAAATAGGACTGCGGAAATTCTTAAGTCTATTTTGCCGCGTGCTCCTAATAAATTGGAAAATACCTCCTCGCTCTTCTGCTTTCCTAATACCCCGTATATATTTTCCTAAGTTAAAATAATTTTATTTGGAATTAGGAGTGCGGAAGTTCTTAAGACTATTTTGCCGCGTGCTCCTAGTAACTTGAAAAATACCTCCTCGCTCTTCTGCTTTCCCAATACCCCGTATATATTTTCCCAAGTTAAAATAATTTTATTTAGAATTAGGAGAGCGTAAATTCTGACGACTGGTTTGCCGCGTGCTCCTAATAATTTGAAAAATACCTGCTCGCTCTTCTGCTTTCCTAATACCCCCTATACATTTTCTTAAGTTAAAATGATTTTATTTCGAATTAGGAGTGAAGAAGTTCAGAAGACTATTTTGCCGCGTGCTCCTAATAACTTGAAATATACTTCCTCGCTCTTCTGCTTTCCTAATACCCCGTATATAAATTTCCTAAGTAAAAATAATTTTATTTAGTTTTGGGAGTGCGGAAATTCTGAAGACTATTTTGCCCCGTACTCCTAATAATTTCAAAAATACCACCTCGCTCTTCTGCTTTCCTAATACCCCGTATATATTTTCCTAAGTTAAAATAATTTTATTTAGAATTAGGAGTGCTCAAATTCTGAAGACTATTTTGCCGTGTGTTCCTAATAATGTGAAAAATACCTCCTCGCTCTTCTGCTTTCCTAATACCCCGTATATATTTTTCTAAGTTAAAATCATTTTATTTAGAAGTAGGAGTGCGGAAATTCTTAAGTCTATTTTGCCGCGTGCACCTAATAATTTGAAAAATACATCCTCGCTCTTCTGCTTTCCTAATACCCCGTATATATTTTTCTAAGTTAAAATCATTTTATTTAGAAGTAGGAGTGCGGAAATAGTTAAGACTATTTTGTCGCGTGCTCCTAATAACTTGAAATATACCTCCTCGCTCTTCTGCTTTCCTAATACCCCGTATATATTTTCCTTAGTTAAAATAATTTTATTTAGAATTAGGAGAGCGTAAATTCTGACGACTGGTTTGCCGCGTGCTCCTAATAATTTGAAAAATACCTGCTCGCTCTGCTGCTTTCCTAATACCCCGTATACATTTTCTTAAGTTAAAATGATTTTATTTCGAATTAGGAGTGAAGAAGTTCAGAAGACTATTTTGCCGCGTGCTCCTAATAACTTGAAATATACTTCCTCGCTCTTCTGCTTTCCTAATACCCCGTATATATTTTCCTAAGTTAAAATAATTTTATTTAGAATTAGGAGTGCGGAAGTTCTGAAGACTATTTAGCGGCGTGCTCCTAATAACTTGAAAATATCTCCTCGCTCTTCTGCTTTCCTAATACCCCGTATTTATTTTTCTAAGTTAAAATCATTTTATTTAGAAGTAGGAGTGCGGAAATTCTTAAGTCTATTTTGCCGCGTGCTCCTAATAACTTTAAAAATACCTCCTCGCTCTTATGTTTTCCTAATACCCCGTATATATTTTCCTAAGTAAAAATAATTTTATATAGAATTATAACTGAAGACTAGTTTGCCGCGTGCTCCTAATAATTTGAAATATACCTCTTCGCTCTTCTGCTTTCCAAATACCCCGTATATAAATTTCCTAAGTAAAAATAATTTTATTTAGTTTTGGGAGTGCGGAAATTCTGAAGACTATTTTGCCCCGTACTCCTAATAATTTCAAAAATACCACCTCGCTCTTCTGCTTTCCTAATACCCCGTATATATTTTCCTAAGTTAAAATAATTTTATTTGGAATTAGGAGTGCGGAAATTCTGAAGACTATTTTGCCGTGTGTTCCTAATAATTTGAAAAATATCTCCTCGCTCATCTACTTTCCTAATACCCCGTACATATTTTCCCTAGTTAAAAATAAATTAATTTAGTTTTAGGAGTGCGCAAATTCCGAAGACGTTTTCGTTGTGTGGTCCTAATATTTTAAAAATATACCTGCTCGCTCTTCTGCTTTCCTAATACCCCGTATATATTTTCTTAAGTTAAAATGATTTTATTTCGAATTAGGAGTGAAGAAGTTCTGAAGACTATTTTGCCGCGTGCTCCTAATAACTTGAAATATACTTCCTCGCTCTTCTGCTTTCCTAATACCCCGTATATAAATTTCCTAAGTAAAAATATTTTTATTTAGTATTGGGAGTGCGGAAATTCTGAAGACTATTTTGCCCCGTACTCCTAATAATTTCAAAAATACCACCTCGCTCTTCTGCTTTCCTAATACCCCGTATATATTTTTCTAAGTTAAAATAATTTTATTTAGAATTAGGAGTGCGGAAATAGTTAAGACTATTTTGCGGCGTGCTCCTAATAACTTGAAAATACCTCCTCGCTCTTCTGCTTTCCTAATACCCCGTATATATTTTTCTAAGTTAAAATCATTTTATTTAGAAGTAGGAGTGCGGAAATAGTTAAGACTATTTTGCCGCGTGCTCCTAATAAATTAGAAAATACCTCCTCGCTCTTCTGCTTTCCTAATACCCCGTATATATTTTCTTAAGTTAAAATGATTTTATATCGAATTAGGAGTGAAGAAGTTCTGAAGACTATTTTGCCGCGTGCTCCTAATAACTTGAAATATACTTCCTCGCTCTTCTGCTTTCCTAATACCCCGTATATATTTTCCTTAGTTAAAACAATCCTATTTGGAATTAGGACTACGGAAATTCAGAAGTCTAGTTTGCCGCGTGCTCGTAATAATTTGAGAAATACCTCCTCGCTCTTCTGCTTTCTTATTACCCCGTATATATTTTCCGAAGTTAATATAATTTTATTTAGAATTAGGTGTGCGGAAATTCTGAAGGCTAGTTTGCCGCGTGCTCCTAATAATTTGAGAAATACCTCCTCGCTCTTCTGCTTTCCTAATACCCGGTATATATTTTCCTTAGTTAAAATAATTTTATTTAGAATCAGGAGTGCGGAAATTCTGAAGACTATCTTGCCGCGTGCTCCTAATAAATTGGAAAATACCTCCTCGCTCTTCTGATTTCCTAATACCCCGTATATATTTTCTTAAGTTAAAATGATTTTATTTCGAATTAGGAGTGAAGATGTTCTGAAGACTATTTTGCCGCGTGCTCCTAATAACTTGAAATATACTTCCTCACTCTTCTGCTTTCCTAATACCCCGTACATATTTTCCTAAGTAAATATAATTTTATTTAGTATTGGGAGTGCGGAAATTCTGAAGACTATTTTGCCGCGTACTCCTAATTATTTCAAAAATACCACCTCGCTCTTTTGCTTTCCTAATACCCCGTATATATTTTCCTGAGTTAAAATAATTTTATTTAGAATTAGGAGTGCGGAAGTTCTGAAGACTATTTTGCGGCGTGCTCCTAATAACTTGAAAATATCTCCTCGCTCTTCTGCTTTCCTAATACCTCGTATATATTTTTCTAAGTTAAAATCATTTTATTTAGAAGTAGGAGTGCGGACATTCTTAAGTCTATTTTGCCGCGTGCTCCTAATAAATTGGAAAATACCTCCTCGCTCTTCTGCTTTCCTAATACCCCGTATATATTTTCCTAAGTTAAAATAATTTTATTTGGAATTAGGAGTGTGGAAGTTCTTAAGACTATTTTGCCGCGTGCTCCTAGTAACTTGAAAAATACCTCCTCGCTCTTCTGCTTTTCTAATACCTCGTATATATTTTCCTTAGTTAAAATAATTTTATTTAGAAATAGGAGTGCGGAAATTCCGAAGACTATCTTGCCGCGTGCTCCCAATAAATTGGAAAATACCTCCTCGCTCTTCTGCTTTCCTAATACCCCGTATATATTTTCCTAAGTTAAAATAATTTTATTTGGAATTAGGAGTGCGGAAGTTCTTAAGACTATTTTTCCGCGTGCTCCTAATAACTTGAAAAATACCTCCTCGCTCTTCTGCTTTCCTAATACCCCGTATATATTTTCCTTAGTTAAAATAATTTTATTTAGAATCAGGAGTGCGGAAATTCTGAAGACTATTTTGCCACGTGCTCCTAATAAATTGGAAAATACCTCCTCGCCCTTCTGCTGTCCTAATACGTCGTGTAGATTTTCCGAAGTTAAAAATAATTAATGCTTAGTATTATTAGCGCGTAAATTCCGAGGACGTTCTCGCGATGTGCTCCTATTAAAAATATATTGCAAATTATATCTAAAGTATTAATGAAACACTAAATAGGTAATGTTCACATCATAATAACGCGTTTCATTTCCCTATTTTTCTTATTTCGTGCTAGAACTTCCATCAGACACGCCATCTGTTGGTAAGTAGCCCAAAAATAATTCAATCTGTAGTTAGCGTCATCTATCGGTGCTATTGACAACTATAAAACTACTATTACTGTTTTCTACTTGAAACTCTTTTGTTAGAAATTTCATACTCTCAGTTTAGCTTCTCTTCAATAGATGGCGCGATCATAAATAGAAATACATATTCTTAAGACAGGTGATCTATCACATGTACAAAAATACTTTCAATTTGTGAGCTGATATTTTCTAAAAATACTTCACCGCTCTTCTGCTTTCCTAATGCACCGTATATATTTTCCCAAATTAAAATAATTTTCCCTAGTATTGGGAATGTGCTAATTCCGAAAACGTTTTCGTCGTGTGCTTTTAATAATTTAAACAAATACCTCCTCGCTCCTCTGCTTTCCTAATACCCCCTATATGTTTTCCTAAGCTAAAATACTTTTATTTAATATTAGGAGTGCGTAAATTCCGAAGACGTTCTCGTCGTGTGCTCCTAATAATTTAATAATATACCTCCTCGCTCTTCTGCTTTCCTAATGCAACGTATACATTTTCCTAAGTTAAAAATACTTTCATTTAGTATTAGGAGTGCGTAAATTCCGAAGACGTCTTCGTTGTGTACTCCTAATAATTTAAAAATACGCCTGCTAGCTCTTCTGCTTTCCTAATACCCCGTATAGATTCTCCTAAGCTAAAATACTTTTATTTAGTATTAGGAGTGCGTAAATTCCGAAGAAATTTTTGCCGCGTGCTCCTAATAATTTGAAAAATACCTCCTCGCTCTTCTGCTTTCCTAATGCCCCGTATATATGTTCCTAAGTTCAGAATAATTTTATTTAGAATTAGAAGTTCGGAAATGCCAAAAGCGTTTTCGCTGTACTATTCTGATAATTTAATAAAATACCTCCTCGCTCTACTGTTTTCCTAATACCCCGTATATATTTTACTATGTTAAAATGAATTTTATTTAGGATTGGAAGTTGGGAAATGCCAAAGGCGTTTTCGCTGTCCGCTTCTGATAATTTAATAAAATACCTCCTCGCTCTCCTGATTTCCTAAAGCCCCGTATATATTTTTATATGTTAAAATTAATTTTATTTAGTAGTAGGAGTGCGGAAATGTAGAAAGTGTCTTCGCCGTGCCTCCTGATAATTTAATAGAATAACTCCCCGCACTCCTGTTTTCCTAATGCCCCGTATATATTTTACTATGTTAAAAATAAATTTATTTAGAAATAGAAGTGCGAAAATGCCCGAAAACGTGTTCGCTATACGCTTCTGATAATTTCATAAAATACCTCCTCACTCTCCTGTTTTCCTAACACCCCGTATATATTTTCTTAAGTTAAAAACAATTTTATTTAGTATTAGAAGTGCGGAAATGACAATGGCGTTTTCGTTGTTCGCTTCTGATAATTTAATAAAATACCTCCTCGCTTTCCTATTTTTCTAATACCCCGTATATATTTTACTAAGTTAAAAATAATTTTATTTAATATTAGGGATGCGAAATGCCGAAGACGTTTTCGCCGTGTGCTCCTGGTAATTTAAAAATACCTTCTCGCTCTCCTGTGTTCCTACTACCTCGTATAAATTTCTCCAAGTCTGAAATAAATTAGTTTGGTACATTCCCATAAAGAGTTCTACAAGTTTTTCAGTACATTTAATATAACATTCGCTACTTGAAACTAAATGTTGAAAGGATCGCCAGATAGCACCACAAGATCATCTATTCGTTATTCGTTAGCTATTATACAATAGATGGCACCATTGTACACAGAAATTAAGATTTTTAAGGCGGGTGAACAAAGAGATGTGTAAGAAAGAATACATCCAATTGTAATTTAATAATTCAATGATGATAACGTTCTCAAACATAATTAAATGCATCCAGGAGTGCGCAAATATGAAGAAGGGGTTCATAAATAAAGAACTGAACTGCGAGAAGGCATTTTTCTAAATTATTATGAGGCAACAAAATTGATTTTCTGCGAGCAAGAATTCGTATCAGGAGAGCAGAAATGCGAGAAGGTATCTTTCTAAATTATTACGAGGCAACAAAATTGATTTTCTGCAAGGGAAAATTCGTTTCAGGAGAGCAGAAATGCTAGAGGGTATTTTTCTAAATTTTTACGAGGTTACAATATTGATTCTCTGTGAGTAAAAATTCGTATCAGGAAAGCAGTAATTCGAGAAGGCGTTTTTCTAAATTATTACGAGGTGCTAAAATTGATTTTCTGTGAGAAAATTCGTATCAGGAAAGCAGATATGCAAGAGGGTATTTTTCTAAATTATTACTAAGTAAGAAAATTGATCTTTCGCGATCAAAAATTCGTATCAGGAGAGCAGAAATGCGAGAAGGTATTTTTTTAAATTATTGCGGGGCTACAAAATTGATTATCTGTTGAGAAAAATTTCGTACCAAGAGAGCAGAGATGCGAGAAGATATTTTTCTAAATTATTACGACTCAAAAACATTGATTTTCTGCTAGCAAAAGTTCGTATCAGGAGAGCAGAAATGCGAGAAGGAATTTTTCTAAATTATTACGAAGCAACAAAATTGATTTTCTGCAAGGAAAAATTCGTATCAGGAGAGCAGAAATGCTAGAGGGTATTTTTCTAAATTTTTACGAGGTTACAATATTGATTCTCTGTGAGTAAAAATTAGTATCAGGAGAACATAAATACGGGAGGGTATTTTTACAAATTATTGAGAGGTAACAATATTTATTAATTCTCTGTAAGCAAAAATTCGTATCAGGAAAGCAGTAATTCGAGAAGGCGTTTTTCTAAATTATTACGAGGTGGGAAAATTGGCTTTTGGTGAGAAAATTCGTATCAGGAGAGCAGAAATGCGAGAAGGAATTTTTCTAAAATGTACGAGGTAACAAAACTGAATTTCTGTGAGCAAAAATGTTTATCAGGAAAGCAGAAATGCGAGAGAGTAATTATATAAATTATTACGAGTTAACAAAATTGATTTTCTGTAAGCAAAAATTGGTACCAGGAGAGCAGAAATGTGAAAACGTATTTTCCTAAATTATTAAGAGGTGGCAAGATTGATTTTTTGTGAACAAATATTCGTATCAGGACAGCAGAAAGATGAGAAGGTATTTTTCTAAACTATTACGAGGTAGCATAGTTGATTTTCTGCGAAAACAAATTTGTATCAGGAGAGCAGAAATGCGAGATGGTATCTTTCAAAATTATTGCGGGGTATCAAAATTAATTTTCTGCGAGCAAAAATTTGTAAGAGATTTCTGTTCTCCTGGCACGAAATAGAATTATTTCCCAGTCGGGCAAAATTATACGAGGCATAAGGAGAGCAGAAGAGCGAGGAGGTATTCTTAAAAATATCAAGAACACACGACGAATACCTCTTCGGTATCTCTGCTCTCCTGGTATAAAACAAAAGTATTTCTCACCTTGAAAAAGTTATACGGGGTAATACGAAAGCAGAAGAACCAGGAGGTATTTTTAGAAATTATAAACCCCCGTATATAAGTAAACCCCCGAACAGAGAAGTAACTTTATCTCGAACCAGGAGAGCAGAAATACCGAAGAGGTCCTCGCCGTGTTCTCTTGATGATTTTTAAAAACACTTCCTCGCTCTTCTGCTTTCCTAATACCCCGTATACATTTTCCAAAGTTAAAAATACTTTTATTTTGTATTAGAGTGCGTAAATTCCGAAAACATTTTCGTTGTGTGCTCCTAATAATTTAACAATATACCAACTCACTCTCCTGCTTTCCTAATACACCGTATATATATTTTCTTAAGTTAAAAATAGTTTCAATTAGTATTAGGAGTGCGCAAATTCCTAAGATGTTTTCGTCGTGTGCTCCTAATAATTTAACAATATACCTGTTCGCTCTTCTGCTTTCCTAATACCCCGTATATATTTCCCTAAGTTAAAATAATTTTATTTAGAATTAGGAGTACTGATATTCTGAAGACTATCTTGCCGCGTGCTCCTAATAAATTGGAAAATACCTCCTCGCTTTTCTGCTTTCCTAATATCCCGTATATATTTTTCTAAGTTAAAATCATTTTATTTAGAAATAGGAGTGCGGAAATTCTTAAAACTATTTTGCCGCGTGCTCCTAATAATTTGAAAAATACCTCCTCGCCCTTCTGCTTTCCTAATACGTCGTGTATATTTTCCTAAGTTAAAAAAATTTTATTTAGAATTAGGAGAGCGGAAACTCTGACGACTAGTTTGCCTCCTGCACCTAATAATTTGAAAAATACCTCCTCGCTCTTCTGCTTTCCTAATACCTCGTATATATTTTTCTAAGTTAAATAATTTTATTTAAAATTAGGTGTGCGGAAATTCTGAAGGCTAGTTTGCCGCGTGCTCCTAATAATTTGAAAAATACCTGCTCGCTCTTCTGCTTTCCTAATACCCCGTATATATTTTCTTAAGTTAAAATGATTTTATTTCGAATTAGGAGTGAAGAAGTTCTGAAGACTATTTTGCCGCGTGCTCCTAATAACTTGAAATATACTTAATCGCTCTTCTGCTTTCCTAATACCCCGTATATAAATTTCCTAAGTAAAAATAATTTTATTTAGTATTGGGAGTGCGGAAATTCTGAAGACTATTTTGCCCCGTACTCCTAATAATTTCAAAAATACCACCTCGCTCTTCTGCTTTCCTAATATCCCGTATATATTTTCCTTAATTAAAATTATTTTATTTCGAATTAGGAGTAAAGAAGTTCTGAAGACTATTTTGCCGCGTGCTCCTAATAACTTGAAATATACTTCCTCGCTCTTCTGCTTTCCTAATACCCCGTACATATTTTCCTAAGTAAAAATAATTTTATTTAGTATTGGGAGTGCGGAAATTCTGAAGACTATTTTGCCGCGTACTCCTAATTATTTCAAAAATAGCACCTCGCTCTTTTGCTTTCCTAATACCCCGTATATATTTTCCTGAGTTAAAATAATTTTATTTAGAATTAGGAGTGCGGAAGTTCTGAAGACAATTTTGCGGCGTGCTCCTAATAATTTGAAAAATACTTCCTCGCTCTTCTGCTTTCCTAATACCCCGTATATATTTCTCTTAGTTAAAATAATTTTATTTAGAATTAGGAGTGCGGAAATTCTGAAGACTGTCTAGCCGCGTGCTCCTAATAAATTGGAAAATACCTCCTCGCTCTTCTGCTTTCCTAATACCCCGTATATATTTTCCTAAGTTAAAATCATTTTATTTAGAAGTAGGAGTGCGGAAATTCTTAAGTCTATTTTGCCGCGTGCTCCTAATAACTTGAAAAATACCTTCTCGCTCTTATGCTTTCCTAATACCCCGTAAATATGTTTTCCAAAGTTAAAATAATTTTATTTAGAGTTAGGAGTACGGAAATTCTGAACACTATCTTGCCGCGTGCTCCTAATAAATTGGAAAATACCTCCTCGCTCTTCTGCTTTCCTAATATCCCGTATATATTTTCTTAAGTTAAAATGATTTTATATCTAATTAGGAGTGAAGAAGTTCTGAAGACTATTTTGCTGCGTGCTCCTAATAACTTGAAATATACTTCCTCGCTCTTCTGCTTTCCTAATACCCCGTATATATTTTCCTAAGTTAAAATAATTTTATTTAGAATTAGGAGTGCGGAAGTTCTGAAGACTATTTTGCGGCGTGATCCTAATAACTTAAAAATATCTCCTCGCTCTTATGCGTTCTTAATACCCCGTATAAATTTTTCTAAGTTAAAATCATTTTATTTAGAAGTAGGAGTGCGGAAATTCTTAAGTCTATTTTGCCGCGTGCTCCTAATAACTTGAAAAATACCTCCTCGCTCTTCTGCTTTCCTAATACCCCGTATATAAATTTCCTAAGTAAAAATAATTTTATTTAGTATTGGGAGTGCGGAAATTCCAAAGACGTTTTCGTTGTGTGCTACTAATAATTTAACAATATACCTCCTTGCTCTTTTGCTTTTTTAATACACCGTATATATTTTCCTTAGTTAAAATAATTTTATTTAGAAATTGGAGTGCGAAATTCCGAAGACTATCTTGCCGCGTGCTCCTAATAATTTGAAAAATACCTCCTCGCTCTTCTGCTTTTCTAATACCCCGTATATATTTTCCTTAGTTAAAATAATTTTATTTAGAAATTGGAGTGCGGAAATTCCGAAGACTATCTTGCCGCGTGCTACTAATAATTTGAAAAATACCTTCTCGCTCTTCTGCTTTCCTAATACCCCGTATATATTTTCCTTAGTTAAAATAATTTTATTTAGAAATTGGAGTGCGGAAATTCCGAAGACTATCTTGCCGCGTGCTCCTAATAATTTGAAAAATACCTCCTCGCTCTTCTGCTTTCCTAATACCCCGTATATATTTTCCTTAGTTAATATAATTTTATTTAGAATTAGGTGTGCGGAAATTCTGAAGGCTAGCTTGCCGCGTGCTCCTAATAATTTGAAAAATACTTCCTCGCTCTTCTGCTTTCCTAATACCCCGTATATATTTTCCTTAGTTAAAATAGTTTTACTTAGAATTAGAAGTGCGGAAATTCTGAAGACTATCTTGCTGCGTGCTCGTAATAACTTGAAAAATACCTCCTCGCTCTTCTGCTTTCCTAATACCCCGTATATATTTTCCTAAATTAAAATTATTTTATTTCGAATTAGGAGTGAGGGAGTTCTGAAGACTATTTTGCCGCGTGCTCCTAATAATTTGAAAATATCTTCTCGGTCTTCTGCTCTCCTAATACCCCGTATATATTTTTCTTAGTTAAAATAATTTTATTTAGAATTAGGAGTGCGGAAATTCTGAAGACTATCTAGCCGCGTGCTCCTAATAAATTGGAAAATACCTCCTCGCTCTTCTGCTTTCCTAATACCCCGTATATATTTTCCTTACTTAAAATAATTTTATTTAGAAATAGGAGTGCGGAAATTCCAAAGACTATCTTGCCGCGTGCTCCTAATAATTTGAAAAATACCTCCTCGCTCTTCTGCTTTCCTAATACCCCGTATATATTTTTCTTAGTTAAAATAATTTTATTTAGAATTAGAAGTGCGGAAATTCTGAAGACTATCTAGCCTCGTGCTCCTAATAAATTGGAAAATACCTCCTCGCTCTTCTGCTTTCCTAATACCCCGTATATATTTTCCTCAGTTAAAATAATTTTATTTAGAATTAAGAGTGCGGAAATTCTGAAGACTAGTTTGCCGCGTGCTCCTAATAATTTCAAGAATACCTCCTCGCTCTTCTGATTTCTTAATACCCCGTATATATTTTCCTCAGTTAAAATAATTTTATTTAGAATTAAGAGTGCTCAAATTCTGAAGACTATTTTGCCGTGTGTTCATAATAATTTGAAAAATATCTCCTCGCTCTTCTGCTTTCCTAATACTCCGTATATATATTTTAAAAAGTTAAAATAATTTTATTTAGAGTTAGGACTACGGAAATTCTGAACATTATTTTGTCGCGTGCTCTTAATAATTTGAAAAATACCTCCTCGCTCTTCTGCTTTAGTAATACCCCGTATATATTTTCCTTAGTTAAAATAGTTTTACATAGAATTAGAAGTGCGGAAATTCTGAAGACTACCTTGCCGCGTGCTCCTAATAACTTGAAAAATACCTTCTCGCTCTTATGCTTTCCTAATACCCCGTAAATATGTTTTCCAAAGTTAAAATAATTTTATTTAGAGTTAGGAGTACGGAAATTCTGAACACTATCTTGCCGCGTGCTCCTAATAAATTGGAAAATACCTCCTCGCTCTTCTGCTTTCCTAATATCCCGTATATATTTTCTTAAGTTAAAATGATTTTATATCTAATTAGGAGTGAAGAAGTTCTGAAGACTATTTTGCTGCGTGCTCCTAATAACTTGAAATATACTTCCTCGCTCTTCTGCTTTCCTAATACCCCGTATATATTTTCCTAAGTTAAAATAATTTTATTTAGAATTAGGAGTGCGGAAGTTCTGAAGACTATTTTGCGGCGTGATCCTAATAACTTAAAAATATCTCCTCGCTCTTATGCGTTCTTAATACCCCGTATAAATTTTTCTAAGTTAAAATCATTTTATTTAGAAGTAGGAGTGCGGAAATTCTTAAGTCTATTTTGCCGCGTGCTCCTAATAACTTGAAAAATACCTCCTCGCTCTTCTGCTTTCCTAATACCCCGTATATAAATTTCCTAAGTAAAAATAATTTTATTTAGTATTGGGAGTGCGGAAATTCCAAAGACGTTTTCGTTGTGTGCTACTAATAATTTAACAATATACCTCCTTGCTCTTTTGCTTTTTTAATACACCGTATATATTTTCCTTAGTTAAAATAATTTTATTTAGAAATTGGAGTGCGAAATTCCGAAGACTATCTTGCCGCGTGCTCCTAATAATTTGAAAAATACCTCCTCGCTCTTCTGCTTTTCTAATACCCCGTATATATTTTCCTTAGTTAAAATAATTTTATTTAGAAATTGGAGTGCGGAAATTCCGAAGACTATCTTGCCGCGTGCTACTAATAATTTGAAAAATACCTTCTCGCTCTTCTGCTTTCCTAATACCCCGTATATATTTTCCTTAGTTAAAATAATTTTATTTAGAAATTGGAGTGCGGAAATTCCGAAGACTATCTTGCCGCGTGCTCCTAATAATTTGAAAAATACCTCCTCGCTCTTCTGCTTTCCTAATACCCCGTATATATTTTCCTTAGTTAATATAATTTTATTTAGAATTAGGTGTGCGGAAATTCTGAAGGCTAGCTTGCCGCGTGCTCCTAATAATTTGAAAAATACTTCCTCGCTCTTCTGCTTTCCTAATACCCCGTATATATTTTCCTTAGTTAAAATAGTTTTACTTAGAATTAGAAGTGCGGAAATTCTGAAGACTATCTTGCTGCGTGCTCGTAATAACTTGAAAAATACCTCCTCGCTCTTCTGCTTTCCTAATACCCCGTATATATTTTCCTAAATTAAAATTATTTTATTTCGAATTAGGAGTGAGGGAGTTCTGAAGACTATTTTGCCGCGTGCTCCTAATAATTTGAAAATATCTTCTCGGTCTTCTGCTCTCCTAATACCCCGTATATATTTTTCTTAGTTAAAATAATTTTATTTAGAATTAGGAGTGCGGAAATTCTGAAGACTATCTAGCCGCGTGCTCCTAATAAATTGGAAAATACCTCCTCGCTCTTCTGCTTTCCTAATACCCCGTATATATTTTCCTTACTTAAAATAATTTTATTTAGAAATAGGAGTGCGGAAATTCCAAAGACTATCTTGCCGCGTGCTCCTAATAATTTGAAAAATACCTCCTCGCTCTTCTGCTTTCCTAATACCCCGTATATATTTTTCTTAGTTAAAATAATTTTATTTAGAATTAGAAGTGCGGAAATTCTGAAGACTATCTAGCCTCGTGCTCCTAATAAATTGGAAAATACCTCCTCGCTCTTCTGCTTTCCTAATACCCCGTATATATTTTCCTCAGTTAAAATAATTTTATTTAGAATTAAGAGTGCGGAAATTCTGAAGACTAGTTTGCCGCGTGCTCCTAATAATTTCAAGAATACCTCCTCGCTCTTCTGATTTCTTAATACCCCGTATATATTTTCCTCAGTTAAAATAATTTTATTTAGAATTAAGAGTGCTCAAATTCTGAAGACTATTTTGCCGTGTGTTCATAATAATTTGAAAAATATCTCCTCGCTCTTCTGCTTTCCTAATACTCCGTATATATATTTTAAAAAGTTAAAATAATTTTATTTAGAGTTAGGACTACGGAAATTCTGAACATTATTTTGTCGCGTGCTCTTAATAATTTGAAAAATACCTCCTCGCTCTTCTGCTTTAGTAATACCCCGTATATATTTTCCTTAGTTAAAATAGTTTTACATAGAATTAGAAGTGCGGAAATTCTGAAGACTACCTTGCCGCGTGCTCCTAATAACTTGAAAAATACCTCCTCGCTCTTCTGCTTTCCTAATACCCCGTATATATTTTCCTTACTTAAAATAATTTTATTTAGAAATAGGAGTGCGGAAATTCCGAAGACTATCTTGCCGCGTGCTCCCAATAAATTGGAAGATACCACCTCGCTCTTCTGCTTTCCTAATACCCCGTATATATTTTTCTTAGTTAAAATAATTTTATTTAGAATTAGAAGTGCGGAAATTCTGAAGGCTACCTAGCCGCTTGCTCCTAATAAATTGGAAAATACCTCCTCGCTCTTCTGCTTTCCTAATACCCCGTATATATTTTCCTTACTTAAAATAATTTTATTTAGAAATAGGAGTGCGGAAATTCCGAAGACTATCTTGCCGCGTGCTCCCAATAAATTGGAAAATACCACCTCGCTCTTCTGCTTTCCTAATACCCCGTATATATTTTCATAAGTTAAAACAATTTTATTTCGAATTAGGAGTGCGGAAATTCTGAAGACTATTTTGCCGTGTGTTCCTAATAATTTGAAAAATATCTCCTCGCTCATCTACTTTCCTAATACCCCGTACATATCTTCCCTAGTTAAAAATAAATTAATTTAGTTTTAGGAGTGCGCAAATTCCGAAGACGTTTTCGTTGTGTGGTCCTAACATTTTAGAAATATACCTCCTCGCTCTTCTGCTTTCCTAATACTACAGATATATATTTTCCTTAGTTAAAATAATTCTGTTTAGGGTTAAGAGTGCGGAAATTCTGAAGACTATATCGCCGCGTGCTCCTAATAACTTGAAAAATACCTCCTCGTCCTTCTGCTCTCCTAATACCCCGTATATATTTTCCTTAGTTAAAATTATTTTAGTTAGAATTAGGAGTGCGGAAATTCTGAAGACTATCCTGCCGCGTGCTCCTAATAAATTGGAAAATACCTCCTTTCTCTTCTGCATTCCTAATACCCCGTATATATTATCCTAAGTTAAAATAATTTTATTTAGAATTAGGAGAGCGGAAATTCGGACGACTGGTTTGCCGCGTGCTCCTAATAATTTGAAAAATACCTGCTCGCTCTTCTGCTTTCCTAATACCCCGTATATATTTTCATAAGTTAAAACAATTTTATTTCGAATTAGGAGTGCGGAAATTCTGAAGACTATTTTGCCGCGTGCTCCTAATAAATTGGAAAATACCACCTCGCTCTTCTGCTTTCCTAATACCCCGTATATATTTTCATAAGTTAAAACAATTTTATTTCGAATTAGGAGTGCGGAAATTCTGAAGACTATTTTGCCGTGTGTTCCTAATAATTTGAAAAATATCTCCTCGCTCATCTACTTTCCTAATAACCCGTACATATCTTCCCTAGTTAAAAATAAATTAATTTAGTTTTAGGAGTGCGCAAATTCCGAAGACGTTTTCGTTGCGTGGTCCTAATAATTTAAAAATATACCTCCTCGCTCTTCTGCTTTCCTAATACCCCGTATATATTTTCCTAAGTTAAAATAATTTTATTTAAAATTAGGAGTGCGGAAGTTCTGAAGACTATTTTGCTGTGTGTTCCTAATAATTTGAAAAATATCTCCTCGCTCATCTACTTTCCTAATACCCCGTATATAAATTTCCTAAGTAAAAATAATTTAATTTAGTATTGGGAGTGCGGAAATTCTGAAGACTATTTTGCCCCGCACTCCTAATAATTTCAAAAATACCACTCGCTCTTCTGCTTTCCTAATACCCCGTATATATTTTTCTAAGTTAAAATAATTTTATTTAGAATTAGGAGTGCGGAAGTTCTGAAGACTATTTTGCGGCGTGCTACTAATTACTTGAAAATACCTCCTCGCTCTTCTGCTTTCCTAATACCCCGTATATATTTTTCTAAGTTAAAATCATTTTATTTAGAAGTAGTAGTGCGGAAATAGTTAAGACTATTCTGCCGCGTGCTCCTAATAACTTGAAAAATACCTCCTCGATCTTCTGCATTCCTAATACCCCGTATATATTTTCCTAAGTTAAAATAATTTTATTTAAAATTAGGAGTGTGGAAGTTCTGAAGACTATTTTGCTCTGTGTTCCTAATAATTTGAAAAATATCTCCTCGCTCATCTACTTTCCTAATACCCCGTATATAAATTTCCTAAGTAAAAATAATTTTATTTAGTATTGGGAGTGCGGAAATTCCAAAGACGTTTTCGTTGTGTGCTACTAATAATTTAACAATATACCTCCTTGCTCTTTTGCTTTTTTAATACACCGTATATATTTTCCTTAGTTAAAATAATTTTATTTAGAAATTGGAGTGCGAAATTCCGAAGACTATCTTGCCGCGTGCTCCTAATAATTTGAAAAATACCTCCTCGCTCTTCTGGTTTCCTAATACCCCGTATATATTTTCCTTAGTTAAAATAATTTTATTTAGAAATTGGAGTGCGGAAATTCCGAAGACTATCTTACCGCGTGCTCCTAATAATTTGAAAAATACCTCCTCGCTCTTCTGCTTTCCTAATACCCCGTATATATTTTCCTTAGTTAAAATAATTTTATTTAGAAATTGGAGTGCGGAAATTCCGAAGGCTATCTTGCCGCGTGCTCCTAATAATTTGAAAAATACCTCCTCGCTCTTCTGCTTTCCTAATACCCCGTATATATTTTCCTTAGTTAATATAATTTTATTTAGAATTAGGTGTGCGGAAATTCTGAAGGCTAGCTTGCCGCGTGCTCCTAATAATTTGAAAAATACTTCCTCGCTCTTCTGCTTTCCTAATACCCCGTATATATTTTCCTTAGTTAAAATAGTTTTTCTTAGAATTAGAAGTGCGGAAATTCTGAAGACTATCTTGCTGCGTGCTCGTAATAACTTGAAAAATACCTCCTCGCTCTTCTGCTTTCCTAATACCCCGTATATATTTTCCTAAATTAAAATTATTTTATTTCGAATTAGGAGTGAGGGAGTTCTGAAGACTATTTTGCCGCGTGCTCCTAATAATTTGAAAATATCTTCTCGGTCTTCTGCTCTCCTAATACCCCGTATATATTTTTCTTAGTTAAAATAATTTTATTTAGAATTAGGAGTGCGGAAATTCTGAAGACTATCTAGCCGCGTGCTCCTAATAAATTGGAAAATACCTCCTCGCTCTTCTGCTTTCCTAATACCCCGTATATATTTTCCTTACTTAAAATAATTTTATTTAGAAATAGGAGTGCGGAAATTCCAAAGACTATCTTGCCGCGTGCTCCTAATAATTTGAAAAATACCTCCTCGCTCTTCTGCTTTCCTAATACCCCGTATATATTTTTCTTAGTTAAAATAATTTTATTTAGAATTAGAAGTGCGGAAATTCTGAAGACTATCTAGCCTCGTGCTCCTAATAAATTGGAAAATACCTCCTCGCTCTTCTGCTTTCCTAATACCCCGTATATATTTTCCTCAGTTAAAATAATTTTATTTAGAATTAAGAGTGCGGAAATTCTGAAGACTAGTTTGCCGCGTGCTCCTAATAATTTCAAGAATACCTCCTCGCTCTTCTGCTTTCTTAATACCCCGTATATATTTTCCTCAGTTAAAATAATTTTATTTAGAATTAAGAGTGCTCAAATTCTGAAGACTATTTTGCCGTGTGTTCATAATAATTTGAAAAATATCTCCTCGCTCTTCTGCTTTCCTAATACTCCGTATATATATTTTAAAAAGTTAAAATAATTTTATTTAGAGTTAGGACTACGGAAATTCTGAACACCATTTTGTCGCGTGCTCTTAATAATTTGAAAAATACCTCCTCGCCCTTCTGCTTTAGTAATACCCCGTATATATTTTCCTTAGTTAAAATAGTTTTACATAGAATTAGAAGTGCGGAAATTCTGAAGACTACCTTGCCGCGTGCTCCTAATAACTTGAAAAATACCTCCTCGCTCTTCTGCTTTCCTAATACCCCGTATATATTTTCCTTACTTAAAATAATTTTATTTTGAAATAGGAGTGCGGAAATTCCGAAGACTATCTTGCCGCGTGCTCCCAATAAATTGGAAAATACCACCTCGCTCTTCTGCTTTCCTAATACCCCGTATATATTTTTCTTAGTTAAAATAATTTTATTTAGAATTAGAAGTGCGGAAATTCTGAAGACTACCTAGCCGCTTGCTCCTAATAAATTGGAAAATACCTCCTCGCTCTTCTGCTTTCCTAATACCCCGTATATATTTTCCTTACTTAAAATAATTTTATTTAGAAATAGGAGTGCGGAAATTCCGAAGACTATCTTGCCGCGTGCTCCCAGTAAATTGGAAAATACCACCTCGCTCTTCTGCTTTCCTAATACCCCGTATATATTTTCATAAGTTAAAACAATTTTATTTCGAATTAGGAGTGCGGAAATTCTGAAGACTATTTTGCCGTGTGTTCCTAATAATTTGAAAAATATCTCCTCGCTCATCTACTTTCCTAATACCCCGTACATATCTTCCCTAGTTAAAAATAAATTAATTTAGTTTTAGGAGTGCGCAAATTCCGAAGACGTTTTCGTTGTGTGGTCCTAATATTTTAGAAATATACCTCCTCGCTCTTCTGCTTTCCTAATACTACAGATATATATTTTCCTTAGTTAAAATAATTCTGTTTAGGGTTAGGAGTGCGGAAATTCTGAAAACTATATCGCCGCGTGCTCCTAATAACTTGAAAAATACCTCCTCGTCCTTCTGCTCTCCTAATACCCCGTATATATTTTCCTTAGTTAAAATTATTTTAGTTAGAATTAGGAGTGCGGAAATTCTGAAGACTATCCTGCCGCGTGCTCCTAATAAATTGGAAAATACCTCCTTTCTCTTCTGCATTCCTAATACCCCGTATATATTATCCTAAATTAAAATAATTTTATTTAGAATTAGGAGAGCGGAAATTCGGACGACTGGTTTGCCGGGTGCTCCTAATAATTTGAAAAATACCTGCTCGCTCTTCTGCTTTCCTAATACCCCGTATATATTTTCCTAAGTTAAAATGATTTTATTTATAAGTAGGAGTGCGGAAATTCGTAAGTCTATTTTGCCGCGTGCTCCTAATAACTTGAACAATACCTCCTCGCTCTTATGCTTTCCTAATGCCCCGTATATATTTTCCTAAGTTAAAATGATTTTATTTAGAATTAGGAGTGCGGAAGTTCTGAAGACTATTTTGCCGTGTGTTCCTAATAATTTGAAAAATATCTCCTCGCTCATCTACTTTCCTAATACCCCGTACATATCTTCCCTAGTTAAAAATAAATTAATTTAGTTTTAGTTGTGCGCAAATTCCGAAGACGTTTTCGTTGCGTGGTCCTAATAATTTAAAAATATACCTCCTCGCTCTTCTGCTTTCCTAATACCCCGTATATATTTTCCTAAGTTAAAATAATTTTATTTAAAATTAGGAGTGTGGAAGTTCTGAAGACTATTTTGCTGTGTGTTCCTAATAATTTGAAAAATATCTCCTCGCTCATCTACTTTCCTAATACCCCGTATATAAATTTCCTAAGTAAAAATAATTTTATTTAGTATTGGGAGTGCGGAAATTCTGAAGACTATTTTGCCCCGCACTCCTAATAATTTCAAAAATACCACCTCGCTCTTCTGCTTTCCTAATACCTCGTATATATTTTTCTAAGTTAAATAATTTTATTTAAAATTAGGTGTGCGGAAATTCTGAAATCTAGTTTGCCGCGTGCTCCTAATAATTTGAAAAATACCTCCTCGCTCTTCTGCTTTCCTAATACCCCGTATATATTTTCCTAAGTTAAAATAATTTTATTTGGAATTAGGAGTGCGGAAGTTCTTAAGACTATTTTGCCGCGTGTTCCTAATAACTTGAAAAATACTTCTTCGATCTTCTGCTTTCCTAATACCCCGTATATATTTTCCTAAGTAAAACTAATTTTATATAGAATTAGGAGTGCGGAAATTCCGAAGACTATCTTGCCGCGTGCTGCCAATAAATTGGAAAATACCTCCTCGCTCTTCTGCTTTCCTGATACCCCGTATATATATTTTTTAAAGTTAAAATAATTTTATTTAGAGTTAGGAGTACGGAAATTCTGAAGACTATTTTGTCGCGTGCTCCTAATAATTTGAAAAATACCTCCTCGCTCTTCTGCTTTCTTAATACCCCGTATATATTTTCCAAAGTTAAAATAATTTTATTTAGAGTTAGGAGTACGGAAATTCTGAACACAACCTGCCGCATGCTCCTAATAACTTGAAAAATACCTCCTCGCTCTTCTGCTCTCCTAATACCCCGTATATATTTTCCTTAGTTAAAATAATTTTATTTAGAATTAGGAGTGCGGAAATTCTGAAGACTATCTTGCCGTGTGCTCCTAATAACTTGAAAAATACTTCCTCGATCTTCTGCTTTCCTAATACCCCGTATATATTTTTCTAAGTTAAAAATACTTTTATTTAGTATTAGGAGTGCGTAAATTCCAAAGACGTTTTCGTTGTGTGCTACTAATAATTTAACAATATACCTCCTCGCTCTCTTGCTTTCCTAATACCCCGTATACATTTTCCTAAGTTAAAACAATTTTATTTAGAATTGGAAGTGCGGAAATTCTGAAGACTAGTTTGCCGCGTGCTCCCAATAATTTGAAAAATACCTCCTCGCTCTTATGCTTTCCTAATACCCCGTATATATTTTCCTGAGTTAAAATAATTTTATTTAGAATCAGGAGTGCGGAAATTCTGAAGACTATCTTGCCGCGTGCTCCTAATAAATTGGAAAATACCTCCTCGCTCTGCTGCTTTCCTAATACCCCGTATATATTTTTTTTAGTTAAAATAATTTTATTTAGAATTAGGAGTGCGGAAATTCTTAAGACTATTTTGCCGCGTGCTCCTAATAACTTGAAATATACCTCCTCGCTCTTATGCTTTCCTAATACCCCGTATATATTTTCCTAAGTTAAAATGATTTTATTTCGAATTAATAGTGAGGGAGTTCTGAAGACTATTTTGCCGCGTGCACCTAATAATTTGAAAAATACCTCCTCGCTCCTCTGCTTTCCTAATACCCCGTATATATTTTTCATAGTTAAAATAATTTTATTTAGAATTAGGAGTGCGGAAATTCTGAAGACTATCTAGCCGCGTGCTCCTAATAAATTGGAAAATACCTCCTCGATCTTCTGCTTTCCTAATATCCCGTATATATTTTCCTTAGTTAAAATAATTTTATTTAGATATAGGAGTGCGGAAATTCCGAAGACTATCTTGCCGCGTGCTCCTAATAAGTTGAAAAATACCTCCTCGCTGTTCTGCTTTCCTAATACCCCGTATATATTTCCCTAAGTTAAAAATACTTTTATTTAGTATTAGGAGTGCGTAAATCCCAAAGACGTTTTCGTTGTGTGCTACTAATAATTTAACAATATACCTCCTCGCTCTTCTGCTTTCCTAATACCCCGTATATATTTTCCAAAGTTAAAATAATTTTATTTGGAATTAGGAGAGCGTAAATTCTGACGACTGGTTTGCCGCGTGCTCCTAATAATTTGAAAAATACCTGCTCGCTCTTCTGCTTTCCTAATACCCCGTATATATTTTCTTAAGTTAAAATGACTTTATTTCGAATTAGGAGTGAAGATGTTCTGAAGACTATTTTGCCGCGTGCTCCTAATAACTTGAAATATACTTCCTCACCCTTCTGCTTTCCTAATACCCCGTACATATTTTCCTAAGTAAAAATCATTTTATTTAGTATTGGGAGTGCGGAAATTCTGAAGACTATTTTGCCGCGTACTCCTAATTATTTCAAAAATACCACCTCGCTCTATTGCTTTCCTAATACCCCGTATATATTTTCCTAAGTTAAAATAATTTTATTTGGAATTAGGAGTGCGGATGTTCTTAAGACTATTTTGCGGCGTGCTCCTAATAACTTGAAAATATCTCCTTGCTCTTCTGCTTTCCTAATACCTCGTATATATTTTTCTAAGTTAAAATCATTTTATTGAGAAGTAGGAGTGCGGAAATTCTTAAGTCTATTTTGCCGCGTGCTCCTAATAAATTGGAAAATACCTCCTCGCTCTTCTGCTTTCCTAATACCGCGTATATATTTTCCTAAGTAAAAATAATTTTATATAGAATTATAACTGAAGACTATTTTGCCGCGTGCTCCTAATAATTTGAAATATACCTCCTCGCTCTTCTGCTTTCTTAATACCCCGTACATGTTTTCCTAAGTTAAAATAATTTTATTTAGAATTAGGAGTGCTCAAATCCTGAAGACTATTTTGCCGTGTGTTCCTAATAATGTGAAAAATATCTCCTCGCTCTACTGCTTTCCTAATACCCCGTATATATTTTCCAAAGTTAAAATAATTTTATTTGGAATTAGGTGTGCGGAAATTCTGAAGGCTAGTTTGCCGCGTGCTCCTAATAATTTGAGAAATACCTCCTCGCTCTTCTGCTTTCCTAATACCCCGTATATATTTTTCTAAGTTAAAATCATTTTATTTAGAAGTAGGAGTGCGGAAATAGTTAAGACTATTTTGTCGCGTGCTCCTAATAGCTTGAAATATACCTCCTCGCTCTTCTGCTTTCCTAATACCCCGTATATATTTTCCTTAGTTAAAATAATTTTATTTAGAATTAGGAGAGCGTAAATTCTGACGACTGGTTTGCCGCGTGCTCCTAATAATTTGAAAAACACCTGCTCGCTCTTCTGCTTTCCTAATACCCCGTATATATTTTCTTAAGTTAAAATGATTTTATATCGAATTAGGAGTGAAGAATTTCTGAAGACTATTTTGCCGCGTGCTCCTAATAACTTGAAATATACTTCCTCGCTCTTCTGCTTTCCTAATACCCCGTATATATTTTCCTAAGTTAAAACAATCCTATTTAGAATTAGGACTACGGAAATTCTGAAGTCTAGTTTGCCGCGTACTCGTAATAATTTGAGAAATACCTCCTCGCTCTTCTGCTTTCTTATTACCCCGTATATATTTTCCGAAGTTAATATAATTTTATTTAGAATTAGGTGTGCGGAAATTCTGAAGGCTAGTTTGCCGCGTGCTCCTAATAATTTGAGAAATACCTCCTCGCTCTTCTGCTTTCCTAATACGCGGTATATATTTTCCTTAGTTAAAATAATTTTATTTAGAATCAGGAGTGCGGAAATTCTGAAGACTATCTTGCCGCGTGCTCCTAATAAATTGGAAAATACCTCCTCGCTCTTCTGCTTTATTAATACCCCGTATATATTTTCTTAAGTTAAAATGATTTTATTTCGAATTAGGAGTGAAGATGTTCTGAAGACTATTTTGCCGCGTGCTCCTTATAACTTGAAATATACTTCCTCACTCTTCTGCTTTCCTAATACCCCGTACATATTTTCCTAAGTAAAAATAATTTTATTTAGTATTGGGAGTGCTCAAATTCTGAAGACTATTTTGCCGTGTGTTCCTAATAATGTGAAAAATATCTCCTCGCTCTTCTGCTTTCCTAATACCCCGTATATATTTTCCAAAGTTAAAATAATTTTATTTGGAATTAGGAGTGCGGAAATTATGAAGACTAGTTTGCCGTGTGCACCTAATAATTTGAAAAATACCTCCTCGCTCTTCTGCTTTCCTAATACCCCGTATATATTTTTCTAAGTTAAAATCATTTTATTTAGAAGTAGGAGTGCGGAAATTCTTAAGTCTATTTTGCCGCGTGCACCTAATAATTTGAAAAATACCTCCTCGCTCTTCTGCTTTCCTAATACCCCGTATATATTTTTCTAAGTTAAAATCATTTTATTTAGAAGTAGGAGTGCGGAAATAGGTAAGACTATTTTGTCGCGTGCTCCTAATAACTTGAAATATACCTCCTCGCTCTTCTGCTTTCCTAGTACCCCGTATATATTTTCCTTAGTTAAAATAATTTTATTTAGAATTAGGAGAGCGTAAATTCTGACGACTGGTTTGCCGCGTGCTCCTAATAATTTGAAAAATACCTGCTCGCTCTGCTGCTTTCCTAATACCCCGTATACATTTTCTTAAGTTAAAATGATTTTATTTCGAATTAGGAGTGAAGAAGTTCAGAAGACTATTTTGCCGCGTGCTCCTAATAACTTGAAATATACTTCCTCGCTCTTCTGCTTTCCTAATACCCCGTATATATTTTGCTAAGTTAAAATAATTTTATTTAGAATTAGGAGTGCGGAAGTTCTGAAGACTATTTAGCGGCGTGCTCCTAATAACTTGAAAATATCTCCTCGCTCTTCTGCTTTCCTAATACCCCGTATTTATTTTTCTAAGTTAAAATCATTTTATTTAGAAGTAGGAGTGCGGAAATTCTTAAGTCTATTTTGCCGCGTGCTCCTAATAACTTTAAAAATACCTCCTCGCTCTTCTGCTTTCCTAATACTACAGATATATATTTTCCTTAGTTAAAATAATTCTGTTTAGGGTTAGGAGTGCGGAAATTCTGAAAACTATATCGCCGCGTGCTCCTAATAACTTGAAAAATACCTCCTCGTCCTTCTGCTCTCCTAATACCCCGTATATATTTTCCTTAGTTAAAATTATTTTAGTTAGAATTAGGAGTGCGGAAATTCTGAAGACTATCCTGCCGCGTGCTCCTAATAAATTGGAAAATACCTCCTTTCTCTTCTGCATTCCTAATACCCCGTATATATTATCCTAAATTAAAATAATTTTATTTAGAATTAGGAGAGCGGAAATTCGGACGACTGGTTTGCCGGGTGCTCCTAATAATTTGAAAAATACCTGCTCGCTCTTCTGCTTTCCTAATACCCCGTATATATTTTCCTAAGTTAAAATGATTTTATTTATAAGTAGGAGTGCGGAAATTCGTAAGTCTATTTTGCCGCGTGCTCCTAATAACTTGAACAATACCTCCTCGCTCTTATGCTTTCCTAATGCCCCGTATATATTTTCCTAAGTTAAAATGATTTTATTTAGAATTAGGAGTGCGGAAATTCTGAAGACTATCCTGCCGCGTGCTCCTAATAAATTGGAAAATACCTCCTTTCTCTTCTGCATTCCTAATACCCCGTATATATTATCCTAAATTAAAATAATTTTATTTAGAATTAGGAGAGCGGAAATTCGGACGACTGGTTTGCCGGGTGCTCCTAATAATTTGAAAAATACCTGCTCGCTCTTCTGCTTTCCTAATACCCCGTATATATTTTCCTAAGTTAAAATGATTTTATTTATAAGTAGGAGTGCGGAAATTCGTAAGTCTATTTTGCCGCGTGCTCCTAATAACTTGAACAATACCTCCTCGCTCTTATGCTTTCCTAATGCCCCGTATATATTTTCCTAAGTTAAAATGATTTTATTTAGAATTAGGAGTGCGGAAGTTCTGAAGACTATTTTGCCGTGTGTTCCTAATAATTTGAAAAATATCTCCTCGCTCATCTACTTTCCTAATACCCCGTACATATCTTCCCTAGTTAAAAATAAATTAATTTAGTTTTAGTTGTGCGCAAATTCCGAAGACGTTTTCGTTGCGTGGTCCTAATAATTTAAAAATATACCTCCTCGCTCTTCTGCTTTCCTAATACCCCGTATATATTTTCCTAAGTTAAAATAATTTTATTTAAAATTAGGAGTGTGGAAGTTCTGAAGACTATTTTGCTGTGTGTTCCTAATAATTTGAAAAATATCTCCTCGCTCATCTACTTTCCTAATACCCCGTATATAAATTTCCTAAGTAAAAATAATTTTATTTAGTATTGGGAGTGCGGAAATTCTGAAGACTATTTTGCCCCGCACTCCTAATAATTTCAAAAATACCACCTCGCTCTTCTGCTTTCCTAATACCTCGTATATATTTTTCTAAGTTAAATAATTTTATTTAAAATTAGGTGTGCGGAAATTCTGAAATCTAGTTTGCCGCGTGCTCCTAATAATTTGAAAAATACCTCCTCGCTCTTCTGCTTTCCTAATACCCCGTATATATTTTCCTAAGTTAAAATAATTTTATTTGGAATTAGGAGTGCGGAAGTTCTTAAGACTATTTTGCCGCGTGTTCCTAATAACTTGAAAAATACTTCTTCGATCTTCTGCTTTCCTAATACCCCGTATATATTTTCCTAAGTAAAACTAATTTTATATAGAATTAGGAGTGCGGAAATTCCGAAGACTATCTTGCCGCGTGCTGCCAATAAATTGGAAAATACCTCCTCGCTCTTCTGCTTTCCTGATACCCCGTATATATATTTTTTAAAGTTAAAATAATTTTATTTAGAGTTAGGAGTACGGAAATTCTGAAGACTATTTTGTCGCGTGCTCCTAATAATTTGAAAAATACCTCCTCGCTCTTCTGCTTTCTTAATACCCCGTATATATTTTCCAAAGTTAAAATAATTTTATTTAGAGTTAGGAGTACGGAAATTCTGAACACAACCTGCCGCATGCTCCTAATAACTTGAAAAATACCTCCTCGCTCTTCTGCTCTCCTAATACCCCGTATATATTTTCCTTAGTTAAAATAATTTTATTTAGAATTAGGAGTGCGGAAATTCTGAAGACTATCTTGCCGTGTGCTCCTAATAACTTGAAAAATACTTCCTCGATCTTCTGCTTTCCTAATACCCCGTATATATTTTTCTAAGTTAAAAATACTTTTATTTAGTATTAGGAGTGCGTAAATTCCAAAGACGTTTTCGTTGTGTGCTACTAATAATTTAACAATATACCTCCTCGCTCTCTTGCTTTCCTAATACCCCGTATACATTTTCCTAAGTTAAAACAATTTTATTTAGAATTGGAAGTGCGGAAATTCTGAAGACTAGTTTGCCGCGTGCTCCCAATAATTTGAAAAATACCTCCTCGCTCTTATGCTTTCCTAATACCCCGTATATATTTTCCTGAGTTAAAATAATTTTATTTAGAATCAGGAGTGCGGAAATTCTGAAGACTATCTTGCCGCGTGCTCCTAATAAATTGGAAAATACCTCCTCGCTCTGCTGCTTTCCTAATACCCCGTATATATTTTTTTTAGTTAAAATAATTTTATTTAGAATTAGGAGTGCGGAAATTCTTAAGACTATTTTGCCGCGTGCTCCTAATAACTTGAAATATACCTCCTCGCTCTTATGCTTTCCTAATACCCCGTATATATTTTCCTAAGTTAAAATGATTTTATTTCGAATTAATAGTGAGGGAGTTCTGAAGACTATTTTGCCGCGTGCACCTAATAATTTGAAAAATACCTCCTCGCTCCTCTGCTTTCCTAATACCCCGTATATATTTTTCATAGTTAAAATAATTTTATTTAGAATTAGGAGTGCGGAAATTCTGAAGACTATCTAGCCGCGTGCTCCTAATAAATTGGAAAATACCTCCTCGATCTTCTGCTTTCCTAATATCCCGTATATATTTTCCTTAGTTAAAATAATTTTATTTAGATATAGGAGTGCGGAAATTCCGAAGACTATCTTGCCGCGTGCTCCTAATAAGTTGAAAAATACCTCCTCGCTGTTCTGCTTTCCTAATACCCCGTATATATTTCCCTAAGTTAAAAATACTTTTATTTAGTATTAGGAGTGCGTAAATCCCAAAGACGTTTTCGTTGTGTGCTACTAATAATTTAACAATATACCTCCTCGCTCTTCTGCTTTCCTAATACCCCGTATATATTTTCCAAAGTTAAAATAATTTTATTTGGAATTAGGAGAGCGTAAATTCTGACGACTGGTTTGCCGCGTGCTCCTAATAATTTGAAAAATACCTGCTCGCTCTTCTGCTTTCCTAATACCCCGTATATATTTTCTTAAGTTAAAATGACTTTATTTCGAATTAGGAGTGAAGATGTTCTGAAGACTATTTTGCCGCGTGCTCCTAATAACTTGAAATATACTTCCTCACCCTTCTGCTTTCCTAATACCCCGTACATATTTTCCTAAGTAAAAATCATTTTATTTAGTATTGGGAGTGCGGAAATTCTGAAGACTATTTTGCCGCGTACTCCTAATTATTTCAAAAATACCACCTCGCTCTATTGCTTTCCTAATACCCCGTATATATTTTCCTAAGTTAAAATAATTTTATTTGGAATTAGGAGTGCGGATGTTCTTAAGACTATTTTGCGGCGTGCTCCTAATAACTTGAAAATATCTCCTTGCTCTTCTGCTTTCCTAATACCTCGTATATATTTTTCTAAGTTAAAATCATTTTATTGAGAAGTAGGAGTGCGGAAATTCTTAAGTCTATTTTGCCGCGTGCTCCTAATAAATTGGAAAATACCTCCTCGCTCTTCTGCTTTCCTAATACCGCGTATATATTTTCCTAAGTAAAAATAATTTTATATAGAATTATAACTGAAGACTATTTTGCCGCGTGCTCCTAATAATTTGAAATATACCTCCTCGCTCTTCTGCTTTCTTAATACCCCGTACATGTTTTCCTAAGTTAAAATAATTTTATTTAGAATTAGGAGTGCTCAAATCCTGAAGACTATTTTGCCGTGTGTTCCTAATAATGTGAAAAATATCTCCTCGCTCTACTGCTTTCCTAATACCCCGTATATATTTTCCAAAGTTAAAATAATTTTATTTGGAATTAGGTGTGCGGAAATTCTGAAGGCTAGTTTGCCGCGTGCTCCTAATAATTTGAGAAATACCTCCTCGCTCTTCTGCTTTCCTAATACCCCGTATATATTTTTCTAAGTTAAAATCATTTTATTTAGAAGTAGGAGTGCGGAAATAGTTAAGACTATTTTGTCGCGTGCTCCTAATAGCTTGAAATATACCTCCTCGCTCTTCTGCTTTCCTAATACCCCGTATATATTTTCCTTAGTTAAAATAATTTTATTTAGAATTAGGAGAGCGTAAATTCTGACGACTGGTTTGCCGCGTGCTCCTAATAATTTGAAAAACACCTGCTCGCTCTTCTGCTTTCCTAATACCCCGTATATATTTTCTTAAGTTAAAATGATTTTATATCGAATTAGGAGTGAAGAATTTCTGAAGACTATTTTGCCGCGTGCTCCTAATAACTTGAAATATACTTCCTCGCTCTTCTGCTTTCCTAATACCCCGTATATATTTTCCTAAGTTAAAACAATCCTATTTAGAATTAGGACTACGGAAATTCTGAAGTCTAGTTTGCCGCGTACTCGTAATAATTTGAGAAATACCTCCTCGCTCTTCTGCTTTCTTATTACCCCGTATATATTTTCCGAAGTTAATATAATTTTATTTAGAATTAGGTGTGCGGAAATTCTGAAGGCTAGTTTGCCGCGTGCTCCTAATAATTTGAGAAATACCTCCTCGCTCTTCTGCTTTCCTAATACGCGGTATATATTTTCCTTAGTTAAAATAATTTTATTTAGAATCAGGAGTGCGGAAATTCTGAAGACTATCTTGCCGCGTGCTCCTAATAAATTGGAAAATACCTCCTCGCTCTTCTGCTTTATTAATACCCCGTATATATTTTCTTAAGTTAAAATGATTTTATTTCGAATTAGGAGTGAAGATGTTCTGAAGACTATTTTGCCGCGTGCTCCTTATAACTTGAAATATACTTCCTCACTCTTCTGCTTTCCTAATACCCCGTACATATTTTCCTAAGTAAAAATAATTTTATTTAGTATTGGGAGTGCTCAAATTCTGAAGACTATTTTGCCGTGTGTTCCTAATAATGTGAAAAATATCTCCTCGCTCTTCTGCTTTCCTAATACCCCGTATATATTTTCCAAAGTTAAAATAATTTTATTTGGAATTAGGAGTGCGGAAATTATGAAGACTAGTTTGCCGTGTGCACCTAATAATTTGAAAAATACCTCCTCGCTCTTCTGCTTTCCTAATACCCCGTATATATTTTTCTAAGTTAAAATCATTTTATTTAGAAGTAGGAGTGCGGAAATTCTTAAGTCTATTTTGCCGCGTGCACCTAATAATTTGAAAAATACCTCCTCGCTCTTCTGCTTTCCTAATACCCCGTATATATTTTTCTAAGTTAAAATCATTTTATTTAGAAGTAGGAGTGCGGAAATAGGTAAGACTATTTTGTCGCGTGCTCCTAATAACTTGAAATATACCTCCTCGCTCTTCTGCTTTCCTAGTACCCCGTATATATTTTCCTTAGTTAAAATAATTTTATTTAGAATTAGGAGAGCGTAAATTCTGACGACTGGTTTGCCGCGTGCTCCTAATAATTTGAAAAATACCTGCTCGCTCTGCTGCTTTCCTAATACCCCGTATACATTTTCTTAAGTTAAAATGATTTTATTTCGAATTAGGAGTGAAGAAGTTCAGAAGACTATTTTGCCGCGTGCTCCTAATAACTTGAAATATACTTCCTCGCTCTTCTGCTTTCCTAATACCCCGTATATATTTTGCTAAGTTAAAATAATTTTATTTAGAATTAGGAGTGCGGAAGTTCTGAAGACTATTTAGCGGCGTGCTCCTAATAACTTGAAAATATCTCCTCGCTCTTCTGCTTTCCTAATACCCCGTATTTATTTTTCTAAGTTAAAATCATTTTATTTAGAAGTAGGAGTGCGGAAATTCTTAAGTCTATTTTGCCGCGTGCTCCTAATAACTTTAAAAATACCTCCTCGCTCTTCTGCTTTCCTAATACTACAGATATATATTTTCCTTAGTTAAAATAATTCTGTTTAGGGTTAGGAGTGCGGAAATTCTGAAAACTATATCGCCGCGTGCTCCTAATAACTTGAAAAATACCTCCTCGTCCTTCTGCTCTCCTAATACCCCGTATATATTTTCCTTAGTTAAAATTATTTTAGTTAGAATTAGGAGTGCGGAAATTCTGAAGACTATCCTGCCGCGTGCTCCTAATAAATTGGAAAATACCTCCTTTCTCTTCTGCATTCCTAATACCCCGTATATATTATCCTAAATTAAAATAATTTTATTTAGAATTAGGAGAGCGGAAATTCGGACGACTGGTTTGCCGGGTGCTCCTAATAATTTGAAAAATACCTGCTCGCTCTTCTGCTTTCCTAATACCCCGTATATATTTTCCTAAGTTAAAATGATTTTATTTATAAGTAGGAGTGCGGAAATTCGTAAGTCTATTTTGCCGCGTGCTCCTAATAACTTGAACAATACCTCCTCGCTCTTATGCTTTCCTAATGCCCCGTATATATTTTCCTAAGTTAAAATGATTTTATTTAGAATTAGGAGTGCGGAAGTTCTGAAGACTATTTTGCCGTGTGTTCCTAATAATTTGAAAAATATCTCCTCGCTCATCTACTTTCCTAATACCCCGTACATATCTTCCCTAGTTAAAAATAAATTAATTTAGTTTTAGTTGTGCGCAAATTCCGAAGACGTTTTCGTTGCGTGGTCCTAATAATTTAAAAATATACCTCCTCGCTCTTCTGCTTTCCTAATACCCCGTATATATTTTCCTAAGTTAAAATAATTTTATTTAAAATTAGGAGTGTGGAAGTTCTGAAGACTATTTTGCTGTGTGTTCCTAATAATTTGAAAAATATCTCCTCGCTCATCTACTTTCCTAATACCCCGTATATAAATTTCCTAAGTAAAAATAATTTTATTTAGTATTGGGAGTGCGGAAATTCTGAAGACTATTTTGCCCCGCACTCCTAATAATTTCAAAAATACCACCTCGCTCTTCTGCTTTCCTAATACCTCGTATATATTTTTCTAAGTTAAATAATTTTATTTAAAATTAGGTGTGCGGAAATTCTGAAATCTAGTTTGCCGCGTGCTCCTAATAATTTGAAAAATACCTCCTCGCTCTTCTGCTTTCCTAATACCCCGTATATATTTTCCTAAGTTAAAATAATTTTATTTGGAATTAGGAGTGCGGAAGTTCTTAAGACTATTTTGCCGCGTGTTCCTAATAACTTGAAAAATACTTCTTCGATCTTCTGCTTTCCTAATACCCCGTATATATTTTCCTAAGTAAAACTAATTTTATATAGAATTAGGAGTGCGGAAATTCCGAAGACTATCTTGCCGCGTGCTGCCAATAAATTGGAAAATACCTCCTCGCTCTTCTGCTTTCCTGATACCCCGTATATATATTTTTTAAAGTTAAAATAATTTTATTTAGAGTTAGGAGTACGGAAATTCTGAAGACTATTTTGTCGCGTGCTCCTAATAATTTGAAAAATACCTCCTCGCTCTTCTGCTTTCTTAATACCCCGTATATATTTTCCAAAGTTAAAATAATTTTATTTAGAGTTAGGAGTACGGAAATTCTGAACACAACCTGCCGCATGCTCCTAATAACTTGAAAAATACCTCCTCGCTCTTCTGCTCTCCTAATACCCCGTATATATTTTCCTTAGTTAAAATAATTTTATTTAGAATTAGGAGTGCGGAAATTCTGAAGACTATCTTGCCGTGTGCTCCTAATAACTTGAAAAATACTTCCTCGATCTTCTGCTTTCCTAATACCCCGTATATATTTTTCTAAGTTAAAAATACTTTTATTTAGTATTAGGAGTGCGTAAATTCCAAAGACGTTTTCGTTGTGTGCTACTAATAATTTAACAATATACCTCCTCGCTCTCTTGCTTTCCTAATACCCCGTATACATTTTCCTAAGTTAAAACAATTTTATTTAGAATTGGAAGTGCGGAAATTCTGAAGACTAGTTTGCCGCGTGCTCCCAATAATTTGAAAAATACCTCCTCGCTCTTATGCTTTCCTAATACCCCGTATATATTTTCCTGAGTTAAAATAATTTTATTTAGAATCAGGAGTGCGGAAATTCTGAAGACTATCTTGCCGCGTGCTCCTAATAAATTGGAAAATACCTCCTCGCTCTGCTGCTTTCCTAATACCCCGTATATATTTTTTTTAGTTAAAATAATTTTATTTAGAATTAGGAGTGCGGAAATTCTTAAGACTATTTTGCCGCGTGCTCCTAATAACTTGAAATATACCTCCTCGCTCTTATGCTTTCCTAATACCCCGTATATATTTTCCTAAGTTAAAATGATTTTATTTCGAATTAATAGTGAGGGAGTTCTGAAGACTATTTTGCCGCGTGCACCTAATAATTTGAAAAATACCTCCTCGCTCCTCTGCTTTCCTAATACCCCGTATATATTTTTCATAGTTAAAATAATTTTATTTAGAATTAGGAGTGCGGAAATTCTGAAGACTATCTAGCCGCGTGCTCCTAATAAATTGGAAAATACCTCCTCGATCTTCTGCTTTCCTAATATCCCGTATATATTTTCCTTAGTTAAAATAATTTTATTTAGATATAGGAGTGCGGAAATTCCGAAGACTATCTTGCCGCGTGCTCCTAATAAGTTGAAAAATACCTCCTCGCTGTTCTGCTTTCCTAATACCCCGTATATATTTCCCTAAGTTAAAAATACTTTTATTTAGTATTAGGAGTGCGTAAATCCCAAAGACGTTTTCGTTGTGTGCTACTAATAATTTAACAATATACCTCCTCGCTCTTCTGCTTTCCTAATACCCCGTATATATTTTCCAAAGTTAAAATAATTTTATTTGGAATTAGGAGAGCGTAAATTCTGACGACTGGTTTGCCGCGTGCTCCTAATAATTTGAAAAATACCTGCTCGCTCTTCTGCTTTCCTAATACCCCGTATATATTTTCTTAAGTTAAAATGACTTTATTTCGAATTAGGAGTGAAGATGTTCTGAAGACTATTTTGCCGCGTGCTCCTAATAACTTGAAATATACTTCCTCACCCTTCTGCTTTCCTAATACCCCGTACATATTTTCCTAAGTAAAAATCATTTTATTTAGTATTGGGAGTGCGGAAATTCTGAAGACTATTTTGCCGCGTACTCCTAATTATTTCAAAAATACCACCTCGCTCTATTGCTTTCCTAATACCCCGTATATATTTTCCTAAGTTAAAATAATTTTCTTTGGAATTAGGAGTGCGGATGTTCTTAAGACTATTTTGCGGCGTGCTCCTAATAACTTGAAAATATCTCCTTGCTCTTCTGCTTTCCTAATACCTCGTATATATTTTTCTAAGTTAAAATCATTTTATTGAGAAGTAGGAGTGCGGAAATTCTTAAGTCTATTTTGCCGCGTGCTCCTAATAAATTGGAAAATACCTCCTCGCTCTTCTGCTTTCCTAATACCGCGTATATATTTTCCTAAGTAAAAATAATTTTATATAGAATTATAACTGAAGACTATTTTGCCGCGTGCTCCTAATAATTTGAAATATACCTCCTCGCTCTTCTGCTTTCTTAATACCCCGTACATGTTTTCCTAAGTTAAAATAATTTTATTTAGAATTAGGAGTGCTCAAATCCTGAAGACTATTTTGCCGTGTGTTCCTAATAATGTGAAAAATATCTCCTCGCTCTACTGCTTTCCTAATACCCCGTATATATTTTCCAAAGTTAAAATAATTTTATTTGGAATTAGGTGTGCGGAAATTCTGAAGGCTAGTTTGCCGCGTGCTCCTAATAATTTGAGAAATACCTCCTCGCTCTTCTGCTTTCCTAATACCCCGTATATATTTTTCTAAGTTAAAATCATTTTATTTAGAAGTAGGAGTGCGGAAATAGTTAAGACTATTTTGTCGCGTGCTCCTAATAGCTTGAAATATACCTCCTCGCTCTTCTGCTTTCCTAATACCCCGTATATATTTTCCTTAGTTAAAATAATTTTATTTAGAATTAGGAGAGCGTAAATTCTGACGACTGGTTTGCCGCGTGCTCCTAATAATTTGAAAAACACCTGCTCGCTCTTCTGCTTTCCTAATACCCCGTATATATTTTCTTAAGTTAAAATGATTTTATATCGAATTAGGAGTGAAGAATTTCTGAAGACTATTTTGCCGCGTGCTCCTAATAACTTGAAATATACTTCCTCGCTCTTCTGCTTTCCTAATACCCCGTATATATTTTCCTAAGTTAAAACAATCCTATTTAGAATTAGGACTACGGAAATTCTGAAGTCTAGTTTGCCGCGTACTCGTAATAATTTGAGAAATACCTCCTCGCTCTTCTGCTTTCTTATTACCCCGTATATATTTTCCGAAGTTAATATAATTTTATTTAGAATTAGGTGTGCGGAAATTCTGAAGGCTAGTTTGCCGCGTGCTCCTAATAATTTGAGAAATACCTCCTCGCTCTTCTGCTTTCCTAATACGCGGTATATATTTTCCTTAGTTAAAATAATTTTATTTAGAATCAGGAGTGCGGAAATTCTGAAGACTATCTTGCCGCGTGCTCCTAATAAATTGGAAAATACCTCCTCGCTCTTCTGCTTTATTAATACCCCGTATATATTTTCTTAAGTTAAAATGATTTTATTTCGAATTAGGAGTGAAGATGTTCTGAAGACTATTTTGCCGCGTGCTCCTTATAACTTGAAATATACTTCCTCACTCTTCTGCTTTCCTAATACCCCGTACATATTTTCCTAAGTAAAAATAATTTTATTTAGTATTGGGAGTGCTCAAATTCTGAAGACTATTTTGCCGTGTGTTCCTAATAATGTGAAAAATATCTCCTCGCTCTTCTGCTTTCCTAATACCCCGTATATATTTTCCAAAGTTAAAATAATTTTATTTGGAATTAGGAGTGCGGAAATTATGAAGACTAGTTTGCCGTGTGCACCTAATAATTTGAAAAATACCTCCTCGCTCTTCTGCTTTCCTAATACCCCGTATATATTTTTCTAAGTTAAAATCATTTTATTTAGAAGTAGGAGTGCGGAAATTCTTAAGTCTATTTTGCCGCGTGCACCTAATAATTTGAAAAATACCTCCTCGCTCTTCTGCTTTCCTAATACCCCGTATATATTTTTCTAAGTTAAAATCATTTTATTTAGAAGTAGGAGTGCGGAAATAGGTAAGACTATTTTGTCGCGTGCTCCTAATAACTTGAAATATACCTCCTCGCTCTTCTGCTTTCCTAGTACCCCGTATATATTTTCCTTAGTTAAAATAATTTTATTTAGAATTAGGAGAGCGTAAATTCTGACGACTGGTTTGCCGCGTGCTCCTAATAATTTGAAAAATACCTGCTCGCTCTGCTGCTTTCCTAATACCCCGTATACATTTTCTTAAGTTAAAATGATTTTATTTCGAATTAGGAGTGAAGAAGTTCAGAAGACTATTTTGCCGCGTGCTCCTAATAACTTGAAATATACTTCCTCGCTCTTCTGCTTTCCTAATACCCCGTATATATTTTGCTAAGTTAAAATAATTTTATTTAGAATTAGGAGTGCGGAAGTTCTGAAGACTATTTAGCGGCGTGCTCCTAATAACTTGAAAATATCTCCTCGCTCTTCTGCTTTCCTAATACCCCGTATTTATTTTTCTAAGTTAAAATCATTTTATTTAGAAGTAGGAGTGCGGAAATTCTTAAGTCTATTTTGCCGCGTGCTCCTAATAACTTTAAAAATACCTCCTCGCTCTTATGTTTTCCTAATACCCCGTATATATTTTCCTAAGTAAAAATAATTTTATATAGAATTATAACTGAAGACTAGTTTGCCGCGTGCTCCTAATAATTTGAAATATACCTCCTCGCTCTTCTGCTTTCCAAATACCCCGTATATAAATTTCCTAAGTAAAAATAATTTTATTTAGTTTTGGGAGTGCGGAAATTCTGAAGACTATTTTGCCCCGTACTCCTAATAATTTCAAGAAATACCACCTCGCTCTTCTGCTTTCCTAATACCCCGTATATATTTTCCTAAGTTAAAATAATTTTATTTGGAATTAGGAGTGCGCAAATTCCGAAGACGTTTTCGTTGTGTGGTCCTAATATTTTAAAAATATACCTGCTCGCTCTTCTGCTTTCCTAATACCCCGTATATATTTTCTTAAGTTAAAATGATTTTATTTCGAATTAGGAGTGAAGAAGTTCTGAAGACTATTTTGCCGCGTGCTCCTAATAACTTGAAATATACTTCCTCGCTCTTCTGCTTTCCTAATACCCCGTATATAAATTTCCTAAGTAAAAATATTTTTATTTAGTATTGGGAGTGCGGAAATTCTGAAGACTATTTTGCCCCGTACTCCTAATAATTTCAAAAATACCACCTCGCTCTTCTGCTTTCCTAATACCCCGTATATATTTTTCTAAGTTAAAATAATTTTATTTAGAATTAGGAGTGCGGAAATAGTTAAGACTATTTTGCGGCGTGCTCCTAATAACTTGAAAATACCTCCTCGCTCTTCTGCTTTCCTAATACCCCGTATATATTTTTCTAAGTTAAAATCATTTTATTTAGAAGTAGGAGTGCGGAAATAGTTAAGACTATTTTGCCGCGTGCTCCTAATAACTTGAAAAATACCTCCTCGCTCTTCTGCTTTCCTAATACCCCGTATATATTTTCCTTAATTAAAATAATTTTATTTAGAATCAGGAGTGCGGAAATTCTGAAGACTATTTTGCCACGTGCTCCTAATAAATTAGAAAATACCTCCTCGCTCTTCTGCTTTCCTAATACCCCGTATATATTTTCTTAAGTTAAAATGATTTTATATCGAATTAGGAGTGAAGAAGTTCTGAAAACTATTTTGCCGCGTGCTCCTAATAACTTGAAATATACTTCCTCGCTCTTCTGCTTTCCTAATACCCCGTATATATTTTCCTAAGTTAAAACAATCCTATTTGGAATTAGGACTACGGAAATTCTGAAGTCAAGTTTGCCGCGTGCTCGTAATAATTTGAGAAATACCTCCTCGCTCTTCTGCTTTCTTATTACCCCGTATATATTTTCCGAAGTTAATATAATTTTATTTAGAATTAGGTGTGCGGAAATTCTGAAGGCTAGTTTGCCGCGTGCTCCTAATAATTTGAGAAATACCTCCTCGCTCTTCTGCTTTCCTAATACCCGGTATATATTTTCCTTAGTTAAAATAATTTTATTTAGAATCAGGAGTGCGGAAATTCTGAAGACTATCTTGCCGCGTGCTCCTAATAAATTGGAAAATACCTCCTCGCTCTTCTGATTTCCTAATACCCCGTATATATTTTCTTAAGTTAAAATGATTTAATTTCGAATTAGGAGTGAAGATGTTCTGAAGACTATTTTGCCGCGTGCTCCTAATAACTTGAAATATACTTCCTCATTCTTCTGCTTTCCTAATACCCCGTACATATTTTCCTAAGTAAATATAATTTTATTTAGTATTGGGAGTGCGGAAATTCTGAAGACTATTTTGCCGCGTACTCCTAATTATTTCAAAAATACCACCTCGCTCTTTTGCTTTCCTAATACCCCGTATATATTTTCCTGAGTTAAAATAATTTTATTTAGAATTAGGAGTGCGGAAGTTCTGAAGACTATTTTGCGGCGTGCTCCTAATAACTTGAAAATATCTCCTCGCTCTTCTGCTTTCCTAATACCCCGTATATATTTTCCTAAGTTAAAATAATTTTATTTGGAATTAGGAGTGCGGAAGTTCTTAAGACTATTTTGCCGCGTGCTCCTAGTAACTTGAAAAATACCTCCTCGCTCTTCTGCTTTTCTAATACCTCGTATATATTTTCCTTAGTTAAAATAATTTTATTTAGAAATAGGAGTGCGGAAATTCCGAAGACTATCTTGCCGCGTGCTCCCAATAAATGGGAAAATACCTCCTCGCTCTTCTGCTTTCCTAATACCCCGTATATATTTTCCTAAGTTAAAATAATTTTATTTGGAATTAGGAGTGCGGAAGTTCTTAAGACTATTTTTCCGCGTGCTCCTAATAACTTGAAAAATACCTCCTCGCTCTTGTGCTTTCCTAATACCCCGTATATATTTTCCTAAGTTAAAATCATTTTATTTAGAAGTAGGAGTGCGGAAATAGTTAAGACTATTTTGCCGCGTGCTCCTAATAACTTGAAAAATACCTCCTCGCTCTTCTGCTTTCCTAATACCCCGTATATATTTTCCTTAGTTAAAATAATTTTATTTAGAATCAGGAGTGCGGAAATTCTGAAGACTATTTTGCCACGTGCTCCTAATAAATTGGAAAATACCTCCTCGCTCTTCTGCTTTCCTAATACCCCGTATATATTTTCTTAAGTTAAAATGATTTTATATCGAATTAGGGGTGAAGAAGTTCTGAAGACTATTTTGCCGCGTGCTCCTAATAACTTGAAATATACTTCCTCGCTCTTCTGCTTTCCTAATACCCCGTATATATTTTTCTAAGTTAAAACAATCCTATTTAGAATTAGGACTACGGAAATTCTGAAGTCTAGTTTGCCGCGTGCTCGTAATAATTTGAGAAATACCTCCTCTCTCTTCTGCTTTCTTATTACCCCGTATATATTTTCCGAAGTTAATATAATTTTATTTAGAATTAGGTGTGCGGAAATTCTGAAGGCTAGTTTGCCGCGTGCTCCTAATAATTTGACAAATACCTCCTCGCTCTTCTGCTTTCCTAATACCCGGTATATATTTTCCTTAGTTAAAATAATTTTATTTAGAATCAGGAGTGCGGAAATTCTGAAGACTATCTTGCCGCGTGCTCCTAATAAATTGGAAAATACCTCCTCGCTCTTCTGCTTTCCTAATACCCCGTATATATTTTCTTAAGTTAAAATGATTTTATTTCGAATTAGGAGTGAAGATGTTCTGAAGACTATTTTGCCGCGTGCTCCTAATAACTTGAAATATACTTCCTCACTCTTCTGCTTTCCTAATACCCCGTACATATTTTCTGCTTTCGCTCTTCTGCTTTCCTAATACCTCGTATATATTTTCCTTAGTTAAAATAATTTTATTTAGAAATAGGAGTGCGGAAATTCCGAAGACTATCTTGCCGCGTGCTCCCAATAAATTGGAAAATACCTCCTCGCTCTTCTGCTTTCCCAATACCCCGTATATATTTTCCTAAGTTAAAATAATTTTATTTGGAATTAGGAGTGCGGAAGTTCTTAAGACTATTTTTCCGCGTGCTCCTAATAACTTGAAAAATACCTCCTCGCTCTTCTGCTTTCCTAATACCCCGTATATATTTTCCTAAGTAAAAATAATTTTATATAGAATTATAACTGAAGACTAGTTTGCCGCGTGCTCCTAATAATTTGAAATATACCTCCTCGCTCTTCTGCTTTCTTAATACCCCGTACATGTTTTCCTAAGTTAAAATAATTTTATTTAGAATTAGGAGTGCTCAAATTCTGAAGACTATTTTGCCGTGGGTTCCTAATAATGTGAAAAATATCTCCTCGCTCTTCTGCTTTCTTAATACCCCGTATATATTTTCCAAAGTTAAAATAATTTTATTTGGAATTAGGAGTGCGGAAATTATGAAGACTAGTTTGCCGTGTGCACCTAATAATTTGAAAAATACCTCCTCGCTCTTCTGCTTTCCTAATACCCCGTATATATTTTTCTAAGTTAAAATCATTTTATTTAGAAGTAGGAGTGCGGAAATTCTTAAGTCTATTTTGCCGTGTGCTCCTAGTAATTTGAAAAATAACTCCTCGCTCTCCTGCTTTCCTAATACCCCGTATATATTTTCCTAAGTTAAAACAATCCTATTTAGAATTAGGACTACGGAAATTCTGAAGTCTAGTTTGCCGCGTGCTCCTAATAATTTGAGAGATATCTCCTCGCTCTTCTGCTTACTTAATACCCCGTATATATTTTCCTAAGTTAATATAATTTTATTTAGAATTAGGTGTGCGGAAATTCTGAAGGCTAGTTTGCCGCGTGCTCCTAATAATTTGAAAAATACCTCCTCGCTCTTATGCATTCCTAATACCCCGTATACATTTTCATAAATTAAAACAATTTTATTTAGAATTGGGAGTGCGGAAATTCTGAAGACTAATTTGCCGCGTGCTCCTAATAATTTCAAATATACATCCTCGCTCTTCTGCTTTCCTAATACCCCGTATATATTTTCCTAAGTTAAAATGATTTTATTTTGAATTAGGAGTGAGGGAGTTCTGAAGACTATATTGCCGCGTGCCCCTAATAATTTGAAAAATACCTCCTCGCTCTTCTGCTTTCCTAACACCCCGTATATATTTTTCTTAGTTAAAATAATTTTATTTAGAATTAGGAGTGCGGAAATTCTGAAGACTATCTAGCCGCGTGCACCTAATAAATTGGAAAATACCTCCTCGCTCTTCTGCTTTCCTAATACCCCGTATATATTTTCCTTAGTTAAAATAATTTTATTTAGAAATAGGAGTGCGGAAATTCTGAAGACTATCTAGCCGCGTGCTAATAATAAATTGGAAAATACCTCCTCGCTCTTCTGCTTTCCTAATACCCCGTATATATTTTCCTTAGGTAAAATAATTTTATTTGGAATTAGGAGTGCGGAAATTCTGAAGACTATCTAGCCCCGTGTTCCTAATAAATTGGAAAATACCTCCTCGCTCTTCTGCTTTCCTAATACCCCGTATATATTTTCCTAAGTTAAAATAATTTTATTTGGAATTAGGAGTGCGGAAGTTCTTAAGACTATTTTGCCGCGTGCTCCTAATAACTTGAAATATACTTCCTCACTCTTCTGCTTTCCTAATACCCCGTACATATTTTCCTAAGTAAAAATAATTTTATTTAGTATTGGGAGTGCGGAAATTCTGAAGACTATTTTGCCGCGTACTCCTAATTATTTCAAAAATACCACCTCGCTCTTTTGCTTTCCTAATACCCCGTATATATTTTCCTGAGTTAAAATAATTTTATTTAGAATTAGGAGTGCGGAAGTTCTGAAGACTATTTTGCGGCGTGCTCCTAATAACTCGAAAATATCTCCTCGCTCTTCTGCTTTCCTAATACCCCGTATATATTTTCCTAAGTTAAAATAATTTTATTTGGAATTAGGAGTGCGGAAGTTCTTAAGACTATTTTGCCGCGTGCTCCTAGTAACTTGAAAAATACCTCCTCGCTCTTCTGCTTTCCTAATACCTCGTATATATTTTCCTTAGTTAAAATAATTTTATTTAGAAATAGGACTGCGGAAATTCTTAAGTCTATTTTGCCGCGTGCTCCTAATAAATTGGAAAATACCTCCTCGCTCTTCTGCTTTCCTAATACCCTGTATATATTTTCCTAAGTTAAAATAATTTTATTTGGAATTAGGAGTGCGGAAGTTCTTAAGACTATTTTGCCGCGTGCTCCTAGTAACTTGAAAAATACCTCCTCGCTCTTCTGCTTTCCCAATACCCCGTATATATTTTCCCAAGTTAAAATAATTTTATTTAGAATTAGGAGAGCGTAAATTCTGACGACTGGTTTGCCGCGTGCTCCTAATAATTTGAAAAATACCTGCTCGCTCTTCTGCTTTCCTAATACCCCCTATACATTTTCTTAAGTTAAAATGATTTTATTTCGAATTAGGAGTGAAGAAGTTCAGAAGACTATTTTGCCGCGTGCTCCTAATAACTTGAAATATACTTCCTCGCCCTTCTGCTTTCCTAATACCCCGTATATAAATTTCCTAAGTAAAAATAATTTTATTTAGTTTTGGGAGTGCGGAAATTCTGAAGACTATTTTGCCCCGTACTCCTAATAATTTCAAAAATACCACCTCGCTCTTCTGCTTTCCTAATACCCCGTATATATTTTCCTAAGTTAAAATAATTTTATTTAGAATTAGGAGTGCTCAAATTCTGAAGACTATTTTGCCGTGTGTTCCTAATAATGTGAAAAATACCTCCTCGCTCTTCTGCTTTCCTAATACCCCGTATATATTTTTCTAAGTTAAAATCATTTTATTTAGAAGTAGGAGTGCGGAAATTCTTAAGTCTATTTTGCCGCGTGCACCTAATAATTTGAAAAATACATCCTCGCTCTTCTGCTTTCCTAATACCCCGTATATATTTTTCTAAGTTAAAATCATTTTATTTAGAAGTAGGAGTGCGGAAATAGTTAAGACTATTTTGTCGCGTGCTCCTAATAACTTGAAATATACCTCCTCGCTCTTCTACTTTCCTAATACCCCGTATATATTTTCCTTAGTTAAAATAATTTTATTTAGAATTAGGAGAGCGTAAATTCTGACGACTGGTTTGCCGCGTGCTCCTAATAATTTGAAAAATATCTGCTCGCTCTGCTGCTTTCCTAATACCCCGTATACATTTTCTTAAGTTAAAATGATTTTATTTCGAATTAGGAGTGAAGAAGTTCAGAAGACTATTTTGCCGCGTGCTCCTAATAACTTGAAATATACTTCCTCGCTCTTCTGCTTTCCTAATACCCCGTATATATTTTCCTAAGTTAAAATAATTTTATTTAGAATTAGGAGTGCGGAAGTTCTGAAGACTATTTAGCGGCGTGCTCCTAATAACTTGAAAATATCTCCTCGCTCTTCTGCTTTCCTAATACCCCGTATTTATTTTTCTAAGTTAAAATCATTTTATTTAGAAGTAGGAGTGCGGAAATTCTTAAGTCTATTTTGCCGCGTGCTCCTAATAACTTTAAAAATACCTCCTCGCTCTTATGTTTTCCTAATACCCCGTATATATTTTCCTAAGTAAAAATAATTTTATATAGAATTATAACTGAAGACTAGTTTGCCGCGTGCTCCTAATAATTTGAAATATACCTCTTCGCTCTTCTGCTTTCCAAATACCCCGTATATAAATTTCCTAAGTAAAAATAATTTTATTTAGTTTTGGGAGTGCGGAAATTCTGAAGACTATTTTGCCCCGTACTCCTAATAATTTCAAAAATACCACCTCGCTCTTCTGCTTTCCTAATACCCCGTATATATTTTCCTAAGTTAAAATAATTTTATTTGGAATTAGGAGTGCGGAAATTCTGAAGACTATTTTGCCGTGTGTTCCTAATAATTTGAAAAATATCTCCTCGCTCATCTACTTTCCTAATACCCCGTACATATTTTCCCTAGTTAAAAATAAATTAATTTAGTTTTAGGAGTGCGCAAATTCCGAAGACGTTTTCGTTGTGTGGTCCTAATATTTTAAAAATATACCTGCTCGCTCTTCTGCTTTCCTAATACCCCGTATATATTTTCTTAAGTTAAAATGATTTTATTTCGAATTAGGAGTGAAGAAGTTCTGAAGACTATTTTGCCGCGTGCTCCTAATAACTTGAAATATACTTCCTCGCTCTTCTGCTTTCCTAATACCCCGTATATAAATTTCCTAAGTAAAAATATTTTTATTTAGTATTGGGAGTGCGGAAATTCTGAAGACTATTTTGCCCCGTACTCCTAATAATTTCAAAAATACCACCTCGCTCTTCTGCTTTCCTAATACCCCGTATATATTTTTCTAAGTTAAAATAATTTTATTTAGAATTAGGAGTGCGGAAATAGTTAAGACTATTTTGCGGCGTGCTCCTAATAACTTGAAAATACCTCCTCGCTCTTCTGCTTTCCTAATACCCCGTATATATTTTTCTAAGTTAAAATCATTTTATTTAGAAGTAGGAGTGCGGAAATAGTTAAGACTATTTTGCCGCGTGCTCCTAATAAATTAGAAAATACCTCCTCGCTCTTCTGCTTTCCTAATACCCCGTATATATTTTCTTAAGTTAAAATGATTTTATATCGAATTAGGAGTGAAGAAGTTCTGAAGACTATTTTGCCGCGTGCTCCTAATAACTTGAAATATACTTCCTCGCTCTTCTGCTTTCCTAATACCCCGTATATATTTTCCTTAGTTAAAACAGTCCTATTTGGAATTAGGACTACGGAAATTCAGAAGTCTAGTTTGCCGCGTGCTCGTAATAATTTGAGAAATACCTCCTCGCTCTTCTGCTTTCTTATTACCCCGTATATATTTTCCGAAGTTAATATAATTTTATTTAGAATTAGGTGTGCGGAAATTCTGAAGGCTAGTTTGCCGCGTGCTCCTAATAATTTGAGAAATACCTCCTCGCTCTTCTGCTTTCCTAATACCCGGTATATATTTTCCTTAGTTAAAATAATTTTATTTAGAATCAGGAGTGCGGAAATTCTGAAGACTATCTTGCCGCGTGCTCCTAATAAATTGGAAAATACCTCCTCGCTCTTCTGATTTCCTAATACCCCGTATATATTTTCTTAAGTTAAAATGATTTTATTTCGAATTAGGAGTGAAGATGTTCTGAAGACTATTTTGCCGCGTGCTCCTAATAACTTGAAATATACTTCCTCACTCTTCTGCTTTCCTAATACCCCGTACATATTTTCCTAAGTAAATATAATTTTATTTAGTATTGGGAGTGCGGAAATTCTGAAGACTATTTTGCCGCGTACTCCTAATTATTTCAAAAATACCACCTCGCTCTTTTGCTTTCCTAATACCCCGTATATATTTTCCTGAGTTAAAATAATTTTATTTAGAATTAGGAGTGCGGAAGTTCTGAAGACTATTTTGCGGCGTGCTCCTAATAACTTGAAAATATCTCCTCGCTCTTCTGCTTTCCTAATACCTCGTATATATTTTTCTAAGTTAAAATCATTTTATTTAGAAGTAGGAGTGCGGACATTCTTAAGTCTATTTTGCCGCGTGCTCCTAATAAATTGGAAAATACCTCCTCGCTCTTCTGCTTTCCTAATACCCCGTATATATTTTCCTAAGTTAAAATAATTTTATTTGGAATTAGGAGTGTGGAAGTTCTTAAGACTATTTTGCCGCGTGCTCCTAGTAACTTGAAAAATACCTCCTCGCTCTTCTGCTTTTCTAATACCTCGTATATATTTTCCTTAGTTAAAATAATTTTATTTAGAAATAGGAGTGCGGAAATTCCGAAGACTATCTTGCCGCGTGCTCCCAATAAATTGGAAAATACCTCCTCGCTCTTCTGCTTTCCTAATACCCCGTATATATTTTCCTAAGTTAAAATAATTTTATTTGGAATTAGGAGTGCGGAAGTTCTTAAGACTATTTTTCCGCGTGCTCCTAATAACTTGAAAAATACCTCCTCGCTCTTCTGCTTTCCTAATACCCCGTATATATTTTCCTTAGTTAAAATAATTTTATTTAGAATCAGGAGTGCGGAAATTCTGAAGACTATTTTGCCACGTGCTCCTAATAAATTGGAAAATACCTCCTCGCTCTTCTGCTTTCCTAATACCCCGTATATATTTTCTTAAGTTAAAATGATTTTATATCGAATTAGGAGTGAAGAAGTTCTGAAGACTATTTTGCCGCGTGCTCCTAATAACTTGAGATATACTTCCTCGCTCTTCTGCTTTCCTAATACCCCGTATATATTTTCCTAAGTTAAAACAATCCTATTTAGAATTAGGACTACGGAAATTCTGAAGTCTAGTTTGCCGCGTGCTCGTAATAATTTGAGAAATACCTCCTCTCTCTTCTGCTTTCTTATTACCCCGTATATATTTTCCGAAGTTAATATAATTTTATTTAGAATTAGGTGTGCGGAAATTCTGAAGGCTAGTTTGCCGCGTGCTCCTAATAATTTGACAAATACCTCCTCGCTCTTCTGCTTTCCTAATACCCGGTATATATTTTCCTTAGTTAAAATAATTTTATTTAGAATCAGGAGTGCGGAAATTCTGAAGACTATCTTGCCGCGTGCTCCTAATAAATTGGAAAATACCTCCTCGCTGTTCTGCTTTCCTAATACCCCGTATATATTTTCTTAAGTTAAAATGATTTTATTTCGAATTAGGAGTGAAGATGTTCTGAAGACTATTTTGCCGCGTGCTCCTAATAACTTGAAATATACTTCCTCACTCTTCTGCTTTCCTAATACCCCGTACATATTTTCTGCTTTCGCTCTTCTGCTTTCCTAATACCTCGTACATATTTTCCTTAGTTAAAATAATTTTATTTAGAAATAGGAGTGCGGAAATTCCGAAGACTATCTTGCCGCGTGCTCCCAATAAATTGGAAAATACCTCCTCGCTCTTCTGCTTTCCCAATACCCCGTATATATTTTCCTAAGTTAAAATAATTTTATTTGGAATTAGGAGTGCGGAAGTTCTTAAGACTATTTTTCCGCGTGCTCCTAATAACTTGAAAAATACCTCCTCGCTCTTCTGCTTTCCTAATACCCCGTATATATTTTCCTAAGTTAAAATCATTTTATTTAGAAGTAGGAGTGCGGAAATAGTTAAGACTATTTTGCCGCGTGCTCCTAATAACTTGAAAAATACCTCCTCGCTCTTCTGCTTTCCTAATACCCGGTTATATTTTCCTTAGTTAAAATAATTTTATTTAGAATCAGGAGTGCGGAAATTCTGAAGACTATCTTGCCGCGTGCTCCTAATAAATTGGAAAATACCTCCTCGCTCTTCTGCTTTCCTAATACCCCGTATATATTTTCTTAAGTTAAAATGATTTTATTTCGAATTAGGAGTGAAGATGTTCTGAAGACTATTTTGCCGCGTGCTCCTAATAACTTGAAATATACTTCCTCACTCTTCTGCTTTCCTAATACCCCGTACATATTTTCTGCTTTCGCTCTTCTGCTTTCCTAATACCTCGTATATATTTTCCTTAGTTAAAATAATTTTATTTAGAAATAGGAGTGCGGAAATTCCGAAGACTATCTTGCCGCGTGCTCCCAATAAATTGGAAAATACCTCCTCGCTCTTCTGCTTTCCCAATACCCCGTATATATTTTCCTAAGTTAAAATAATTTTATTTGGAATTAGGAGTGCGGAAGTTCTTAAGACTATTTTTCCGCGTGCTCCTAATAACTTGAAAAATACCTCCTCGCTCTTCTGCTTTCCTAATACCCCGTATATATTTTCCTAAGTAAAAATAATTTTATATAGAATTATAACTGAAGACTAGTTTGCCGCGTGCTCCTAATAATTTGAAATATACCTCCTCGCTCTTCTGCTTTCTTAATACCCCGTACATGTTTTCCTAAGTTAAAATAATTTTATTTAGAATTAGGAGTGCTCAAATTCTGAAGACTATTTTGCCGTGTGTTCCTAATAATGTGAAAAATATCTCCTCGCTCTTCTGCTTTCTTAATACCCCGTATATATTTTCCAAAGTTAAAATAATTTTATTTGGAATTAGGAGTGCGGAAATTATGAAGACTAGTTTGCCGTGTGCACCTAATAATTTGAAAAATACCTCCTCGCTCTTCTGCTTTCCTAATACCCCGTATATATTTTTCTAAGTTAAAATCATTTTATTTAGAAGTAGGAGTGCGGAAATTCTTAAGTCTATTTTGCCGCGTGCTCCTAGTAATTTGAAAAATAACTCCTCGCTCTCCTGCTTTCCTAATACCCCGTATATATTTTCCTAAGTTAAAACAATCCTATTTAGAATTAGGACTACGGAAATTATGAAGTCTAGTTTGCCGCGTGCTCCTAATAATTTGAGAGATATCTCCTCGCTCTTCTGCTTACTTAATACCCCGTATATATTTTCCTAAGTTAATATAATTTTATTTAGAATTAGGTGTGCGGAAATTCTGAAGGCTAGTTTGCCGCGTGCTCCTAATAATTTGAAAAATACCTCCTCGCTCTTATGCATTCCTAATACCCCGTATACATTTTCATAAGTTAAAACAATTTTATTTAGAATTGGGAGTGCGGAAATTCTGAAGACTAATTTGCCGCGTGCTCCTAATAATTTCAAATATACATCCTCGCTCTTCTGCTTTCCTAATACCCCGTATATATTTTCCTAAGTTAAAATGATTTTATTTCGAATTAGGAGTGAGGGAGTTCTGAAGACTATATTGCCGCGTGCCCCTAATAATTTGAAAAATACCTCCTCGCTCTTCTGCTTTCCTAACACCCCGTATATATTTTTCCTAGTTAAAATAATTTTATTTAGAATTAGGAGTGCGGAAATTCTGAAGACTATCTAGCCGCGTGCACCTAATAAATTGGAAAATACCTCTTCGCTCTTCTGCTTTCCTAATACCCCGTATATATTTTCCTTAGTTAAAATAATTTTATTTAGAAATAGGAGTGCGGAAATTCTGAAGACTATCTAGCCGCGTGCTAATAATAAATTGGAAAATACCTCCTCGCTCTTCTGCTTTCCTAATACCCCGTATATATTTTCCTTAGGTAAAATAATTTTATTTGGAATTAGGAGTGCGGAAATTCTGAAGACTATCTAGCCGCGTGTTCCTAATAAATTGGAAAATACCTCCTCGCTCTTCTGCTTTCCTAATACCCCGTATATATTTTCCTAAGTTAAAATAATTTTATTTGGAATTAGGAGTGCGGAAGTTCTTAAGACTATTTTGCCGCGTGCTCCTAATAACTTGAAATATACTTCCTCACTCTTCTGCTTTCCTAATACCCCGTACATATTTTCCTAAGTAAAAATAATTTTATTTAGTATTGGGAGTGCGGAAATTCTGAAGACTATTTTGCCGCGTACTCCTAATTATTTCAAAAATACCACCTCGCTCTTTTGCTTTCCTAATACCCCGTATATATTTTCCTGAGTTAAAATAATTTTATTTAGAATTAGGAGTGCGGAAGTTCTGAAGACTATTTTGCGGCGTGCTCCTAATAACTCGAAAATATCTCCTCGCTCTTCTGCTTTCCTAATACCTCGTATATATTTTTCTAAGTTAAAATCATTTTATTTAGAAGTAGGACTGCGGAAATTCTTAAGTCTATTTTGCCGCGTGCTCCTAATAAATTGGAAAATACCTCCTCGCTCTTCTGCTTTCCTAATACCCCGTATATATTTTCCTAAGTTAAAATAATTTTATTTGAAATTAGGAGTGCGGAAGTTCTTAAGACTATTTTGCCGCGTGCTCCTAGTAACTTGAAAAATACCTCCTCGCTCTTCTGCTTTCCTAATACCTCGTATATATTTTCCTTAGTTAAAATAATTTTATTTAGAAATAGGAGTGCGGAAATTCCGAAGACTATCTTGCCGCGTGCTCCCAATAAATTGGAAAATACCTCCTCGCTCTTCTGCTTTCCCAATACCCCGTATATATTTTCCCAAGTTAAAATAATTTTATTTAGAATTAGGAGAGCGTAAATTCTGACGACTGGTTTGCCGCGTGCTCCTAATAATTTGAAAAATACCTGCTCGCTCTTCTGCTTTCCTAATACCCCGTATACATTTTCTTAAGTTAAAATGATTTTATTTCGAATTAGGAGTGAAGAAGTTCAGAAGACTATTTTGCCGCGTGCTCCTAATAACTTGAAATATACTTCCTCGCTCTTCTGCTTTCCTAATACCCCGTATATATTTTCCTAAGTTAAAATAATTTTATTTAGAATTAGGAGTGCGGAAGTTCTGAAGACTATTTTGCGGCGTGATCCTAATAACTTGAAAATATCTCCTCGCTCTTATGCGTTCCTAATACCCCGTATAAATTTTTCTAAGTTAAAATCATTTTATTTAGAAGTAGGAGTGCGGAAATTCTTAAGTCTATTTTTCCGCGTGCTCCTAATAACTTGAAAAATACCTCCTCGCTCTTCTGCTTTCCTAATACCCCGTATATAAATTTCCTAAGTAAAAATAATTTTATTTAGTTTTGGGAGTGCGGAAATTCTGAAGACTATTTTGCCCCGTACTCCTAATAATTTCAAAAATACCACCTCGCTCTTCTGCTTTCCTAATACCCCGTACATATTTTTCTAAGTTAAAATCATTTTATTTAGAAGTAGGAGTGCGGAAATAGTTAAGACTATTTTGCCGCGTGCTCCTAATAACTTGAAAAATACCTCCTCGCTCTTCTGCTTTCCTAATACCCCGTATATATTTTCCTTAGTTAAAATAATTTTATCTAGAATCAGGAGTGCGGAAATTCTGAAGACTATTTTGCCACGTGCTCCTAATAAATTGGAAAATACCTCCTCGCTCTTCTGCTTTCCTAATACCCCGTATATATTTTCTTAAGTTAAAATGATTTTATATCGAATTAGGAGTGAAGAAGTTCTGAAGACTATTTTGCCGCGTGCTCCTAATAACTTGAAATATACTTCCTCGCTCTTCTGCTTTCCTAATACCCCGTATATATTTTCCTAAGTTAAAACAATCCTATTTAGAATTAGGACTACGGAAATTCTGAAGTCTAGTTTGCCGCGTGCTCGTAATAATTTGAGAAATACCTCCTCGCTCTTCTGCTTTCTTATTACCCCGTATATATTTTCCGAAGTTAATATAATTTTATTTAGAATTAGGTGTGCGAAAATTCTGAAGGCTAGTTTGCCGCGTGCTCCTAATAATTTGAGAAATACCTCCTCGCTCTTCTGCTTTCCTAATACCCGGTATATATTTTCCTTAGTTAAAATAATTTTATTTAGAATCAGGAGTGCGGAAATTCTGAAGACTATCTTGCCGCGTGCTCCTAATAAATTGGAAAATACCTCCTCGCTCTTCTGCTTTCCTAATACCCCGTATATATTTTCTTAAGTTAAAATGATTTTATATCGAATTAGGAGTGAAGATGTTCTGAAGACTATTTTGCCGCGTGCTCCTAATAACTTGAAATATACTTCCTCACTCTTCTGCTTTCCTTATACCCCGTACATATTTTCCTAAGTAAAAATAATTTTATTTAGTATTATTGGGAGTGCGGAAATTCTGAAGACTATTTTGCCGCGTACTCCTAATTATTTCAAAAATACCACCTCGCTCTTTTGCTTTCCTAATACCCCGTATATATTTTCCTGAGTTAAAATAATTTTATTTAGAATTAAGAGTGCGGAAGTTCTGAAGACTATTTTGCGGCGTGCTCCTAATAACTCGAAAATATCTCCTCGCTCTTCTGCTTTCCTAATACCTCGTATATATTTTTCTAAGTTAAAATCATTTTATTTAGAAGTAGGACTGCGGAAATTCTTAAGTCTATTTTGCCGCGTGCTCCTAATAAATTGGAAAATACCTCCTCGCTCTTCTGCTTTCCTAATACCCCGTATATATTTTCCTAAGTTAAAATAATTTTATTTGGAATTAGGAGTGCGGAAATTCTGAAGACTATTTTGCGGCGTGCTCCTAATAACTCGAAAATATCTCCTCGCTCTTCTGCTTTCCTAATACCCCGTATATATTTTTCTAAGTTAAAATCATTTTATTTAGAAGTAGGAGTGCGGAAATAGTTAAGACTATTTTGCCGCGTGCTCCTAATAACTTGAAAAATACCTCCTCGCTCTTCTGCTTTCCTAATACCCCGTATATATTTTCCTTAGTTAAAATAATTTTATTTAGAATCAGGAGTGCGGAAATTCTGAAGACTATTTTGCCACGTGCTCCTAATAAATTAGAAAATACCTCCTCGCTCTTCTGCTTTCCTAATACCCCGTATATATTTTCTTAAGTTAAAATGATTTTATATCGAATTAGGAGTGAAGAAGTTCTGAAAACTATTTTGCCGCGTGCTCCTAATAACTTGAAATATACTTCCTCGCTCTTCTGCTTTCCTAATACCCCGTATATATTTTCCTAAGTTAAAACAATCCTATTTGGAATTAGGACTACGGAAATTCTGAAGTCAAGTTTGCCGCGTGCTCGTAATAATTTGAGAAATACCTCCTCGCTCTTCTGCTTTCTTATTACCCCGTATATATTTTCCGAAGTTAATATAATTTTATTTAGAATTAGGTGTGCGGAAATTCTGAAGGCTAGTTTGCCGCGTGCTCCTAATAATTTGAGAAATACCTCCTCGCTCTTCTGCTTTCCTAATACCCGGTATATATTTTCCTTAGTTAAAATAATTTTATTTAGAATCAGGAGTGCGGAAATTCTGAAGACTATCTTGCCGCGTGCTCCTAATAAATTGGAAAATACCTCCTCGCTCTTCTGATTTCCTAATACCCCGTATATATTTTCTTAAGTTAAAATGATTTAATTTCGAATTAGGAGTGAAGATGTTCTGAAGACTATTTTGCCGCGTGCTCCTAATAACTTGAAATATACTTCCTCACTCTTCTGCTTTCCTAATACCCCGTACATATTTTCCTAAGTAAATATAATTTTATTTAGTATTGGGAGTGCGGAAATTCTGAAGACTATTTTGCCGCGTACTCCTAATTATTTCAAAAATACCACCTCGCTCTTTTGCTTTCCTAATACCCCGTATATATTTTCCTGAGTTAAAATAATTTTATTTAGAATTAGGAGTGCGGAAGTTCTGAAGACTATTTTGCGGCGTGCTCCTAATAACTTGAAAATATCTCCTCGCTCTTCTGCTTTCCTAATACCTCGTATATATTTTTCTAAGTTAAAATCATTTTATTTAGAAGTAGGAGTGCGGACATTCTTAAGTCTATTTTGCCGCGTGCTCCTAATAAATTGGAAAATACCTCCTCGCTCTTCTGCTTTCCTAATACCCCGTATATATTTTCCTAAGTTAAAATAATTTTATTTGGAATTAGGAGTGCGGAAGTTCTTAAGACTATTTTGCCGCGTGCTCCTAGTAACTTGAAAAATACCTCCTCGCTCTTCTGCTTTTCTAATACCTCGTATATATTTTCCTTAGTTAAAATAATTTTATTTAGAAATAGGAGTGCGGAAATTCCGAAGACTATCTTGCCGCGTGCTCCCAATAAATGGGAAAATACCTCCTCGCTCTTCTGCTTTCCTAATACCCCGTATATATTTTCCTAAGTTAAAATAATTTTATTTGGAATTAGGAGTGCGGAAGTTCTTAAGACTATTTTTCCGCGTGCTCCTAATAACTTGAAAAATACCTCCTCGCTCTTCTGCTTTCCTAATACCCCGTATATATTTTCCTAAGTTAAAATCATTTTATTTAGAAGTAGGAGTGCGGAAATAGTTAAGACTATTTTGCCGCGTGCTCCTAATAACTTGAAAAATACCTCCTCGCTCTTCTGATTTCCTAATACCCCGTATATATTTTCCTTAGTTAAAATAATTTTATTTAGAATCAGGAGTGCGGAAATTCTGAAGACTATTTTGCCACGTGCTCCTAATAAATTGGAAAATACCTCCTCGCTCTTCTGCTTTCCTAATACCCCGTATATATTTTCTTAAGTTAAAATGATTTTATATCGAATTAGGAGTGAAGAAGTTCTGAAGACTATTTTGCCGCGTGCTCCTAATAACTTGAAATATACTTCCTCGCTCTTCTGCTTTCCTAATACCCCGTATATATTTTTCTAAGTTAAAACAATCCTATTTAGAATTAGGACTACGGAAATTCTGAAGTCTAGTTTGCCGCGTGCTCGTAATAATTTGAGAAATACCTCCTCTCTCTTCTGCTTTCTTATTACCCCGTATATATTTTCCGAAGTTAATATAATTTTATTTAGAATTAGGTGTGCGGAAATTCTGAAGGCTAGTTTGCCGCGTGCTCCTAATAATTTGACAAATACCTCCTCGCTCTTCTGCTTTCCTAATACCCGGTATATATTTTCCTTAGTTAAAATAATTTTATTTAGAATCAGGAGTGCGGAAATTCTGAAGACTATCTTGCCGCGTGCTCCTAATAAATTGGAAAATACCTCCTCGCTCTTCTGCTTTCCTAATACCCCGTATATATTTTCTTAAGTTAAAATGATTTTATTTCGAATTAGGAGTGAAGATGTTCTGAAGACTATTTTGCCGCGTGCTCCTAATAACTTGAAATATACTTCCTCACTCTTCTGCTTTCCTAATACCCCGTACATATTTTCTGCTTTCGCTCTTCTGCTTTCCTAATACCTCGTATATATTTTCCTTAGTTAAAATAATTTTATTTAGAAATAGGAGTGCGGAAATTCCGAAGACTATCTTGCCGCGTGCTCCCAATAAATTGGAAAATACCTCCTCGCTCTTCTGCTTTCCCAATACCCCGTATATATTTTCCTAAGTTAAAATAATTTTATTTGGAATTAGGAGTGCGGAAGTTCTTAAGACTATTTTTCCGCGTGCTCCTAATAACTTGAAAAATACCTCCTCGCTCTTCTGCTTTCCTAATACCCCGTATATATTTTCCTAAGTAAAAATAATTTTATATAGAATTATAACTGAAGACTAGTTTGCCGCGTGCTCCTAATAATTTGAAATATACCTCCTCGCTCTTCTGCTTTCTTAATACCCCGTACATGTTTTCCTAAGTTAAAATAATTTTATTTAGAATTAGGAGTGCTCAAATTCTGAAGACTATTTTGCCGTGTGTTCCTAATAATGTGAAAAATATCTCCTCGCTCTTCTGCTTTCTTAATACCCCGTATATATTTTCCAAAGTTAAAATAATTTTATTTGGAATTAGGAGTGCGGAAATTATGAAGACTAGTTTGCCGTGTGCACCTAATAATTTGAAAAATACCTCCTCGCTCTTCTGCTTTCCTAATACCCCGTATATATTTTTCTAAGTTAAAATCATTTTATTTAGAAGTAGGAGTGCGGAAATTCTTAAGTCTATTTTGCCGCGTGCTCCTAGTAATTTGAAAAATAACTCCTCGCTCTCCTGCTTTCCTAATACCCCGTATATATTTTCCTAAGTTAAAACAATCCTATTTAGAATTAGGACTACGGAAATTCTGAAGTCTAGTTTGCCGCGTGCTCCTAATAATTTGAGAGATATCTCCTCGCTCTTCTGCTTACTTAATACCCCGTATATATTTTCCTAAGTTAATATAATTTTATTTAGAATTAGGTGTGCGGAAATTCTGAAGGCTAGTTTGCCGCGTGCTCCTAATAATTTGAAAAATACCTCCTCGCTCTTATGCATTCCTAATACCCCGTATACATTTTCATAAGTTAAAACAATTTTATTTAGAATTGGGAGTGCGGAAATTCTGAAGACTAATTTGCCGCGTGCTCCTAATAATTTCAAATATACATCCTCGCTCTTCTGCTTTCCTAATACCCCGCATATATTTTCCTAAGTTAAAATGATTTTATTTCGAATTAGGAGTGAGGGAGTTCTGAAGACTATATTGCCGCGTGCCCCTAATAATTTGAAAAATACCTCCTCGCTCTTCTGCTTTCCTAACACCCCGTATATATTTTTCTTAGTTAAAATAATTTTATTTAGAATTAGGAGTGCGGAAATTCTGAAGACTATCTAGCCGCGTGCTAATAATAAATTGGAAAATACCTCCTCGCTCTTCTGCTTTCCTAATACCCCGTATATATTTTCCTTAGGTAAAATAATTTTATTTGGAATTAGGAGTGCGGAAATTCTGAAGACTATCTAGCCGCGTGTTCCTAATAAATTGGAAAATACCTCCTCGCTCTTCTGCTTTCCTAATACCCCGTATATATTTTCCTAAGTTAAAATAATTTTATTTGGAATTAGGAGTGCGGAAGTTCTTAAGACTATTTTGCCGCGTGCTCCTAATAACTTGAAATATACTTCCTCACTCTTCTGCTTTCCTAATACCCCGTACATATTTTCCTAAGTAAAAATAATTTTATTTAGTATTGGGAGTGCGGAAATTCTGAAGACTATTTTGCCGCGTACTCCTAATTATTTCAAAAATACCACCTCGCTCTTTTGCTTTCCTAATACCCCGTATATATTTTCCTGAGTTAAAATAATTTTATTTAGAATTAGGAGTGCGGAAGTTCTGAAGACTATTTTGCGGCGTGCTCCTAATAACTCGAAAATATCTCCTCGCTCTTCTGCTTTCCTAATACCTCGTATATATTTTTCTAAGTTAAAATCATTTTATTTAGAAGTAGGACTGCGGAAATTCTTAAGTCTATTTTGCCGCGTGCTCCTAATAAATTGGAAAATACCTCCTCGCTCTTCTGCTTTCCTAATACCCCGTATATATTTTCCTAAGTTAAAATAATTTTATTTGGAATTAGGAGTGCGGAAGTTCTTAAGACTATTTTGCCGCGTGCTCCTAGTAACTTGAAAAATACCTCCTCGCTCTTCTGCTTTCCTAATACCTCGTATATATTTTCCTTAGTTAAAACAATTTTATTTAGAAATAGGAGTGCGGAAATTCCGAAGACTATCTTGCCGCGTGCTCCCAATAAATTGGAAAATACCTCCTCGCTCTTCTGCTTTCCCAATACCCCGTATATATTTTCCCAAGTTAAAATAATTTTATTTAGAATTAGGAGAGCGTAAATTCTGACGACTGGTTTGCCGCGTGCTCCTAATAATTTGAAAAATACCTGCTCGCTCTTCTGCTTTCCTAATACCCCGTATACATTTTCTTAAGTTAAAATGATTTTATTTCGAATTAGGAGTGAAGAAGTTCAGAAGACTATTTTGCCGCGTGCTCCTAATAACTTGAAATATACTTCCTCGCTCTTCTGCTTTCCTAATACCCCGTATATATTTTCCTAAGTTAAAATAATTTTATTTAGAATTAGGAGTGCGGAAGTTCTGAAGACTATTTTGCGGCGTGATCCTAATAACTTGAAAATATCTCCTCGCTCTTATGCGTTCCTAATACCCCGTATAAATTTTTCTAAGTTAAAATCATTTTATTTAGAAGTAGGAGTGCGGAAATTCTTAAGTCTATTTTTCCGCGTGCTCCTAATAACTTGAAAAATACCTCCTCGCTCTTCTGCTTTCCTAATACCCCGTATATAAATTTCCTAAGTAAAAATAATTTTATTTAGTTTTGGGAGTGCGGAAATTCTGAAGACTATTTTGCCCCGTACTCCTAATAATTTCAAAGATACCACCTCGCTCTTCTGCTTTCCTAATACCCCGTACATATTTTTCTAAGTTAAAATCATTTTATTTAGAAGTAGGAGTGCGGAAATAGTTAAGACTATTTTGCCGCGTGCTCCTAATAACTTGAAAAATACCTCCTCGCTCTTCTGCTTTCCTAATACCCCGTATATATTTTCCTTAGTTAAAATAATTTTATCTAGAATCAGGAGTGCGGAAATTCTGAAGACTATTTTGCCACGTGCTCCTAATAAATTGGAAAATACCTCCTCGCTCTTCTGCTTTCCTAATACCCCGTATATATTTTCTTAAGTTAAAATGATTTTATATCGAATTAGGAGTGAAGAAGTTCTGAAGACTATTTTGCCGCGTGCTCCTAATAACTTGAAATATACTTCCTCGCTCTTCTGCTTTCCTAATACCCCGTATATATTTTCCTAAGTTAAAACAATCCTATTTAGAATTAGGACTACGGAAATTCTGAAGTCTAGTTTGCCGCGTGCTCGTAATAATTTGAGAAATACCTCCTCGCTCTTCTGCTTTCTTATTACCCCGTATATATTTTCCGAAGTTAATATAATTTTATTTAGAATTAGGTGTGCGAAAATTCTGAAGGCTAGTTTGCCGCGTGCTCCTAATAATTTGAGAAATACCTCCTCGCTCTTCTGCTTTCCTAATACCCGGTATATATTTTCCTTAGTTAAAATAATTTTATTTAGAATCAGGAGTGCGGAAATTCTGAAGACTATCTTGCCGCGTGCTCCTAATAAATTGGAAAATACCTCCTCGCTCTTCTGCTTTCCTAATACCCCGTATATATTTTCTTAAGTTAAAATGATTTTATATCGAATTAGGAGTGAAGATGTTCTGAAGACTATTTTGCCGCGTGCTCCTAATAACTTGAAATATACTTCCTCACTCTTCTGCTTTCCTAATACCCCGTACATATTTTCCTAAGTAAAAATAATTTTATTTAGTATTGGGAGTGCGGAAATTCTGAAGACTATTTTGCCGCGTACTCCTAATTATTTCAAAAATTCCACCTCGCTCTTTTGCTTTCCTAATACCCCGTATATATTTTCCTGAGTTAAAATAATTTTATTTAGAATTAGGAGTGCGGAAGTTCTGAAGACTATTTTGCGGCGTGCTCCTAATAACTCGAAAATATCTCCTCGTTCTTCTGCTTTCCTAATACCTCGTATATATTTTTCTAAGTTAAAATCATTTTATTTAGAAGTAGGACTGCGGAAATTCTTAAGTCTATTTTGCCGCGTGCTCCTAATAAATTGGAAAATACCTCCTCGCTCTTCTGCTTTCCTAATACCCCGTATATATTTTCCTAAGTTAAAATAATTTTATTTGGAATTAGGAGTGCGGAAGTTCTTAAGACTATTTTGCCGCGTGCTCCTAGTAACTTGAAAAATACCTCCTCGCTCTTCTGCTTTCCTATTACCTCGTATATATTTTCCTTAGTTAAAATAATTTTATTTAGAAATAGGAGTGCGGAAATTCCGAAGACTATTTTGCCGCGTGCTCCCAATAAATTGGAAAATACCTCCTCGCTCTTCTGCTTTCCCAATACCCCGTATATATTTTCCCAAGTTAAAATAATTTTATTTGGAATTAGGAGTGCGGAAGTTCTTAAGACTATTTTTCCGCGTGCTCCTAATAACTTGAAAAATACCTCCTCGCTCTTCTGCTTTCTTAATACCCCGTACATGTTTTCCTAAGTTAAAACAATTTTATTTAGAATTAGGAGTGCTCAAATTCTGAAGACTATTTTGCCGTGTGTTCCTAATAATGTGAAAAATATCTCCTCGCTCTTCTGCTTTCCTAATACCCCGTATATATTTTCCAAAGTTAAAATAATTTTATTTGGAATTAGGAGTGCGGAAATTATGAAGACTAGTTTGCCGTGTGCACCTAATAATTTGAAAAATACCTCCTCGCTCTTCTGCTTTCCTAATACCCCGTATATATTTTTCTAAGTTAAAATCATTTTATTTAGAAGTAGGAGTGCGGAAATTCTTAAGTCTATTTTGCCGCGTGCACCTAATAATTTGAAAAATACCTCCTCGCTCTTCTGCTTTCCTAATACCCCGTATATATCTTTCTAAGTTAAAATCATTTTATTTAGAAGTAGGAGTGCGGAAATAGTTAAGACTATTTTGTCGCGTGCTCCTAATAACTTGAAATATACCTCCTCGCTCTTCTGCTTTCCTAATACCCCGTATATATTTTCCTTAGTTAAAATAATTTTATTTAGAATTAGGAGAGCGTAAATTCTGAAGACTATTTAGCGGCGTGCTCCTAATAACTTGAAAATATCTCCTCGCTCTTCTGCTTTCCTAATACCCCGTATTTATTTTTCTAAGTTAAAATCATTTTATTTAGAAGTAGGAGTGCGGAAATTCTTAAGTCTATATTGCCGCGTGCTCCTAATAACTTTAAAAATACCTCCTCGCTCTTATGTTTTCCTAATACCCCGTATATATTTTCCTAAGTAAAAATAATTTTATATAGAATTATAACTGAAGACTAGTTTGCCGCGTGCTCCTAATAATTTGAAATATACCTCTTCGCTCTTCTGCTTTCCAAATACCCCGTATATAAATTTCCTAAGTAAAAATAATTTTATTTAGTTTTGGGAGTGCGGAAATTCTGAAGACTATCTTGCCGCGTGCTCCTAATAAATTGGAAAATACCTCCTCGCTCTTCTGCTTTCCTAATACCCCGTATATATTTTCTTAAGTTAAAATGATTTTATATCGAATTAGGAGTGAAGATGTTCTGAAGACTATTTTGCCGCGTGCTCCTAATAACTTGAAATATACTTCCTCACTCTTCTGCTTTCCTAATACCCCGTACATATTTTCCTAAGTAAAAATAATTTTATTTAGTATTGGGAGTGCGGAAATTCTGAAGACTATTTTGCCGCGTACTCCTAATTATTTCAAAAATACCACCTCGCTCTTTTGCTTTCCTAATACCCCGTATATATTTTCCTGAGTTAAAATAATTTTATTTGGAATTAGGAGTGCGGAAGTTCTGAAGACTATTTTGCGGCGTGCTCCTAATAACTCGAAAATATCTCCTCGCTCTTCTGCTTTCCTAATACCTCGTATATATTTTTCTAAGTTAAAATCATTTTATTTAGAAGTAGGACTGCGGAAATTCTTAAGTCTATTTTGCCGCGTGCTCCTAATAAATTGGAAAATACCTCCTCGCTCTTCTGCTTTCCTAATACCCCGTATATATTTTCCTAAGTTAAAATAATTTTATTTGGAATTAGGAGTGCGGAAGTTCTTAAGACTATTTTGCCGCGTGCTCCTAGTAACTTGAAAAATACCTCCTCGCTCTTCTGCTTTCCTAATACCCCGTATATATTTTCCTAAGTAAAAATAATTTTATATAGAATTATAACTGAAGACTAGTTTGCCGCGTGCTCCTAATAATTTGAAATATACCTCCTCGCTCTTCTGCTTTCTTAATACCCCGTACATGTTTTCCTAAGTTAAAATAATTTTATTTAGAATTAGGAGTGCTCAAATTCTGAAGACTATTTTGCCGTGTGTTCCTAATAATGTGAAAAATATCTCCTCGCTCTTCTGCTTTCCTAATACCCCGTATATATTTTCCAAAGTTAAAATAATTTTATTTGGAATTAGGAGTGCGGAAATTATGAAGACTAGTTTGCCGTGTGCACCTAATAATTTGAAAAATACCTCCTCGCTCTTCTGCTTTCCTAATACCCCGTATATATTTTTCTAAGTTAAAATCATTTTATTTAGAAGTAGGAGTGCGGAAATTCTTTAAGTCTATTTTGCCGCGTGCACCTAATAATTTGAAAAATACCTCCTCGCTATTCTGCTTTCCTAATACCCCGTATATATTTTTCTAAGTTAAAATCATTTTATTTAGAAGTAGGAGTGCGGAAATTCTTTAAGTCTATTTTGCCGCGTGCACCTAATAATTTGAAATATACCTCCTCGCTCTTCTGCTTTCCTAATACCCGGTATATATTTTCCTAAGTTAAAATAATTTTATTTAGAATTAGGAGTGCGGAAGTTCTGAAGACTATTTAGCGGCGTGCTCCTAATAACTTGAAAATATCTCCTCGCTCTTCTGCTTTCCTAATACCCCGTATTTATTTTTCTAAGTTAAAATCATTTTATTTAGAAGTAGGAGTGCGGAAATTCTTAAGTCTATTTTGCCGCGTGCTCCCAATAACTTTAAAAATACCTCCTCGCTCTTATGTTTTCCTAATACCCCGTATATATTTTCCTTAGTTAAAATAATTTTATTTAGAATTAGGAGAGCGTAAATTCTGACGACTGGTTTGCCGCGTGCTCCTAATAATTTGAAAAATACCTGCTCGCTCTGCTGCTTTCCTAATACCCCGTATACATTTTCTTAAGTTAAAATGATTTTATTTCGAATTAGGAGTGAAGAAGTTCAGAAGACTATTTTGCCGCGTGCTCCTAATAACTTGAAATATACTTCCTCGCTCTTCTGCTTTCCTAATACCCCGTATATATTTTCCTAAGTTAAAATAATTTTATTTAGAATTAGGAGTGCGGAAGTTCTGAAGACTATTTAGCGGCGTGCTCCTAATAACTTGAAAATATCTCCTCGCTCTTCTGCTTTCCTAATACCTCGTATATATTTTTCTAAGTTAAAATCATTTTATTTAGAATTAGGAGTGCGGAAATAGTTAAGACTATTTTGCGGCGTGCTCCTAATAACTTGAAAATACCTCCTCGCTCTTCTGCTTTCCTAATACCCCGTATATATTTTCCTAAGTAAAAATAATTTTATATAGAATTATAACTGAAGACTAGTTTGCCGCGTGCTCCTAATAATTTGAAATATACCTCTTCGCTCTTCTGCTTTCCTAATACCCCGTATATATTTTCCTTAGTTAAAATAATTTTATTTACAATCAGGAGTGCGGAAATTCTGAAGACTATTTTGCCACGTGCTCCTAATAAATTGGAAAATACCTCCTCGCTCTTCTGCTTTCCTAATACCCCGTATATATTTTCTTAAGTTAAAATGATTTTATTTCGAATTAGGAGTGAAGATGTTCTGAAGACTATTTTGCCGCGTGCTCCTAATAACTTGAAATATACTTCCTCACTCTTCTGCTTTCCTAATACCCCGTACATATTTTCCTAAGTAAAAATAATTTTATTTAGTATTGGGAGTGCGGAAATTCTGAAGACTATTTTGCCGCGTACTCCTAATTATTTCAAAAATACCACCTCGCTCTTTTGCTTTCCTAATACCCCGTATATATTTTCCTAACTTAAAATAATTTTATTTGGAATTAGGAGTGCGGAAGTTCTTAAGACTATTTTGCGGCGTGCTCCTAATAACTTGAAAATATCTCCTCGCTCTTCTGCTTTCCTAATACCTCGTATATACTTTTCTAAGTTAAAATCATTTTATTTAGAAGTAGGTGTGCGGAAATTCTTAAGTCTATTTTGCCGCGTGCTCCTAATAAATTGGAAAATACCTCCTCGCTCTTCTGCTTTCCTAATACCCCGTATATATTTTCCTAAGTAAAAATAATTTTATATAGAATTATAACTGAAGACTAGTTTGCCGCGTGCTCCTAATAATTTGAAATATACCTCCTCGCTCTTCTGCTTTCTTAATACCCCGTACATGTTTTCCTAAGTTAAAATCATTTTATTTAGAAGTAGGAGTGCGGAAATAGTTAAGACTATTTTGCCGCGTGCTCCTAATAATTTGAAAAATACCTCCTCGCTCTTCTGATTTCCTAATACCCCGTATATATTTTCCTTAATTAAAATAATTTTATTTAGAATCAGGAGTGCGGAAATTCTGAAGACTATTTTGCCACGTGCTCCTAATAAATTGGAAAATACCTCCTCGCTCTTCTGCTTTCCTAATACCCCGTATATATTTTCTTAAGTTAAAATGATTTTATATCGAATTAGGAGTGAAGAAGTTCTGAAGACTATTTTGCCGCGTGCTCCTAATAACTTGAAATATACTTCCTCGCTCTTCTGCTTTCCTAATACCCCGTATATATTTTCCTAAGTTAAAATAATTTTATTTAGAATTAGGGGTGCGGAAGTTCTGAAGACTATTTAGCGGCGTGCTCCTAATAACTTGAAAATATCTCCTCGCTCTTCTGCTTTCCTAATACCCCGTATTTATTTTTCTAAGTAAAAATCATTTTATTTAGAAGTAGGAGTGCGGAAATTCTTAAGTCTATTTTGCTGCGTGCTCCTAATAACTTTAAAAATACCTCCTCGCTCTTATGTTTTCCTAATACCCCGTATATATTTTCCTAAGTAAAAATAATTTTATATAGAATTATAACTGAAGACTAGTTTGCCGCGTGCTCCTAATAATTTGAAATATACCTCTTCGCTCTTCTGCTTTCCAAATACCCCGTATATAAATTTCCTAAGTAAAAATAATTTTATTTAGTTTTGGGAGTGCGGAAATTCTGAAGACTATTTTGCCCCGTACTCCTAATAATTTCAAAAATACCACCTCGCTCTTCTGCTTTCCTAATACCCCGTATATATTTTCCTGAGTTAAAATCATTTTATTTAGAAGTAGGACTGCGGAAAATCTTAAGTCTATTTTGCCGCGTGCTCCTAATAAATTGGAAAATACCTCCTCGCTCTTCTGCTTTCCTAATACCCCGTATATATTTTTCTAAGTTAAAATCATTTTATTTAGAAGTAGGAGTGCGGAAATAGTTAAGACTATTTTGTCGCGTGCTCCTAATAACTTGAAATATACCTCCTCGCTCTTCTGCTTTCCTAATACCCCGTATATATTTTCCTTAGTTAAAATAATTTTATTTAGAATTAGGAGAGCGTAAATTCTGACGACTGGTTTGCCGCGTGCTCCTAATAATTTGAAAAATACCTGCTCGCTCTGCTGCTTTCCTAATACCCCGTATACATTTTCTTAAGTTAAAATGATTTTATTTAGAATTAGGAGTGAAAAAGTTCAGAAGACTATTTTGCCGCGTGCTCCTAATAACTTGAAATATACTTCCTCGCTCTTCTGCTTTCCTAATACCCCGTATATATTTTCCTAAGTTAAAATAATTTTATTTAGAATTAGGAGTGCGGAAGTTCTGAAGACTATTTAGCGGCGTGCTCCTAATAACTTGAAAATATCTCCTCGCTCTTCTGCTTTCCTAATACCCCGTATTTATTTTTCTAAGTTAAAATCATTTTATTTAGAAGTAGGAGTGCGGAAATTCTTAAGTCTATTTTGCCGCGTGCTCCTAATAAATTGGAAAATACCTCCTCGCTCTTCTGCTTTCCTAATACCCCGTATATATTTTCCTAAGTTAAAATAATTTTATTTGGAATTAGGAGTGCGGAAGTTCTTAAGACTATTTTGCCGCGTGCTCCTAGTAACTTGAAAAATACCTCCTCGCTCTTCTGCTTTCCTAATACCCCGTATATATTTTCCTAAGTAAAAATAATTTTATATAGAATTATAACTGAAGACTAGTTTGCCGCGTGCTCCTAATAATTTGAAATATACCTCCTCCCTCTTCTGCTTTCTTAATACCCCGTATATATTTTCCAAAGTTAAAATAATTTTATTTGGAATTAGGAGTGCGGAAATTATGAAGACTAGTTTGCCGTGTGCACCTAATAATTTGAAAAATACCTCCTCGCTCTTCTGCTTTCCTGATACCCCGTATATATTTTTCTAAGTTAAAATCATTTTATTTAGAAGTAGGAGTGCGGAAATTCTTAAGTCTATTTTGCCGCGTGCACCTAATAATTTGAAAAATACCTCCTCGCTCTTCTGCTTTCCTAATACCCCGTATATATTTTTCTAAGTTAAAATCATTTTATTTAGAAGTAGGAGTGCGGAAATAGTTAAGACTATTTTGTCGCGTGCTCCTAATAACTTGAAATATACCTCCTCGCTCTTCTGCTTTCCTAATACCCCGTATATATTTTCCTTAGTTAAAATAATTTTATTTAGAATTAGGAGAGCGTAAATTCTGACGACTGGTTTGCCGCGTGCTCCTAATAATTTGAAAAATACCTGCTCGCTCTGCTGCTTTCCTAATACCCCGTATACATTTTCTTAAGTTAAAATGATTTTATTTAGAATTAGGAGTGAAAAAGTTCAGAAGACTATTTTGCCGCGTGCTCCTAATAACTTGAAATATACTTCCTCGCTCTTCTGCTTTCCTAATACCCCGTATATATTTTCCTAAGTTAAAATAATTTTATTTAGAATTAGGAGTGCGGAAGTTCTGAAGACTATTTAGCGGCGTGCTCCTAATAACTTGAAAATATCTCCTCGCTCTTCTGCTTTCCTAATACCCCGTATTTATTTTTCTAAGTTAAAATCATTTTATTTAGAAGTAGGAGTGCGGAAATTCTTAAGTCTATTTTGCCGCGTGCTCCTAATAACTTTAAAAATACCTCCTCGCTCTTATGTTTTCCTAATACCCCGTATATATTTTCCTAAGTAAAAATAATTTTATATAGAATTATAACTGAAGACTAGTTTGCCGCGTGCTCCTAATAATTTGAAATATACCTCTTCGCTCTTCTGCTTTCCAACTACCCCGTATATAAATTTCCTAAGTAAAAATAATTTTATTTAGTTTTGGGAGTGCGGAAATTCTGAAGACTATTTTGCCCCGTACTCCTAATAATTTCAAAAATACCACCTCGCTCTTCTGCTTTCCTAATACCCCGTATATATTTTCCTAAGTTAAAATAATTTTATTTGGAATTAGGAGTGCGGAAATTCTGAAGACTATCTTGCCGCGTGCTCCTAATAAATTGGAAAATACCTCCTCGCTCTTCTGCTTTCCTAATACCCCGTATATATTTTCTTAAGTTAAAATGATTTTATATCGAATTAGGAGTGAAGATGTTCTGAAGACTATTTTGCCGCGTGCTCCTAATAACTTGAAATATACTTCCTCACTCTTCTGCTTTCCTAATACCCCGTACATATTTTCCTAAGTAAAAATAATTTTATTTAGTATTGGGAGTGCGGAAATTCTGAAGACTATTTTGCCGCGTACTCCTAATTATTTCAAAAATACCACCTCGCTCTTTTGCTTTCCTAATACCCCGTATATATTTTCCTGAGTTAAAATAATTTTATTTAGAATTAGGAGTGCGGAAGTTCTGAAGACTATTTTGCGGCGTGCTCCTAATAACTCGAAAATATCTCCTCGCTCTTCTGCTTTCCTAATACCTCGTATATATTTTTCTAAGTTAAAATCATTTTATTTAGAAGTAGGACTGCGGAAATTCTTAAGTCTATTTTGCCGCGTGCTCCTAATAAATTGGAAAATACCTCCTCGCTCTTCTGCTTTCCTAATACCCCGTATATATTTTCCTAAGTTAAAATAATTTTATTTGGAATTAGGAGTGCGGAAGTTCTTAAGACTATTTTGCCGCGTGCTCCTAGTAACTTGAAAAATACCTCCTCGCTCTTCTGCTTTCCTAATACCTCGTATATATTTTCCTTAGTTAAAATAATTTTATTTAGAAATAGGAGTGCGGAAATTCCGAAGACTATCTTGCCGCGTGCTCCCAATAAATTGGAAAATACCTGCTCGCTCTTCTGCTTTCCCAATACCCCGTATATATTTTCCCAAGTTAAAATAATTTTATTTGGAATTAGGAGTGCGGAAGTTCTTAAGACTATTTTTCCGCGTGCTCCTAATAACTTGAAAAATACCTCCTCGCTCTTCTGCTTTCCTAATACCCCGTATATATTTTCCTAAGTAAAAATAATTTTATATAGAATTATAACTGAAGACTAGTTTGCCGCGTGCTCCTAATAATTTGAAATATACCTCCTCGCTCTTCTGCTTTCTTAATACCCCGTACATGTTTTCCTAAGTTAAAATCATTTTATTTAGAAGTAGGAGTGCGGAAATAGTTAAGACTATTTTGCCGCGTGCTCCTAATAACTTGAAAAATACCTCCTCGCTCTTCTGATTTCCTAATACCCCGTATATATTTTCCTTAATTAAAATAATTTTATTTAGAATCAGGAGTGCGGAAATTCTGAAGACTATTTTGCCACGTGCTCCTAATAAATTGGAAAATGCCTCCTCGCTCTTCTGCTTTCCTAATACCCCGTATATATTTTCTTAAGTTAAAATGATTTTATATCGAATTAGGAGTGAAGAAGTTCTGAAGACTATTTTGCCGCGTGCTCCTAATAACTTGAAATATACTTCCTCGCTCTTCTGCTTTCCTAATACCCCGTATATATTTTCCTAAGTTAAAATAATTTTATTTAGAATTAGGAGTGCGGAAGTTCTGAAGACTATTTTGCGGCGTGCTCCTAATAACTCGAAAATATCTCCTCGCTCTTCTGCTTTCCTAATACCTCGTATATATTTTTCTAAGTTAAAATCATTTTATTTAGAAGTAGGACTGCGGAAATTCTTAAGTCTATTTTGCCGCGTGCTCCTAATAAATTGGAAAATACCTCCTCGCTCTTCTGCTTTCCTAATACCCCGTATATATTTTCCTAAGTTAAAATAATTTTATTTGGAATTAGGAGTGCGGAAGTTCTTAAGACTATTTTGCCGCGTGCTCCTAGTAACTTGAAAAATACCTCCTCGCTCTTCTGCTTTCCTAATACCTCGTATATATTTTCCTTAGTTAAAATAATTTTATTTAGAAATAGGAGTGCGGAAATTCCGAAGACTATCTTGCCGCGTGCTCCCAATAAATTGGAAAATACCTCCTCGCTCTTCTGCTTTCCCAATACCCCGTATATATTTTCCCAAGTTAAAATAATTTTATTTGGAATTAGGAGTGCGGAAGTTCTTAAGACTATTTTTCCGCGTGCTCCTAATAACTTGAAAAATACCTCTTCGCTCTTCTGCTTTCCTAATACCCCGTATATATTTTCCTAAGTAAAAATAATTTTATATAGAATTATAACTGAAGACTAGTTTGCCGCGTGCTCCTAATAATTTGAAATATACCTCCTCGCTCTTCTGCTTTCTTAATACCCCGTACATGTTTTCCTAAGTTAAAATCATTTTATTTAGAAGTAGGAGTGCGGAAATAGTTAAGACTATTTTGCCGCGTGCTCCTAATAACTTGAAAAATACCTCCTCGCTCTTCTGATTTCCTAATACCCCGTATATATTTTCCTTAATTAAAATAATTTTATTTAGAATCAGGAGTGCGGAAATTCTGAAGACTATTTTGCCACGTGCTCCTAATAAATTGGAAAATACCTCCTCGCTCTTCTGCTTTCCTAATACCCCGTATATATTTTCTTAAGTTAAAATGATTTTATATCGAATTAGGAGTGAAGAAGTTCTGAAGACTATTTTGCCGCGTGCTCCTAATAACTTGAAATATACTTCCTCGCTCTTCTGCTTTCCTAATACCCCGTATATATTTTCCTAAGTTAAAATAATTTTATTTAGAATTAGGGGTGCGGAAGTTCTGAAGACTATTTAGCGGCGTGCTCCTAATAACTTGAAAATATCTCCTCGCTCTTCTGCTTTCCTAATACCCCGTATTTATTTTTCTAAGTAAAAATCATTTTATTTAGAAGTAGGAGTGCGGAAATTCTTAAGTCTATTTTGCCGCGTGCTCCTAATAACTTTAAAAATACCTCCTCGCTCTTATGTTTTCCTAATACCCCGTATATATTTTCCTAAGTAAAAATAATTTTATATAGAATTATAACTGAAGACTAGTTTGCCGCGTGCTCCTAATAATTTGAAATATACCTCTTCGCTCTTCTGCTTTCCAAATACCCCGTATATAAATTTCCTAAGTAAAAATAATTTTATTTAGTTTTGGGAGTGCGGAAATTCTGAAGACTATTTTGCCCCGTACTCCTAACAATTTCAAAAATACCACCTCGCTCTTCTGCTTTCCTAATACCCCGTATATATTTTCCTGAGTTAAAATAATTTTATTTAGAATTAGGAGTGCGGAAGTTCTGAAGACTATTTTGCGGCGTGCTCCTAATAACTCGAAAATATCTCCTCGCTCTTCTGCTTTCCTAATACCTCGTATATATTTTTCTAAGTTAAAATCATTTTATTTAGAAGTAGGACTGCGGACATTCCTAAGTCTATTTTGCCGCGTGCTCCTAATAAATTGGAAAATACCTCCTCGCTCTTCTGCTTTCGTAATACCCCGTATATATTTTTCTAAGTTAAAATCATTTTATTTAGAAGTAGGAGTGCGGAAATAGTTAAGACTATTTTGTCGCGTGCTCCTAATAACTTGAAATATACCTCCTCGCTCTTCTGCTTTCCTAATACCCCGTATATATTTTCCTTAGTTAAAATAATTTTATTTAGAATTAGGAGAGCGTAAATTCTGACGACTGGTTTGCCGCGTGCTCCTAATAATTTGAAAAATACCTGCTCGCTCTGCTGCTTTCCTAATACCCCGTATACATTTTCTTAAGTTAAAATGATTTTATTTAGAATTAGGAGTGAAAAAGTTCAGAAGACTATTTTGCCGCGTGCTCCTAATAACTTGAAATATACTTCCTCGCTCTTCTGCTTTCCTAATACCCCGTATATATTTTCCTAAGTTAAAATAATTTTATTTAGAATTAGGAGTGCGGAAGTTCTGAAGACTATTTAGCGGCGTGCTCCTAATAACTTGAAAATATCTCCTCGCTCTTCTGCTTTCCTAATACCCCGTATTTATTTTTCTAAGTTAAAATCATTTTATTTAGAAGTAGGAGTGCGGAAATTCTTAAGTCTATTTTGCCGCGTGCTCCTAATAACTTTAAAAATACCTCCTCGCTCTTATGTTTTCCTAATACCCCGTATATATTTTCCTAAGTAAAAATAATTTTATATAGAATTATAACTGAAGACTAGTTTGCCGCGTGCTCCTAATAATTTGAAATATACCTCCTCGCTCTTCTGCTTTCCAAATACCCCGTATATAAATTTCCTAAGTAAAAATAATTTTATTTAGTTTTGGGAGTGCGGAAATTCTGAAGACTATTTTGCCCCGTACTCCTAATAATTTCAAAAATACCACCTCGCTCTTCTGCTTTCCTAATACCCCGTATATATTTTCCTAAGTTAAAATAATTTTATTTGGAATTAGGAGTGCGGAAATTCTGAAGACTATCTTGCCGCGTGCTCCTAATAAATTGGAAAATACCTCCTCGCTCTTCTGCTTTCCTAATACCCCGTATATATTTTCTTAAGTTAAAATGATTTTATATCGAATTAGGAGTGAAGATGTTCTGAAGACTATTTTGCCGCGTGCTCCTAATAACTTGAAATATACTTCCTCACTCTTCTGCTTTCCTAATACCCCGTACATATTTTCCTAAGTAAAAATAATTTTATTTAGTATTGGGAGTGCGGAAATTCTGAAGACTATTTTGCCGCGTACTCCTAATTATTTCAAAAATACCACCTCGCTCTTTTGCTTTCCTAATACCTCGTATATATTTTCCTGAGTTAAAATAATTTTATTTAGAATTAGGAGTGCGGAAGTTCTGAAGACTATTTTGCGGCGTGCTCCTAATAACTCGAAAATATCTCCTCGCTCTTCTGCTTTCCTAATACCTCGTATATATTTTTCTAAGTTAAAATTATTTTATTTAGAAGTAGGACTGCGGAAATTCTTAAGTCTATTTTGCCGCGTGCTCCTAATAAATTGGAAAATACCTCCTCGCTCTTCTGCTTTCCTAATACCCCGTATATATTTTCCTAAGTTAAAATAATTTTATTTGGAATTAGGAGTGCGGAAGTTCTTAAGACTATTTTGCCGCGTGCTCCTAGTAACTTGAAAAATACCTCCTCGCTCTTCTGCTTTCCTAATACCTCGTATATATTTTCCTTAGTTAAAATAATTTTATTTAGAAATAGGAGTGCGGAAATTCCGAAGACTATCTTGCCGCGTGCTCCCAATAAATTGGAAAATACCTCCTCGCTCTTCTGCTTTCCCAATACCCCGTATATATTTTCCCAAGTTAAAATAATTTTATTTGGAATTAGGAGTGCGGAAGTTCTTAAGACTATTTTTCCGCGTGCTCCTAATAACTTGAAAAATACCTCCTCGCTCTTCTGCTTTCCTAATACCCCGTATATATTTTCCTAAGTAAAAATAATTTTATATAGAATTATAACTGAAGACTAGTTTGCCGCGTGCTCCTAATAATTTGAAATATACCTCCTCGCTCTTCTGCTTTCTTAATACCCCGTACATGTTTTCCTAAGTTAAAATCATTTTATTTAGAAGTAGGAGTGCGGAAATAGTTAAGACTATTTTGCCGCGTGCTCCTAATAACTTGAAAAATACCTCCTCGTTCTTCTGATTTCCTAATACCCCGTATATATTTTCCTTAATTAAAATAATTTTATTTAGAATCAGGAGTGCGGAAATTCTGAAGACTATTTTGCCACGTGCTCCTAATAAATTGGAAAATACCTCCTCGCTCTTCTGCTTTCCTAATACCCCGTATATATTTTCTTAAGTTAAAATGATTTTATATCGAATTAGGAGTGAAGAAGTTCTGAAGACTATTTTGCCGCGTGCTCCTAATAACTTGAAATATACTTCCTCGCTCTTCTGCTTTCCTAATACCCCGTATATATTTTCCTAAGTTAAAATAATTTTATTTAGAATTAGGGGTGCGGAAGTTCTGAAGACTATTTAGCGGCGTGCTCCTAATAACTTGAAAATATCTCCTCGCTCTTCTGCTTTCCTAATACCCCGTATTTATTTTTCTAAGTAAAAATCATTTTATTTAGAAGTAGGAGTGCGGAAATTCTTAAGTCTATTTTGCTGCGTGCTCCTAATAACTTTAAAAATACCTCCTCGCTCTTATGTTTTCCTAATACCCCGTATATATTTTCCTAAGTAAAAATAATTTTATATAGAATTATAACTGAAGACTAGTTTGCCGCGTGCTCCTAATAGTTTGAAATATACCTCTTCGCTCTTCTGCTTTCCAAATACCCCGTATATAAATTTCCTAAGTAAAAATAATTTTATTTAGTTTTGGGAGTGCGGAAATTCTGAAGACTATTTTGCCCCGTACTCCTAATAATTTCAAAAATACCACCTCGCTCTTCTGCTTTCCTAATACCCCGTATATATTTTCCTAAGTTAAAATAATTTTATTTGGAATTAGGAGTGCGGAAATTCTGAAGACTATTTTGCGGCGTGCTCCTAATAACTCGAAAATATCTCCTCGCTCTTCTGCTTTCCTAATACCTCGTATATATTTTTCTAAGTTAAAATCATTTTATTTAGAAGTAGGACTGCGGAAATTCTTAAGTCTATTTTGCCGCGTGCTCCTAATAAATTGGAAAATACCTCCTCGCTCTTCTGCTTTCCTAATACCCCGTATATATTTTTCTAAGTTAAAATCATTTTATTTAGAAGTAGGAGTGCGGAAATAGTTAAGACTATTTTGTCGCGTGCTCCTAATAACTTGAAATATACCTCCTCGCTCTTCTGCTTTCCTAATACCCCGTATATATTTTCCTTAGTTAAAATAATTTTATTTAGAATTAGGAGAGCGTAAATTCTGACGACTGGTTTGCCGCGTGCTCCTAATAATTTGAAAAATACCTGCTCGCTCTGCTGCTTTCCTAATACCCCGTATACATTTTCTTAAGTTAAAATAATTTTATTTAGAATTAGGAGTGCGGAAGTTCTGAAGACTATTTTGCGGCGTGCTCCTAATAACTCGAAAATATCTCCTCGCTCTTCTGCTTTCCTAATACCTCGTATATATTTTTCTAAGTTAAAATCATTTTATTTAGAAGTAGGACTGCGGAAATTCTTAAGTCTATTTTGCCGCGTGCTCCTAATAAATTGGAAAATACCTCCTCGCTCTTCTGCTTTCCTAATACCCCGTATATATTTTCCTAAATTAAAATAATTTTATTTGGAATTAGGAGTGCGGAAGTTCTTAAGACTATTTTGCCGCGTGCTCCTAGTAACTTGAAAAATACCTCCTCGCTCTTCTGCTTTCCTAATACCTCGTATATATTTTCCTTAGTTAAAATAATTTTATTTAGAAATAGGAGTGCGGAAATTCCGAAGACTATCTTGCCGCGTGCTCCCAATAAATTGGAAAATACCTCCTCGCTCTTCTGCTTTCCCAATACCCCGTATATATTTTCCCAAGTTAAAATAATTTTATTTGGAATTAGGAGTGCGGAAGTTCTTAAGACTATTTTTCCGCGTGCTCCTAATAACTTGAAAAATACCTCCTCGCTCTTCTGCTTTCCTAATACCCCGTATATATTTTCCCAAGTTAAAATAATTTTATTTGGAATTAGGAGTGCGGAAGTTCTTAAGACTATTTTTCCGCGTGCTCCTAATAACTTGAAAAATACCTCCTCGCTCTTCTGCTTTCCTAATACCCCGTATATATTTTCCTAAGTAAAAATAATTTTATATAGAATTATAACTGAAGACTAGTTTGCCGCGTGCTCCTAATAATTTGAAATATACCTCCTCGCTCTTCTGCTTTCTTAATACCCCGTACATGTTTTCCTAAGTTAAAATCATTTTATTTAGAAGTAGGAGTGCGGAAATAGTTAAGACTATTTTGCCGCGTGCTCCTAATAACTTGAAAAATACCTCCTCGCTCTTCTGATTTCCTAATACCCCGTATATATTTTCCTTAATTAAAATAATTTTATTTAGAATCAGGAGTGCGGAAATTCTGAAGACTATTTTGCCACGTGCTCCTAATAAATTGGAAAATACCTCCTCGCTCTTCTGCTTTCCTAATACCCCGTATATATTTTCTTAAGTTAAAATGATTTTATATCGAATTAGGAGTGAAGAAGTTCTGAAGACTATTTTGCCGCGTGCTCCTAATAACTTGAAATATACTTCCTCGCTCTTCTGCTTTCCTAATACCCCGTATATATTTTCCTGAGTTAAAATAATTTTATTTAGAATTAGGAGTGCGGAAGTTCTGAAGACTATTTTGCGGCGTGCTCCTAATAACTCGAAAATATCTCCTCGCTCTTCTGCTTTCCTAATACCTCGTATATATTTTTCTAAGTTAAAATCATTTTATTTAGAAGTAGGACTGCGGAAATTCTTAAGTCTATTTTGCCGCGTGCTCCTAATAAATTGGAAAATACCTCCTCGCTCTTCTGCTTTCCTAATACCCCGTATATATTTTCCTAAGTTAAAATAATTTTATTTGGAATTAGGAGTGCGGAAGTTCTTAAGACTATTTTGCCGCGTGCTCCTAGTAACTTGAAAAATACCTCCTCGCTCTTCTGCTTTCCTAATACCTCGTATATATTTTCCTTAGTTAAAATAATTTTATTTAGAAATAGGAGTGCGGAAATTCCGAAGACTATCTTGCCGCGTGCTCCCAATAAATTGGAAAATACCTCCTCGCTCTTCTGCTTTCCCAATACCCCGTATATATTTTCCCAAGTTAAAATAATTTTATTTGGAATTAGGAGTGCGGAAGTTCTTAAGACTATTTTTCCGCGTGCTCCTAATAACTTGAAAAATACCTCCTCGCTCTTCTGCTTTCCTAATACCCCGTATATATTTTCCTAAGTAAAAATAATTTTATATAGAATTATAACTGAAGACTAGTTTGCCGCGTGCTCCTAATAATTTGAAATATACCTCCTCGCTCTTCTGCTTTCTTAATACCCCGTACATGTTTTCCTAAGTTAAAATCATTTTATTTAGAAGTAGGAGTGCGGAAATAGTTAAGACTATTTTGCCGCGTGCTCCTAATAACTTGAAAAATACCTCCTCGCTCTTCTGATTTCCTAATACCCCGTATATATTTTCCTTAATTAAAATAATTTTATTTAGAATCAGGAGTGCGGAAATTCTGAAGACTATTTTGCCACGTGCTCCTAATAAATTGGAAAATACCTCCTCGCTCTTCTGCTTTCCTAATACCCCGTATATATTTTCTTAAGTTAAAATGATTTTATATCGAATTAGGAGTGAAGAAGTTCTGAAGACTATTTTGCCGCGTGCTCCTAATAACTTGAAATATACTTCCTCGCTCTTCTGCTTTCCTAATACCCCGTATATATTTTCCTAAGTTAAAATAATTTTATTTAGAATTAGGGGTGCGGAAGTTCTGAAGACTATTTAGCGGCGTGCTCCTAATAACTTGAAAATATCTCCTCGCTCTTCTGCTTTCCTAATACCCCGTATTTATTTTTCTAAGTAAAAATCATTTTATTTAGAAGTAGGAGTGCGGAAATTCTTAAGTCTATTTTGCCGCGTGCTCCTAATAACTTTAAAAATACCTCCTCGCTCTTATGTTTTCCTAATACCCCGTATATATTTTCCTAAGTAAAAATAATTTTATATAGAATTATAACTGAAGACTAGTTTGCCGCGTGCTCCTAATAATTTGAAATATACCTCTTCGCTCTTCTGCTTTCCAAATACCCCGTATATAAATTTCCTAAGTAAAAATAATTTTATTTAGTTTTGGGAGTGCGGAAATTCTGAAGACTATTTTGCCCCGTACTCCTAACAATTTCAAAAATACCACCTCGCTCTTCTGCTTTCCTAATACCCCGTATATATTTTCCTGAGTTAAAATAATTTTATTTAGAATTAGGAGTGCGGAAGTTCTGAAGACTATTTTGCGGCGTGCTCCTAATAACTCGAAAATATCTCCTCGCTCTTCTGCTTTCCTAATACCTCGTATATATTTTTCTAAGTTAAAATCATTTTATTTAGAAGTAGGACTGCGGACATTCCTAAGTCTATTTTGCCGCGTGCTCCTAATAAATTGGAAAATACCTCCTCGCTCTTCTGCTTTCGTAATACCCCGTATATATTTTTCTAAGTTAAAATCATTTTATTTAGAAGTAGGAGTGCGGAAATAGTTAAGACTATTTTGTCGCGTGCTCCTAATAACTTGAAATATACCTCCTCGCTCTTCTGCTTTCCTAATACCCCGTATATATTTTCCTTAGTTAAAATAATTTTATTTAGAATTAGGAGAGCGTAAATTCTGACGACTGGTTTGCCGCGTGCTCCTAATAATTTGAAAAATACCTGCTCGCTCTGCTGCTTTCCTAATACCCCGTATACATTTTCTTAAGTTAAAATGATTTTATTTAGAATTAGGAGTGAAAAAGTTCAGAAGACTATTTTGCCGCGTGCTCCTAATAACTTGAAATATACTTCCTCGCTCTTCTGCTTTCCTAATACCCCGTATATATTTTCCTAAGTTAAAATAATTTTATTTAGAATTAGGAGTGCGGAAGTTCTGAAGACTATTTAGCGGCGTGCTCCTAATAACTTGAAAATATCTCCTCGCTCTTCTGCTTTCCTAATACCCCGTATTTATTTTTCTAAGTTAAAATCATTTTATTTAGAAGTAGGAGTGCGGAAATTCTTAAGTCTATTTTGCCGCGTGCTCCTAATAACTTTAAAAATACCTCCTCGCTCTTATGTTTTCCTAATACCCCGTATATATTTTCCTAAGTAAAAATAATTTTATATAGAATTATAACTGAAGACTAGTTTGCCGCGTGCTCCTAATAATTTGAAATATACCTCCTCGCTCTTCTGCTTTCCAAATACCCCGTATATAAATTTCCTAAGTAAAAATAATTTTATTTAGTTTTGGGAGTGCGGAAATTCTGAAGACTATTTTGCCCCGTACTCCTAATAATTTCAAAAATACCACCTCGCTCTTCTGCTTTCCTAATACCCCGTATATATTTTCCTAAGTTAAAATAATTTTATTTGGAATTAGGAGTGCGGAAATTCTGAAGACTATCTTGCCGCGTGCTCCTAATAAATTGGAAAATACCTCCTCGCTCTTCTGCTTTCCTAATACCCCGTATATATTTTCTTAAGTTAAAATGATTTTATATCGAATTAGGAGTGAAGATGTTCTGAAGACTATTTTGCCGCGTGCTCCTAATAACTTGAAATATACTTCCTCACTCTTCTGCTTTCCTAATACCCCGTACATATTTTCCTAAGTAAAAATAATTTTATTTAGTATTGGGAGTGCGGAAATTCTGAAGACTATTTTGCCGCGTACTCCTAATTATTTCAAAAATACCACCTCGCTCTTTTGCTTTCCTAATACCTCGTATATATTTTCCTGAGTTAAAATAATTTTATTTAGAATTAGGAGTGCGGAAGTTCTGAAGACTATTTTGCGGCGTGCTCCTAATAACTCGAAAATATCTCCTCGCTCTTCTGCTTTCCTAATACCTCGTATATATTTTTCTAAGTTAAAATCATTTTATTTAGAAGTAGGACTGCGGAAATTCTTAAGTCTATTTTGCCGCGTGCTCCTAATAAATTGGAAAATACCTCCTCGCTCTTCTGCTTTCCTAATACCCCGTATATATTTTCCTAAGTTAAAATAATTTTATTTGGAATTAGGAGTGCGGAAGTTCTTAAGACTATTTTGCCGCGTGCTCCTAGTAACTTGAAAAATACCTCCTCGCTCTTCTGCTTTCCTAATACCTCGTATATATTTTCCTTAGTTAAAATAATTTTATTTAGAAATAGGAGTGCGGAAATTCCGAAAACTATCTTGCCGCGTGCTCCCAATAAATTGGAAAATACCTCCTCGCTCTTCTGCTTTCCCAATACCCCGTATATATTTTCCCAAGTTAAAATAATTTTATTTGGAATTAGGAGTGCGGAAGTTCTTAAGACTATTTTTCCGCGTGCTCCTAATAACTTTAAAAATACCTCCTCGCTCTTATGTTTTCCTAATACCCCGTATATATTTTCCTAAGTAAAAATAATTTTATATAGAATTATAACTGAAGACTAGTTTGCCGCGTGCTCCTAATAATTTGAAATATACCTCTTCGCTCTTCTGCTTTCCAAATACCCCGTATATAAATTTCCTAAGTAAAAATAATTTTATTTAGTTTTGGGAGTGCGGAAATTCTGAAGACTATTTTGCCCCGTACTCCTAATAATTTCAAAAATACCACCTCGCTCTTCTGCTTTCCTAATACCCCGTATATATTTTCCTAAGTTAAAATAATTTTATTTGGAATTAGGAGTGCGGAAATTCTGAAGACTATTTTGCGGCGTGCTCCTAATAACTCGAAAATATCTCCTCGCTCTTCTGCTTTCCTAATACCTCGTATATATTTTTCTAAGTTAAAATCATTTTATTTAGAAGTAGGACTGCGGAAATTCTTAAGTCTATTTTGCCGCGTGCTCCTAATAAATTGGAAAATACCTCCTCGCTCTTCTGCTTTCCTAATACCCCGTATATATTTTTCTAAGTTAAAATCATTTTATTTAGAAGTAGGAGTGCGGAAATAGTTAAGACTATTTTGTCGCGTGCTCCTAATAACTTGAAATATACCTCCTCGCTCTTCTGCTTTCCTAATACCCCGTATATATTTTCCTTAGTTAAAATAATTTTATTTAGAATTAGGAGAGCGTAAATTCTGACGACTGGTTTGCCGCGTGCTCCTAATAATTTGAAAAATACCTGCTCGCTCTGCTGCTTTCCTAATACCCCGTATACATTTTCTTAAGTTAAAATAATTTTATTTAGAATTAGGAGTGCGGAAGTTCTGAAGACTATTTTGCGGCGTGCTCCTAATAACTCGAAAATATCTCCTCGCTCTTCTGCTTTCCTAATACCTCGTATATATTTTTCTAAGTTAAAATCATTTTATTTAGAAGTAGGACTGCGGAAATTCTTAAGTCTATTTTGCCGCGTGCTCCTAATAAATTGGAAAATACCTCCTCGCTCTTCTGCTTTCCTAATACCCCGTATATATTTTCCTAAGTTAAAATAATTTTATTTGGAATTAGGAGTGCGGAAGTTCTTAAGACTATTTTGCCGCGTGCTCCTAGTAACTTGAAAAATACCTCCTCGCTCTTCTGCTTTCCTAATACCTCGTATATATTTTCCTTAGTTAAAATAATTTTATTTAGAAATAGGAGTGCGGAAATTCCGAAGACTATCTTGCCGCGTGCTCCCAATAAATTGGAAAATACCTCCTCGCTCTTCTGCTTTCCCAATACCCCGTATATATTTTCCCAAGTTAAAATAATTTTATTTGGAATTAGGAGTGCGGAAGTTCTTAAGACTATTTTTCCGCGTGCTCCTAATAACTTGAAAAATACCTCCTCGCTCTTCTGCTTTCCTAATACCCCGTATTTATTTTTCTAAGTAAAAATCATTTTATTTAGAAGTAGGAGTGCGGAAATTCTTAAGTCTATTTTGCCGCGTGCTCCTAATAACTTTAAAAATACCTCCTCGCTCTTATGTTTTCCTAATACCCCGTATATATTTTCCTAAGTAAAAATAATTTTATATAGAATTATAACTGAAGACTAGTTTGCCGCGTGCTCCTAATAATTTGAAATATACCTCTTCGCTCTTCTGCTTTCCAAATACCCCGTATATAAATTTCCTAAGTAAAAATAATTTTATTTAGTTTTGGGAGTGCGGAAATTCTGAAGACTATTTTGCCCCGTACTCCTAACAATTTCAAAAATACCACCTCGCTCTTCTGCTTTCCTAATACCCCGTACATATTTTCCTAAGTAAAAATAATTTTATTTAGTATTGGGAGTGCGGAAATTCTGAAGACTATTTTGCCGCGTACTCCTAATTATTTCAAAAATACCACCTCGCTCTTTTGCTTTCCTAATACCCCGTATATATTTTCCTGAGTTAAAATAATTTTATTTAGAATTAGGAGTGCGGAAGTTCTGAAGACTATTTTGCGGCGTGCTCCTAATAACTCGAAAATATCTCCTCGCTCTTCTGCTTTCCTAATACCTCGTATATATTTTTCTAAGTTAAAATCATTTTATTTAGAAGTAGGACTGCGGAAATTCTTAAGTCTATTTTGCCGCGTGCTCCTAATAAATTGGAAAATACCTCCTCGCTCTTCTGCTTTCCTAATACCCCGTATATATTTTCCTAAGTTAAAATAATTTTATTTGGAATTAGGAGTGCGGAAGTTCTTAAGACTATTTTGCCGCGTGCTCCTAGTAACTTGAAAAATACCTCCTCGCTCTTCTGCTTTCCTAATACCTCGTATATATTTTCCTTAGTTAAAATAATTTTATTTAGAAATAGGAGTGCGGAAATTCCGAAGACTATCTTGCCGCGTGCTCCCAATAAATTGGAAAATACCTCCTCGCTCTTCTGCTTTCCCAATACCCCGTATATATTTTCAAAAGTTAAAATAATTTTATTTGGAATTAGGAGTGCGGAAGTTCTTAAGACTATTTTTCCGCGTGCTCCTAATAACTTGAAAAATACCTCCTCGCTCTTCTGCTTTCCTAATACCCCGTATATATTTTCCTAAGTAAAGATAATTTTATATAGAATTATAACTGAAGACTAGTTTGCCGCGTGCTCCTAATAATTTGAAATATACCTCCTCGCTCTTCTGCTTTCTTAATACCCCGTACATGTTTTCCTAAGTTAAAATCATTTTATTTAGAAGTAGGAGTGCGGAAATAGTTAAGACTATTTTGCCGCGTGCTCCTAATAACTTGAAAAATACCTCCTCGCTCTTCTGATTTCCTAATACCCCGTATATATTTTCCTTAATTAAAATAATTTTATTTAGAATCAGGAGTGCGGAAATTCTGAAGACTATTTTGCCACGTGCTCCTAATAAATTGGAAAATACCTCCTCGCTCTTCTGCTTTCCTAATACCCCGTATATATTTTCTTAAGTTAAAATGATTTTATATCGAATTAGGAGTGAAGAAGTTCTGAAGACTATTTTGCCGCGTGCTCCTAATAACTTGAAATATACTTCCTCGCTCTTCTGCTTTCCTAATACCCCGTATATATTTTCCTAAGTTAAAATAATTTTATTTAGAATTAGGGGTGCGGAAGTTCTGAAGACTATTTAGCGGCGTGCTCCTAATAACTTGAAAATATCTCCTCGCTCTTCTGCTTTCCTAATACCCCGTATTTATTTTTCTAAGTAAAAATCATTTTATTTAGAAGTAGGAGTGCGGAAATTCTTAAGTCTATTTTGCCGCGTGCTCCTAATAACTTTAAAAATACCTCCTCGCTCTTATGTTTTCCTAATACCCCGTATATATTTTCCTAAGTAAAAATAATTTTATATAGAATTATAACTGAAGACTAGTTTGCCGCGTGCTCCTAATAATTTGAAATATACCTCTTCGCTCTTCTGCTTTCCAAATACCCCGTATATAAATTTCCTAAGTAAAAATAATTTTATTTAGTTTTGGGAGTGCGGAAATTCTGAAGACTATTTTGCCCCGTACTCCTAACAATTTCAAAAATACCACCTCGCTCTTCTGCTTTCCTAATACCCCGTATATATTTTCCTGAGTTAAAATAATTTTATTTAGAATTAGGAGTGCGGAAGTTCTGAAGACTATTTTGCGGCGTGCTCCTAATAACTCGAAAATATCTCCTCGCTCTTCTGCTTTCCTAATACCTCGTATATATTTTTCTAAGTTAAAATCATTTTATTTAGAAGTAGGACTGCGGACATTCCTAAGTCTATTTTGCCGCGTGCTCCTAATAAATTGGAAAATACCTCCTCGCTCTTCTGCTTTCGTAATACCCCGTATATATTTTTCTAAGTTAAAATCATTTTATTTAGAAGTAGGAGTGCGGAAATAGTTAAGACTATTTTGTCGCGTGCTCCTAATAACTTGAAATATACCTCCTCGCTCTTCTGCTTTCCTAATACCCCGTATATATTTTCCTTAGTTAAAATAATTTTATTTAGAATTAGGAGAGCGTAAATTCTGACGACTGGTTTGCCGCGTGCTCCTAATAATTTGAAAAATACCTGCTCGCTCTGCTGCTTTCCTAATACCCCGTATACATTTTCTTAAGTTAAAATGATTTTATTTAGAATTAGGAGTGAAAAAGTTCAGAAGACTATTTTGCCGCGTGCTCCTAATAACTTGAAATATACTTCCTCGCTCTTCTGCTTTCCTAATACCCCGTATATATTTTCCTAAGTTAAAATAATTTTATTTAGAATTAGGAGTGCGGAAGTTCTGAAGACTATTTAGCGGCGTGCTCCTAATAACTTGAAAATATCTCCTCGCTCTTCTGCTTTCCTAATACCCCGTATTTATTTTTCTAAGTTAAAATCATTTTATTTAGAAGTAGGAGTGCGGAAATTCTTAAGTCTATTTTGCCGCGTGCTCCTAATAACTTTAAAAATACCTCCTCGCTCTTATGTTTTCCTAATACCCCGTATATATTTTCCTAAGTAAAAATAATTTTATATAGAATTATAACTGAAGACTAGTTTGCCGCGTGCTCCTAATAATTTGAAATATACCTCTTCGCTCTTCTGCTTTCCAAATACCCCGTATATAAATTTCCTAAGTAAAAATAATTTTATTTAGTTTTGGGAGTGCGGAAATTCTGAAGACTATTTTGCCCCGTACTCCTAATAATTTCAAAAATACCACCTCGCTCTTCTGCTTTCCTAATACCCCGTATATATTTTCCTAAGTTAAAATAATTTTATTTGGAATTAGGAGTGCGGAAATTCTGAAGACTATCTTGCCGCGTGCTCCTAATAAATTGGAAAATACCTCCTCGCTCTTCTGCTTTCCTAATACCCCGTATATATTTTCCTAAGTAAAAATAATTTTATTTAGTATTGGGAGTGCGGAAATTCTGAAGACTATTTTGCCGCGTACTCCTAATAACTTGAAATATACTTCCTCACTCTTCTGCTTTCCTAATACCCCGTACATATTTTCCTAAGTAAAAATAATTTTATTTAGTATTGGGAGTGCGGAAATTCTGAAGACTATTTTGCCGCGTACTCCTAATTATTTCAAAAATACCACCTCGCTCTTTTGCTTTCCTAATACCTCGTATATATTTTCCTGAGTTAAAATAATTTTATTTAGAATTAGGAGTGCGGAAGTTCTGAAGACTATTTTGCGGCGTGCTCCTAATAACTCGAAAATATCTCCTCGCTCTTCTGCTTTCCTAATACCTCGTATATATTTTTCTAAGTTAAAATCATTTTATTTAGAAGTAGGACTGCGGAAATTCTTAAGTCTATTTTGCCGCGTGCTCCTAATAAATTGGAAAAACCTCCTCGCTCTTCTGCTTTCCTAATACCCCGTATATATTTTCCTAAGTTAAAATAATTTTATTTGGAATTAGGAGTGCGGAAGTTCTTAAGACTATTTTGCCGCGTGCTCCTAGTAACTTGAAAAATACCTCCTCGCTCTTCTGCTTTCCTAATACCTCGTATATATTTTCCTTAGTTAAAATAATTTTATTTAGAAATAGGAGTGCGGAAATTCCGAAGACTATCTTGCCGCGTGCTCCCAATAAATTGGAAAATACCTCCTCGCTCTTCTGCTTTCCCAATACCCCGTATATATTTTCCCAAGTTAAAATAATTTTATTTGGAATTAGGAGTGCGGAAGTTCTTAAGACTATTTTTCCGCGTGCTCCTAATAACTTGAAAAATACCTCCTCGCTCTTCTGCTTTCCTAATACCCCGTATATATTTTCCTAAGTAAAAATAATTTTATATAGAATTATAACTGAAGACTAGTTTGCCGCGTGCTCCTAATAATTTGAAATATACCTCCTCGCTCTTCTGCTTTCTTAATACCCCGTACATGTTTTCCTAAGTTAAAATCATTTTATTTAGAAGTAGGAGTGCGGAAATAGTTAAGACTATTTTGCCGCGTGCTCCTAATAACTTGAAAAATACCTCCTCGCTCTTCTGATTTCCTAATACCCCGTATATATTTTCCTTAATTAAAATAATTTTATTTAGAATCAGGAGTGCGGAAATTCTGAAGACTATTTTGCCACGTGCTCCTAATAAATTGGAAAATACCTCCTCGCTCTTCTGCTTTCCTAATACCCCGTATATATTTTCTTAAGTTAAAATGATTTTATATCGAATTAGGAGTGAAGAAGTTCTGAAGACTATTTTGCCGCGTGCTCCTAATAACTTGAAATATACTTCCTCGCTCTTCTGCTTTCCTAATAAACCGTATATATTTTCCTAAGTTAAAATAATTTTATTTAGAATTAGGGGTGCGGAAGTTCTGAAGACTATTTAGCGGCGTGCTCCTAATAACTTGAAAATATCTCCTCGCTCTTCTGCTTTCCTAATACCCCGTATTTATTTTTCTAAGTAAAAATCATTTTATTTAGAAGTAGGAGTGCGGAAATTCTTAAGTCTATTTTGCTGCGTGCTCCTAATAACTTTAAAAATACCTCCTCGCTCTTATGTTTTCCTAATACCCCGTATATATTTTCCTAAGTAAAAATAATTTTATATAGAATTATAACTGAAGACTAGTTTGCCGCGTGCTCCTAATAGTTTGAAATATACCTCTTCGCTCTTCTGCTTTCCAAATACCCCGTATATAAATTTCCTAAGTAAAAATAATTTTATTTAGTTTTGGGAGTGCGGAAATTCTGAAGACTATTTTGCCCCGTACTCCTAATAATTTCAAAAATACCACCTCGCTCTTCTGCTTTCCTAATACCCCGTATATATTTTCCTAAGTTAAAATAATTTTATTTGGAATTAGGAGTGCGGAAATTCTGAAGACTATTTTGCGGCGTGCTCCTAATAACTCGAAAATATCTCCTCGCTCTTCTGCTTTCCTAATACCTCGTATATATTTTTCTAAGTTAAAATCATTTTATTTAGAAGTAGGACTGCGGAAATTCTTAAGTCTATTTTGCCGCGTGCTCCTAATAAATTGGAAAATACCTCCTCGCTCTTCTGCTTTCCTAATACCCCGTATATATTTTCCTAAGTTAAAATAATTTTATTTGGAATTAGGAGTGCGGAAGTTCTTAAGACTATTTTGCCGCGTGCTCCTAGTAACTTGAAAAATACCTCCTCGCTCTTCTGCTTTCCTAATACCTCGTATATATTTTCCTTAGTTAAAATAATTTTATTTAGAAATAGGAGTGCGGAAATTCCGAAGACTATCTTGCCGCGTGCTCCCAATAAATTGGAAAATACCTCCTCGCTCTTCTGCTTTCCCAATACCCCGTATATATTTTCCCAAGTTAAAATAATTTTATTTGGAATTAGGAGTGCGGAAGTTCTTAAGACTATTTTTCCGCGTGCTCCTAATAACTTGAAAAATACCTCCTCGCTCTTCTGCTTTCCTAATACCCCGTATATATTTTCCTAAGTAAAATTAATTTTATATAGAATTATAACTGAAGACTAGTTTGCCGCGTGCTCCTAATAATTTGAAATATACCTCCTCGCTCTTCTGCTTTCTTAATACCCCGTACATGTTTTCCTAAGTTAAAATCATTTTATTTAGAAGTAGGAGTGCGGAAATAGTTAAGACTATTTTGCCGCGTGCTCCTAATAACTTGAAAAATACCTCCTCGCTCTTCTGATTTCCTAATACCCCGTATATATTTTCCTTAATTAAAATAATTTTATTTAGAATCAGGAGTGCGGAAATTCTGAAGACTATTTTGCCACGTGCTCCTAATAAATTGGAAAATACCTCCTCGCTCTTCTGCTTTCCTAATACCCCGTATATATTTTCTTAAGTTAAAATGATTTTATATCGAATTAGGAGTGAAGAAGTTCTGAAGACTATTTTGCCGCGTGCTCCTAATAACTTGAAATATACTTCCTCGCTCTTCTGCTTTCCTAATACCCCGTATATATTTTCCTAAGTTAAAATAATTTTATTTAGAATTAGGAGTGCGGAAGTTCTGAAGACTATTTTGCGGCGTGCTCCTAATAACTCGAAAATATCTCCTCGCTCTTCTGCTTTCCTAATACCTCGTATATATTTTTCTAAGTTAAAATCATTTTATTTAGAAGTAGGACTGCGGAAATTCTTAAGTCTATTTTGCCGCGTGCTCCTAATAAATTGGAAAATACCTCCTCGCTCTTCTGCTTTCCTAATACCCCGTATATATTTTCCTAAGTTAAAATAATTTTATTTGGAATTAGGAGTGCGGAAGTTCTTAAGACTATTTTGCCGCGTGCTCCTAGTAACTTGAAAAATACCTCCTCGCTCTTCTGCTTTCCTAATACCTCGTATATATTTTCCTTAGTTAAAATAATTTTATTTAGAAATAGGAGTGCGGAAATTCCGAAGACTATCTTGCCGCGTGCTCCCAATAAATTGGAAAATACCTCCTCGCTCTTCTGCTTTCCCAATACCCCGTATATATTTTCCCAAGTTAAAATAATTTTATTTGGAATTAGGAGTGCGGAAGTTCTTAAGACTATTTTTCCGCGTGCTCCTAATAACTTGAAAAATACCTCCTCGCTCTTCTGCTTTCCTAATACCCCGTATATATTTTCCTAAGTAAAAACAATTTTATATAGAATTATAACTGAAGACTAGTTTGCCGCGTGCTCCTAATAATTTGAAATATACCTCCTCGCTCTTCTGCTTTCTTAATACCCCGTACATGTTTTCCTAAGTTAAAATCATTTTATTTAGAAGTAGGAGTGCGGAAATAGTTAAGACTATTTTGCCGCGTGCTCCTAATAACTTGAAAAATACCTCCTCGCTCTTCTGATTTCCTAATACCCCGTATATATTTTCCTTAATTAAAATAATTTTATTTAGAATCAGGAGTGCGGAAATTCTGAAGACTATTTTGCCACGTGCTCCTAATAAATTGGAAAATACCTCCTCGCTCTTCTGCTTTCCTAATACCTCGTATATATTTTCCTTAGTTAAAATAATTTTATTTAGAAATAGGAGTGCGGAAATTCCGAAGACTATCTTGCCGCGTGCTCCCAATAAATTGGAAAATACCTCCTCGCTCTTCTGCTTTCCCAATACCCCGTATATATTTTCCCAAGTTAAAATAATTTTATTTGGAATTAGGAGTGCGGAAGTTCTTAAGACTATTTTTCCGCGTGCTCCTAATAACTTGAAAAATACCTCCTCGCTCTTCTGCTTTCCTAATACCCCGTATATATTTTCCTAAGTAAAAATAATTTTATATAGAATTATAACTGAAGACTAGTTTGCCGCGTGCTCCTAATAATTTGAAATATACCTCCTCGCTCTTCTGCTTTCTTAATACCCCGTACATGTTTTCCTAAGTTAAAATCATTTTATTTAGAAGTAGGAGTGCGGAAATAGTTAAGACTATTTTGCCGCGTGCTCCTAATAACTTTAAAAATACCTCCTCGCTCTTATGTTTTCCTAATACCCCGTATATATTTTCCTAAGTAAAAATAATTTTATATAGAATTATAACTGAAGACTAGTTTGCCGCGTGCTCCTAATAATTTGAAATATACCTCTTCGCTCTTCTGCTTTCCAAATACCCCGTATATAAATTTCCTAAGTAAAAATAATTTTATTTAGTTTTGGGAGTGCGGAAATTCTGAAGACTATTTTGCCCCGTACTCCTAATAATTTCAAAAATACCACCTCGCTCTTCTGCTTTCCTAATACCCCGTATATATTTTCCTGAGTTAAAATAATTTTATTTAGAATTAGGAGTGCGGAAATTCTGAAGACTATTTTGCGGCGTGCTATTAATAACTCGAAAATATCTCCTCGCTCTTCTGCTTTCCTAATACCTCGTATATATTTTTCTAAGTTAAAATCATTTTATTTAGAAGTAGGACTGCGGACATTCTTAAGTCTATTTTGCCGCGTGCTCCTAATAAATTGGAAAATACCTCCTCGCTCTTCTGCTTTCCTAATACCCCGTATATATTTTTCTAAGTTAAAATCATTTTATTTAGAAGTAGGAGTGCGGAAATAGTTAAGACTATTTTGTCGCGTGCTCCTAATAACTTGAAATATACCTCCTCGCTCTTCTGCTTTCCTAATACCCCGTATATATTTTCCTTAGTTAAAATAATTTTATTTAGAATTAGGAGAGCGTAAATTCTGACGACTGGTTTGCCGCGTGCTCCTAATAATTTGAAAAATACCTGCTCGCTCTGGTGCTTTCCTAATACCCCGTATACATTTTCTTAAGTTAAAATAATTTTATTTAGAATTAGGAGTGCGGAAGTTCTGAAGACTATTTTGCGGCGTGCTCCTAATAACTCGAAAATATCTCCTCGCTCTTCTGCTTTCCTAATACCTCGTATATATTTTTCTAAGTTAAAATCATTTTATTTAGAAGTAGGACTGCGGAAATTCTTAAGTCTATTTTGCCGCGTGCTCCTAATAAATTGGAAAATACCTCCTCGCTCTTCTGCTTTCCTAATACCCCGTATATATTTTCCTAAGTTAAAATAATTTTATTTGGAATTAGGAGTGCGGAAGTTCTTAAGACTATTTTGCCGCGTGCTCCTAGTAACTTGAAAAATACCTCCTCGCTCTTCTGCTTTCCTAATACCTCGTATATATTTTCCTTAGTTAAAATAATTTTATTTAGAAATAGGAGTGCGGAAATTCCGAAGACTATCTTGCCGCGTGCTCCCAATAAATTGGAAAATACCTCCTCGCTCTTCTGCTTTCCCAATACCCCGTATATATTTTCCCAAGTTAAAATAATTTTATTTGGAATTAGGAGTGCGGAAGTTCTTAAGACTATTTTTCCGCGTGCTCCTAATAACTTGAAAAATACCTCCTCGCTCTTCTGCTTTCCTAATACCCCGTATATATTTTCCTAAGTAAAAATAATTTTATATAGAATTATAACTGAAGACTAGTTTGCCGCGTGCTCCTAATAATTTGAAATATACCTCCTCGCTCTTCTGCTTTCTTAATACCCCGTACATGTTTTCCTAAGTTAAAATCATTTTATTTAGAAGTAGGAGTGCGGAAATAGTTAAGACTATTTTGCCGCGTGCTCCTAATAACTTGAAAAATACCTCCTCGCTCTTCTGATTTCCTAATACCCCGTATATATTTTCCTAAGTTAAAATAATTTTATTTGGAATTAGGAGTGCGGAAGTTCTTAAGACTATTTTGCCGCGTGCTCCTAGTAACTTGAAAAATACCTCCTCGCTCTTCTGCTTTCCTAATACCTCGTATATATTTTACTTAGTTAAAATAATTTTATTTAGAAATAGGAGTGCGGAAATTCCGAAGACTATCTTGCCGCGTGCTCCCAATAAATTGGAAAATACCTCCTCGCTCTTCTGCTTTCCCAATACCCCGTATATATTTTCCCAAGTTAAAATAATTTTATTTGGAATTAGGAGTGCGGAAGTTCTTAAGACTATTTTTCCGCGTGCTCCTAATAACTTGAAAAATACCTCCTCGCTCTTCTGCTTTCCTAATACCCCGTATATATTTTCCTAAGTAAAAATAATTTTATATAGAATTATAACTGAAGACTAGTTTGCCGCGTGCTCCTAATAATTTGAAATATACCTCCTCGCTCTTCTGCTTTCTTAATACCCCGTACATGTTTTCCTAAGTTAAAATCATTTTATTTAGAAGTAGGAGTGCGGAAATAGTTAAGACTATTTTGCCGCGTGCTCCTAATAACTTGAAAAATACCTCCTCGCTCTTCTGATTTCCTAATACCCCGTATATATTTTCCTTAATTAAAATAATTTTATTTAGAATCAGGAGTGCGGAAATTCTGAAGACTATTTTGCCACGTGCTCCTAATAAATTGGAAAATACCTCCTCGCTCTTCTGCTTTCCTAATACCCCGTATATATTTTCTTAAGTTAAAATGATTTTATATCGAATTAGGAGTGAAGAAGTTCTGAAGACTATTTTGCCGCGTGCTCCTAATAACTTGAAATATACTTCCTCGCTCTTCTGCTTTCCTAATACCCCGTATATATTTTCCTAAGTTAAAATAATTTTATTTAGAATTAGGGGTGCGGAAGTTCTGAAGACTATTTAGCGGCGTGCTCCTAATAACTTGAAAATATCTCCTCGCTCTTCTGCTTTCCTAATACCCCGTATTTATTTTTCTAAGTAAAAATCATTTTATTTAGAAGTAGGAGTGCGGAAATTCTTAAGTCTATTTTGCCGCGTGCTCCTAATAACTTTAAAAATACCTCCTCGCTCTTATGTTTTCCTAATACCCCGTATATATTTTCCTAAGTAAAAATAATTTTATATAGAATTATAACTGAAGACTAGTTTGCCGCGTGCTCCTAATAATTTGAAATATACCTCCTCGCTCTTCTGCTTTCTTAATACCCCGTACATGTTTTCCTAAGTTAAAATCATTTTATTTAGAAGTAGGAGTGCGGAAATAGTTAAGACTATTTTGCCGCGTGCTCCTAATAACTTGAAAAATACCTCCTCGCTCTTCTGATTTCCTAATACCCCGTATATATTTTCCTTAATTAAAATAATTTTATTTAGAATCAGGAGTGCGGAAATTCTGAAGACTATTTTGCCACGTGCTCCTAATTAATTGGAAAATACCTCCTCGCTCTTCTGCTTTCCTAATACCCCGTATATATTTTCTTAAGTTAAAATGATTTTATATCGAATTAGGAGTGAAGAAGTTCTGAAGACTATTTTGCCGCGTGCTCCTAATAACTTGAAATATACTTCCTCGCTCTTCTGCTTTCCTAATACCCCGTATATATTTTCCTAAGTTAAAATAATTTTATTTAGAATTAGGGGTGAGGAAGTTCTGAAGACTATTTAGCGGCGTGCTCCTAATAACTTGAAAATATCTCCTCGCTCTTCTGCTTTCCTAATACCCCGTATTTATTTTTCTAAGTAAAAATCATTTTATTTAGAAGTAGGAGTGCGGAAATTCTTAAGTCTATTTTGCCGCGTGCTCCTAATAACTTTAAAAATACCTCCTCGCTCTTATGTTTTCCTAATACCCCGTATATATTTTCCTAAGTAAAAATAATTTTATATAGAATTATAACTGAAGACTAGTTTGCCGCGTGCTCCTAATAATTTGAAATATACCTCTTCGCTCTTCTGCTTTCCAAATACCCCGTATATAAATTTCCTAAGTAAAAATAATTTTATTTAGTTTTGGGAGTGCGGAAATTCTGAAGACTATTTTGCCCCGTACTCCTAATAATTTCAAAAATACCACCTCGCTCTTCTGCTTTCCTAATACCCCGTATATATTTTCCTAAGTTAAAATAATTTTATTTGGAATTAGGAGTGCGGAAATTCTGAAGACTATCTTGCCGCGTGCTCCTAATAAATTGGAAAATACCTCCTCGCTCTTCTGCTTTCCTAATACCCCGTATATATTTTCTTAAGTTAAAATGATTTTATATCGAATTAGGAGTGAAGATGTTCTGAAGACTATTTTGCCGCGTGCTCCTAATAACTTGAAATATACTTCCTCACTCTTCTGCTTTCCTAATACCCCGTACATATTTTCCTAAGTAAAAATAATTTTATTTAGTATTGGGAGTGCGGAAATTCTGAAGACTATTTTGCCGCGTACTCCTAATTATTTCAAAAATACCACCTCGCTCTTTTGCTTTCCTAATACCTCGTATATATTTTCCTGAGTTAAAATAATTTTATTTAGAATTAGGAGTGCGGAAGTTCTGAAGACTATTTTGCGGCGTGCTCCTAATAACTCGAAAATATCTCCTCGCTCTTCTGCTTTCCTAATACCTCGTATATATTTTTCTAAGTTAAAATCATTTTATTTAGAAGTAGGACTGCGGAAATTCTTAAGTCTATTTTGCCGCGTGCTCCTAATAAATTGGAAAATACCTCCTCGCTCTTCTGCTTTCCTAATACCCCGTATATATTTTCCTAAGTTAAAATAATTTTATTTGGAATTAGGAGTGCGGAAGTTCTTAAGACTATTTTGCCGCGTGCTCCTAGTAACTTGAAAAATACCTCCTCGCTCTTCTGCTTTCCTAATACCTCGTATATATTTTCCTTAGTTAAAATAATTTTATTTAGAAATAGGAGTGCGGAAATTCCGAAGACTATCTTGCCGCGTGCTCCCAATAAATTGGAAAATACCTCCTCGCTCTTCTGCTTTCCCAATACCCCGTATATATTTTCCCAAGTTAAAATAATTTTATTTGGAATTAGGAGTGCGGAAGTTCTTAAGACTATTTTTCCGCGTGCTCCTAATAACTTGAAAAATACCTCCTCGCTCTTCTGCTTTCCTAATACCCCGTATATATTTTCCTAAGTAAAAATAATTTTATATAGAATTATAACTGAAGACTAGTTTGCCGCGTGCTCCTAATAATTTGAAATATACCTCCTCGCTCTTCTGCTTTCTTAATACCCCGTACATGTTTTCCTAAGTTAAAATCATTTTATTTAGAAGTAGGAGTGCGGAAATAGTTAAGACTATTTTGCCGCGTGCTCCTAATAACTTGAAAAATACCTCCTCGCTCTTCTGATTTCCTAATACCCCGTATATATTTTCCTTAATTAAAATAATTTTATTTAGAATCAGGAGTGCGGAAATTCTGAAGACTATTTTGCCACGTGCTCCTAATAAATTGGAAAATACCTCCTCGCTCTTCTGCTTTCCTAATACCCCGTATATATTTTCTTAAGTTAAAATGATTTTATATCGAATTAGGAGTGAAGAAGTTCTGAAGACTATTTTGCCGCGTGCTCCTAATAACTTGAAATATACTTCCTCGCTCTTCTGCTTTCCTAATACCCCGTATATATTTTCCTAAGTTAAAATAATTTTATTTAGAATTAGGGGTGCGGAAGTTCTGAAGACTATTTAGCGGCGTGCTCCTAATAACTTGAAAATATCTCCTCGCTCTTCTGCTTTCCTAATACCCCGTATTTATTTTTCTAAGTAAAAATCATTTTATTTAGAAGTAGGAGTGCGGAAATTCTTAAGTCTATTTTGCTGCGTGCTCCTAATAACTTTAAAAATACCTCCTCGCTCTTATGTTTTCCTAATACCCCGTATATATTTTCCTAAGTAAAAATAATTTTATATAGAATTATAACTGAAGACTAGTTTGCCGCGTGCTCCTAATAGTTTGAAATATACCTCTTCGCTCTTCTGCTTTCCAAATACCCCGTATATAAATTTCCTAAGTAAAAATAATTTTATTTAGTTTTGGGAGTGCGGAAATTCTGAAGACTATTTTGCCCCGTACTCCTAATAATTTCAAAAATACCACCTCGCTCTTCTGCTTTCCTAATACCCCGTATATATTTTCCTAAGTTAAAATAATTTTATTTGGAATTAGGAGTGCGGAAATTCTGAAGACTATTTTGCGGCGTGCTCCTAATAACTCGAAAATATCTCCTCGCTCTTCTGCTTTCCTAATACCTCGTATATATTTTTCTAAGTTAAAATCATTTTATTTAGAAGTAGGACTGCGGAAATTCTTAAGTCTATTTTGCCGCGTGCTCCTAATAAATTGGAAAATACCTCCTCGCTCTTCTGCTTTCCTAATACCCCGTATATATTTTTCTAAGTTAAAATCATTTTATTTAGAAGTAGGAGTGCGGAAATAGTTAAGACTATTTTGTCGCGTGCTCCTAATAACTTGAAATATACCTCCTCGCTCTTCTGCTTTCCTAATACCCCGTATATATTTTCCTTAGTTAAAATAATTTTATTTAGAATTAGGAGAGCGTAAATTCTGACGACTGGTTTGCCGCGTGCTCCTAATAATTTGAAAAATACCTGCTCGCTCTGCTGCTTTCCTAATACCCCGTATACATTTTCTTAAGTTAAAATAATTTTATTTAGAATTAGGAGTGCGGAAGTTCTGAAGACTATTTTGCGGCGTGCTCCTAATAACTCGAAAATATCTCCTCGCTCTTCTGCTTTCCTAATACCTCGTATATATTTTTCTAAGTTAAAATCATTTTATTTAGAAGTAGGACTGCGGAAATTCTTAAGTCTATTTTGCCGCGTGCTCCTAATAAATTGGAAAATACCTCCTCGCTCTTCTGCTTTCCTAATACCCCGTATATATTTTCCTAAGTTAAAATAATTTTATTTGGAATTAGGAGTGCGGAAGTTCTTAAGACTATTTTGCCGCGTGCTCCTAGTAACTTGAAAAATACCTCCTCGCTCTTCTGCTTTCCTAATACCTCGTATATATTTTCCTTAGTTAAAATAATTTTATTTAGAAATAGGAGTGCGGAAATTCCGAAGACTATCTTGCCGCGTGCTCCCAATAAATTGGAAAATACCTCCTCGCTCTTCTGCTTTCCCAATACCCCGTATATATTTTCCCAAGTTAAAATAATTTTATTTGGAATTAGGAGTGCGGAAGTTCTTAAGACTATTTTTCCGCGTGCTCCTAATAACTTGAAAAATACCTCCTCGCTCTTCTGCTTTCCTAATACCCCGTATATATTTTCCTAAGTAAAAATAATTTTATATAGAATTATAACTGAAGACTAGTTTTCCGCGTGCTCCTAATAATTTGAAATATACCTCCTCGCTCTTCTGCTTTCTTAATACCCCGTACATGTTTTCCTAAGTTAAAATCATTTTATTTAGAAGTAGGAGTGCGGAAATAGTTAAGACTATTTTGCCGCGTGCTCCTAATAACTTGAAAAATACCTCCTCGCTCTTCTGATTTCCTAATACCCCGTATATATTTTCCTTAATTAAAATAATTTTATTTAGAATCAGGAGTGCGGAAATTCTGAAGACTATTTTGCCACGTGCTCCTAATAAATTGGAAAATACCTCCTCGCTCTTCTGCTTTCCTAATACCCCGTATATATTTTCTTAAGTTAAAATGATTTTATATCGAATTAGGAGTGAAGAAGTTCTGAAGACTATTTTGCCGCGTGCTCCTAATAACTTGAAATATACTTCCTCGCTCTTCTGCTTTCCTAATACCCCGTATATATTTTCCTAAGTTAAAATAATTTTATTTAGAATTAGGAGTGCGGAAGTTCTGAAGACTATTTTGCGGCGTGCTCCTAATAACTCGAAAATATCTCCTCGCTCTTCTGCTTTCCTAATACCTCGTATATATTTTTCTAAGTTAAAATCATTTTATTTAGAAGTAGGACTGCGGAAATTCTTAAGTCTATTTTGCCGCGTGCTCCTAATAAATTGGAAAATACCTCCTCGCTCTTCTGCTTTCCTAATACCCCGTATATATTTTCCTAAGTTAAAATAATTTTATTTGGAATTAGGAGTGCGGAAGTTCTTAAGACTATTTTGCCGCGTGCTCCTAGTAACTTGAAAAATACCTCCTCGCTCTTCTGCTTTCCTAATACCTCGTATATATTTTCCTTAGTTAAAATAATTTTATTTAGAAATAGGAGTGCGGAAATTCCGAAGACTATCTTGCCGCGTGCTCCCAATAAATTGGAAAATACCTCCTCGCTCTTCTGCTTTCCCAATACCCCGTATATATTTTCCCAAGTTAAAATAATTTTATTTGGAATTAGGAGTGCGGAAGTTCTTAAGACTATTTTTCCGCGTGCTCCTAATAACTTGAAAAATACCTCCTCGCTCTTCTGCTTTCCTAATACCCCGTATATATTTTCCTAAGTAAAAACAATTTTATATAGAATTATAACTGAAGACTAGTTTGCCGCGTGCTCCTAATAATTTGAAATATACCTCCTCGCTCTTCTGCTTTCTTAATACCCCGTACATGTTTTCCTAAGTTAAAATCATTTTATTTAGAAGTAGGAGTGCGGAAATAGTTAAGACTATTTTGCCGCGTGCTCCTAATAACTTGAAAAATACCTCCTCGCTCTTCTGATTTCCTAATACCCCGTATATATTTTCCTTAATTAAAATAATTTTATTTAGAATCAGGAGTGCGGAAATTCTGAAGACTATTTTGCCACGTGCTCCTAATAAATTGGAAAATACCTCCTCGCTCTTCTGCTTTCCTAATACCTCGTATATATTTTCCTTAGTTAAAATAATTTTATTTAGAAATAGGAGTGCGGAAATTCCGAAGACTATCTTGCCGCGTGCTCCCAATAAATTGGAAAATACCTCCTCGCTCTTCTGCTTTCCCAATACCCCGTATATATTTTCCCAAGTTAAAATAATTTTATTTGGAATTAGGAGTGCGGAAGTTCTTAAGACTATTTTTCCGCGTGCTCCTAATAACTTGAAAAATACCTCCTCGCTCTTCTGCTTTCCTAATACCCCGTATATATTTTCCTAAGTAAAAATAATTTTATATAGAATTATAACTGAAGACTAGTTTGCCGCGTGCTCCTAATAATTTGAAATATACCTCCTCGCTCTTCTGCTTTCTTAATACCCCGTACATGTTTTCCTAAGTTAAAATCATTTTATTTAGAAGTAGGAGTGCGGAAATAGTTAAGACTATTTTGCCGCGTGCTCCTAATAACTTTAAAAATACCTCCTCGCTCTTATGTTTTCCTAATACCCCGTATATATTTTCCTAAGTAAAAATAATTTTATATAGAATTATAACTGAAGACTAGTTTGCCGCGTGCTCCTAATAATTTGAAATATACCTCTTCGCTCTTCTGCTTTCCAAATACCCCGTATATAAATTTCCTAAGTAAAAATAATTTTATTTAGTTTTGGGAGTGCGGAAATTCTGAAGACTATTTTGCCCCGTACTCCTAATAGTTTCAAAAATACCACCTCGCTCTTCTGCTTTCCTAATACCCCGTATATATTTTCCTGAGTTAAAATAATTTTATTTAGAATTAGGAGTGCGGAAATTCTGAAGACTATTTTGCGGCGTGCTATTAATAACTCGAAAATATCTCCTCGCTCTTCTGCTTTCCTAATACCTCGTATATATTTTTCTAAGTTAAAATCATTTTATTTAGAAGTAGGACTGCGGACATTCTTAAGTCTATTTTGCCGCGTGCTCCTAATAAATTGGAAAATACCTCCTCGCTCTTCTGCTTTCCTAATACCCCGTATATATTTTTCTAAGTTAAAATCATTTTATTTAGAAGTAGGAGTGCGGAAATAGTTAAGACTATTTTGTCGCGTGCTCCTAATAACTTGAAATATACCTCCTCGCTCTTCTGCTTTCCTAATACCCCGTATATATTTTCCTTAGTTAAAATAATTTTATTTAGAATTAGGAGAGCGTAAATTCTGACGACTGGTTTGCCGCGTGCTCCTAATAATTTGAAAAATACCTGCTCGCTCTGCTGCTTTCCTAATACCCCGTATACATTTTCTTAAGTTAAAATAATTTTATTTAGAATTAGGAGTGCGGAAGTTCTGAAGACTATTTTGCGGCGTGCTCCTAATAACTCGAAAATATCTCCTCGCTCTTCTGCTTTCCTAATACCTCGTATATATTTTTCTAAGTTAAAATCATTTTATTTAGAAGTAGGACTGCGGAAATTCTTAAGTCTATTTTGCCGCGTGCTCCTAATAAATTGGAAAATACCTCCTCGCTCTTCTGCTTTCCTAATACCCCGTATATATTTTCCTAAGTTAAAATAATTTTATTTGGAATTAGGAGTGCGGAAGTTCTTAAGACTATTTTGCCGCGTGCTCCTAGTAACTTGAAAAATACCTCCTCGCTCTTCTGCTTTCCTAATACCTCGTATATATTTTCCTTAGTTAAAATAATTTTATTTAGAAATAGGAGTGCGGAAATTCCGAAGACTATCTTGCCGCGTGCTCCCAATAAATTGGAAAATACCTCCTCGCTCTTCTGCTTTCCCAATACCCCGTATATATTTTCCCAAGTTAAAATAATTTTATTTGGAATTAGGAGTGCGGAAGTTCTTAAGACTATTTTTCCGCGTGCTCCTAATAACTTGAAAAATACCTCCTCGCTCTTCTGCTTTCCTAATACCCCGTATATATTTTCCTAAGTAAAAATAATTTTATATAGAATTATAACTGAAGACTAGTTTGCCGCGTGCTCCTAATAATTTGAAATATACCTCCTCGCTCTTCTGCTTTCTTAATACCCCGTACATGTTTTCCTAAGTTAAAATCATTTTATTTAGAAGTAGGAGTGCGGAAATAGTTAAGACTATTTTGCCGCGTGCTCCTAATAACTTGAAAAATACCTCCTCGCTCTTCTGATTTCCTAATACCCCGTATATATTTTCCTAAGTTAAAATAATTTTATTTGGAATTAGGAGTGCGGAAGTTCTTAAGACTATTTTGCCGCGTGCTCCTAGTAACTTGAAAAATACTTCCTCGCTCTTCTGCTTTCCTAATACCTCGTATATATTTTACTTAGTTAAAATAATTTTATTTAGAAATAGGAGTGCGGAAATTCCGAAGACTATCTTGCCGCGTGCTCCCAATAAATTGGAAAATACCTCCTCGCTCTTCTGCTTTCCCAATACCCCGTATATATTTTCCCAAGTTAAAATAATTTTATTTGGAATTAGGAGTGCGGAAGTTCTTAAGACTATTTTTCCGCGTGCTCCTAATAACTTGAAAAATACCTCCTCGCTCTTCTGCTTTCCTAATACCCCGTATATATTTTCCTAAGTAAAAATAATTTTATATAGAATTATAACTGAAGACTAGTTTGCCGCGTGCTCCTAATAATTTGAAATATACCTCCTCGCTCTTCTGCTTTCTTAATACCCCGTACATGTTTTCCTAAGTTAAAATCATTTTATTTAGAAGTAGGAGTGCGGAAATAGTTAAGACTATTTTGCCGCGTGCTCCTAATAACTTGAAAAATACCTCCTCGCTCTTCTGATTTCCTAATACCCCGTATATATTTTCCTTAATTAAAATAATTTTATTTAGAATCAGGAGTGCGGAAATTCTGAAGACTATTTTGCCACGTGCTCCTAATAAATTGGAAAATACCTCCTCGCTCTTCTGCTTTCCTAATACCCCGTATATATTTTCTTAAGTTAAAATGATTTTATATCGAATTAGGAGTGAAGAAGTTCTGAAGACTATTTTGCCGCGTGCTCCTAATAACTTGAAATATACTTCCTCGCTCTTCTGCTTTCCTAATACCCCGTATATATTTTCCTAAGTTAAAATAATTTTATTTAGAATTAGGGGTGCGGAAGTTCTGAAGACTATTTAGCGGCGTGCTCCTAATAACTTGAAAATATCTCCTCGCTCTTCTGCTTTCCTAATACCCCGTATTTATTTTTCTAAGTAAAAATCATTTTATTTAGAAGTAGGAGTGCGGAAATTCTTAAGTCTATTTTGCCGCGTGCTCCTAATAACTTTAAAAATACCTCCTCGCTCTTATGTTTTCCTAATACCCCGTATATATTTTCCTAAGTAAAAATAATTTTATATAGAATTATAACTGAAGACTAGTTTGCCGCGTGCTCCTAATAATTTGAAATATACCTCTTCGCTCTTCTGCTTTCCAAATACCCCGTATATAAATTTCCTAAGTAAAAATAATTTTATTTAGTTTTGGGAGTGCGGAAATTCTGAAGACTATTTTGCCCCGTACTCCTAACAATTTCAAAAATACCACCTCGCTCTTCTGCTTTCCTAATACCCCGTATATATTTTCCTGAGTTAAAATAATTTTATTTAGAATTAGGAGTGCGGAAGTTCTGAAGACTATTTTGCGGCGTGCTCCTAATAACTCGAAAATATCTCCTCGCTCTTCTGCTTTCCTAATACCTCGTATATATTTTTCTAAGTTAAAATCATTTTATTTAGAAGTACGACTGCGGACATTCCTAAGTCTATTTTGCCGCGTGCTCCTAATAAATTGGAAAATACCTCCTCGCTCTTCTGCTTTCCTAATACCCCGTATATATTTTTCTAAGTTAAAATCATTTTATTTAGAAGTAGGAGTGCGGAAATAGTTAAGACTATTTTGTCGCGTGCTCCTAATAACTTGAAATATACCTCCTCGCTCTTCTGCTTTCCTAATACCCCGTATATATTTTCCTTAGTTAAAATAATTTTATTTAGAATTAGGAGAGCGTAAATTCTGACGACTGGTTTGCCGCGTGCTCCTAATAATTTGAAAAATACCTGCTCGCTCTGCTGCTTTCCTAATACCCCGTATACATTTTCTTAAATTAAAATGATTTTATTTAGAATTAGGAGTGAAAAAGTTCAGAAGACTATTTTGCCGCGTGCTCCTAATAACTTGAAATATACTTCCTCGCTCTTCTGCTTTCCTAATACCCCGTATATATTTTCCTAAGTTAAAATAATTTTATTTAGAATTAGGAGTGCGGAAGTTCTGAAGACTATTTAGCGGCGTGCTCCTAATAACTTGAAAATATCTCCTCGCTCTTCTGCTTTCCTAATACCCCGTATTTATTTTTCTAAGTTAAAATCATTTTATTTAGAAGTAGGACTGCGGAAATTCTTAAGTCTATTTTGCCGCGTGCTCCTAATAAATTGGAAAATACCTCCTCGCTCTTCTGCTTTCCTAATACCCCGTATATATTTTCCTAAGTTAAAATAATTTTATTTGGAATTAGGAGTGCGGAAGTTCTTAAGACTATTTTGCCGCGTGCTCCTAGTAACTTGAAAAATACCTCCTCGCTCTTCTGCTTTCCTAATACCTCGTATATATTTTCCTTAGTTAAAATAATTTTATTTAGAAATAGGAGTGCGGAAATTCCGAAGACTATCTTGCCGCGTGCTCCCAATAAATTGGAAAATACCTCCTCGCTCTTCTGCTTTCCCAATACCCCGTATATATTTTCCCAAGTTAAAATAATTTTATTTGGAATTAGGAGTGCGGAAGTTCTTAAGACTATGTTTCCGCGTGCTCCTAATAACTTGAAAAATACCTCCTCGCTCTTCTGCTTTCCTAATACCCCGTATATATTTTCCTAAGTAAAAATAATTTTATATAGAATTATAACTGAAGACTAGTTTGCCGCGTGCTCCTAATAATTTGAAATATACCTCCTCGCTCTTCTGCTTTCTTAATACCCCGTACATGTTTTCCTAAGTTAAAATCATTTTATTTAGAAGTAGGAGTGCGGAAATAGTTAAGACTATTTTGCCGCGTGCTCCTAATAACTTGAAAAATACCTCCTCGCTCTTCTGATTTCCTAATACCCCGTATATATTTTCCTTAATTAAAATAATTTTATTTAGAATCAGGAGTGCGGAAATTCTGAAGACTATTTTGCCACGTGCTCCTAATAAATTGGAAAATACCTCCTCGCTCTTCTGCTTTCCTAATACCCCGTATATATTTTCTTAAGTTAAAATGATTTTATATCGAATTAGGAGTGAAGAAGTTCTGAAGACTATTTTGCCGCGTGCTCCTAATAACTTGAAATATACTTCCTCGCTCTTCTGCTTTCCTAATACCCCGTATATATTTTCCTAAGTTAAAATAATTTTATTTAGAATTAGGAGTGCGGAAGTTCTGAAGACTATTTTGCGGCGTGCTCCTAATAACTCGAAAATATCTCCTCGCTCTTCTGCTTTCCTAATACCTCGTATATATTTTTCTAAGTTAAAATCATTTTATTTAGAAGTAGGACTGCGGAAATTCTTAAGTCTATTTTGCCGCGTGCTCCTAATAAATTGGAAAATACCTCCTCGCTCTTCTGCTTTCCTAATACCCCGTATATATTTTCCTAAGTTAAAATAATTTTATTTGGAATTAGGAGTGCGGAAGTTCTTAAGACTATTTTGCCGCGTGCTCCTAGTAACTTGAAAAATACCTCCTCGCTCTTCTGCTTTCCTAATACCTCGTATATATTTTCCTTAGTTAAAATAATTTTATTTAGAAATAGGAGTGCGGAAATTCCGAAGACTATCTTGCCGCGTGCTCCCAATAAATTGGAAAATACCTCCTCGCTCTTCTGCTTTCCCAATACCCCGTATATATTTTCCCAAGTTAAAATAATTTTATTTGGAATTAGGAGTGCGGAAGTTCTTAAGACTATTTTTCCGCGTGCTCCTAATAACTTGAAAAATACCTCCTCGCTCTTCTGCTTTCCTAATACCCCGTATATATTTTCCTAAGTAAAAATAATTTTATATAGAATTATAACTGAAGACTAGTTTGCCGCGTGCTCCTAATAATTTGAAATATACCTCCTCGCTCTTCTGCTTTCTTAATACCCCGTACATGTTTTCCTAAGTTAAAATCATTTTATTTAGAAGTAGGAGTGCGGAAATAGTTAAGACTATTTTGCCGCGTGCTCCTAATAACTTGAAAAATACCTCCTCGCTCTTCTGATTTCCTAATACCCCGTATATATTTTCCTTAATTAAAATAATTTTATTTAGAATCAGGAGTGCGGAAATTCTGAAGACTATTTTGCCACGTGCTCCTAATTAATTGGAAAATACCTCCTCGCTCTTCTGCTTTCCTAATACCCCGTATATATTTTCTTAAGTTAAAATGATTTTATATCGAATTAGGAGTGAAGAAGTTCTGAAGACTATTTTGCCGCGTGCTCCTAATAACTTGAAATATACTTCCTCGCTCTTCTGCTTTCCTAATACCCCGTATATATTTTCCTAAGTTAAAATAATTTTATTTAGAATTAGGGGTGAGGAAGTTCTGAAGACTATTTAGCGGCGTGCTCCTAATAACTTGAAAATATCTCCTCGCTCTTCTGCTTTCCTAATACCCCGTATTTATTTTTCTAAGTAAAAATCATTTTATTTAGAAGTAGGAGTGCGGAAATTCTTAAGTCTATTTTGCCGCGTGCTCCTAATAACTTTAAAAATACCTCCTCGCTCTTATGTTTTCCTAATACCCCGTATATATTTTCCTAAGTAAAAATAATTTTATATAGAATTATAACTGAAGACTAGTTTGCCGCGTGCTCCTAATAATTTGAAATATACCTCTTCGCTCTTCTGCTTTCCAAATACCCCGTATATAAATTTCCTAAGTAAAAATAATTTTATTTAGTTTTGGGAGTGCGGAAATTCTGAAGACTATTTTGCCCCGTACTCCTAATAATTTCAAAAATACCACCTCGCTCTTCTGCTTTCCTAATACCCCGTATATATTTTCCTGAGTTAAAATAATTTTATTTAGAATTAGGAGTGCGGAAATTCTGAAGACTATTTTGCGGCGTGCTCCTAATAACTCGAAAATATCTCCTCGCTCTTCTGCTTTCCTAATACCTCGTATATATTTTTCTAAGTTAAAATCATTTTATTTAGAAGTAGGACTGCGGACATTCTTAAGTCTATTTTGCCGCGTGCTCCTAATAAATTGGAAAATACCTCCTCGCTCTTCTGCTTTCCTAATACCCCGTATATATTTTTCTAAGTTAAAATCATTTTATTTAGAAGTAGGAGTGCGGAAATAGTTAAGACTATTTTGTCGCGTGCTCCTAATAACTTGAAATATACCTCCTCGCTCTTCTGCTTTCCTAATACCCCGTATATATTTTCCTTAGTTAAAATAATTTTATTTAGAATTAGGAGAGCGTAAATTCTGACGACTGGTTTGCCGCGTGCTCCTAATAATTTGAAAAATACCTGCTCGCTCTGCTGCTTTCCTAATACCCCGTATACATTTTCTTAAGTTAAAATAATTTTATGTAGAATTAGGAGTGCGGAAGTTCTGAAGACTATTTTGCGGCGTGCTCCTAATAACTCGAAAATATCTCCTCGCTCTTCTGCTTTCCTAATACCTCGTATATATTTTTCTAAGTTAAAATCATTTTATTTAGAAGTAGGACTGCGGAAATTCTTAAGTCTATTTTGCCGCGTGCTCCTAATAAATTGGAAAATACCTCCTCGCTCTTCTGCTTTCCTAATACCCCGTATATATTTTCCTAAGTTAAAATAATTTTATTTGGAATTAGGAGTGCGGAAGTTCTTAAGACTATTTTGCCGCGTGCTCCTAGTAACTTGAAAAATACCTCCTCGCTCTTCTGCTTTCCTAATACCTCGTATATATTTTCCTTAGTTAAAATAATTTTATTTAGAAATAGGAGTGCGGAAATTCCGAAGACTATCTTGCCGCGTGCTCCCAATAAATTGGAAAATACCTCCTCGCTCTTCTGCTTTCCCAATACCCCGTATATATTTTCCCAAGTTAAAATAATTTTATTTGGAATTAGGAGTGCGGAAGTTCTTAAGACTATTTTTCCGCGTGCTCCTAATAACTTGAAAAATACCTCCTCGCTCTTCTGCTTTCCTAATACCCCGTATATATTTTCCTAAGTAAAAATAATTTTATATAGAATTATAACTGAAGACTAGTTTGCCGCGTGCTCCTAATAATTTGAAATATACCTCCTCGCTCTTCTGCTTTCTTAATACCCCGTACATGTTTTCCTAAGTTAAAATCATTTTATTTAGAAGTAGGAGTGCGGAAATAGTTAAGACTATTTTGCCGCGTGCTCCTAATAACTTGAAAAATACCTCCTCGCTCTTCTGATTTCCTAATACCCCGTATATATTTTCCTTAATTAAAATAATTTTATTTAGAATCAGGAGTGCGGAAATTCTGAAGACTATTTTGCCACGTGCTCCTAATAAATTGGAAAATACCTCCTCGCTCTTCTGCTTTCCTAATACCCCGTATATATTTTCTTAAGTTAAAATGATTTTATATCGAATTAGGAGTGAAGAAGTTCTGAAGACTATTTTGCCGCGTGCTCCTAATAACTTGAAATATACTTCCTCGCTCTTCTGCTTTCCTAATACCCCGTATATATTTTCCTAAGTTAAAATAATTTTATTTAGAATTAGGAGTGCGGAAGTTCTGAAGACTATTTTGCGGTGTGCTCCTAATAACTCGAAAATATCTCCTCGCTCTTCTGCTTTCCTAATACCTCGTATATATTTTTCTAAGTTAAAATCATTTTATTTAGAAGTAGGACTGCGGAAATTCTTAAGTCTATTTTGCCGCGTGCTCCTAATAAATTGGAAAATACCTCCTCGCTCTTCTGCTTTCCTAATACCCCGTATATATTTTCCTAAGTTAAAATAATTTTATTTGGAATTAGGAGTGCGGAAGTTCTTAAGACTATTTTGCCGCGTGCTCCTAGTAACTTGAAAAATACCTCCTCGCTCTTCTGCTTTCCTAATACCTCGTATATATTTTCCTTAGTTAAAATAATTTTATTTAGAAATAGGAGTGCGGAAATTCCGAAGACTATCTTGCCGCGTGCTCCCAATAAATTGGAAAATACCTCCTCGCTCTTCTGCTTTCCCAATACCCCGTATATATTTTCCCAAGTTAAAATAATTTTATTTGGAATTAGGAGTGCGGAAGTTCTTAAGACTATTTTTCCGCGTGCTCCTAATAACTTGAAAAATACCTCCTCGCTCTTCTGCTTTCCTAATACCCCGTATATATTTTCCTAAGTAAAAATAATTTTATATAGAATTATAACTGAAGACTAGTTTGCCGCGTGCTCCTAATAATTTGAAATATACCTCCTCGCTCTTCTGCTTTCTTAATACCCCGTACATGTTTTCCTAAGTTAAAATCATTTTATTTAGAAGTAGGAGTGCGGAAATAGTTAAGACTATTTTGCCGCGTGCTCCTAATAACTTGAAAAATACCTCCTCGCTCTTCTGATTTCCTAATACCCCGTATATATTTTCCTTAATTAAAATAATTTTATTTAGAATCAGGAGTGCGGAAATTCTGAAGACTATTTTGCCACGTGCTCCTAATAAATTGGAAAATACCTCCTCGCTCTTCTGCTTTCCTAATACCCCGTATATATTTTCTTAAGTTAAAATGATTTTATATCGAATTAGGAGTGAAGAAGTTCTGAAGACTATTTTGCCGCGTGCTCCTAATAACTTGAAATATACTTCCTCGCTCTTCTGCTTTCCTAATACCCCGTATATATTTTCCTAAGTTAAAATAATTTTATTTAGAATTAGGGGTGCGGAAGTTCTGAAGACTATTTAGCGGCGTGCTCCTAATAACTTGAAAATATCTCCTCGCTCTTCTGCTTTCCTAATACCCCGTATTTATTTTTCTAAGTAAAAATCATTTTATTTAGAAGTAGGAGTGCGGAAATTCTTAAGTCTATTTTGCCGCGTGCTCCTAATAACTTTAAAAATACCTCCTCGCTCTTATGTTTTCCTAATACCCCGTATATATTTTCCTAAGTAAAAATAATTTTATATAGAATTATAACTGAAGACTAGTTTGCCGCGTGCTCCTAATAATTTGAAATATACCTCTTCGCTCTTCTGCTTTCCAAATACCCCGTATATAAATTTCCTAAGTAAAAATAATTTTATTTAGTTTTGGGAGTGCGGAAATTCTGAAGACTATTTTGCCCCGTACTCCTAACAATTTCAAAAATACCACCTCGCTCTTCTGCTTTCCTAATACCCCGTATATATTTTCCTGAGTTAAAATAATTTTATTTAGAATTAGGAGTGCGGAAGTTCTGAAGACTATTTTGCGGCGTGCTCCTAATAACTCGAAAATATCTCCTCGCTCTTCTGCTTTCCTAATACCTCGTAAATATTTTTCTAAGTTAAAATCATTTTATTTAGAAGTAGGACTGCGGACATTCCTAAGTCTATTTTGCCGCGTGCTCCTAATAAATTGGAAAATACCTCCTCGCTCTTCTGCTTTCCTAATACCCCGTATATATTTTTCTAAGTTAAAATCATTTTATTTAGAAGTAGGAGTGCGGAAATAGTTAAGACTATTTTGTCGCGTGCTCCTAATAACTTGAAATATACCTCCTCGCTCTTCTGCTTTCCTAATACCCAGTATATATTTTCTTAAGTTAAAATGATTTTATATCGAATTAGGAGTGAAGATGTTCTGAAGACTATTTTGCCGCGTGCTCCTAATAACTTGAAATATACTTCCTCACTCTTCTGCTTTCCTAATACCCCGTACATATTTTCCTAAGTAAAAATAATTTTATTTAGTATTGGGAGTGCGGAAATTCTGAAGACTATTTTGCCCCGTACTCCTAATAATTTCAAAAATACCACCTCGCTCTTCTGCTTTCCTAATACCCCGTATATATTTTCCTAAGTTAAAATAATTTTATTTGGAATTAGGAGTGCGGAAGTTCTGAAGACTATTTAGCGGCGTGCTCCTAATAACTTGAAAATATCTCCTCGCTCTTCTGCTTTCCTAATACCCCGTATTTATTTTTCTAAGTTAAAATCATTTTATTTAGAAGTAGGAGTGCGGAAATTCTTAAGTCTATTTTGCCGCGTGCTCCTAATAACTTGAAATATACTTCCTCACTCTTCTGCTTTCCTAATACCCCGTACATATTTTCCTAAGTAAAAATAATTTTATTTAGTATTGGGAGTGCGGAAATTCTGAAGACTATTTTGCCGCGTACTCCTAATTATTTCAAAAATACCACCTCGCTCTTTTGCTTTCCTAATACCCCGTATATATTTTCCTGAGTTAAAATAATTTTATTTAGAATTAGGAGTGCGGAAGTTCTGAAGACTATTTTGCGGCATGCTCCTAATAACTCGAAAATATCTCCTCGCTCTTCTGCTTTCCTAATACCTCGTATATATTTTTCTAAGTTAAAATCATTTTATTTAGAAGTAGGACTGCGGAAATTCTTAAGTCTATTTTGCCGCGTGCTCCTAATAAATTGGAAAATACCTCCTCGCTCTTCTGCTTTCCTAATACCCCGTATATATTTTCCTAAGTTAAAATAATTTTATTTGGAATTAGGAGTGCGGAAGTTCTTAAGACTATTTTGCCGCGTGCTCCTAGTAACTTGAAAAATACCTCCTCGCTCTTCTGCTTTCCTAATACCTCGTATATATTTTCCTTAGTTAAAATAATTTTATTTAGAAATAGGAGTGCGGAAATTCCGAAGACTATCTTGCCGCGTGCTCCCAATAAATTGGAAAATACCTCCTCGCTCTTCTGCTTTCCCAATACCCCGTATATATTTTCCCAAGTTAAAATAATTTTATTTGGAATTAGGAGTGCGGAAGTTCTTAAGACTATTTTTCCGCGTGCTCCTAATAACTTGAAAAATACCTCCTCGCTCTTCTGCTTTCCTAATACCCCGTATATATTTTCCTAAGTAAAAATAATTTTATATAGAATTATAACTGAAGACTAGTTTGCCGCGTGCTCCTAATAATTTGAAATATACCTCCTCGCTCTTCTGCTTTCTTAATACCCCGTACATGTTTTCCTAAGTTAAAATCATTTTATTTAGAAGTAGGAGTGCGGAAATAGTTAAGACTATTTTGCCGCGTGCTCCTAATAACTTGAAAAATACCTCCTCGCTCTTCTGATTTCCTAATACCCCGTATATATTTTCCTTAATTAAAATAATTTTATTTAGAATCAGGAGTGCGGAAATTCTGAAGACTATTTTGCCACGTGCTCCTAATAAATTGGAAAATACCTCCTCGCTCTTCTGCTTTCCTAATACCCCGTATATATTTTCTTAAGTTAAAATGATTTTATATCGAATTAGGAGTGAAGAAGTTCTGAAGACTATTTTGCCGCGTGCTCCTAATAACTTGAAATATACTTCCTCGCTCTTCTGCTTTCCTAATACCCCGTATATATTTTCCTAAGTTAAAATAATTTTATTTAGAATTAGGGGTGCGGAAGTTCTGAAGACTATTTAGCGGCGTGCTCCTAATAACTTGAAAATATCTCCTCGCTCTTCTGCTTTCCTAATACCCCGTATTTATTTTTCTAAGTAAAAATCATTTTATTTAGAAGTAGGAGTGCGGAAATTCTTAAGTCTATTTTGCCGCGTGCTCCTAATAACTTTAAAAATACCTCCTCGCTCTTATGTTTTCCTAATACCCCGTATATATTTTCCTAAGTAAAAATAATTTTATGTAGAATTATAACTGAAGACTAGTTTGCCGCGTGCTCCTAATAATTTGAAATATACCTCTTCGCTCTTCTGCTTTCCAAATACCCCGTATATAAATTTCCTAAGTAAAAATAATTTTATTTAGTTTTGGGAGTGCGGAAATTCTGAAGACTATTTTGCCCCGTACTCCTAACAATTTCAAAAATACCACCTCGCTCTTCTGCTTTCCTAATACCCCGTATATATTTTCCTGAGTTAAAATAATTTTATTTAGAATTAGGAGTGCGGAAGTTCTGAAGACTATTTTGCGGCGTGCTCCTAATAACTCGAAAATATCTCCTCGCTCTTCTGCTTTCCTAATACCTCGTATATATTTTTCTAAGTTAAAATCATTTTATTTAGAAGTAGGACTGCGGACATTCCTAAGTCTATTTTGCCGCGTGCTCCTAATAAATTGGAAAATACCTCCTCGCTCTTCTGCTTTCCTAATACCCCGTATATATTTTTCTAAGTTAAAATCATTTTATTTAGAAGTAGGAGTGCGGAAATAGTTAAGACTATTTTGTCGCGTGCTCCTAATAACTTGAAATATACCTCCTCGCTCTTCTGCTTTCCTAATACCCCGTATATATTTTCCTTAGTTAAAATAATTTTATTTAGAATTAGGAGAGCGTAAATTCTGACGACTGGTTTGCCGCGTGCTCCTAATAATTTGAAAAATACCTGCTCGCTCTGCTGCTTTCCTAATACCCCGTATACATTTTCTTAAGTTAAAATGATTTTATTTAGAATTAGGAGTGAAAAAGTTCAGAAGACTATTTTGCCGCGTGCTCCTAATAACTTGAAATATACTTCCTCGCTCTTCTGCTTTCCTAATACCCCGTATATATTTTCCTAAGTTAAAATAATTTTATTTAGAATTAGGAGTGCGGAAGTTCTGAAGACTATTTAGCGGCGTGCTCCTAATAACTTGAAAATATCTCCTCGCTCTTCTGCTTTCCTAATACCCCGTATTTATTTTTCTAAGTTAAAATCATTTTATTTAGAAGTAGGAGTGCGGAAATTCTTAAGTCTATTTTGCCGCGTGCTCCTAATAACTTTAAAAATACCTCCTCGCTCTTATGTTTTCCTAATACCCCGTATATATTTTCCTAAGTAAAAATAATTTTATATAGAATTATAACTGAAGACTAGTTTGCCGCGTGCTCCTAATAATTTGAAATATACCTCTTCGCTCTTCTGCTTTCCAAATACCCCGTATATAAATTTCCTAAGTAAAAATAATTTTATTTAGTTTTGGGAGTGCGGAAATTCTGAAGACTATTTTGCCCCGTACTCCTAATAATTTCAAAAATACCACCTCGCTCTTCTGCTTTCCTAATACCCCGTATATATTTTCCTAAGTTAAAATAATTTTATTTGGAATTAGGAGTGCGGAAATTCTGAAGACTATCTTGCCGCGTGCTCCTAATAAATTGGAAAATACCTCCTCGCTCTTCTGCTTTCCTAATACCCCGTATATATTTTCTTAAGTTAAAATGATTTTATATCGAATTAGGAGTGAAGATGTTCTGAAGACTATTTTGCCGCGTGCTCCTAATAACTTGAAATATACTTCCTCACTCTTCTGCTTTCCTAATACCCCGTACATATTTTCCTAAGTAAAAATAATTTTATTTAGTATTGGGAGTGCGGAAATTCTGAAGACTATTTTGCCGCGTACTCCTAATTATTTCAAAAATACCACCTCGCTCTTTTGCTTTCCTAATACCCCGTATATATTTTCCTGAGTTAAAATAATTTTATTTAGAATTAGGAGTGCGGAAGTTCTGAAGACTATTTTGCGGCGTGCTCCTAATAACTCGAAAATATCTCCTCGCTCTTCTGCTTTCCTAATACCTCGTATATATTTTTCTAAGTTAAAATCATTTTATTTAGAAGTAGGACTGCGGAAATTCTTAAGTCTATTTTGCCGCGTGCTCCTAATAAATTGGAAAATACCTCCTCGCTCTTCTGCTTTCCTAATACCCCGTATATATTTTCCTAAATTAAAATAATTTTATTTGGAATTAGGAGTGCGGAAGTTCTTAAGACTATTTTGCCGCGTGCTCCTAGTAACTTGAAAAATACCTCCTCGCTCTTCTGCTTTCCTAATACCTCGTATATATTTTCCTTAGTTAAAATAATTTTATTTAGAAATAGGAGTGCGGAAATTCCGAAGACTATCTTGCCGCGTGCTCCCAATAAATTGGAAAATACCTCCTCGCTCTTCTGCTTTCCCAATACCCCGTATATATTTTCCCAAGTTAAAATAATTTTATTTGGAATTAGGAGTGCGGAAGTTCTTAAGACTATTTTTCCGCGTGCTCCTAATAACTTGAAAAATACCTCCTCGCTCTTCTGATTTCCTAATACCCCGTATATATTTTCTTTAATTAAAATAATTTTATTTAGAATCAGGAGTGCGGAAATTCTGAAGACTATTTTGCCACGTGCTCCTAATAAATTGGAAAATACCTCCTCGCTCTTCTGCTTTCCTAATACCCCGTATATATTTTCTTAAGTTAAAATGATTTTATATCGAATTAGGAGTGAAGAAGTTCTGAAGACTATTTTGCCGCGTGCTCCTAATAACTTGAAATATACTTCCTCGCTCTTCTGCTTTCCTAATACCCCGTATATATTTTCCTAAGTTAAAATAATTTTATTTAGAATTAGGGGTGCGGAAGTTCTGAAGACTATTTAGCGGCGTGCTCCTAATAACTTGAAAATATCTCCTCGCTCTTCTGCTTTCCTAATACCCCGTATTTATTTTTCTAAGTAAAAATCATTTTATTTAGAAGTAGGAGTGCGGAAATTCTTAAGTCTATTTTGCCGCGTGCTCCTAATAACTTTAAAAATACCTCCTCGCTCTTATGTTTTCCTAATACCCCGTATATATTTTCCTAAGTAAAAATAATTTTATATAGAATTATAACTGAAGACTAGTTTGCCGCGTGCTCCTAATAATTTGAAATATACCTCTTCGCTCTTCTGCTTTCCTAATACCCCGTATATATTTTCCTTAGTTAAAATAATTTTATTTACAATCAGGAGTGCGGAAATTCTGAAGACTATTTTGCCACGTGCTCCTAATAAATTGGAAAATACCTCCTCGCTCTTCTGCTTTCCTAATACCCCGTATATATTTTCTTAAGTTAAAATGATTTTATTTCGAATTAGGAGTGAAGATGTTCTGAAGACTATTTTGCCGCGTGCTCCTAATAACTTGAAATATACTTCCTCACTCTTCTGCTTTCCTAATACCCCGTACATATTTTCCTAAGTAAAAATAATTTTATTTAGTATTGGGGGTGCGGAAATTCTGAAGACTATTTTGCCGCGTACTCCTAATTATTTCAAAAATACCACCTCGCTCTTTTGTTTTCCTAATACCCCGTATATATTTTCCTAAGTTAAAATAATTTTATTTGGAATTAGGAGTGCGGAAGTTCTTAAGACTATTTTGCGGCGTGCTCCTAATAACTTGAAAATATCTCCTCGCTCTTCTGCTTTCCTAATACCTCGTATATACTTTTCTAAGTTAAAATCATTTTATTTAGAAGTAGGTGTGCGGAAATTCTTAAGTCTATTTTGCCGCGTGCTCCTAATAATTTGGAAAATACCTCCTCGCTCTTCTGCTTTCCTAATACCCCGTATATATTTTCCTAAGTTAAAATAATTTTATTTGGAATTAGGAGTGCGGAAGTAGTTAAGACTATTTTGCCGCGTGCTCCTAGTAACTTGAAAAATACCTCCTCGCTCTTCTGCTTTCCTAATACCCCGTATATATTTTCCTAAGTAAAAATAATTTTATATAGAATTATAACTGAAGACTAGTTTGCCGCGTGCTCCTAATAATTTGAAATATACCTCCTCCCTCTTCTGCTTTCTTAATACCCCGTATATATTTTCCAAAGTTAAAATAATTTTATTTGGAATTAGGAGTGTGGAAATTATGAAGACTAGTTTGCCGTGTGCACCTAATAATTTGAAAAATACCTCCTCGCTCTTCTGCTTTCCTAATACCCCGTATATATTTTTCTAAGTTAAAATCATTTTATTTAGAAGTAGGAGTGCGGAAATTCTTAAGTCTATTTTGCCGCGTGCACCTAATAATTTGAAAAATACCTCCTCGCTCTTCTGCTTTCCTAATACCCCGTATATATTTTTCTAAGTTAAAATCATTTTATTTAGAAGTAGGAGTGCGGAAATAGTTAAGACTATTTTGTCGCGTGCTCCTAATAACTTGAAATATACCTCCTCGCTCTTCTGCTTTCCTAATACCCCGTATATATTTTCCTTAGTTAAAATAATTTTATTTAGAATTAGGAAAGCGTAAATTCTGACGACTGGTTTGCCGCGTGCTCCTAATAATTTGAAAAATACCTGCTCGCTCTGCTGCTTTCCTAATACCCCGTATACATTTTCCTAAGTTAAAACAATTTTATTTAGAATTGGAAGTGCGGAAATTCTGAAGACTAGTTTGCCGCGTGCTCCCAATAATTTGAAAAATACCTCCTCGCTCTTATGCTTTCCTAATACCCCGTATATATTTTCCTGAGTTAAAATAATTTTATTTAGAATCAGGAGTGCGGAAATTCTGAAGACTATCTTGCCGCGTGCTCCTAATAAATTGGAAAATACCTCCTCGCTCTGCTGCTCTCCTAATACCCCGTATATATTTTCCCAAGTTAAAATAATTTTATTTGGAATTAGGAGTGCGGAAGTTCTTAAGACTATTTTTCCGCGTGCTCCTAATAACTTGAAAAATACCTCCTCGCTCTTCTGCTTTCCTAATACCCCGTATATATTTTCCTAAGTAAAAATAATTTTATATAGAATTATAACTGAAGACTAGTTTGCCGCGTGCTCCTAATAATTTGAAATATACCTCCTCGCTCTTCTGCTTTCTTAATACCCCGTACATGTTTTCCTAAGTTAAAATCATTTTATTTAGAAGTAGGAGTGCGGAAATAGTTAAGACTATTTTGCCGCGTGCTCCTAATAACTTGAAAAATACCTCCTCGCTCTTCTGATTTCCTAATACCCCGTATATATTTTCCTTAATTAAAATAATTTTATTTAGAATCAGGAGTGCGGAAATTCTGAAGACTATTTTGCCACGTGCTCCTAATAAATTGGAAAATACCTCCTCGCTCTTCTGCTTTCCTAATACCCCGTATATATTTTCTTAAGTTAAAATGATTTTATATCGAATTAGGAGTGAAGAAGTTCTGAAGACTATTTTGCCGCGTGCTCCTAATAACTTGAAATATACTTCCTCGCTCTTCTGCTTTCCTAATACCCCGTATATATTTTCCTAAGTTAAAATAATTTTATTTAGAATTAGGAGTGCGGAAGTTCTGAAGACTATTTTGCGGCGTGCTCCTAATAACTCGAAAATATCTCCTCGCTCTTCTGCTTTCCTAATACCTCGTATATATTTTTCTAAGTTAAAATCATTTTATTTAGAAGTAGGACTGCGGAAATTCTTAAGTCTATTTTGCCGCGTGCTCCTAATAAATTGGAAAATACCTCCTCGCTCTTCTGCTTTCCTAATACCCCGTATATATTTTCCTAAGTTAAAATAATTTTATTTGGAATTAGGAGTGCGGAAGTTCTTAAGACTATTTTGCCGCGTGCTCCTAGTAACTTGAAAAATACCTCCTCGCTCTTCTGCTTTCCTAATACCTCGTATATATTTTCCTTAGTTAAAATAATTTTATTTAGAAATAGGAGTGCGGAAATTCCGAAGACTATCTTGCCGCGTGCTCCCAATAAATTGGAAAATACCTCCTCGCTCTTCTGCTTTCCCAATACCCCGTATATATTTTCCCAAGTTAAAATAATTTTATTTGGAATTAGGAGTGCGGAAGTTCTTAAGACTATTTTTCCGCGTGCTCCTAATAACTTGAAAAATACCTCCTCGCTCTTCTGCTTTCCTAATACCCCGTATATATTTTCCTAAGTAAAAACAATTTTATATAGAATTATAACTGAAGACTAGTTTGCCGCGTGCTCCTAATAATTTGAAATATACCTCCTCGCTCTTCTGCTTTCTTAATACCCCGTACATGTTTTCCTAAGTTAAAATCATTTTATTTAGAAGTAGGAGTGCGGAAATAGTTAAGACTATTTTGCCGCGTGCTCCTAATAACTTGAAAAATACCTCCTCGCTCTTCTGATTTCCTAATACCCCGTATATATTTTCCTTAATTAAAATAATTTTATTTAGAATCAGGAGTGCGGAAATTCTGAAGACTATTTTGCCACGTGCTCCTAATAAATTGGAAAATACCTCCTCGCTCTTCTGCTTTCCTAATACCTCGTATATATTTTCCTTAGTTAAAATAATTTTATTTAGAAATAGGAGTGCGGAAATTCCGAAGACTATCTTGCCGCGTGCTCCCAATAAATTGGAAAATACCTCCTCGCTCTTCTGCTTTCCCAATACCCCGTATATATTTTCCCAAGTTAAAATAATTTTATTTGGAATTAGGAGTGCGGAAGTTCTTAAGACTATTTTTCCGCGTGCTCCTAATAACTTGAAAAATACCTCCTCGCTCTTCTGCTTTCCTAATACCCCGTATATATTTTCCTAAGTAAAAATAATTTTATATAGAATTATAACTGAAGACTAGTTTGCCGCGTGCTCCTAATAATTTGAAATATACCTCCTCGCTCTTCTGCTTTCTTAATACCCCGTACATGTTTTCCTAAGTTAAAATCATTTTATTTAGAAGTAGGAGTGCGGAAATAGTTAAGACTATTTTGCCGCGTGCTCCTAATAACTTTAAAAATACCTCCTCGCTCTTATGTTTTCCTAATACCCCGTATATATTTTCCTAAGTAAAAATAATTTTATATAGAATTATAACTGAAGACTAGTTTGCCGCGTGCTCCTAATAATTTGAAATATACCTCTTCGCTCTTCTGCTTTCCAAATACCCCGTATATAAATTTCCTAAGTAAAAATAATTTTATTTAGTTTTGGGAGTGCGGAAATTCTGAAGACTATTTTGCCCCGTACTCCTAATAATTTCAAAAATACCACCTCGCTCTTCTGCTTTCCTAATACCCCGTATATATTTTCCTGAGTTAAAATAATTTTATTTAGAATTAGGAGTGCGGAAATTCTGAAGACTATTTTGCGGCGTGCTATTAATAACTCGAAAATATCTCCTCGCTCTTCTGCTTTCCTAATACCTCGTATATATTTTTCTAAGTTAAAATCATTTTATTTAGAAGTAGGACTGCGGACATTCTTAAGTCTATTTTGCCGCGTGCTCCTAATAAATTGGAAAATACCTCCTCGCTCTTCTGCTTTCCTAATACCCCGTATATATTCTTCTAAGTTAAAATCATTTTATTTAGAAGTAGGAGTGCGGAAATAGTTAAGACTATTTTGTCGCGTGCTCCTAATAACTTGAAATATACCTCCTCGCTCTTCTGCTTTCCTAATACCCCGTATATATTTTCCTTAGTTAAAATAATTTTATTTAGAATTAGGAGAGCGTAAATTCTGACGACTGGTTTGCCGCGTGCTCCTAATAATTTGAAAAATACCTGCTCGCTCTGCTGCTTTCCTAATACCCCGTATACATTTTCTTAAGTTAAAATAATTTTATTTAGAATTAGGAGTGCGGAAGTTCTGAAGACTATTTTGCGGCGTGCTCCTAATAACTCGAAAATATCTCCTCGCTCTTCTGCTTTCCTAATACCTCGTATATATTTTTCTAAGTTAAAATCATTTTATTTAGAAGTAGGACTGCGGAAATTCTTAAGTCTATTTTGCCGCGTGCTCCTAATAAATTGGAAAATACCTCCTCGCTCTTCTGCTTTCCTAATACCCCGTATATATTTTCCTAAGTTAAAATAATTTTATTTGGAATTAGGAGTGCGGAAGTTCTTAAGACTATTTTGCCGCGTGCTCCTAGTAACTTGAAAAATACCTCCTCGCTCTTCTGCTTTCCTAATACCTCGTATATATTTTCCTTAGTTAAAATAATTTTATTTAGAAATAGGAGTGCGGAAATTCCGAAGACTATCTTGCCGCGTGCTCCCAATAAATTGGAAAATACCTCCTCGCTCTTCTGCTTTCCCAATACCCCGTATATATTTTCCCAAGTTAAAATAATTTTATTTGGAATTAGGAGTGCGGAAGTTCTTAAGACTATTTTTCCGCGTGCTCCTAATAACTTGAAAAATACCTCCTCGCTCTTCTGCTTTCCTAATACCCCGTATATATTTTCCTAAGTAAAAATAATTTTATATAGAATTATAACTGAAGACTAGTTTGCCGCGTGCTCCTAATAATTTGAAATATACCTCCTCGCTCTTCTGCTTTCTTAATACCCCGTACATGTTTTCCTAAGTTAAAATCATTTTATTTAGAAGTAGGAGTGCGGAAATAGTTAAGACTATTTTGCCGCGTGCTCCTAATAACTTGAAAAATACCTCCTCGCTCTTCTGATTTCCTAATACCCCGTATATATTTTCCTAAGTTAAAATAATTTTATTTGGAATTAGGAGTGCGGAAGTTCTTAAGACTATTTTGCCGCGTGCTCCTAGTAACTTGAAAAATACCTCCTCGCTCTTCTGCTTTCCTAATACCTCGTATATATTTTCCTTAGTTAAAATAATTTTATTTAGAAATAGGAGTGCGGAAATTCCGAAGACTATCTTGCCGCGTGCTCCCAATAAATTGGAAAATACCTCCTCGCTCTTCTGCTTTCCCAATACCCCGTATATATTTTCCCAAGTTAAAATAATTTTATTTGGAATTAGGAGTGCGGAAGTTCTTAAGACTATTTTTCCGCGTGCTCCTAATAACTTGAAAAATACCTTCTCGCTCTTCTGCTTTCCTAATACCCCGTATATATTTTCCTAAGTAAAAATAATTTTATATAGAATTATAACTGAAGACTAGTTTGCCGCGTGCTCCTAATAATTTGAAATATACCTCCTCGCTCTTCTGCTTTCTTAATACCCCGTACATGTTTTCCTAAGTTAAAATCATTTTATTTAGAAGTAGGAGTGCGGAAATAGTTAAGACTATTTTGCCGCGTGCTCCTAATAACTTGAAAAATACCTCCTCGCTCTTCTGATTTCCTAATACCCCGTATATATTTTCCTTAATTAAAATAATTTTATTTAGAATCAGGAGTGCGGAAATTCTGAAGACTATTTTGCCACGTGCTCCTAATAAATTGGAAAATACCTCCTCGCTCTTCTGCTTTCCTAATACCCCGTATATATTTTCTTAAGTTAAAATGATTTTATATCGAATTAGGAGTGAAGAAGTTCTGAAGACTATTTTGCCGCGTGCTCCTAATAACTTGAAATATACTTCCTCGCTCTTCTGCTTTCCTAATACCCCGTATATATTTTCCTAAGTTAAAATAATTTTATTTAGAATTAGGGGTGCGGAAGTTCTGAAGACTATTTAGCGGCGTGCTCCTAATAACTTGAAAATATCTCCTCGCTCTTCTGCTTTCCTAATACCCCGTATTTATTTTTCTAAGTAAAAATCATTTTATTTAGAAGTAGGAGTGCGGAAATTCTTAAGTCTATTTTGCCGCGTGCTCCTAATAACATTAAAAATACCTCCTCGCTCTTATGTTTTCCTAATACCCCGTATATATTTTCCTAAGTAAAAATAATTTTATATAGAATTATAACTGAAGACTAATTTGCCGCGTGCTCCTAATAATTTGAAATATACCTCTTCGCTCTTCTGCTTTCCAAATACCCCGTATATAAATTTCCTAAGTAAAAATAATTTTATTTAGTTTTGGGAGTGCGGAAATTCTGAAGACTATTTTGCCCCGTACTCCTAACAATTTCAAAAATACCACCTCGCTCTTCTGCTTTCCTAATACCCCGTATATATTTTCCTGAGTTAAAATAATTTTATTTAGAATTAGGAGTGCGGAAGTTCTGAAGACTATTTTGCGGCGTGCTCCTAATAACTCGAAAATATCTCCTCGCTCTTCTGCTTTCCTAATACCTCGTATATATTTTTCTAAGTTAAAATCATTTTATTTAGAAGTACGACTGCGGACATTCCTAAGTCTATTTTGCCGCGTGCTCCTAATAAATTGGAAAATACCTCCTCGCTCTTCTGCTTTCCTAATACCCCGTATATATTTTTCTAAGTTGAAATCATTTTATTTAGAAGTAGGAGTGCGGAAATAGTTAAGACTATTTTGTCGCGTGCTCCTAATAACTTGAAATATACCTCCTCGCTCTTCTGCTTTCCTAATACCCCGTATATATTTTCCTTAGTTAAAATAATTTTATTTAGAATTAGGAGAGCGTAAATTCTGACGACTGGTTTGCCGCGTGCTCCTAATAATTTGAAAAATACCTGCTCGCTCTGCTGCTTTCCTAATACCCCGTATACATTTTCTTAAATTAAAATGATTTTATTTAGAATTAGGAGTGAAAAAGTTCAGAAGACTATTTTGCCGCGTGCTCCTAATAACTTGAAATATACTTCCTCGCTCTTCTGCTTTCCTAATACCCCGTATATATTTTCCTAAGTTAAAATAATTTTATTTAGAATTAGGAGTGCGGAAGTTCTGAAGACTATTTAGCGGCGTGCTCCTAATAACTTGAAAATATCTCCTCGCTCTTCTGCTTTCCTAATACCCCGTATTTATTTTTCTAAGTTAAAATCATTTTATTTAGAAGTAGGACTGCGGAAATTCTTAAGTCTATTTTGCCGCGTGCTCCTAATAAATTGGAAAATACCTCCTCGCTCTTCTGCTTTCCTAATACCCCGTATATATTTTCCTAAGTTAAAATAATTTTATTTGGAATTAGGAGTGCGGAAGTTCTTAAGACTATTTTGCCGCGTGCTCCTAGTAACTTGAAAAATACCTCCTCGCTCTTCTGCTTTCCTAATACCTCGTATATATTTTCCTTAGTTAAAATAATTTTATTTAGAAATAGGAGTGCGGAAATTCCGAAGACTATCTTGCCGCGTGCTCCCAATAAATTGGAAAATACCTCCTCGCTCTTCTGCTTTCCCAATACCCCGTATATATTTTCCCAAGTTAAAATAATTTTATTTGGAATTAGGAGTGCGGAAGTTCTTAAGACTATTTTTCCGCGTGCTCCTAATAACTTGAAAAATACCTCCTCGCTCTTCTGCTTTCCTAATACCCCGTATATATTTTCCTAAGTAAAAATAATTTTATATAGAATTATAACTGAAGACTAGTTTGCCGCGTGCTCCTAATAATTTGAAATATACCTCCTCGCTCTTCTGCTTTCTTAATACCCCGTACATGTTTTCCTAAGTTAAAATCATTTTATTTAGAAGTAGGAGTGCGGAAATAGTTAAGACTATTTTGCCGCGTGCTCCTAATAACTTGAAAAATACCTCCTCGCTCTTTTGATTTCCTAATACCCCGTATATATTTTCCTTAATTAAAATAATTTTATTTAGAATCAGGAGTGCGGAAATTCTGAAGACTATTTTGCCACGTGCTCCTAATAAATTGGAAAATACCTCCTCGCTCTTCTGCTTTCCTAATACCCCGTATATATTTTCTTAAGTTAAAATGATTTTATATCGAATTAGGAGTGAAGAAGTTCTGAAGACTATTTTGCCGCGTGCTCCTAATAACTTGAAATATACTTCCTCGCTCTTCTGCTTTCCTAATACCCCGTATATATTTTCCTAAGTTAAAATAATTTTATTTAGAATTAGGAGTGCGGAAGTTCTGAAGACTATTTTGCGGCGTGCTCCTAATAACTCGAAAATATCTCCTCGCTCTTCTGCTTTCCTAATACCTCGTATATATTTTTCTAAGTTAAAATCATTTTATTTAGAAGTAGGACTGCGGAAATTCTTAAGTCTATTTTGCCGCGTGCTCCTAATAAATTGGAAAATACCTCCTCGCTCTTCTGCTTTCCTAATACCCCGTATATATTTTCCTAAGTTAAAATAATTTTATTTGGAATTAGGAGTGCGGAAGTTCTTAAGACTATTTTGCCGCGTGCTCCTAGTAACTTGAAAAATACCTCCTCGCTCTTCTGCTTTCCTAATACCTCGTATATATTTTCCTTAGTTAAAATAATTTTATTTAGAAATAGGAGTGCGGAAATTCCGAAGACTATCTTGCCGCGTGCTCCCAATAAATTGGAAAATACCTCCTCGCTCTTCTGCTTTCCCAATACCCCGTATATATTTTCCCAAGTTAAAATAATTTTATTTGGAATTAGGAGTGCGGAAGTTCTTAAGACTATTTTTCCGCGTGCTCCTAATAACTTGAAAAATACCTCCTCGCTCTTCTGCTTTCCTAATACCCCGTATATATTTTCCTAAGTAAAAATAATTTTATATAGAATTATAACTGAAGACTAGTTTGCCGCGTGCTCCTAATAATTTGAAATATACCTCCTCGCTCTTCTGCTTTCTTAATACCCCGTACATGTTTTCCTAAGTTAAAATCATTTTATTTAGAAGTAGGAGTGCGGAAATAGTTAAGACTATTTTGCCGCGTGCTCCTAATAACTTGAAAAATACCTCCTCGCTCTTCTGATTTCCTAATACCCCGTATATATTTTCCTTAATTAAAATAATTTTATTTAGAATCAGGAGTGCGGAAATTCTGAAGACTATTTTGCCACGTGCTCCTAATTAATTGGAAAATACCTCCTCGCTCTTCTGCTTTCCTAATACCCCGTATATATTTTCTTAAGTTAAAATGATTTTATATCGAATTAGGAGTGAAGAAGTTCTGAAGACTATTTTGCCGCGTGCTCCTAATAACTTGAAATATACTTCCTCGCTCTTCTGCTTTCCTAATACCCCGTATATATTTTCCTAAGTTAAAATAATTTTATTTAGAATTAGGGGTGCGGAAGTTCTGAAGACTATTTAGCGGCGTGCTCCTAATAACTTGAAAATATCTCCTCGCTCTTCTGCTTTCCTAATACCCCGTATTTATTTTTCTAAGTAAAAATCATTTTATTTAGAAGTAGGAGTGCGGAAATTCTTAAGTCTATTTTGCCGCGTGCTCCTAATAACTTTAAAAATACCTCCTCGCTCTTATGTTTTCCTAATACCCCGTATATATTTTCCTAAGTAAAAATAATTTTATATAGAATTATAACTGAAGACTAGTTTGCCGCGTGCTCCTAATAATTTGAAATATACCTCTTCGCTCTTCTGCTTTCCAAATACCCCGTATATAAATTTCCTAAGTAAAAATAATTTTATTTAGTTTTGGGAGTGCGGAAATTCTGAAGACTATTTTGCCCCGTACTCCTAATAATTTCAAAAATACCACCTCGCTCTTCTGCTTTCCTAATACCCCGTATATATTTTCCTGAGTTAAAATAATTTTATTTAGAATTAGGAGTGCGGAAATTCTGAAGACTATTTTGCGGCGTGCTCCTAATAACTCGAAAATATCTCCTCGCTCTTCTGCTTTCCTAATACCTCGTATATATTTTTCTAAGTTAAAATCATTTTATTTAGAAGTAGGACTGCGGACATTCTTAAGTCTATTTTGCCGCGTGCTCCTAATAAATTGGAAAATACCTCCTCGCTCTTCTGCTTTCCTAATACCCCGTATATATTTTTCTAAGTTAAAATCATTTTATTTAGAAGTAGGAGTGCGGAAATAGTTAAGACTATTTTGTCGCGTGCTCCTAATAACTTGAAATATACCTCCTCGCTCTTCTGCTTTCCTAATACCCCGTATATATTTTCCTTAGTTAAAATAATTTTATTTAGAATTAGGAGAGCGTAAATTCTGACGACTGGTTTGCCGCGTGCTCCTAATAATTTGAAAAATACCTGCTCGCTCTGCTGCTTTCCTAATACCCCGTATACATTTTCTTAAGTTAAAATAATTTTATTTAGAATTAGGAGTGCGGAAGTTCTGAAGACTATTTTGCGGCGTGCTCCTAATAACTCGAAAATATCTCCTCGCTCTTCTGCTTTCCTAATACCTCGTATATATTTTTCTAAGTTAAAATCATTTTATTTAGAAGTAGGACTGCGGAAATTCTTAAGTCTATTTTGCCGCGTGCTCCTAATAAATTGGAAAATACCTCCTCGCTCTTCTGCTTTCCTAATACCCCGTATATATTTTCCTAAGTTAAAATAATTTTATTTGGAATTAGGAGTGCGGAAGTTCTTAAGACTATTTTGCCGCGTGCTCCTAGTAACTTGAAAAATACCTCCTCGCTCTTCTGCTTTCCTAATACCTCGTATATATTTTCCTTAGTTAAAATAATTTTATTTAGAAATAGGAGTGCGGAAATTCCGAAGACTATCTTGCCGCGTGCTCCCAATAAATTGGAAAATACCTCCTCGCTCTTCTGCTTTCCCAATACCCCGTATATATTTTCCCAAGTTAAAATAATTTTATTTGGAATTAGGAGTGCGGAAGTTCTTAAGACTATTTTTCCGCGTGCTCCTAATAACTTGAAAAATACCTCCTCGCTCTTCTGCTTTCCTAATACCCCGTATATATTTTCCTAAGTAAAAATAATTTTATATAGAATTATAACTGAAGACTAGTTTGCCGCGTGCTCCTAATAATTTGAAATATACCTCCTCGCTCTTCTGCTTTCTTAATACCCCGTACATGTTTTCCTAAATTAAAATCATTTTATTTAGAAGTAGGAGTGCGGAAATAGTTAAGACTATTTTGCCGCGTGCTCCTAATAATTTGAAAAATACCTCCTCCCTCTTCTGATTTCCTAATACCCCGTATATATTTTCCTTAATTAAAATAATTTTATTTAGAATCAGGAGTGCGGAAATTCTGAAGACTATTTTGCCACGTGCTCCTAATAAATTGGAAAATACCTCCTCGCTCTTCTGCTTTCCTAATACCTCGTATATATTTTCCTTAGTTAAAATAATTTTATTTAGAAATAGGAGTGCGGAAATTCCGAAGTCTATCTTGCCGCGTGCTCCCAATAAATTGGAAAATACCTCCTCGCTCTTCTGCTTTCCCAATACCCCGTATATATTTTCCCAAGTTAAAATAATTTTATTTGGAATTAGGAGTGCGGAAGTTCTTAAGACTATTTTTCCGCGTGCTCCTAATAACTTGAAAAATACCTCCTCGCTCTTCTGCTTTCCTAATACCCCGTATATATTTTCCTAAGTAAAAATAATTTTATATAGAATTATAACTGAAGACTAGTTTGCCGCGTGCTCCTAATAATTTGAAATATACCTCCTCGCTCTTCTGCTTTCTTAATACCCCGTACATGTTTTCCTAAGTTAAAATCATTTTATTTAGAAGTAGGAGTGCGGAAATAGTTAAGACTATTTTGCCGCGTGCTCCTAATAACTTTAAAAATACCTCCTCGCTCTTATGTTTTCCTAATACCCCGTATATATTTTCCTAAGTAAAAATAATTTTATATAGAATTATAACTGAAGACTAGTTTGCCGCGTGCTCCTAATAATTTGAAATATACCTCTTCGCTCTTCTGCTTTCCAAATACCCCGTATATAAATTTCCTAAGTAAAAATAATTTTATTTAGTTTTGGGAGTGCGGAAATTCTGAAGACTATTTTGCCCCGTACTCCTAATAATTTCAAAAATACCACCTCGCTCTTCTGCTTTCCTAATACCCCGTATATATTTTCCTGAGTTAAAATAATTTTATTTAGAATTAGGAGTGCGGAAATTCTGAAGACTATTTTGCGGCGTGCTATTAATAACTCGAAAATATCTCCTCGCTCTTCTGCTTTCCTAATACCTCGTATATATTTTTCTAAGTTAAAATCATTTTATTTAGAAGTAGGACTGCGGACATTCTTAAGTCTATTTTGCCGCGTGCTCCTAATAAATTGGAAAATACCTCCTCGCTCTTCTGCTTTCCTAATACCCCGTATATATTTTTCTAAGTTAAAATCATTTTATTTAGAAGTAGGAGTGCGGAAATAGTTAAGACTATTTTGTCGCGTGCTCCTAATAACTTGAAATATACCTCCTCGCTCTTCTGCTTTCCTAATACCCCGTATATATTTTCCTAAGTTAAAATAATTTTATTTAGAATTAGGGGTGCGGAAGTTCTGAAGACTATTTAGCGGCGTGCTCCTAATAACTTGAAAATATCTCCTCGCTCTTCTGCTTTCCTAATACCCCGTATTTATTTTTCTAAGTAAAAATCATTTTATTTAGAAGTAGGAGTGCGGAAATTCTTAAGTCTATTTTGCCGCGTGCTCCTAATAACTTTAAAAATACCTCCTCGCTCTTATGTTTTCCTAATACCCCGTATATATTTTCCTAAGTAAAAATAATTTTATATAGAATTATAACTGAAGACTAGTTTGCCGCGTGCTCCTAATAATTTGAAATATACCTCTTCGCTCTTCTGCTTTCCTAATACCCCGTATATATTTTCCTTAGTTAAAATAATTTTATTTACAATCAGGAGTGCGGAAATTCTGAAGACTATTTTGCCACGTGCTCCTAATAAATTGGAAAATACCTCCTCGCTCTTCTGCTTTCCTAATACCCCGTATATATTTTCTTAAGTTAAAATGATTTTATTTCGAATTAGGAGTGAAGATGTTCTGAAGACTATTTTGCCGCGTGCTCCTAATAACTTGAAATATACTTCCTCACTCTTCTGCTTTCCTAATACCCCGTACATATTTTCCTAAGTAAAAATAATTTTATTTAGTATTGGGGGTGCGGAAATTCTGAAGACTATTTTGCCGCGTACTCCTAATTATTTCAAAAATACCACCTCGCTCTTTTGCTTTCCTAATACCCCGTATATATTTTCCTAAGTTAAAATAATTTTATTTGGAATTAGGAGTGCGGAAGTTCTTAAGACTATTTTGCGGCGTGCTCCTAATAACTTGAAAATATCTCCTCGCTCTTCTGCTTTCCTAATACCTCGTATATACTTTTCTAAGTTAAAATCATTTTATTTAGAAGTAGGTGTGCGGAAATTCTTAAGTCTATTTTGCCGCGTGCTCCTAATAATTTGGAAAATACCTCCTCGCTCTTCTGCTTTCCTAATACCCCGTATATATTTTCCTAAGTTAAAATAATTTTATTTGGAATTAGGAGTGCGGAAGTAGTTAAGACTATTTTGCCGCGTGCTCCTAGTAACTTGAAAAATACCTCCTCGCTCTTCTGCTTTCCTAATACCCCGTATATATTTTCCTAAGTAAAAATAATTTTATATAGAATTATAACTGAAGACTAGTTTGCCGCGTGCTCCTAATAATTTGAAATATACCTCCTCCCTCTTCTGCTTTCTTAATACCCCGTATATATTTTCCAAAGTTAAAATAATTTTATTTGGAATTAGGAGTGTGGAAATTATGAAGACTAGTTTGCCGTGTGCACCTAATAATTTGAAAAATACCTCCTCGCTCTTCTGCTTTCCTAATACCCCGTATATATTTTTCTAAGTTAAAATCATTTTATTTAGAAGTAGGAGTGCGGAAATTCTTAAGTCTATTTTGCCGCGTGCACCTAATAATTTGAAAAATACCTCCTCGCTCTTCTGCTTTCCTAATACCCCGTATATATTTTTCTAAGTTAAAATCATTTTATTTAGAAGTAGGAGTGCGGAAATAGTTAAGACTATTTTGTCGCGTGCTCCTAATAACTTGAAATATACCTCCTCGCTCTTCTGCTTTCCTAATACCCCGTATATATTTTCCTTAGTTAAAATAATTTTATTTAGAATTAGGAAAGCGTAAATTCTGACGACTGGTTTGCCGCGTGCTCCTAATAATTTGAAAAATACCTGCTCGCTCTGCTGCTTTCCTAATACCCCGTATACATTTTCCTAAGTTAAAACAATTTTATTTAGAATTGGAAGTGCGGAAATTCTGAAGACTAGTTTGCCGCGTGCTCCCAATAATTTGAAAAATACCTCCTCGCTCTTATGCTTTCCTAATACCCCGTATATATTTTCCTGAGTTAAAATAATTTTATTTAGAATCAGGAGTGCGGAAATTCTGAAGACTATCTTGCCGCGTGCTCCTAATAAATTGGAAAATACCTCCTCGCTCTGCTGCTTTCCTAATACCCCGTATATATTTTCCCAAGTTAAAATAATTTTATTTGGAATTAGGAGTGCGGAAGTTCTTAAGACTATTTTTCCGCGTGCTCCTAATAACTTGAAAAATACCTCCTCGCTCTTCTGCTTTCCTAATACCCCGTATATATTTTCCTAAGTAAAAATAATTTTATATAGAATTATAACTGAAGACTAGTTTGCCGCGTGCTCCTAATAATTTGAAATATACCTCCTCGCTCTTCTGCTTTCTTAATACCCCGTACATGTTTTCCTAAGTTAAAATCATTTTATTTAGAAGTAGGAGTGCGGAAATAGTTAAGACTATTTTGCCGCGTGCTCCTAATAACTTGAAAAATACCTCCTCGCTCTTCTGATTTCCTAATACCCCGTATATATTTTCCTTAATTAAAATAATTTTATTTAGAATCAGGAGTGCGGAAATTCTGAAGACTATTTTGCCACGTGCTCCTAATAAATTGGAAAATACCTCCTCGCTCTTCTGCTTTCCTAATACCCCGTATATATTTTCTTAAGTTAAAATGATTTTATATCGAATTAGGAGTGAAGAAGTTCTGAAGACTATTTTGCCGCGTGCTCCTAATAACTTGAAATATACTTCCTCGCTCTTCTGCTTTCCTAATACCCCGTATATATTTTCCTAAGTTAAAATAATTTTATTTAGAATTAGGAGTGCGGAAGTTCTGAAGACTATTTTGCGGCGTGCTCCTAATAACTCGAAAATATCTCCTCGCTCTTCTGCTTTCCTAATACCTCGTATATATTTTTCTAAGTTAAAATCATTTTATTTAGAAGTAGGACTGCGGAAATTCTTAAGTCTATTTTGCCGCGTGCTCCTAATAAATTGGAAAATACCTCCTCGCTCTTCTGCTTTCCTAATACCCCGTATATATTTTCCTAAGTTAAAATAATTTTATTTGGAATTAGGAGTGCGGAAGTTCTTAAGACTATTTTGCCGCGTGCTCCTAGTAACTTGAAAAATACCTCCTCGCTCTTCTGCTTTCCTAATACCTCGTATATATTTTCCTTAGTTAAAATAATTTTATTTAGAAATAGGAGTGCGGAAATTCCGAAGACTATCTTGCCGCGTGCTCCCAATAAATTGGAAAATACCTCCTCGCTCTTCTGCTTTCCCAATACCCCGTATATATTTTCCCAAGTTAAAATAATTTTATTTGGAATTAGGAGTGCGGAAGTTCTTAAGACTATTTTTCCGCGTGCTCCTAATAACTTGAAAAATACCTCCTCGCTCTTCTGCTTTCCTAATACCCCGTATATATTTTCCTAAGTAAAAACAATTTTATATAGAATTATAACTGAAGACTAGTTTGCCGCGTGCTCCTAATAATTTGAAATATACCTCCTCGCTCTTCTGCTTTCTTAATACCCCGTACATGTTTTCCTAAGTTAAAATCATTTTATTTAGAAGTAGGAGTGCGGAAATAGTTAAGACTATTTTGCCGCGTGCTCCTAATAACTTGAAAAATACCTCCTCGCTCTTCTGATTTCCTAATACCCCGTATATATTTTCCTTAATTAAAATAATTTTATTTAGAATCAGGAGTGCGGAAATTCTGAAGACTATTTTGCCACGTGCTCCTAATAAATTGGAAAATACCTCCTCGCTCTTCTGCTTTCCTAATACCTCGTATATATTTTCCTTAGTTAAAATAATTTTATTTAGAAATAGGAGTGCGGAAATTCCGAAGACTATCTTGCCGCGTGCTCCCAATAAATTGGAAAATACCTCCTCGCTCTTCTGCTTTCCCAATACCCCGTATATATTTTCCCAAGTTAAAATAATTTTATTTGGAATTAGGAGTGCGGAAGTTCTTAAGACTATTTTTCCGCGTGCTCCTAATAACTTGAAAAATACCTCCTCGCTCTTCTGCTTTCCTAATACCCCGTATATATTTTCCTAAGTAAAAATAATTTTATATAGAATTATAACTGAAGACTAGTTTGCCGCGTGCTCCTAATAATTTGAAATATACCTCCTCGCTCTTCTGCTTTCTTAATACCCCGTACATGTTTTCCTAAGTTAAAATCATTTTATTTAGAAGTAGGAGTGCGGAAATAGTTAAGACTATTTTGCCGCGTGCTCCTAATAACTTTAAAAATACCTCCTCGCTCTTATGTTTTCCTAATACCCCGTATATATTTTCCTAAGTAAAAATAATTTTATATAGAATTATAACTGAAGACTAGTTTGCCGCGTGCTCCTAATAATTTGAAATATACCTCTTCGCTCTTCTGCTTTCCAAATACCCCGTATATAAATTTCCTAAGTAAAAATAATTTTATTTAGTTTTGGGAGTGCGGAAATTCTGAAGACTATTTTGCCCCGTACTCCTAATAATTTCAAAAATACCACCTCGCTCTTCTGCTTTCCTAATACCCCGTATATATTTTCCTGAGTTAAAATAATTTTATTTAGAATTAGGAGTGCGGAAATTCTGAAGACTATTTTGCGGCGTGCTATTAATAACTCGAAAATATCTCCTCGCTCTTCTGCTTTCCTAATACCTCGTATATATTTTTCTAAGTTAAAATCATTTTATTTAGAAGTAGGACTGCGGACATTCTTAAGTCTATTTTGCCGCGTGCTCCTAATAAATTGGAAAATACCTCCTCGCTCTTCTGCTTTCCTAATACCCCGTATATATTTTTCTAAGTTAAAATCATTTTATTTAGAAGTAGGAGTGCGGAAATAGTTAAGACTATTTTGTCGCGTGCTCCTAATAACTTGAAATATACCTCCTCGCTCTTCTGCTTTCCTAATACCCCGTATATATTTTCCTTAGTTAAAATAATTTTATTTAGAATTAGGAGAGCGTAAATTCTGACGACTGGTTTGCCGCGTGCTCCTAATAATTTGAAAAATACCTGCTCGCTCTGCTGCTTTCCTAATACCCCGTATACATTTTCTTAAGTTAAAATAATTTTATTTAGAATTAGGAGTGCGGAAGTTCTGAAGACTATTTTGCGGCGTGCTCCTAATAACTCGAAAATATCTCCTCGCTCTTCTGCTTTCCTAATACCTCGTATATATTTTTCTAAGTTAAAATCATTTTATTTAGAAGTAGGACTGCGGAAATTCTTAAGTCTATTTTGCCGCGTGCTCCTAATAAATTGGAAAATACCTCCTCGCTCTTCTGCTTTCCTAATACCCCGTATATATTTTCCTAAGTTAAAATAATTTTATTTGGAATTAGGAGTGCGGAAGTTCTTAAGACTATTTTGCCGCGTGCTCCTAGTAACTTGAAAAATACCTCCTCGCTCTTCTGCTTTCCTAATACCTCGTATATATTTTCCTTAGTTAAAATAATTTTATTTAGAAATAGGAGTGCGGAAATTCCGAAGACTATCTTGCCGCGTGCTCCCAATAAATTGGAAAATACCTCCTCGCTCTTCTGCTTTCCCAATACCCCGTATATATTTTCCCAAGTTAAAATAATTTTATTTGGAATTAGGAGTGCGGAAGTTCTTAAGACTATTTTTCCGCGTGCTCCTAATAACTTGAAAAATACCTCCTCGCTCTTCTGCTTTCCTAATACCCCGTATATATTTTCCTAAGTAAAAATAATTTTATATAGAATTATAACTGAAGACTAGTTTGCCGCGTGCTCCTAATAATTTGAAATATACCTCCTCGCTCTTCTGCTTTCTTAATACCCCGTACATGTTTTCCTAAGTTAAAATCATTTTATTTAGAAGTAGGAGTGCGGAAATAGTTAAGACTATTTTGCCGCGTGCTCCTAATAACTTGAAAAATACCTCCTCGCTCTTCTGATTTCCTAATACCCCGTATATATTTTCCTAAGTTAAAATAATTTTATTTGGAATTAGGAGTGCGGAAGTTCTTAAGACTATTTTGCCGCGTGCTCCTAGTAACTTGAAAAATACCTCCTCGCTCTTCTGCTTTCCTAATACCTCGTATATATTTTCCTTAGTTAAAATAATTTTATTTAGAAATAGGAGTGCGGAAATTCCGAAGACTATCTTGCCGCGTGCTCCCAATAAATTGGAAAATACCTCCTCGCTCTTCTGCTTTCCAAATACCCCGTATATAAATTTCCTAAGTAAAAATAATTTTATTTAGTTTTGGGAGTGCGGAAATTCTGAAGACTATTTTGCCCCGTACTCCTAATAATTTCAAAAATACCACCTCGCTCTTCTGCTTTCCTAATACCCCGTATATATTTTCCTGAGTTAAAATAATTTTATTTAGAATTAGGAGTGCGGAAATTCTGAAGACTATTTTGCGGCGTGCTATTAATAACTCGAAAATATCTCCTCGCTCTTCTGCTTTCCTAATACCTCGTATATATTTTTCTAAGTTAAAATCATTTTATTTAGAAGTAGGACTGCGGACATTCTTAAGTCTATTTTGCCGCGTGCTCCTAATAAATTGGAAAATACCTCCTCGCTCTTCTGCTTTCCTAATACCCCGTATATATTTTTCTAAGTTAAAATCATTTTATTTAGAAGTAGGAGTGCGGAAATAGTTAAGACTATTTTGTCGCGTGCTCCTAATAACTTGAAATATACCTCCTCGCTCTTCTGCTTTCCTAATACCCCGTATATATTTTCCTTAGTTAAAATAATTTTATTTAGAATTAGGAGAGCGTAAATTCTGACGACTGGTTTGCCGCGTGCTCCTAATAATTTGAAAAATACCTGCTCGCTCTGCTGCTTTCCTAATACCCCGTATACATTTTCTTAAGTTAAAATAATTTTATTTAGAATTAGGAGTGCGGAAGTTCTGAAGACTATTTTGCGGCGTGCTCCTAATAACTCGAAAATATCTCCTCGCTCTTCTGCTTTCCTAATACCTCGTATATATTTTTCTAAGTTAAAATCATTTTATTTAGAAGTAGGACTGCGGAAATTCTTAAGTCTATTTTGCCGCGTGCTCCTAATAAATTGGAAAATACCTCCTCGCTCTTCTGCTTTCCTAATACCCCGTATATATTTTCCTAAGTTAAAATAATTTTATTTGGAATTAGGAGTGCGGAAGTTCTTAAGACTATTTTGCCGCGTGCTCCTAGTAACTTGAAAAATACCTCCTCGCTCTTCTGCTTTCCTAATACCTCGTATATATTTTCCTTAGTTAAAATAATTTTATTTAGAAATAGGAGTGCGGAAATTCCGAAGACTATCTTGCCGCGTGCTCCCAATAAATTGGAAAATACCTCCTCGCTCTTCTGCTTTCCCAATACCCCGTATATATTTTCCCAAGTTAAAATAATTTTATTTGGAATTAGGAGTGCGGAAGTTCTTAAGACTATTTTTCCGCGTGCTCCTAATAACTTGAAAAATACCTCCTCGCTCTTCTGCTTTCCTAATACCCCGTATATATTTTCCTAAGTAAAAATAATTTTATATAGAATTATAACTGAAGACTAGTTTGCCGCGTGCTCCTAATAATTTGAAATATACCTCCTCGCTCTTCTGCTTTCTTAATACCCCGTACATGTTTTCCTAAGTTAAAATCATTTTATTTAGAAGTAGGAGTGCGGAAATAGTTAAGACTATTTTGCCGCGTGCTCCTAATAACTTGAAAAATACCTCCTCGCTCTTCTGATTTCCTAATACCCCGTATATATTTTCCTAAGTTAAAATAATTTTATTTGGAATTAGGAGTGCGGAAGTTCTTAAGACTATTTTGCCGCGTGCTCCTAGTAACTTGAAAAATACCTCCTCGCTCTTCTGCTTTCCTAATACCTCGTATATATTTTACTTAGTTAAAATAATTTTATTTAGAAATAGGAGTGCGGAAATTCCGAAGACTATCTTGCCGCGTGCTCCCAATAAATTGGAAAATACCTCCTCGCTCTTCTGCTTTCCCAATACCCCGTATATATTTTCCCAAGTTAAAATAATTTTATTTGGAATTAGGAGTGCGGAAGTTCTTAAGACTATTTTTCCGCGTGCTCCTAATAACTTGAAAAATACCTCCTCGCTCTTCTGCTTTCCTAATACCCCGTATATATTTTCCTAAGTAAAAATAATTTTATATAGAATTATAACTGAAGACTAGTTTGCCGCGTGCTCCTAATAATTTGAAATATACCTCCTCGCTCTTCTGCTTTCTTAATACCCCGTACATGTTTTCCTAAGTTAAAATCATTTTATTTAGAAGTAGGAGTGCGGAAATAGTTAAGACTATTTTGCCGCGTGCTCCTAATAACTTGAAAAATACCTCCTCGCTCTTCTGATTTCCTAATACCCCGTATATATTTTCCTTAATTAAAATAATTTTATTTAGAATCAGGAGTGCGGAAATTCTGAAGACTATTTTGCCACGTGCTCCTAATAAATTGGAAAATACCTCCTCGCTCTTCTGCTTTCCTAATACCCCGTATATATTTTCTTAAGTTAAAATGATTTTATATCGAATTAGGAGTGAAGAAGTTCTGAAGACTATTTTGCCGCGTGCTCCTAATAACTTGAAATATACTTCCTCGCTCTTCTGCTTTCCTAATACCCCGTATATATTTTCCTAAGTTAAAATAATTTTATTTAGAATTAGGGGTGCGGAAGTTCTGAAGACTATTTAGCGGCGTGCTCCTAATAACTTGAAAATATCTCCTCGCTCTTCTGCTTTCCTAATACCCCGTATTTATTTTTCTAAGTAAAAATCATTTTATTTAGAAGTAGGAGTGCGGAAATTCTTAAGTCTATTTTGCCGCGTGCTCCTAATAACTTTAAAAATACCTCCTCGCTCTTATGTTTTCCTAATACCCCGTATATATTTTCCTAAGTAAAAATAATTTTATATAGAATTATAACTGAAGACTAGTTTGCCGCGTGCTCCTAATAATTTGAAATATACCTCTTCGCTCTTCTGCTTTCCAAATACCCCGTATATAAATTTCCTAAGTAAAAATAATTTTATTTAGTTTTGGGAGTGCGGAAATTCTGAAGACTATTTTGCCCCGTACTCCTAACAATTTCAAAAATACCACCTCGCTCTTCTGCTTTCCTAATACCCCGTATATATTTTCCTGAGTTAAAATAATTTTATTTAGAATTAGGAGTGCGGAAGTTCTGAAGACTATTTTGCGGCGTGCTCCTAATAACTCGAAAATATCTCCTCGCTCTTCTGCTTTCCTAATACCTCGTATATATTTTTCTAAGTTAAAATCATTTTATTTAGAAGTACGACTGCGGACATTCCTAAGTCTATTTTGCCGCGTGCTCCTAATAAATTGGAAAATACCTCCTCGCTCTTCTGCTTTCCTAATACCCCGTATATATTTTTCTAAGTTAAAATCATTTTATTTAGAAGTAGGAGTGCGGAAATAGTTAAGACTATTTTGTCGCGTGCTCCTAATAACTTGAAATATACCTCCTCGCTCTTCTGCTTTCCTAATACCCCGTATATATTTTCCTTAGTTAAAATAATTTTATTTAGAATTAGGAGAGCGTAAATTCTGACGACTGGTTTGCCGCGTGCTCCTAATAATTTGAAAAATACCTGCTCGCTCTGCTGCTTTCCTAATACCCCGTATACATTTTCTTAAATTAAAATGATTTTATTTAGAATTAGGAGTGAAAAAGTTCAGAAGACTATTTTGCCGCGTGCTCCTAATAACTTGAAATATACTTCCTCGCTCTTCTGCTTTCCTAATACCCCGTATATATTTTCCTAAGTTAAAATAATTTTATTTAGAATTAGGAGTGCGGAAGTTCTGAAGACTATTTAGCGGCGTGCTCCTAATAACTTGAAAATATCTCCTCGCTCTTCTGCTTTCCTAATACCCCGTATTTATTTTTCTAAGTTAAAATCATTTTATTTAGAAGTAGGACTGCGGAAATTCTTAAGTCTATTTTGCCGCGTGCTCCTAATAAATTGGAAAATACCTCCTCGCTCTTCTGCTTTCCTAATACCCCGTATATATTTTCCTAAGTTAAAATAATTTTATTTGGAATTAGGAGTGCGGAAGTTCTTAAGACTATTTTGCCGCGTGCTCCTAGTAACTTGAAAAATACCTCCTCGCTCTTCTGCTTTCCTAATACCTCGTATATATTTTCCTTAGTTAAAATAATTTTATTTAGAAATAGGAGTGCGGAAATTCCGAAGACTATCTTGCCGCGTGCTCCCAATAAATTGGAAAATACCTCCTCGCTCTTCTGCTTTCCCAATACCCCGTATATATTTTCCCAAGTTAAAATAATTTTATTTGGAATTAGGAGTGCGGAAGTTCTTAAGACTATTTTTCCGCGTGCTCCTAATAACTTGAAAAATACCTCCTCGCTCTTCTGCTTTCCTAATACCCCGTATATATTTTCCTAAGTAAAAATAATTTTATATAGAATTATAACTGAAGACTAGTTTGCCGCGTGCTCCTAATAATTTGAAATATACCTCCTCGCTCTTCTGCTTTCTTAATACCCCGTACATGTTTTCCTAAGTTAAAATCATTTTATTTAGAAGTAGGAGTGCGGAAATAGTTAAGACTATTTTGCCGCGTGCTCCTAATAACTTGAAAAATACCTCCTCGCTCTTCTGATTTCCTAATACCCCGTATATATTTTCCTAAGTTAAAATAATTTTATTTGGAATTAGGAGTGCGGAAGTTCTTAAGACTATTTTGCCGCGTGCTCCTAGTAACTTGAAAAATACCTCCTCGCTCTTCTGCTTTCCTAATACCTCGTATATATTTTACTTAGTTAAAATAATTTTATTTAGAAATAGGAGTGCGGAAATTCCGAAGACTATCTTGCCGCGTGCTCCCAATAAATTGGAAAATACCTCCTCGCTCTTCTGCTTTCCCAATACCCCGTATATATTTTCCCAAGTTAAAATAATTTTATTTGGAATTAGGAGTGCGGAAGTTCTTAAGACTATTTTTCCGCGTGCTCCTAATAACTTGAAAAATACCTCCTCGCTCTTCTGCTTTCCTAATACCCCGTATATATTTTCCTAAGTAAAAATAATTTTATATAGAATTATAACTGAAGACTAGTTTGCCGCGTGCTCCTAATAATTTGAAATATACCTCCTCGCTCTTCTGCTTTCTTAATACCCCGTACATGTTTTCCTAAGTTAAAATCATTTTATTTAGAAGTAGGAGTGCGGAAATAGTTAAGACTATTTTGCCGCGTGCTCCTAATAACTTGAAAAATACCTCCTCGCTCTTCTGATTTCCTAATACCCCGTATATATTTTCCTTAATTAAAATAATTTTATTTAGAATCAGGAGTGCGGAAATTCTGAAGACTATTTTGCCACGTGCTCCTAATAAATTGGAAAATACCTCCTCGCTCTTCTGCTTTCCTAATACCCCGTATATATTTTCTTAAGTTAAAATGATTTTATATCGAATTAGGAGTGAAGAAGTTCTGAAGACTATTTTGCCGCGTGCTCCTAATAACTTGAAATATACTTCCTCGCTCTTCTGCTTTCCTAATACCCCGTATATATTTTCCTAAGTTAAAATAATTTTATTTAGAATTAGGGGTGCGGAAGTTCTGAAGACTATTTAGCGGCGTGCTCCTAATAACTTGAAAATATCTCCTCGCTCTTCTGCTTTCCTAATACCCCGTATTTATTTTTCTAAGTAAAAATCATTTTATTTAGAAGTAGGAGTGCGGAAATTCTTAAGTCTATTTTGCCGCGTGCTCCTAATAACTTTAAAAATACCTCCTCGCTCTTATGTTTTCCTAATACCCCGTATATATTTTCCTAAGTAAAAATAATTTTATATAGAATTATAACTGAAGACTAGTTTGCCGCGTGCTCCTAATAATTTGAAATATACCTCTTCGCTCTTCTGCTTTCCAAATACCCCGTATATAAATTTCCTAAGTAAAAATAATTTTATTTAGTTTTGGGAGTGCGGAAATTCTGAAGACTATTTTGCCCCGTACTCCTAACAATTTCAAAAATACCACCTCGCTCTTCTGCTTTCCTAATACCCCGTATATATTTTCCTGAGTTAAAATAATTTTATTTAGAATTAGGAGTGCGGAAGTTCTGAAGACTATTTTGCGGCGTGCTCCTAATAACTCGAAAATATCTCCTCGCTCTTCTGCTTTCCTAATACCTCGTATATATTTTTCTAAGTTAAAATCATTTTATTTAGAAGTACGACTGCGGACATTCCTAAGTCTATTTTGCCGCGTGCTCCTAATAAATTGGAAAATACCTCCTCGCTCTTCTGCTTTCCTAATACCCCGTATATATTTTTCTAAGTTAAAATCATTTTATTTAGAAGTAGGAGTGCGGAAATAGTTAAGACTATTTTGTCGCGTGCTCCTAATAACTTGAAATATACCTCCTCGCTCTTCTGCTTTCCTAATACCCCGTATATATTTTCCTTAGTTAAAATAATTTTATTTAGAATTAGGAGAGCGTAAATTCTGACGACTGGTTTGCCGCGTGCTCCTAATAATTTGAAAAATACCTGCTCGCTCTGCTGCTTTCCTAATACCCCGTATACATTTTCTTAAATTAAAATGATTTTATTTAGAATTAGGAGTGAAAAAGTTCAGAAGACTATTTTGCCGCGTGCTCCTAATAACTTGAAATATACTTCCTCGCTCTTCTGCTTTCCTAATACCCCGTATATATTTTCCTAAGTTAAAATAATTTTATTTAGAATTAGGAGTGCGGAAGTTCTGAAGACTATTTAGCGGCGTGCTCCTAATAACTTGAAAATATCTCCTCGCTCTTCTGCTTTCCTAATACCCCGTATTTATTTTTCTAAGTTAAAATCATTTTATTTAGAAGTAGGACTGCGGAAATTCTTAAGTCTATTTTGCCGCGTGCTCCTAATAAATTGGAAAATACCTCCTCGCTCTTCTGCTTTCCTAATACCCCGTATATATTTTCCTAAGTTAAAATAATTTTATTTGGAATTAGGAGTGCGGAAGTTCTTAAGACTATTTTGCCGCGTGCTCCTAGTAACTTGAAAAATACCTCCTCGCTCTTCTGCTTTCCTAATACCTCGTATATATTTTCCTTAGTTAAAATAATTTTATTTAGAAATAGGAGTGCGGAAATTCCGAAGACTATCTTGCCGCGTGCTCCCAATAAATTGGAAAATACCTCCTCGCTCTTCTGCTTTCCCAATACCCCGTATATATTTTCCCAAGTTAAAATAATTTTATTTGGAATTAGGAGTGCGGAAGTTCTTAAGACTATTTTTCCGCGTGCTCCTAATAACTTGAAAAATACCTCCTCGCTCTTCTGCTTTCCTAATACCCCGTATATATTTTCCTAAGTAAAAATAATTTTATATAGAATTATAACTGAAGACTAGTTTGCCGCGTGCTCCTAATAATTTGAAATATACCTCCTCGCTCTTCTGCTTTCTTAATACCCCGTACATGTTTTCCTAAGTTAAAATCATTTTATTTAGAAGTAGGAGTGCGGAAATAGTTAAGACTATTTTGCCGCGTGCTCCTAATAACTTGAAAAATACCTCCTCGCTCTTCTGATTTCCTAATACCCCGTATATATTTTCCTTAATTAAAATAATTTTATTTAGAATCAGGAGTGCGGAAATTCTGAAGACTATTTTGCCACGTGCTCCTAATAAATTGGAAAATACCTCCTCGCTCTTCTGCTTTCCTAATACCCCGTATATATTTTCTTAAGTTAAAATGATTTTATATCGAATTAGGAGTGAAGAAGTTCTGAAGACTATTTTGCCGCGTGCTCCTAATAACTTGAAATATACTTCCTCGCTCTTCTGCTTTCCTAATACCCCGTATATATTTTCCTAAGTTAAAATAATTTTATTTAGAATTAGGAGTGCGGAAGTTCTGAAGACTATTTTGCGGCGTGCTCCTAATAACTCGAAAATATCTCCTCGCTCTTCTGCTTTCCTAATACCTCGTATATATTTTTCTAAGTTAAAATCATTTTATTTAGAAGTAGGACTGCGGAAATTCTTAAGTCTATTTTGCCGCGTGCTCCTAATAACTTGAAAAATACCTCCTCGCTCTTCTGATTTCCTAATACCCCGTATATATTTTCCTTAATTAAAATAATTTTATTTAGAATCAGGAGTGCGGAAATTCTGAAGACTATTTTGCCACGTGCTCCTAATAAATTGGAAAATACCTCCTCGCTCTTCTGCTTTCCTAATACCCCGTATATATTTTCTTAAGTTAAAATGATTTTATATCGAATTAGGAGTGAAGAAGTTCTGAAGACTATTTTGCCGCGTGCTCCTAATAACTTGAAATATACTTCCTCGCTCTTCTGCTTTCCTAATACCCCGTATATATTTTCCTAAGTTAAAATAATTTTATTTAGAATTAGGAGTGCGGAAGTTCTGAAGACTATTTTGCGGCGTGCTCCTAATAACTCGAAAATATCTCCTCGCTCTTCTGCTTTCCTAATACCTCGTATATATTTTTCTAAGTTAAAATCATTTTATTTAGAAGTAGGACTGCGGAAATTCTTAAGTCTATTTTGCCGCGTGCTCCTAATAAATTGGAAAATACCTCCTCGCTCTTCTGCTTTCCTAATACCCCGTATATATTTTCCTAAGTTAAAATAATTTTATTTGGAATTAGGAGTGCGGAAGTTCTTAAGACTATTTTGCCGCGTGCTCCTAGTAACTTGAAAAATACCTCCTCGCTCTTCTGCTTTCCTAATACCTCGTATATATTTTCCTTAGTTAAAATAATTTTATTTAGAAATAGGAGTGCGGAAATTCCGAAGACTATCTTGCCGCGTGCTCCCAATAAATTGGAAAATACCTCCTCGCTCTTCTGCTTTCCCAATACCCCGTATATATTTTCCCAAGTTAAAATAATTTTATTTGGAATTAGGAGTGCGGAAGTTCTTAAGACTATTTTTCCGCGTGCTCCTAATAACTTGAAAAATACCTCCTCGCTCTTCTGCTTTCCTAATACCCCGTATATATTTTCCTAAGTAAAAATAATTTTATATAGAATTATAACTGAAGACTAGTTTGCCGCGTGCTCCTAATAATTTGAAATATACCTCCTCGCTCTTCTGCTTTCTTAATACCCCGTACATGTTTTCCTAAGTTAAAATCATTTTATTTAGAAGTAGGAGTGCGGAAATAGTTAAGACTATTTTGCCGCGTGCTCCTAATAACTTGAAAAATACCTCCTCGCTCTTCTGATTTCCTAATACCCCGTATATATTTTCCTTAATTAAAATAATTTTATTTAGAATCAGGAGTGCGGAAATTCTGAAGACTATTTTGCCACGTGCTCCTAATTAATTGGAAAATACCTCCTCGCTCTTCTGCTTTCCTAATACCCCGTATATATTTTCTTAAGTTAAAATGATTTTATATCGAATTAGGAGTGAAGAAGTTCTGAAGACTATTTTGCCGCGTGCTCCTAATAACTTGAAATATACTTCCTCGCTCTTCTGCTTTCCTAATACCCCGTATATATTTTCCTAAGTTAAAATAATTTTATTTAGAATTAGGGGTGAGGAAGTTCTGAAGACTATTTAGCGGCGTGCTCCTAATAACTTGAAAATATCTCCTCGCTCTTCTGCTTTCCTAATACCCCGTATTTATTTTTCTAAGTAAAAATCATTTTATTTAGAAGTAGGAGTGCGGAAATTCTTAAGTCTATTTTGCCGCGTGCTCCTAATAACTTTAAAAATACCTCCTCGCTCTTATGTTTTCCTAATACCCCGTATATATTTTCCTAAGTAAAAATAATTTTATATAGAATTATAACTGAAGACTAGTTTGCCGCGTGCTCCTAATAATTTGAAATATACCTCTTCGCTCTTCTGCTTTCCAAATACCCCGTATATAAATTTCCTAAGTAAAAATAATTTTATTTAGTTTTGGGAGTGCGGAAATTCTGAAGACTATTTTGCCCCGTACTCCTAATAATTTCAAAAATACCACCTCGCTCTTCTGCTTTCCTAATACCCCGTATATATTTTCCTAAGTTAAAATAATTTTATTTGGAATTAGGAGTGCGGAAATTCTGAAGACTATCTTGCCGCGTGCTCCTAATAAATTGGAAAATACCTCCTCGCTCTTCTGCTTTCCTAATACCCCGTATATATTTTCTTAAGTTAAAATGATTTTATATCGAATTAGGAGTGAAGATGTTCTGAAGACTATTTTGCCGCGTGCTCCTAATAACTTGAAATATACTTCCTCACTCTTCTGCTTTCCTAATACCCCGTACATATTTTCCTAAGTAAAAATAATTTTATTTAGTATTGGGAGTGCGGAAATTCTGAAGACTATTTTGCCGCGTACTCCTAATTATTTCAAAAATACCACCTCGCTCTTTTGCTTTCCTAATACCTCGTATATATTTTCCTGAGTTAAAATAATTTTATTTAGAATTAGGAGTGCGGAAGTTCTGAAGACTATTTTGCGGCGTGCTCCTAATAACTCGAAAATATCTCCTCGCTCTTCTGCTTTCCTAATACCTCGTATATATTTTTCTAAGTTAAAATCATTTTATTTAGAAGTAGGACTGCGGAAATTCTTAAGTCTATTTTGCCGCGTGCTCCTAATAAATTGGAAAATACCTCCTCGCTCTTCTGCTTTCCTAATACCCCGTATATATTTTCCTAAGTTAAAATAATTTTATTTGGAATTAGGAGTGCGGAAGTTCTTAAGACTATTTTGCCGCGTGCTCCTAGTAACTTGAAAAATACCTCCTCGCTCTTCTGCTTTCCTAATACCTCGTATATATTTTCCTTAGTTAAAATAATTTTATTTAGAAATAGGAGTGCGGAAATTCCGAAGACTATCTTGCCGCGTGCTCCCAATAAATTGGAAAATACCTCCTCGCTCTTCTGCTTTCCCAATACCCCGTATATATTTTCCCAAGTTAAAATAATTTTATTTGGAATTAGGAGTGCGGAAGTTCTTAAGACTATTTTTCCGCGTGCTCATAATAACTTGAAAAATACCTCCTCGCTCTTCTGCTTTCCTAATACCCCGTATATATTTTCCTAAGTAAAAATAATTTTATATAGAATTATAACTGAAGACTAGTTTGCCGCGTGCTCCTAACAATTTGAAATATACCTCCTCGCTCTTCTGCTTTCTTAATACCCCGTACATGTTTTCCTAAGTTAAAATCATTTTATTTAGAAGTAGGAGTGCGGAAATAGTTAAGACTATTTTGCCGCGTGCTCCTAATAACTTGAAAAATACCTCCTCGCTCTTCTGATTTCCTAATACCCCGTATATATTTTCCTTAATTAAAATAATTTTATTTAGAATCAGGAGTGCGGAAATTCTGAAGACTATTTTGCCACGTGCTCCTAATAAATTGGAAAATACCTCCTCGCTCTTCTGCTTTCCTAATACCCCGTATATATTTTCTTAAGTTAAAATGATTTTATATCGAATTAGGAGTGAAGAAGTTCTGAAGACTATTTTGCCGCGTGCTCCTAATAACTTGAAATATACTTCCTCGCTCTTCTGCTTTCCTAATACCCCGTATATATTTTCCTAAGTTAAAATAATTTTATTTAGAATTAGGGGTGCGGAAGTTCTGAAGACTATTTAGCGGCGTGCTCCTAATAACTTGAAAATATCTCCTCGCTCTTCTGCTTTCCTAATACCCCGTATTTATTTTTCTAAGTAAAAATCATTTTATTTAGAAGTAGGAGTGCGGAAATTCTTAAGTCTATTTTGCTGCGTGCTCCTAATAACTTTAAAAATACCTCCTCGCTCTTATGTTTTCCTAATACCCCGTATATATTTTCCTAAGTAAAAATAATTTTATATAGAATTATAACTGAAGACTAGTTTGCCGCGTGCTCCTAATAGTTTGAAATATACCTCTTCGCTCTTCTGCTTTCCAAATACCCCGTATATAAATTTCCTAAGTAAAAATAATTTTATTTAGTTTTGGGAGTGCGGAAATTCTGAAGACTATTTTGCCCCGTACTCCTAATAATTTCAAAAATACCACCTCGCTCTTCTGCTTTCCTAATACCCCGTATATATTTTCCTAAGTTAAAATAATTTTATTTGGAATTAGGAGTGCGGAAATTCTGAAGACTATTTTGCGGCGTGCTCCTAATAACTCGAAAATATCTCCTCGCTCTTCTGCTTTCCTAATACCTCGTATATATTTTTCTAAGTTAAAATCATTTTATTTAGAAGTAGGACTGCGGAAATTCTTAAGTCTATTTTGCCGCGTGCTCCTAATAAATTGGAAAATACCTCCTCGCTCTTCTGCTTTCCTAATACCCCGTATATATTTTTCTAAGTTAAAATCATTTTATTTAGAAGTAGGAGTGCGGAAATAGTTAAGACTATTTTGTCGCGTGCTCCTAATAACTTGAAATATACCTCCTCGCTCTTCTGCTTTCCTAATACCCCGTATATATTTTCCTTAGTTAAAATAATTTTATTTAGAATTAGGAGAGCGTAAATTCTGACGACTGGTTTGCCGCGTGCTCCTAATAATTTGAAAAATACCTGCTCGCTCTGCTGCTTTCCTAATACCCCGTATACATTTTCTTAAGTTAAAATAATTTTATTTAGAATTAGGAGTGCGGAAGTTCTGAAGACTATTTTGCGGCGTGCTCCTAATAACTCGAAAATATCTCCTCGCTCTTCTGCTTTCCTAATACCTCGTATATATTTTTCTAAGTTAAAATCATTTTATTTAGAAGTAGGACTGCGGAAATTCTTAAGTCTATTTTGCCGCGTGCTCCTAATAAATTGGAAAATACCTCCTCGCTCTTCTGCTTTCCTAATACCCCGTATATATTTTCCTAAGTTAAAATAATTTTATTTGGAATTAGGAGTGCGGAAGTTCTTAAGACTATTTTGCCGCGTGCTCCTAGTAACTTGAAAAATACCTCCTCGCTCTTCTGCTTTCCTAATACCTCGTATATATTTTCCTTAGTTAAAATAATTTTATTTAGAAATAGGAGTGCGGAAATTCCGAAGACTATCTTGCCGCGTGCTCCCAATAAATTGGAAAATACCTCCTCGCTCTTCTGCTTTCCCAATACCCCGTATATATTTTCCCAAGTTAAAATAATTTTATTTGGAATTAGGAGTGCGGAAGTTCTTAAGACTATTTTTCCGCGTGCTCCTAATAACTTGAAAAATACCTCCTCGCTCTTCTGCTTTCCTAATACCCCGTATATATTTTCCTAAGTAAAAATAATTTTATATAGAATTATAACTGAAGACTAGTTTGCCGCGTGCTCCTAATAATTTGAAATATACCTCCTCGCTCTTCTGCTTTCTTAATACCCCGTACATGTTTTCCTAAGTTAAAATCATTTTATTTAGAAGTAGGAGTGCGGAAATAGTTAAGACTATTTTGCCGCGTGCTCCTAATAACTTGAAAAATACCTCCTCGCTCTTCTGATTTCCTAATACCCCGTATATATTTTCCTTAATTAAAATAATTTTATTTAGAATCAGGAGTGCGGAAATTCTGAAGACTATTTTGCCACGTGCTCCTAATAAATTGGAAAATACCTCCTCGCTCTTCTGCTTTCCTAATACCCCGTATATATTTTCTTAAGTTAAAATGATTTTATATCGAATTAGGAGTGAAGAAGTTCTGAAGACTATTTTGCCGCGTGCTCCTAATAACTTGAAATATACTTCCTCGCTCTTCTGCTTTCCTAATACCCCGTATATATTTTCCTAAGTTAAAATAATTTTATTTAGAATTAGGAGTGCGGAAGTTCTGAAGACTATTTTGCGGCGTGCTCCTAATAACTCGAAAATATCTCCTCGCTCTTCTGCTTTCCTAATACCTCGTATATATTTTTCTAAGTTAAAATCATTTTATTTAGAAGTAGGACTGCGGAAATTCTTAAGTCTATTTTGCCGCGTGCTCCTAATAAATTGGAAAATACCTCCTCGCTCTTCTGCTTTCCTAATACCCCGTATATATTTTCCTAAGTTAAAATAATTTTATTTGGAATTAGGAGTGCGGAAGTTCTTAAGACTATTTTGCCGCGTGCTCCTAGTAACTTGAAAAATACCTCCTCGCTCTTCTGCTTTCCTAATACCTCGTATATATTTTCCTTAGTTAAAATAATTTTATTTAGAAATAGGAGTGCGGAAATTCCGAAGACTATCTTGCCGCGTGCTCCCAATAAATTGGAAAATACCTCCTCGCTCTTCTGCTTTCCCAATACCCCGTATATATTTTCCCAAGTTAAAATAATTTTATTTGGAATTAGGAGTGCGGAAGTTCTTAAGACTATTTTTCCGCGTGCTCCTAATAACTTGAAAAATACCTCCTCGCTCTTCTGCTTTCCTAATACCCCGTATATATTTTCCTAAGTAAAAACAATTTTATATAGAATTATAACTGAAGACTAGTTTGCCGCGTGCTCCTAATAATTTGAAATATACCTCCTCGCTCTTCTGCTTTCTTAATACCCCGTACATGTTTTCCTAAGTTAAAATCATTTTATTTAGAAGTAGGAGTGCGGAAATAGTTAAGACTATTTTGCCGCGTGCTCCTAATAACTTGAAAAATACCTCCTCGCTCTTCTGATTTCCTTATACCCCGTATATATTTTCCTTAATTAAAATAATTTTATTTAGAATCAGGAGTGCGGAAATTCTGAAGACTATTTTGCCACGTGCTCCTAATAAATTGGAAAATACCTCCTCGCTCTTCTGCTTTCCTAATACCTCGTATATATTTTCCTTAGTTAAAATAATTTTATTTAGAAATAGGAGTGCGGAAATTCCGAAGACTATCTTGCCGCGTGCTCCCAATAAATTGGAAAATACCTCCTCGCTCTTCTGCTTTCCCAATACCCCGTATATATTTTCCCAAGTTAAAATAATTTTATTTGGAATTAGGAGTGCGGAAGTTCTTAAGACTATTTTTCCGCGTGCTCCTAATAACTTGAAAAATACCTCCTCGCTCTTCTGCTTTCCTAATACCCCGTATATATTTTCCTAAGTAAAAATAATTTTATATAGAATTATAACTGAAGACTAGTTTGCCGCGTGCTCCTAATAATTTGAAATATACCTCCTCGCTCTTCTGCTTTCTTAATACCCCGTACATGTTTTCCTAAGTTAAAATCATTTTATTTAGAAGTAGGAGTGCGGAAATAGTTAAGACTATTTTGCCGCGTGCTCCTAATAACTTTAAAAATACCTCCTCGCTCTTATGTTTTCCTAATACCCCGTATATATTTTCCTAAGTAAAAATAATTTTATATAGAATTATAACTGAAGACTAGTTTGCCGCGTGCTCCTAATAATTTGAAATATACCTCTTCGCTCTTCTGCTTTCCAAATACCCCGTATATAAATTTCCTAAGTAAAAATAATTTTATTTAGTTTTGGGAGTGCGGAAATTCTGAAGACTATTTTGCCCCGTACTCCTAATAATTTCAAAAATACCACCTCGCTCTTCTGCTTTCCTAATACCCCGTATATATTTTCCTGAGTTAAAATAATTTTATTTAGAATTAGGAGTGCGGAAATTCTGAAGACTATTTTGCGGCGTGCTATTAATAACTCGAAAATATCTCCTCGCTCTTCTGCTTTCCTAATACCTCGTATATATTTTTCTAAGTTAAAATCATTTTATTTAGAAGTAGGACTGCGGACATTCTTAAGTCTATTTTGCCGCGTGCTCCTAATAAATTGGAAAATACCTCCTCGCTCTTCTGCTTTCCTAATACCCCGTATATATTTTTCTAAGTTAAAATCATTTTATTTAGAAGTAGGAGTGCGGAAATAGTTAAGACTATTTTGTCGCGTGCTCCTAATAACTTGAAATATACCTCCTCGCTCTTCTGCTTTCCTAATACCCCGTATATATTTTCCTTAGTTAAAATAATTTTATTTAGAATTAGGAGAGCGTAAATTCTGACGACTGGTTTGCCGCGTGCTCCTAATAATTTGAAAAATACCTGCTCGCTCTGCTGCTTTCCTAATACCCCGTATACATTTTCTTAAGTTAAAATAATTTTATTTAGAATTAGGAGTGCGGAAGTTCTGAAGACTATTTTGCGGCGTGCTCCTAATAACTCGAAAATATCTCCTCGCTCTTCTGCTTTCCTAATACCTCGTATATATTTTTCTAAGTTAAAATCATTTTATTTAGAAGTAGGACTGCGGAAATTCTTAAGTCTATTTTGCCGCGTGCTCCTAATAAATTGGAAAATACCTCCTCGCTCTTCTGCTTTCCTAATACCCCGTATATATTTTCCTAAGTTAAAATAATTTTATTTGGAATTAGGAGTGCGGAAGTTCTTAAGACTATTTTGCCGCGTGCTCCTAGTAACTTGAAAAATACCTCCTCGCTCTTCTGCTTTCCTAATACCTCGTATATATTTTCCTTAGTTAAAATAATTTTATTTAGAAATAGGAGTGCGGAAATTCCGAAGACTATCTTGCCGCGTGCTCCCAATAAATTGGAAAATACCTCCTCGCTCTTCTGCTTTCCCAATACCCCGTATATATTTTCCCAAGTTAAAATAATTTTATTTGGAATTAGGAGTGCGGAAGTTCTTAAGACTATTTTTCCGCGTGCTCCTAATAACTTGAAAAATACCTCCTCGCTCTTCTGCTTTCCTAATACCCCGTATATATTTTCCTAAGTAAAAATAATTTTATATAGAATTATAACTGAAGACTAGTTTGCCGCGTGCTCCTAATAATTTGAAATATACCTCCTCGCTCTTCTGCTTTCTTAATACCCCGTACATGTTTTCCTAAGTTAAAATCATTTTATTTAGAAGTAGGAGTGCGGAAATAGTTAAGACTATTTTGCCGCGTGCTCCTAATAACTTGAAAAATACCTCCTCGCTCTTCTGATTTCCTAATACCCCGTATATATTTTCCTAAGTTAAAATAATTTTATTTGGAATTAGGAGTGCGGAAGTTCTTAAGACTATTTTGCCGCGTGCTCCTAGTAACTTGAAAAATACCTCCTCGCTCTTCTGCTTTCCTAATACCTCGTATATATTTTACTTAGTTAAAATAATTTTATTTAGAAATAGGAGTGCGGAAATTCCGAAGACTATCTTGCCGCGTGCTCCCAATAAATTGGAAAATACCTCCTCGCTCTTCTGCTTTCCCAATACCCCGTATATATTTTCCCAAGTTAAAATAATTTTATTTGGAATTAGGAGTGCGGAAGTTCTTAAGACTATTTTTCCGCGTGCTCCTAATAACTTGAAAAATACCTCCTCGCTCTTCTGCTTTCCTAATACCCCGTATATATTTTCCTAAGTAAAAATAATTTTATATAGAATTATAACTGAAGACTAGTTTGCCGCGTGCTCCTAATAATTTGAAATATACCTCCTCGCTCTTCTGCTTTCTTAATACCCCGTACATGTTTTCCTAAGTTAAAATCATTTTATTTAGAAGTAGGAGTGCGGAAATAGTTAAGACTATTTTGCCGCGTGCTCCTAATAACTTGAAAAATACCTCCTCGCTCTTCTGATTTCCTAATACCCCGTATATATTTTCCTTAATTAAAATAATTTTATTTAGAATCAGGAGTGCGGAAATTCTGAAGACTATTTTGCCACGTGCTCCTAATAAATTGGAAAATACCTCCTCGCTCTTCTGCTTTCCTAATACCCCGTATATATTTTCTTAAGTTAAAATGATTTTATATCGAATTAGGAGTGAAGAAGTTCTGAAGACTATTTTGCCGCGTGCTCCTAATAACTTGAAATATACTTCCTCGCTCTTCTGCTTTCCTAATACCCCGTATTTATTTTTCTAAGTAAAAATCATTTTATTTAGAAGTAGGAGTGCGGAAATTCTTAAGTCTATTTTGCCGCGTGCTCCTAATAACTTTAAAAATACCTCCTCGCTCTTATGTTTTCCTAATACCCCGTATATATTTTCCTAAGTAAAAATAATTTTATATAGAATTATAACTGAAGACTAGTTTGCCGCGTGCTCCTAATAATTTGAAATATACCTCTTCGCTCTTCTGCTTTCCAAATACCCCGTATATAAATTTCCTAAGTAAAAATAATTTTATTTAGTTTTGGGAGTGCGGAAATTCTGAAGACTATTTTGCCCCGTACTCCTAACAATTTCAAAAATACCACCTCGCTCTTCTGCTTTCCTAATACCCCGTATATATTTTCCTGAGTTAAAATAATTTTATTTAGAATTAGGAGTGCGGAAGTTCTGAAGACTATTTTGCGGCGTGCTCCTAATAACTCGAAAATATCTCCTCGCTCTTCTGCTTTCCTAATACCTCGTATATATTTTTCTAAGTTAAAATCATTTTATTTAGAAGTACGACTGCGGACATTCCTAAGTCTATTTTGCCGCGTGCTCCTAATAAATTGGAAAATACCTCCTCGCTCTTCTGCTTTCCTAATACCCCGTATATATTTTTCTAAGTTAAAATCATTTTATTTAGAAGTAGGAGTGCGGAAATAGTTAAGACTATTTTGTCGCGTGCTCCTAATAACTTGAAATATACCTCCTCGCTCTTCTGCTTTCCTAATACCCCGTATATATTTTCCTTAGTTAAAATAATTTTATTTAGAATTAGGAGAGCGTAAATTCTGACGACTGGTTTGCCGCGTGCTCCTAATAATTTGAAAAATACCTGCTCGCTCTGCTGCTTTCCTAATACCCCGTATACATTTTCTTAAAATAAAATGATTTTATTTAGAATTAGGAGTGAAAAAGTTCAGAAGACTATTTTGCCGCGTGCTCCTAATAACTTGAAATATACTTCCTCGCTCTTCTGCTTTCCTAATACCCCGTATATATTTTCCTAAGTTAAAATAATTTTATTTAGAATTAGGAGTGCGGAAGTTCTGAAGACTATTTAGCGGCGTGCTCCTAATAAGAAAATATCTCCTCGCTCTTCTGCTTTCCTAATACCCCGTATTTATTTTTCTAAGTTAAAATCATTTTATTTAGAAGTAGGACTGCGGAAATTCTTAAGTCTATTTTGCCGCGTGCTCCTAATAAATTGGAAAATACCTCCTCGCTCTTCTGCTTTCCTAATACCCCGTATATATTTTCCTAAGTTAAAATAATTTTATTTGGAATTAGGAGTGCGGAAGTTCTTAAGACTATTTTGCCGCGTGCTCCTAGTAACTTGAAAAATACCTCCTCGCTCTTCTGCTTTCCTAATACCTCGTATATATTTTCCTTAGTTAAAATAATTTTATTTAGAAATAGGAGTGCAGAAATTCCGAAGACTATCTTGCCGCGTGCTCCCAATAAATTGGAAAATACCTCCTCGCTCTTCTGCTTTCCCAATACCCCGTATATATTTTCCCAAGTTAAAATAATTTTATTTGGAATTAGGAGTGCGGAAGTTCTTAAGACTATTTTTCCGCGTGCTCCTAATAACTTGAAAAATACCTCCTCGCTCTTCTGCTTTCCTAATACCCCGTATATATTTTCCTAAGTAAAAATAATTTTATATAGAATTATAACTGAAGACTAGTTTGCCGCGTGCTCCTAATAATTTGAAATATACCTCCTCGCTCTTCTGCTTTCTTAATACCCCGTACATGTTTTCCTAAGTTAAAATCATTTTATTTAGAAGTAGGAGTGCGGAAATAGTTAAGACTATTTTGCCGCGTGCTCCTAATAACTTGAAAAATACCTCCTCGCTCTTCTGATTTCCTAATACCCCGTATATATTTTCCTTAATTAAAATAATTTTATTTAGAATCAGGAGTGCGGAAATTCTGAAGACTATTTTGCCACGTGCTCCTAATAAATTGGAAAATACCTCCTCGCTCTTCTGCTTTCCTAATACCCCGTATATATTTTCTTAAGTTAAAATGATTTTATATCGAATTAGGAGTGAAGAAGTTCTGAAGACTATTTTGCCGCGTGCTCCTAATAACTTGAAATATACTTCCTCGCTCTTCTGCTTTCCTAATACCCCGTATATATTTTCCTAAGTTAAAATAATTTTATTTAGAATTAGGAGTGCGGAAGTTCTGAAGACTATTTTGCGGCGTGCTCCTAATAACTCGAAAATATCTCCTCGCTCTTCTGCTTTCCTAATACCTCGTATATATTTTTCTAAGTTAAAATCATTTTATTTAGAAGTAGGACTGCGGAAATTCTTAAGTCTATTTTGCCGCGTGCTCCTAATAAATTGGAAAATACCTCCTCGCTCTTCTGCTTTCCTAATACCCCGTATATATTTTCCTAAGTTAAAATAATTTTATTTGGAATTAGGAGTGCGGAAGTTCTTAAGACTATTTTGCCGCGTGCTCCTAGTAACTTGAAAAATACCTCCTCGCTCTTCTGCTTTCCTAATACCTCGTATATATTTTCCTTAGTTAAAATAATTTTATTTAGAAATAGGAGTGCGGAAATTCCGAAGACTATCTTGCCGCGTGCTCCCAATAAATTGGAAAATACCTCCTCGCTCTTCTGCTTTCCCAATACCCCGTATATATTTTCCCAAGTTAAAATAATTTTATTTGGAATTAGGAGTGCGGAAGTTCTTAAGACTATTTTTCCGCGTGCTCCTAATAACTTGAAAAATACCTCCTCGCTCTTCTGCTTTCCTAATACCCCGTATATATTTTCCTAAGTAAAAATAATTTTATATAGAATTATAACTGAAGACTAGTTTGCCGCGTGCTCCTAATAATTTGAAATATACCTCCTCGCTCTTCTGCTTTCTTAATACCCCGTACATGTTTTCCTAAGTTAAAATCATTTTATTTAGAAGTAGGAGTGCGGAAATAGTTAAGACTATTTTGCCGCGTGCTCCTAATAACTTGAAAAATACCTCCTCGCTCTTCTGATTTCCTAATACCCCGTATATATTTTCCTTAATTAAAATAATTTTATTTAGAATCAGGAGTGCGGAAATTCTGAAGACTATTTTGCCACGTGCTCCTAATTAATTGGAAAATACCTCCTCGCTCTTCTGCTTTCCTAATACCCCGTATATATTTTCTTAAGTTAAAATGATTTTATATCGAATTAGGAGTGAAGAAGTTCTGAAGACTATTTTGCCGCGTGCTCCTAATAACTTGAAATATACTTCCTCGCTCTTCTGCTTTCCTAATACCCCGTATATATTTTGCTAAGTTAAAATAATTTTATTTAGAATTAGGGGTGAGGAAGTTCTGAAGACTATTTAGCGGCGTGCTCCTAATAACTTGAAAATATCTCCTCGCTCTTCTGCTTTCCTAATACCCCGTATTTATTTTTCTAAGTAAAAATCATTTTATTTAGAAGTAGGAGTGCGGAAATTCTTAAGTCTATTTTGCCGCGTGCTCCTAATAACTTTAAAAATACCTCCTCGCTCTTATGTTTTCCTAATACCCCGTATATATTTTCCTAAGTAAAAATAATTTTATATAGAATTATAACTGAAGACTAGTTTGCCGCGTGCTCCTAATAATTTGAAATATACCTCTTCGCTCTTCTGCTTTCCAAATACCCCGTATATAAATTTCCTAAGTAAAAATAATTTTATTTAGTTTTGGGAGTGCGGAAATTCTGAAGACTATTTTGCCCCGTACTCCTAATAATTTCAAAAATACCACCTCGCTCTTCTGCTTTCCTAATACCCCGTATATATTTTCCTGAGTTAAAATAATTTTATTTAGAATTAGGAGTGCGGAAATTCTGAAGACTATTTTGCGGCGTGCTCCTAATAACTCGAAAATATCTCCTCGCTCTTCTGCTTTCCTAATACCTCGTATATATTTTTCTAAGTTAAAATCATTTTATTTAGAAGTAGGACTGCGGACATTCTTAAGTCTATTTTGCCGCGTGCTCCTAATAAATTGGAAAATACCTCCTCGCTCTTCTGCTTTCCTAATACCCCGTATATATTTTTCTAAGTTAAAATCATTTTATTTAGAAGTAGGAGTGCGGAAATAGTTAAGACTATTTTGTCGCGTGCTCCTAATAACTTGAAATATACCTCCTCGCTCTTCTGCTTTCCTAATACCCCGTATATATTTTCCTTAGTTAAAATAATTTTATTTAGAATTAGGAGAGCGTAAATTCTGACGACTGGTTTGCCGCGTGCTCCTAATAATTTGAAAAATACCTGCTCGCTCTGCTGCTTTCCTAATACCCCGTATATATTTTCCTAAGTAAAAATAATTTTATATAGAATTATAACTGAAGACTAGTTTGCCGCGTGCTCCTAATAATTTGAAATATACCTCCTCGCTCTTCTGCTTTCTTAATACCCCGTACATGTTTTCCTAAGTTAAAATCATTTTATTTAGAAGTAGGAGTGCGGAAATAGTTAAGACTATTTTGCCGCGTGCTCCTAATAACTTGAAAAATACCTCCTCGCTCTTCTGATTTCCTAATACCCCGTATATATTTTCCTTAATTAAAATAATTTTATTTAGAATCAGGAGTGCGGAAATTCTGAAGACTATTTTGCCACGTGCTCCTAATAAATTGGAAAATACCTCCTCGCTCTTCTGCTTTCCTAATACCCCGTATATATTTTCTTAAGTTAAAATGATTTTATATCGAATTAGGAGTGAAGAAGTTCTGAAGACTATTTTGCCGCGTGCTCCTAATAACTTGAAATATACTTCCTCGCTCTTCTGCTTTCCTAATACCCCGTATATATTTTCCTAAGTTAAAATAATTTTATTTAGAATTAGGAGTGCGGAAGTTCTGAAGACTATTTTGCGGCGTGCTCCTAATAACTCGAAAATATCTCCTCGCTCTTCTGCTTTCCTAATACCTCGTATATATTTTTCTAAGTTAAAATCATTTTATTTAGAAGTAGGACTGCGGAAATTCTTAAGTCTATTTTGCCGCGTGCTCCTAATAAATTGGAAAATACCTCCTCGCTCTTCTGCTTTCCTAATACCCCGTATATATTTTCCTAAGTTAAAATAATTTTATTTGGAATTAGGAGTGCGGAAGTTCTTAAGACTATTTTGCCGCGTGCTCCTAGTAACTTGAAAAATACCTCCTCGCTCTTCTGCTTTCCTAATACCTCGTATATATTTTCCTTAGTTAAAATAATTTTATTTAGAAATAGGAGTGCGGAAATTCCGAAGACTATCTTGCCGCGTGCTCCCAATAAATTGGAAAATACCTCCTCGCTCTTCTGCTTTCCCAATACCCCGTATATATTTTCCCAAGTTAAAATAATTTTATTTGGAATTAGGAGTGCGGAAGTTCTTAAGACTATTTTGCCGCGTGCTCCTAGTAACTTGAAAAATACCTCCTCGCTCTTCTGCTTTCCTAATACCCCGTATATATTTTCCTAAGTAAAAATAATTTTATATAGAATTATAACTGAAGACTAGTTTGCCGCGTGCTCCTAATAATTTGAAATATACCTCCTCGCTCTTCTGCTTTCTTAATACCCCGTACATGTTTTCCTAAGTTAAAATCATTTTATTTAGAAGTAGGAGTGCGGAAATAGTTAAGACTATTTTGCCGCGTGCTCCTAATAACTTGAAAAATACCTCCTCGCTCTTCTGATTTCCTAATACCCCGTATATATTTTCCTAAGTTAAAATAATTTTATTTGGAATTAGGAGTGCGGAAGTTCTTAAGACTATTTTGCCGCGTGCTCCTAGTAACTTGAAAAATACCTCCTCGCTCTTCTGCTTTCCTAATACCTCGTATATATTTTCCTTAGTTAAAATAATTTTATTTAGAAATAGGAGTGCGGAAATTCCGAAGACTATCTTGCCGCGTGCTCCCAATAAATTGGAAAATACCTCCTCGCTCTTCTGCTTTCCCAATACCCCGTATATATTTTCCCAAGTTAAAATAATTTTATTTGGAATTAGGAGTGCGGAAGTTCTTAAGACTATTTTTCCGCGTGCTCCTAATAACTTGAAAAATACCTTCTCGCTCTTCTGCTTTCCTAATACCCCGTATATATTTTCCTAAGTAAAAATAATTTTATATAGAATTATAACTGAAGACTAGTTTGCCGCGTGCTCCTAATAATTTGAAATATACCTCCTCGCTCTTCTGCTTTCTTAATACCCCGTACATGTTTTCCTAAGTTAAAATCATTTTATTTAGAAGTAGGAGTGCGGAAATAGTTAAGACTATTTTGCCGCGTGCTCCTAATAACTTGAAAAATACCTCCTCGCTCTTCTGATTTCCTAATACCCCGTATATATTTTCCTTAATTAAAATAATTTTATTTAGAATCAGGAGTGCGGAAATTCTGAAGACTATTTTGCCACGTGCTCCTAATAAATTGGAAAATACCTCCTCGCTCTTCTGCTTTCCTAATACCCCGTATATATTTTCTTAAGTTAAAATGATTTTATATCGAATTAGGAGTGAAGAAGTTCTGAAGACTATTTTGCCGCGTGCTCCTAATAACTTGAAATATACTTCCTCGCTCTTCTGCTTTCCTAATACCCCGTATATATTTTCCTAAGTTAAAATAATTTTATTTAGAATTAGGGGTGCGGAAGTTCTGAAGACTATTTAGCGGCGTGCTCCTAATAACTTGAAAATATCTCCTCGCTCTTCTGCTTTCCTAATACCCCGTATTTATTTTTCTAAGTAAAAATCATTTTATTTAGAAGTAGGAGTGCGGAAATTCTTAAGTCTATTTTGCCGCGTGCTCCTAATAACTTTAAAAATACCTCCTCGCTCTTATGTTTTCCTAATACCCCGTATATATTTTCCTAAGTAAAAATAATTTTATATAGAATTATAACTGAAGACTAATTTGCCGCGTGCTCCTAATAATTTGAAATATACCTCTTCGCTCTTCTGCTTTCCAAATACCCCGTATATAAATTTCCTAAGTAAAAATAATTTTATTTAGTTTTGGGAGTGCGGAAATTCTGAAGACTATTTTGCCCCGTACTCCTAACAATTTCAAAAATACCACCTCGCTCTTCTGCTTTCCTAATACCCCGTATATATTTTCCTGAGTTAAAATAATTTTATTTAGAATTAGGAGTGCGGAAGTTCTGAAGACTATTTTGCGGCGTGCTCCTAATAACTCGAAAATATCTCCTCGCTCTTCTGCTTTCCTAATACCTCGTATATATTTTTCTAAGTTAAAATCATTTTATTTAGAAGTACGACTGCGGACATTCCTAAGTCTATTTTGCCGCGTGCTCCTAATAAATTGGAAAATACCTCCTCGCTCTTCTGCTTTCCTAATACCCCGTATACATTTTCTTAAATTAAAATGATTTTATTTAGAATTAGGAGTGAAAAAGTTCAGAAGACTATTTTGCCGCGTGCTCCTAATAACTTGAAATATACTTCCTCTCTCTTCTGCTTTCCTAATACCCCGTATATATTTTCCTAAGTTAAAATAATTTTATTTAGAATTAGGAGTGCGGAAGTTCTGAAGACTATTTAGCGGCGTGCTCCTAATAACTTGAAAATATCTCCTCGCTCTTCTGCTTTCCTAATACCCCGTATTTATTTTTCTAAGTTAAAATCATTTTATTTAGAAGTAGGACTGCGGAAATTCTTAAGTCTATTTTGCCGCGTGCTCCTAATAAATTGGAAAATACCTCCTCGCTCTTCTGCTTTCCTAATACCCCGTATATATTTTCCTAAGTTAAAATAATTTTATTTGGAATTAGGAGTGCGGAAGTTCTTAAGACTATTTTGCCGCGTGCTCCTAGTAACTTGAAAAATACCTCCTCGCTCTTCTGCTTTCCTAATACCTCGTATATATTTTCCTTAGTTAAAATAATTTTATTTAGAAATAGGAGTGCGGAAATTCCGAAGACTATCTTGCCGCGTGCTCCCAATAAATTGGAAAATACCTCCTCGCTCTTCTGCTTTCCCAATACCCCGTATATATTTTCCCAAGTTAAAATAATTTTATTTGGAATTAGGAGTGCGGAAGTTCTTAAGACTATTTTTCCGCGTGCTCCTAATAACTTGAAAAATACCTCCTCGCTCTTCTGCTTTCCTAATACCCCGTATATATTTTCCTAAGTAAAAATAATTTTATATAGAATTATAACTGAAGACTAGTTTGCCGCGTGCTCCTAATAATTTGAAATATACCTCCTCGCTCTTCTGCTTTCTTAATACCCCGTACATGTTTTCCTAAGTTAAAATCATTTTATTTAGAAGTAGGAGTGCGGAAATAGTTAAGACTATTTTGCCGCGTGCTCCTAATAACTTGAAAAATACCTCCTCGCTCTTTTGATTTCCTAATACCCCGTATATATTTTCCTTAATTAAAATAATTTTATTTAGAATCAGGAGTGCGGAAATTCTGAAGACTATTTTGCCACGTGCTCCTAATAAATTGGAAAATACCTCCTCGCTCTTCTGCTTTCCTAATACCCCGTATATATTTTCTTAAGTTAAAATGATTTTATATCGAATTAGGAGTGAAGAAGTTCTGAAGACTATTTTGCCGCGTGCTCCTAATAACTTGAAATATACTTCCTCGCTCTTCTGCTTTCCTAATACCCCGTATATATTTTCCTAAGTTAAAATAATTTTATTTAGAATTAGGAGTGCGGAAGTTCTGAAGACTATTTTGCGGCGTGCTCCTAATAACTCGAAAATATCTCCTCGCTCTTCTGCTTTCCTAATACCTCGTATATATTTTTCTAAGTTAAAATCATTTTATTTAGAAGTAGGACTGCGGAAATTCTTAAGTCTATTTTGCCGCGTGCTCCTAATAAATTGGAAAATACCTCCTCGCTCTTCTGCTTTCCTAATACCCCGTATATATTTTCCTAAGTTAAAATAATTTTATTTGGAATTAGGAGTGCGGAAGTTCTTAAGACTATTTTGCCGCGTGCTCCTAGTAACTTGAAAAATACCTCCTCGCTCTTCTGCTTTCCTAATACCTCGTATATATTTTCCTTAGTTAAAATAATTTTATTTAGAAATAGGAGTGCGGAAATTCCGAAGACTATCTTGCCGCGTGCTCCCAATAAATTGGAAAATACCTCCTCGCTCTTCTGCTTTCCCAATACCCCGTATATATTTTCCCAAGTTAAAATAATTTTATTTGGAATTAGGAGTGCGGAAGTTCTTAAGACTATTTTTCCGCGTGCTCCTAATAACTTGAAAAATACCTCCTCGCTCTTCTGCTTTCCTAATACCCCGTATATATTTTCCTAAGTAAAAATAATTTTATATAGAATTATAACTGAAGACTAGTTTGCCGCGTGCTCCTAATAATTTGAAATATACCTCCTCGCTCTTCTGCTTTCTTAATACCCCGTACATGTTTTCCTAAGTTAAAATCATTTTATTTAGAAGTAGGAGTGCGGAAATAGTTAAGACTATTTTGCCGCGTGCTCCTAATAACTTGAAAAATACCTCCTCGCTCTTCTGATTTCCTAATACCCCGTATATATTTTCCTTAATTAAAATAATTTTATTTAGAATCAGGAGTGCGGAAATTCTGAAGACTATTTTGCCACGTGCTCCTAATTAATTGGAAAATACCTCCTCGCTCTTCTGCTTTCCTAATACCCCGTATATATTTTCTTAAGTTAAAATGATTTTATATCGAATTAGGAGTGAAGAAGTTCTGAAGACTATTTTGCCGCGTGCTCCTAATAACTTGAAATATACTTCCTCGCTCTTCTGCTTTCCTAATACCCCGTATATATTTTCCTAAGTTAAAATAATTTTATTTAGAATTAGGGGTGCGGAAGTTCTGAAGACTATTTAGCGGCGTGCTCCTAATAACTTGAAAATATCTCCTCGCTCTTCTGCTTTCCTAATACCCCGTATTTATTTTTCTAAGTAAAAATCATTTTATTTAGAAGTAGGAGTGCGGAAATTCTTAAGTCTATTTTGCCGCGTGCTCCTAATAACTTTAAAAATACCTCCTCGCTCTTATGTTTTCCTAATACCCCGTATATATTTTCCTAAGTAAAAATAATTTTATATAGAATTATAACTGAAGACTAGTTTGCCGCGTGCTCCTAATAATTTGAAATATACCTCTTCGCTCTTCTGCTTTCCAAATACCCCGTATATAAATTTCCTAAGTAAAAATAATTTTATTTAGTTTTGGGAGTGCGGAAATTCTGAAGACTATTTTGCCCCGTACTCCTAATAATTTCAAAAATACCACCTCGCTCTTCTGCTTTCCTAATACCCCGTATATATTTTCCTGAGTTAAAATAATTTTATTTAGAATTAGGAGTGCGGAAATTCTGAAGACTATTTTGCGGCGTGCTCCTAATAACTCGAAAATATCTCCTCGCTCTTCTGCTTTCCTAATACCTCGTATATATTTTTCTAAGTTAAAATCATTTTATTTAGAAGTAGGACTGCGGACATTCTTAAGTCTATTTTGCCGCGTGCTCCTAATAAATTGGAAAATACCTCCTCGCTCTTCTGCTTTCCTAATACCCCGTATATATTTTTCTAAGTTAAAATCATTTTATTTAGAAGTAGGAGTGCGGAAATAGTTAAGACTATTTTGTCGCGTGCTCCTAATAACTTGAAATATACCTCCTCGCTCTTCTGCTTTCCTAATACCCCGTATATATTTTCCTTAGTTAAAATAATTTTATTTAGAATTAGGAGAGCGTAAATTCTGACGACTGGTTTGCCGCGTGCTCCTAATAATTTGAAAAATACCTGCTCGCTCTGCTGCTTTCCTAATACCCCGTATACATTTTCTTAAGTTAAAATAATTTTATTTAGAATTAGGAGTGCGGAAGTTCTGAAGACTATTTTGCGGCGTGCTCCTAATAACTCGAAAATATCTCCTCGCTCTTCTGCTTTCCTAATACCTCGTATATATTTTTCTAAGTTAAAATCATTTTATTTAGAAGTAGGACTGCGGAAATTCTTAAGTCTATTTTGCCGCGTGCTCCTAATAAATTGGAAAATACCTCCTCGCTCTTCTGCTTTCCTATTACCCCGTATATATTTTCCTAAGTTAAAATAATTTTATTTGGAATTAGGAGTGCGGAAGTTCTTAAGACTATTTTGCCGCGTGCTCCTAGTAACTTGAAAAATACCTCCTCGCTCTTCTGCTTTCCTAATACCTCGTATATATTTTCCTTAGTTAAAATAATTTTATTTAGAAATAGGAGTGCGGAAATTCCGAAGACTATCTTGCCGCGTGCTCCCAATAAATTGGAAAATACCTCCTCGCTCTTCTGCTTTCCCAATACCCCGTATATATTTTCCCAAGTTAAAATAATTTTATTTGGAATTAGGAGTGCGGAAGTTCTTAAGACTATTTTTCCGCGTGCTCCTAATAACTTGAAAAATACCTCCTCGCTCTTCTGCTTTCCTAATACCCCGTATATATTTTCCTAAGTAAAAATAATTTTATATAGAATTATAACTGAAGACTAGTTTGCCGCGTGCTCCTAATAATTTGAAATATACCTCCTCGCTCTTCTGCTTTCTTAATACCCCGTACATGTTTTCCTAAGTTAAAATCATTTTATTTAGAAGTAGGAGTGCGGAAATAGTTAAGACTATTTTGCCGCGTGCTCCTAATAACTTGAAAAATACCTCCTCGCTCTTCTGATTTCCTAATACCCCGTATATATTTTCCTTAATTAAAATAATTTTATTTAGAATCAGGAGTGCGGAAATTCTGAAGACTATTTTGCCACGTGCTCCTAATAAATTGGAAAATACCTCCTCGCTCTTCTGCTTTCCTAATACCTCGTATATATTTTCCTTAGTTAAAATAATTTTATTTAGAAATAGGAGTGCGGAAATTCCGAAGACTATCTTGCCGCGTGCTCCCAATAAATTGGAAAATACCTCCTCGCTCTTCTGCTTTCCCAATACCCCGTATATATTTTCCCAAGTTAAAATAATTTTATTTGGAATTAGGAGTGCGGAAGTTCTTAAGACTATTTTTCCGCGTGCTCCTAATAACTTGAAAAATACCTCCTCGCTCTTCTGCTTTCCTAATACCCCGTATATATTTTCCTAAGTAAAAATAATTTTATATAGAATTATAACTGAAGACTAGTTTGCCGCGTGCTCCTAATAATTTGAAATATACCTCCTCGCTCTTCTGCTTTCTTAATACCCCGTACATGTTTTCCTAAGTTAAAATCATTTTATTTAGAAGTAGGAGTGCGGAAATAGTTAAGACTATTTTGCCGCGTGCTCCTAATAACTTTAAAAATACCTCCTCGCTCTTATGTTTTCCTAATACCCCGTATATATTTTCCTAAGTAAAAATAATTTTATATAGAATTATAACTGAAGACTAGTTTGCCGCGTGCTCCTAATAATTTGAAATATACCTCTTCGCTCTTCTGCTTTCCAAATACCCCGTATATAAATTTCCTAAGTAAAAATAATTTTATTTAGTTTTGGGAGTGCGGAAATTCTGAAGACTATTTTGCCCCGTACTCCTAATAATTTCAAAAATACCACCTCGCTCTTCTGCTTTCCTAATACCCCGTATATATTTTCCTGAGTTAAAATAATTTTATTTAGAATTAGGAGTGCGGAAATTCTGAAGACTATTTTGCGGCGTGCTATTAATAACTCGAAAATATCTCCTCGCTCTTCTGCTTTCCTAATACCTCGTATATATTTTTCTAAGTTAAAATCATTTTATTTAGAAGTAGGACTGCGGACATTCTTAAGTCTATTTTGCCGCGTGCTCCTAATAAATTGGAAAATACCTCCTCGCTCTTCTGCTTTCCTAATACCCCGTATATATTTTTCTAAGTTAAAATCATTTTATTTAGAAGTAGGAGTGCGGAAATAGTTAAGACTATTTTGTCGCGTGCTCCTAATAACTTGAAATATACCTCCTCGCTCTTCTGCTTTCCTAATACCCCGTATATATTTTCCTAAGTTAAAATAATTTTATTTAGAATTAGGGGTGCGGAAGTTCTGAAGACTATTTAGCGGCGTGCTCCTAATAACTTGAAAATATCTCCTCGCTCTTCTGCTTTCCTAATACCCCGTATTTATTTTTCTAAGTAAAAATCATTTTATTTAGAAGTAGGAGTGCGGAAATTCTTAAGTCTATTTTGCCGCGTGCTCCTAATAACTTTAAAAATACCTCCTCGCTCTTATGTTTTCCTAATACCCCGTATATATTTTCCTAAGTAAAAATAATTTTATATAGAATTATAACTGAAGACTAGTTTGCCGCGTGCTCCTAATAATTTGAAATATACCTCTTCGCTCTTCTGCTTTCCTAATACCCCGTATATATTTTCCTTAGTTAAAATAATTTTATTTACAATCAGGAGTGCGGAAATTCTGAAGACTATTTTGCCACGTGCTCCTAATAAATTGGAAAATACCTCCTCGCTCTTCTGCTTTCCTAATACCCCGTATATATTTTCTTAAGTTAAAATGATTTTATTTCGAATTAGGAGTGAAGATGTTCTGAAGACTATTTTGCCGCGTGCTCCTAATAACTTGAAATATACTTCCTCACTCTTCTGCTTTCCTAATACCCCGTACATATTTTCCTAAGTAAAAATAATTTTATTTAGTATTGGGGGTGCGGAAATTCTGAAGACTATTTTGCCGCGTACTCCTAATTATTTCAAAAATACCACCTCGCTCTTTTGCTTTCCTAATACCCCGTATATATTTTCCTAAGTTAAAATAATTTTATTTGGAATTAGGAGTGCGGAAGTTCTTAAGACTATTTTGCGGCGTGCTCCTAATAACTTGAAAATATCTCCTCGCTCTTCTGCTTTCCTAATACCTCGTATATACTTTTCTAAGTTAAAATCATTTTATTTAGAAGTAGGTGTGCGGAAATTCTTAAGTCTATTTTGCCGCGTGCTCCTAATAATTTGGAAAATACCTCCTCGCTCTTCTGCTTTCCTAATACCCCGTATATATTTTCCTAAGTTAAAATAATTTTATTTGGAATTAGGAGTGCGGAAGTAGTTAAGACTATTTTGCCGCGTGCTCCTAGTAACTTGAAAAATACCTCCTCGCTCTTCTGCTTTCCTAATACCCCGTATATATTTTCCTAAGTAAAAATAATTTTATATAGAATTATAACTGAAGACTAGTTTGCCGCGTGCTCCTAATAATTTGAAATATACCTCCTCCCTCTTCTGCTTTCTTAATACCCCGTATATATTTTCCAAAGTTAAAATAATTTTATTTGGAATTAGGAGTGTGGAAATTATGAAGACTAGTTTGCCGTGTGCACCTAATAATTTGAAAAATACCTCCTCGCTCTTCTGCTTTCCTAATACCCCGTATATATTTTTCTAAGTTAAAATCATTTTATTTAGAAGTAGGAGTGCGGAAATTCTTAAGTCTATTTTGCCGCGTGCACCTAATAATTTGAAAAATACCTCCTCGCTCTTCTGCTTTCCTAATACCCCGTATATATTTTTCTAAGTTAAAATCATTTTATTTAGAAGTAGGAGTGCGGAAATAGTTAAGACTATTTTGTCGCGTGCTCCTAATAACTTGAAATATACCTCCTCGCTCTTCTGCTTTCCTAATACCCCGTATATATTTTCCTTAGTTAAAATAATTTTATTTAGAATTAGGAAAGCGTAAATTCTGACGACTGGTTTGCCGCGTGCTCCTAATAATTTGAAAAATACCTGCTCGCTCTGCTGCTTTCCTAATACCCCGTATACATTTTCCTAAGTTAAAACAATTTTATTTAGAATTGGAAGTGCGGAAATTCTGAAGACTAGTTTGCCGCGTGCTCCCAATAATTTGAAAAATACCTCCTCGCTCTTATGCTTTCCTAATACCCCGTATATATTTTCCTGAGTTAAAATAATTTTATTTAGAATCAGGAGTGCGGAAATTCTGAAGACTATCTTGCCGCGTGCTCCTAATAAATTGGAAAATACCTCCTCGCTCTGCTGCTTTCCTAATACCCCGTATATATTTTCCCAAGTTAAAATAATTTTATTTGGAATTAGGAGTGCGGAAGTTCTTAAGACTATTTTTCCGCGTGCTCCTAATAACTCGAAAATATCTCCTCGCTCTTCTGCTTTCCTAATACCTCGTATATATTTTTCTAAGTTAAAATCATTTTATTTAGAAGTAGGACTGCGGAAATTCTTAAGTCTATTTTGCCGCGTGCTCCTAATAAATTGGAAAATACCTCCTCGCTCTTCTGCTTTCCTAATACCCCGTATATATTTTCCTAAGTTAAAATAATTTTATTTGGAATTAGGAGTGCGGAAGTTCTTAAGACTATTTTGCCGCGTGCTCCTAGTAACTTGAAAAATACCTCCTCGCTCTTCTGCTTTCCTAATACCTCGTATATATTTTCCTTAGTTAAAATAATTTTATTTAGAAATAGGAGTGCGGAAATTCCGAAGACTATCTTGCCGCGTGCTCCCAATAAATTGGAAAATACCTCCTCGCTCTTCTGCTTTCCCAATACCCCGTATATATTTTCCCAAGTTAAAATAATTTTATTTGGAATTAGGAGTGCGGAAGTTCTTAAGACTATTTTTCCGCGTGCTCCTAATAACTTGAAAAATACCTCCTCGCTCTTCTGCTTTCCTAATACCCCGTATATATTTTCCTAAGTAAAAACAATTTTATATAGAATTATAACTGAAGACTAGTTTGCCGCGTGCTCCTAATAATTTGAAATATACCTCCTCGCTCTTCTGCTTTCTTAATACCCCGTACATGTTTTCCTAAGTTAAAATCATTTTATTTAGAAGTAGGAGTGCGGAAATAGTTAAGACTATTTTGCCGCGTGCTCCTAATAACTTGAAAAATACCTCCTCGCTCTTCTGATTTCCTAATACCCCGTATATATTTTCCTTAATTAAAATAATTTTATTTAGAATCAGGAGTGCGGAAATTCTGAAGACTATTTTGCCACGTGCTCCTAATAAATTGGAAAATACCTCCTCGCTCTTCTGCTTTCCTAATACCTCGTATATATTTTCCTTAGTTAAAATAATTTTATTTAGAAATAGGAGTGCGGAAATTCCGAAGACTATCTTGCCGCGTGCTCCCAATAAATTGGAAAATACCTCCTCGCTCTTCTGCTTTCCCAATACCCCGTATATATTTTCCCAAGTTAAAATAATTTTATTTGGAATTAGGAGTGCGGAAGTTCTTAAGACTATTTTTCCGCGTGCTCCTAATAACTTGAAAAATACCTCCTCGCTCTTCTGCTTTCCTAATACCCCGTATATATTTTCCTAAGTAAAAATAATTTTATATAGAATTATAACTGAAGACTAGTTTGCCGCGTGCTCCTAATAATTTGAAATATACCTCCTCGCTCTTCTGCTTTCTTAATACCCCGTACATGTTTTCCTAAGTTAAAATCATTTTATTTAGAAGTAGGAGTGCGGAAATAGTTAAGACTATTTTGCCGCGTGCTCCTAATAACTTTAAAAATACCTCCTCGCTCTTATGTTTTCCTAATACCCCGTATATATTTTCCTAAGTAAAAATAATTTTATATAGAATTATAACTGAAGACTAGTTTGCCGCGTGCTCCTAATAATTTGAAATATACCTCTTCGCTCTTCTGCTTTCCAAATACCCCGTATATAAATTTCCTAAGTAAAAATAATTTTATTTAGTTTTGGGAGTGCGGAAATTCTGAAGACTATTTTGCCCCGTACTCCTAATAATTTCAAAAATACCACCTCGCTCTTCTGCTTTCCTAATACCCCGTATATATTTTCCTGAGTTAAAATAATTTTATTTAGAATTAGGAGTGCGGAAATTCTGAAGACTATTTTGCGGCGTGCTATTAATAACTCGAAAATATCTCCTCGCTCTTCTGCTTTCCTAATACCTCGTATATATTTTTCTAAGTTAAAATCATTTTATTTAGAAGTAGGACTGCGGACATTCTTAAGTCTATTTTGCCGCGTGCTCCTAATAAATTGGAAAATACCTCCTCGCTCTTCTGCTTTCCTAATACCCCGTATATATTTTTCTAAGTTAAAATCATTTTATTTAGAAGTAGGAGTGCGGAAATAGTTAAGACTATTTTGTCGCGTGCTCCTAATAACTTGAAATATACCTCCTCGCTCTTCTGCTTTCCTAATACCCCGTATATATTTTCCTTAGTTAAAATAATTTTATTTAGAATTAGGAGAGCGTAAATTCTGACGACTGGTTTGCCGCGTGCTCCTAATAATTTGAAAAATACCTGCTCGCTCTGCTGCTTTCCTAATACCCCGTATACATTTTCTTAAGTTAAAATAATTTTATTTAGAATTAGGAGTGCGGAAGTTCTGAAGACTATTTTGCGGCGTGCTCCTAATAACTCGAAAATATCTCTTCGCTCTTCTGCTTTCCTAATACCTCGTATATATTTTTCTAAGTTAAAATCATTTTATTTAGAAGTAGGACTGCGGAAATTCTTAAGTCTATTTTGCCGCGTGCTCCTAATAAATTGGAAAATACCTCCTCGCTCTTCTGCTTTCCTAATACCCCGTATATATTTTCCTAAGTTAAAATAATTTTATTTGGAATTAGGAGTGCGGAAGTTCTTAAGACTATTTTGCCGCGTGCTCCTAGTAACTTGAAAAATACCTCCTCGCTCTTCTGCTTTCCTAATACCTCGTATATATTTTCCTTAGTTAAAATAATTTTATTTAGAAATAGGAGTGCGGAAATTCCGAAGACTATCTTGCCGCGTGCTCCCAATAAATTGGAAAATACCTCCTCGCTCTTCTGCTTTCCCAATACCCCGTATATATTTTCCCAAGTTAAAATAATTTTATTTGGAATTAGGAGTGCGGAAGTTCTTAAGACTATTTTTCCGCGTGCTCCTAATAACTTGAAAAATACCTCCTCGCTCTTCTGCTTTCCTAATACCCCGTATATATTTTCCTAAGTAAAAATAATTTTATATAGAATTATAACTGAAGACTAGTTTGCCGCGTGCTCCTAATAATTTGAAATATACCTCCTCGCTCTTCTGCTTTCTTAATACCCCGTACATGTTTTCCTAAGTTAAAATCATTTTATTTAGAAGTAGGAGTGCGGAAATAGTTAAGACTATTTTGCCGCGTGCTCCTAATAACTTGAAAAATACCTCCTCGCTCTTCTGATTTCCTAATACCCCGTATATATTTTCCTAAGTTAAAATAATTTTATTTGGAATTAGGAGTGCGGAAGTTCTTAAGACTATTTTGCCGCGTGCTCCTAGTAACTTGAAAAATACCTCCTCGCTCTTCTGCTTTCCTAATACCTCGTATATATTTTCCTTAGTTAAAATAATTTTATTTAGAAATAGGAGTGCGGAAATTCCGAAGACTATCTTGCCGCGTGCTCCCAATAAATTGGAAAATACCTCCTCGCTCTTCTGCTTTCCCAATACCCCGTATATATTTTCCCAAGTTAAAATAATTTTATTTGGAATTAGGAGTGCGGAAGTTCTTAAGACTATTTTTCCGCGTGCTCCTAATAACTTGAAAAATACCTTCTCGCTCTTCTGCTTTCCTAATACCCCGTATATATTTTCCTAAGTAAAAATAATTTTATATAGAATTATAACTGAAGACTAGTTTGCCGCGTGCTCCTAATAATTTGAAATATACCTCCTCGCTCTTCTGCTTTCTTAATACCCCGTACATGTTTTCCTAAGTTAAAATCATTTTATTTAGAAGTAGGAGTGCGGAAATAGTTAAGACTATTTTGCCGCGTGCTCCTAATAACTTGAAAAATACCTCCTCGCTCTTCTGATTTCCTAATACCCCGTATATATTTTCCTTAATTAAAATAATTTTATTTAGAATCAGGAGTGCGGAAATTCTGAAGACTATTTTGCCACGTGCTCCTAATAAATTGGAAAATACCTCCTCGCTCTTCTGCTTTCCTAATACCCCGTATATATTTTCTTAAGTTAAAATGATTTTATATCGAATTAGGAGTGAAGAAGTTCTGAAGACTATTTTGCCGCGTGCTCCTAATAACTTGAAATATACTTCCTCGCTCTTCTGCTTTCCTAATACCCCGTATATATTTTCCTAAGTTAAAATAATTTTATTTAGAATTAGGGGTGCGGAAGTTCTGAAGACTATTTAGCGGCGTGCTCCTAATAACTTGAAAATATCTCCTCGCTCTTCTGCTTTCCTAATACCCCGTATTTATTTTTCTAAGTAAAAATCATTTTATTTAGAAGTAGGAGTGCGGAAATTCTTAAGTCTATTTTGCCGCGTGCTCCTAATAACTTTAAAAATACCTCCTCGCTCTTATGTTTTCCTAATACCCCGTATATATTTTCCTAAGTAAAAATAATTTTATATAGAATTATAACTGAAGACTAATTTGCCGCGTGCTCCTAATAATTTGAAATATACCTCTTCGCTCTTCTGCTTTCCAAATACCCCGTATATAAATTTCCTAAGTAAAAATAATTTTATTTAGTTTTGGGAGTGCGGAAATTCTGAAGACTATTTTGCCCCGTACTCCTAACAATTTCAAAAATACCACCTCGCTCTTCTGCTTTCCTAATACCCCGTATATATTTTCCTGAGTTAAAATAATTTTATTTAGAATTAGGAGTGCGGAAGTTCTGAAGACTATTTTGCGGCGTGCTCCTAATAACTCGAAAATATCTCCTCGCTCTTCTGCTTTCCTAATACCTCGTATATATTTTTCTAAGTTAAAATCATTTTATTTAGAAGTACGACTGCGGACATTCCTAAGTCTATTTTGCCGCGTGCTCCTAATAAATTGGAAAATACCTCCTCGCTCTTCTGCTTTCCTAATACCCCGTATATATTTTTCTAAGTTAAAATCATTTTATTTAGAAGTAGGAGTGCGGAAATAGTTAAGACTATTTTGTCGCGTGCTCCTAATAACTTGAAATATACCTCCTCGCTCTTCTGCTTTCCTAATACCCCGTATATATTTTCCTTAGTTAAAATAATTTTATTTAGAATTAGGAGAGCGTAAATTCTGACGACTGGTTTGCCGCGTGCTCCTAATAATTTGAAAAATACCTGCTCGCTCTGCTGCTTTCCTAATACCCCGTATACATTTTCTTAAATTAAAATGATTTTATTTAGAATTAGGAGTGAAAAAGTTCAGAAGACTATTTTGCCGCGTGCTCCTAATAACTTGAAATATACTTCCTCGCTCTTCTGCTTTCCTAATACCCCGTATATATTTTCCTAAGTTAAAATAATTTTATTTAGAATTAGGAGTGCGGAAGTTCTGAAGACTATTTAGCGGCGTGCTCCTAATAACTTGAAAATATCTCCTCGCTCTTCTGCTTTCCTAATACCCCGTATTTATTTTTCTAAGTTAAAATCATTTTATTTAGAAGTAGGACTGCGGAAATTCTTAAGTCTATTTTGCCGCGTGCTCCTAATAAATTGGAAAATACCTCCTCGCTCTTCTGCTTTCCTAATACCCCGTATATATTTTCCTAAGTTAAAATAATTTTATTTGGAATTAGGAGTGCGGAAGTTCTTAAGACTATTTTGCCGCGTGCTCCTAGTAACTTGAAAAATACCTCCTCGCTCTTCTGCTTTCCTAATACCTCGTATATATTTTCCTTAGTTAAAATAATTTTATTTAGAAATAGGAGTGCGGAAATTCCGAAGACTATCTTGCCGCTTGCTCCCAATAAATTGGAAAATACCTCCTCGCTCTTCTGCTTTCCCAATACCCCGTATATATTTTCCCAAGTTAAAATAATTTTATTTGGAATTAGGAGTGCGGAAGTTCTTAAGACTATTTTTCCGCGTGCTCCTAATAACTTGAAAAATACCTCCTCGCTCTTCTGCTTTCCTAATACCCCGTATATATTTTCCTAAGTAAAAATAATTTTATATAGAATTATAACTGAAGACTAGTTTGCCGCGTGCTCCTAATAATTTGAAATATACCTCCTCGCTCTTCTGCTTTCTTAATACCCCGTACATGTTTTCCTAAGTTAAAATCATTTTATTTAGAAGTAGGAGTGCGGAAATAGTTAAGACTATTTTGCCGCGTGCTCCTAATAACTTGAAAAATACCTCCTCGCTCTTTTGATTTCCTAATACCCCGTATATATTTTCCTTAATTAAAATAATTTTATTTAGAATCAGGAGTGCGGAAATTCTGAAGACTATTTTGCCACGTGCTCCTAATAAATTGGAAAATACCTCCTCGCTCTTCTGCTTTCCTAATACCCCGTATATATTTTCTTAAGTTAAAATGATTTTATATCGAATTAGGAGTGAAGAAGTTCTGAAGACTATTTTGCCGCGTGCTCCTAATAACTTGAAATATACTTCCTCGCTCTTCTGCTTTCCTAATACCCCGTATATATTTTCCTAAGTTAAAATAATTTTATTTAGAATTAGGAGTGCGGAAGTTCTGAAGACTATTTTGCGGCGTGCTCCTAATAACTCGAAAATATCTCCTCGCTCTTCTGCTTTCCTAATACCTCGTATATATTTTTCTAAGTTAAAATCATTTTATTTAGAAGTAGGACTGCGGAAATTCTTAAGTCTATTTTGCCGCGTGCTCCTAATAAATTGGAAAATACCTCCTCGCTCTTCTGCTTTCCTAATACCCCGTATATATTTTCCTAAGTTAAAATAATTTTATTTGGAATTAGGAGTGCGGAAGTTCTTAAGACTATTTTGCCGCGTGCTCCTAGTAACTTGAAAAATACCTCCTCGCTCTTCTGCTTTCCTAATACCTCGTATATATTTTCCTTAGTTAAAATAATTTTATTTAGAAATAGGAGTGCGGAAATTCCGAAGACTATCTTGCCGCGTGCTCCCAATAAATTGGAAAATACCTCCTCGCTCTTCTGCTTTCCCAATACCCCGTATATATTTTCCCAAGTTAAAATAATTTTATTTGGAATTAGGAGTGCGGAAGTTCTTAAGACTATTTTTCCGCGTGCTCCTAATAACTTGAAAAATACCTCCTCGCTCTTCTGCTTTCCTAATACCCCGTATATATTTTCCTAAGTAAAAATAATTTTATATAGAATTATAACTGAAGACTAGTTTGCCGCGTGCTCCTAATAATTTGAAATATACCTCCTCGCTCTTCTGCTTTCTTAATACCCCGTACATGTTTTCCTAAGTTAAAATCATTTTATTTAGAAGTAGGAGTGCGGAAATAGTTAAGACTATTTTGCCGCGTGCTCCTAATAACTTGAAAAATACCTCCTCGCTCTTCTGATTTCCTAATACCCCGTATATATTTTCCTTAATTAAAATAATTTTATTTAGAATCAGGAGTGCGGAAATTCTGAAGACTATTTTGCCACGTGCTCCTAATTAATTGGAAAATACCTCCTCGCTCTTCTGCTTTCCTAATACCCCGTATATATTTTCTTAAGTTAAAATGATTTTATATCGAATTAGGAGTGAAGAAGTTCTGAAGACTATTTTGCCGCGTGCTCCTAATAACTTGAAATATACTTCCTCGCTCTTCTGCTTTCCTAATACCCCGTATATATTTTCCTAAGTTAAAATAATTTTATTTAGAATTAGGGGTGCGGAAGTTCTGAAGACTACTTAGCGGCGTGCTCCTAATAACTTGAAAATATCTCCTCGCTCTTCTGCTTTCCTAATACCCCGTATTTATTTTTCTAAGTAAAAATCATTTTATTTAGAAGTAGGAGTGCGGAAATTCTTAAGTCTATTTTGCCGCGTGCTCCTAATAACTTTAAAAATACCTCCTCGCTCTTATGTTTTCCTAATACCCCGTATATATTTTCCTAAGTAAAAATAATTTTATATAGAATTATAACTGAAGACTAGTTTGCCGCGTGCTCCTAATAATTTGAAATATACCTCTTCGCTCTTCTGCTTTCCAAATACCCCGTATATAAATTTCCTAAGTAAAAATAATTTTATTTAGTTTTGGGAGTGCGGAAATTCTGAAGACTATTTTGCCCCGTACTCCTAATAATTTCAAAAATACCACCTCGCTCTTCTGCTTTCCTAATACCCCGTATATATTTTCCTGAGTTAAAATAATTTTATTTAGAATTAGGAGTGCGGAAATTCTGAAGACTATTTTGCGGCGTGCTCCTAATAACTCGAAAATATCTCCTCGCTCTTCTGCTTTCCTAATACCTCGTATATATTTTTCTAAGTTAAAATCATTTTATTTAGAAGTAGGACTGCGGACATTCTTAAGTCTATTTTGCCGCGTGCTCCTAATAAATTGGAAAATACCTCCTCGCTCTTCTGCTTTCCTAATACCCCGTATATATTTTTCTAAGTTAAAATCATTTTATTTAGAAGTAGGAGTGCGGAAATAGTTAAGACTATTTTGTCGCGTGCTCCTAATAACTTGAAATATACCTCCTCGCTCTTCTGCTTTCCTAATACCCCGTATATATTTTCCTTAGTTAAAATAATTTTATTTAGAATTAGGAGAGCGTAAATTCTGACGACTGGTTTGCCGCGTGCTCCTAATAATTTGAAAAATACCTGCTCGCTCTGCTGCTTTCCTAATACCCCGTATACATTTTCTTAAGTTAAAATAATTTTATTTAGAATTAGGAGTGCGGAAGTTCTGAAGACTATTTTGCGGCGTGCTCCTAATAACTCGAAAATATCTCCTCGCTCTTCTGCTTTCCTAATACCTCGTATATATTTTTCTAAGTTAAAATCATTTTATTTAGAAGTAGGACTGCGGAAATTCTTAAGTCTATTTTGCCGCGTGCTCCTAATAAATTGGAAAATACCTCCTCGCTCTTCTGCTTTCCTAATACCCCGTATATATTTTCCTAAGTTAAAATAATTTTATTTGGAATTAGGAGTGCGGAAGTTCTTAAGACTATTTTGCCGCGTGCTCCTAGTAACTTGAAAAATACCTCCTCGCTCTTCTGCTTTCCTAATACCTCGTATATATTTTCCTTAGTTAAAATAATTTTATTTAGAAATAGGAGTGCGGAAATTCCGAAGACTATCTTGCCGCGTGCTCCCAATAAATTGGAAAATACCTCCTCGCTCTTCTGCTTTCCCAATACCCCGTATATATTTTCCCAAGTTAAAATAATTTTATTTGGAATTAGGAGTGCGGAAGTTCTTAAGACTATTTTTCCGCGTGCTCCTAATAACTTGAAAAATACCTCCTCGCTCTTCTGCTTTCCTAATACCCCGTATATATTTTCCTAAGTAAAAATAATTTTATATAGAATTATAACTGAAGACTAGTTTGCCGCGTGCTCCTAATAATTTGAAATATACCTCCTCGCTCTTCTGCTTTCTTAATACCCCGTACATGTTTTCCTAAGTTAAAATCATTTTATTTAGAAGTAGGAGTGCGGAAATAGTTAAGACTATTTTGCCGCGTGCTCCTAATAACTTGAAAAATACCTCCTCGCTCTTCTGATTTCCTAATACCCCGTATATATTTTCCTTAATTAAAATAATTTTATTTAGAATCAGGAGTGCGGAAATTCTGAAGACTATTTTGCCACGTGCTCCTAATAAATTGGAAAATACCTCCTCGCTCTTCTGCTTTCCTAATACCCCGTATATATTTTCTTAAGTTAAAATGATTTTATATCGAATTAGGAGTGAAGAAGTTCTGAAGACTATTTTGCCGCGTGCTCCTAATAACTTGAAATATACTTCCTCGCTCTTCTGCTTTCCTAATACCCCGTATATATTTTCCTAAGTTAAAATAATTTTATTTAGAATTAGGAGTGCGGAAGTTCTGAAGACTATTTTGCGGCGTGCTCCTAATAACTCGAAAATATCTCCTCGCTCTTCTGCTTTCCTAATACCTCGTATATATTTTTCTAAGTTAAAATCATTTTATTTAGAAGTAGGACTGCGGAAATTCTTAAGTCTATTTTGCCGCGTGCTCCTAATAAATTGGAAAATACCTCCTCGCTCTTCTGCTTTCCTAATACCCCGTATATATTTTCCTAAGTTAAAATAATTTTATTTGGAATTAGGAGTGCGGAAGTTCTTAAGACTATTTTGCCGCGTGCTCCTAGTAACTTGAAAAATACCTCCTCGCTCTTCTGCTTTCCTAATACCTCGTATATATTTTCCTTAGTTAAAATAATTTTATTTAGAAATAGGAGTGCGGAAATTCCGAAGACTATCTTGCCGCGTGCTCCCAATAAATTGGAAAATACCTCCTCGCTCTTCTGCTTTCCCAATACCCCGTATATATTTTCCCAAGTTAAAATAATTTTATTTGGAATTAGGAGTGCGGAAGTTCTTAAGACTATTTTTCCGCGTGCTCCTAATAACTTGAAAAATACCTCCTCGCTCTTCTGCTTTCCTAATACCCCGTATATATTTTCCTAAGTAAAAATAATTTTATATAGAATTATAACTGAGGACTAGTTTGCCGCGTGCTCCTAATAATTTGAAATATACCTCCTCGCTCTTCTGCTTTCTTAATACCCCGTACATGTTTTCCTAAGTTAAAATCATTTTATTTAGAAGTAGGAGTGCGGAAATAGTTAAGACTATTTTGCGGCGTGCTCCTAATAACTTGAAAAATACCTCCTCGCTCTTCTGATTTCCTAATACCCCGTATATATTTTCCTTAATTAAAATAATTTTATTTAGAATCAGGAGTGCGGAAATTCTGAAGACTATTTTGCCACGTGCTCCTAATAAATTGGAAAATACCTCCTCGCTCTTCTGCTTTCCTAATACCCCGTATATATTTTCTTAAGTTAAAATGATTTTATATCGAATTAGGAGTGAAGAAGTTCTGAAGACTATTTTGCCGCGTGCTCCTAATAACTTGAAATATACTTCCTCGCTCTTCTGCTTTCCTAATACCCCGTATATATTTTCCTAAGTTAAAATAATTTTATTTAGAATTAGGGGTGCGGAAGTTCTGAAGACTATTTAGCGGCGTGCTCCTAATAACTTGAAAATATCTCCTCGCTCTTCTGCTTTCCTAATACCCCGTATTTATTTTTCTAAGTAAAAATCATTTTATTTAGAAGTAGGAGTGCGGAAATTCTTAAGTCTATTTTGCCGCGTGCTCCTAATAACTTTAAAAATACCTCCTCGCTCTTATGTTTTCCTAATACCCCGTATATATTTTCCTAAGTAAAAATAATTTTATATAGAATTATAACTGAAGACTAGTTTGCCGCGTGCTCCTAATAATTTGAAATATACCTCTTCGCTCTTCTGCTTTCCAAATACCCCGTATATAAATTTCCTAAGTAAAAATAATTTTATTTAGTTTTGGGAGTGCGGAAATTCTGAAGACTATTTTGCCCCGTACTCCTAACAATTTCAAAAATACCACCTCGCTCTTCTGCTTTCCTAATACCCCGTATATATTTTCCTGAGTTAAAATAATTTTATTTAGAATTAGGAGTGCGGAAGTTCTGAAGACTATTTTGCGGCGTGCTCCTAATAACTCGAAAATATCTCCTCGCTCTTCTGCTTTCCTAATACCTCGTAAATATTTTTCTAAGTTAAAATCATTTTATTTAGAAGTAGGACTGCGGACATTCCTAAGTCTATTTTGCCGCGTGCTCCTAATAAATTGGAAAATACCTCCTCGCTCTTCTGCTTTCCTAATACCCCGTATATATTTTTCTAAGTTAAAATCATTTTATTTAGAAGTAGGAGTGCGGAAATAGTTAAGACTATTTTGTCGCGTGCTCCTAATAACTTGAAATATACCTCCTCGCTCTTCTGCTTTCCTAATACCCCGTATATATTTTCTTAAGTTAAAATGATTTTATATCGAATTAGGAGTGAAGATGTTCTGAAGACTATTTTGCCGCGTGCTCCTAATAACTTGAAATATACTTCCTCACTCTTCTGCTTTCCTAATACCCCGTACATATTTTCCTAAGTAAAAATAATTTTATTTAGTATTGGGAGTGCGGAAATTCTGAAGACTATTTTGCCCCGTACTCCTAATAATTTCAAAAATACCACCTCGCTCTTCTGCTTTCCTAATACCCCGTATATATTTTCCTAAGTTAAAATAATTTTATTTGGAATTAGGAGTGCGGAAGTTCTGAAGACTATTTAGCGGCGTGCTCCTAATAACTTGAAAATATCTCCTCGCTCTTCTGCTTTCCTAATACCCCGTATTTATTTTTCTAAGTTAAAATCATTTTATTTAGAAGTAGGAGTGCGGAAATTCTTAAGTCTATTTTGCCGCGTGCTCCTAATAACTTGAAATATACTTCCTCACTCTTCTGCTTTCCTAATACCCCGTACATATTTTCCTAAGTAAAAATAATTTTATTTAGTATTGGGAGTGCGGAAATTCTGAAGACTATTTTGCCGCGTACTCCTAATTATTTCAAAAATACCACCTCGCTCTTTTGCTTTCCTAATACCCCGTATATATTTTCCTGAGTTAAAATAATTTTATTTAGAATTAGGAGTGCGGAAGTTCTGAAGACTATTTTGCGGCATGCTCCTAATAACTCGAAAATATCTCCTCGCTCTTCTGCTTTCCTAATACCTCGTATATATTTTTCTAAGTTAAAATCATTTTATTTAGAAGTAGGACTGCGGAAATTCTTAAGTCTATTTTGCCGCGTGCTCCTAATAAATTGGAAAATACCTCCTCGCTCTTCTGCTTTCCTAATACCCCGTATATATTTTCCTAAGTTAAAATAATTTTATTTGGAATTAGGAGTGCGGAAGTTCTTAAGACTATTTTGCCGCGTGCTCCTAGTAACTTGAAAAATACCTCCTCGCTCTTCTGCTTTCCTAATACCTCGTATATATTTTCCTTAGTTAAAATAATTTTATTTAGAAATAGGAGTGCGGAAATTCCGAAGACTATCTTGCCGCGTGCTCCCAATAAATTGGAAAATACCTCCTCGCTCTTCTGCTTTCCCAATACCCCGTATATATTTTCCCAAGTTAAAATAATTTTATTTGGAATTAGGAGTGCGGAAGTTCTTAAGACTATTTTTCCGCGTGCTCCTAATAACTTGAAAAATACCTCCTCGCTCTTCTGCTTTCCTAATACCCCGTATATATTTTCCTAAGTAAAAATAATTTTATATAGAATTATAACTGAAGACTAGTTTGCCGCGTGCTCCTAATAATTTGAAATATACCTCCTCGCTCTTCTGCTTTCTTAATACCCCGTACATGTTTTCCTAAGTTAAAATCATTTTATTTAGAAGTAGGAGTGCGGAAATAGTTAAGACTATTTTGCCGCGTGCTCCTAATAACTTGAAAAATACCTCCTCGCTCTTCTGATTTCCTAATACCCCGTATATATTTTCCTTAATTAAAATAATTTTATTTAGAATCAGGAGTGCGGAAATTCTGAAGACTATTTTGCCACGTGCTCCTAATAAATTGGAAAATACCTCCTCGCTCTTCTGCTTTCCTAATACCCCGTATATATTTTCTTAAGTTAAAATGATTTTATATCGAATTAGGAGTGAAGAAGTTCTGAAGACTATTTTGCCGCGTGCTCCTAATAACTTGAAATATACTTCCTCGCTCTTCTGCTTTCCTAATACCCCGTATATATTTTCCTAAGTTAAAATAATTTTATTTAGAATTAGGGGTGCGGAAGTTCTGAAGACTATTTAGCGGCGTGCTCCTAATAACTTGAAAATATCTCCTCGCTCTTCTGCTTTCCTAATACCCCGTATTTATTTTTCTAAGTAAAAATCATTTTATTTAGAAGTAGGAGTGCGGAAATTCTTAAGTCTATTTTGCCGCGTGCTCCTAATAACTTTAAAAATACCTCCTCGCTCTTATGTTTTCCTAATACCCCGTATATATTTTCCTAAGTAAAAATAATTTTATGTAGAATTATAACTGAAGACTAGTTTGCCGCGTGCTCCTAATAATTTGAAATATACCTCTTCGCTCTTCTGCTTTCCAAATACCCCGTATATAAATTTCCTAAGTAAAAATAATTTTATTTAGTTTTGGGAGTGCGGAAATTCTGAAGACTATTTTGCCCCGTACTCCTAACAATTTCAAAAATACCACCTCGCTCTTCTGCTTTCCTAATACCCCGTATATATTTTCCTGAGTTAAAATAATTTTATTTAGAATTAGGAGTGCGGAAGTTCTGAAGACTATTTTGCGGCGTGCTCCTAATAACTCGAAAATATCTCCTCGCTCTTCTGCTTTCCTAATACCTCGTATATATTTTTCTAAGTTAAAATCATTTTATTTAGAAGTAGGACTGCGGACATTCCTAAGTCTATTTTACCGCGTGCTCCTAATAAATTGGAAAATACCTCCTCGCTCTTCTGCTTTCCTAATACCCCGTATATATTTTTCTAAGTTAAAATCATTTTATTTAGAAGTAGGAGTGCGGAAATAGTTAAGACTATTTTGTCGCGTGCTCCTAATAACTTGAAATATACCTCCTCGCTCTTCTGCTTTCCTAATACCCCGTATATATTTTCCTTAGTTAAAATAATTTTATTTAGAATTAGGAGAGCGTAAATTCTGACGACTGGTTTGCCGCGTGCTCCTAATAATTTGAAAAATACCTGCTCGCTCTGCTGCTTTCCTAATACCCCGTATACATTTTCTTAAGTTAAAATGATTTTATTTAGAATTAGGAGTGAAAAAGTTCAGAAGACTATTTTGCCGCGTGCTCCTAATAACTTGAAATATACTTCCTCGCTCTTCTGCTTTCCTAATACCCCGTATATATTTTCCTAAGTTAAAATAATTTTATTTAGAATTAGGAGTGCGGAAGTTCTGAAGACTATTTAGCGGCGTGCTCCTAATAACTTGAAAATATCTCCTCGCTCTTCTGCTTTCCTAATACCCCGTATTTATTTTTCTAAGTTAAAATCATTTTATTTAGAAGTAGGAGTGCGGAAATTCTTAAGTCTATTTTGCCGCGTGCTCCTAATAACTTTAAAAATACCTCCTCGCTCTTATGTTTTCCTAATACCCCGTATATATTTTCCTAAGTAAAAATAATTTTATATAGAATTATAACTGAAGACTAGTTTGCCGCGTGCTCCTAATAATTTGAAATATACCTCTTCGCTCTTCTGCTTTCCAAATACCCCGTATATAAATTTCCTAAGTAAAAATAATTTTATTTAGTTTTGGGAGTGCGGAAATTCTGAAGACTATTTTGCCCCGTACTCCTAATAATTTCAAAAATACCACCTCGCTCTTCTGCTTTCCTAATACCCCGTATATATTTTCCTAAGTTAAAATAATTTTATTTGGAATTAGGAGTGCGGAAATTCTGAAGACTATCTTGCCGCGTGCTCCTAATAAATTGGAAAATACCTCCTCGCTCTTCTGCTTTCCTAATACCCCGTATATATTTTCTTAAGTTAAAATGATTTTATATCGAATTAGGAGTGAAGATGTTCTGAAGACTATTTTGCCGCGTGCTCCTAATAACTTGAAATATACTTCCTCACTCTTCTGCTTTCCTAATACCCCGTACATATTTTCCTAAGTAAAAATAATTTTATTTAGTATTGGGAGTGCGGAAATTCTGAAGACTATTTTGCCGCGTACTCCTAATTATTTCAAAAATACCACCTCGCTCTTTTGCTTTCCTAATACCCCGTATATATTTTCCTGAGTTAAAATAATTTTATTTAGAATTAGGAGTGCGGAAGTTCTGAAGACTATTTTGCGGCGTGCTCCTAATAACTCGAAAATATCTCCTCGCTCTTCTGCTTTCCTAATACCTCGTATATATTTTTCTAAGTTAAAATCATTTTATTTAGAAGTAGGACTGCGGAAATTCTTAAGTCTATTTTGCCGCGTGCTCCTAATAAATTGGAAAATACCTCCTCGCTCTTCTGCTTTCCTAATACCCCGTATATATTTTCCTAAATTAAAATAATTTTATTTGGAATTAGGAGTGCGGAAGTTCTTAAGACTATTTTGCCGCGTGCTCCTAGTAACTTGAAAAATACCTCCTCGCTCTTCTGCTTTCCTAATACCTCGTATATATTTTCCTTAGTTAAAATAATTTTATTTAGAAATAGGAGTGCGGAAATTCCGAAGACTATCTTGCCGCGTGCTCCCAATAAATTGGAAAATACCTCCTCGCTCTTCTGCTTTCCCAATACCCCGTATATATTTTCCCAAGTTAAAATAATTTTATTTGGAATTAGGAGTGCGGAAGTTCTTAAGACTATTTTTCCGCGTGCTCCTAATAACTTGAAAAATACCTCCTCGCTCTTCTGATTTCCTAATACCCCGTATATATTTTCTTTAATTAAAATAATTTTATTTAGAATCAGGAGTGCGGAAATTCTGAAGACTATTTTGCCACGTGCTCCTAATAAATTGGAAAATACCTCCTCGCTCTTCTGCTTTCCTAATACCCCGTATATATTTTCTTAAGTTAAAATGATTTTATATCGAATTAGGAGTGAAGAAGTTCTGAAGACTATTTTGCCGCGTGCTCCTAATAACTTGAAATATACTTCCTCGCTCTTCTGCTTTCCTAATACCCCGTATATATTTTCCTAAGTTAAAATAATTTTATTTAGAATTAGGGGTGCGGAAGTTCTGAAGACTATTTAGCGGCGTGCTCCTAATAACTTGAAAATATCTCCTCGCTCTTCTGCTTTCCTAATACCCCGTATTTATTTTTCTAAGTAAAAATCAATTTATTTAGAAGTAGGAGTGCGGAAATTCTTAAGTCTATTTTGCCGCGTGCTCCTAATAACTTTAAAAATACCTCCTCGCTCTTATGTTTTCCTAATACCCCGTATATATTTTCCTAAGTAAAAATAATTTTATATAGAATTATAACTGAAGACTAGTTTGCCGCGTGCTCCTAATAATTTGAAATATACCTCTTCGCTCTTCTGCTTTCCTAATACCCCGTATATATTTTCCTTAGTTAAAATAATTTTATTTACAATCAGGAGTGCGGAAATTCTGAAGACTATTTTGCCACGTGCTCCTAATAAATTGGAAAATACCTCCTCGCTCTTCTGCTTTCCTAATACCCCGTATATATTTTCTTAAGTTAAAATGATTTTATTTCGAATTAGGAGTGAAGATGTTCTGAAGACTATTTTGCCGCGTGCTCCTAATAACTTGAAATATACTTCCTCACTCTTCTGCTTTCCTAATACCCCGTACATATTTTCCTAAGTAAAAATAATTTTATTTAGTATTGGGGGTGCGGAAATTCTGAAGACTATTTTGCCGCGTACTCCTAATTATTTCAAAAATACCACCTCGCTCGTTTGCTTTCCTAATACCCCGTATATATTTTCCTAAGTTAAAATAATTTTATTTGGAATTAGGAGTGCGGAAGTTCTTAAGACTATTTTGCGGCGTGCTCCTAATAACTTGAAAATATCTCCTCGCTCTTCTGCTTTCCTAATACCTCGTATATACTTTTCTAAGTTAGAATCATTTTATTTAGAAGTAGGTGTGCGGAAATTCTTAAGTCTATTTTGCCGCGTGCTCCTAATAAATTGGAAAATACCTCCTCGCTCTTCTGCTTTCCTAATACCCCGTATATATTTTCCTAAGTTAAAATAATTTTATTTGGAATTAGGAGTGCGGAAGTTCTTAAGACTATTTTGCCGCGTGCTCCTAGTAACTTGAAAAATACCACCTCGCTCTTCTGCTTTCCTAATACCCCGTATATATTTTCCTAAGTAAAAATAATTTTATATAGAATTATAACTGAAGACTAGTTTGCCGCGTGCTCCTAATAATTTGAAATATACCTCCTCCCTCTTCTGCTTTCTTAATACCCCGTATATATTTTCCAAAGTTAAAATAATTTTATTTGGAATTAGGAGTGCGGAAATTATGAAGACTAGTTTGCCGTGTGCACCTAATAATTTGAAAAATACCTCCTCGCTCTTCTGCTTTCCTAATACCCCGTATATATTTTTCTAAGTTAAAATCATTTTATTTAGAAGTAGGAGTGCGGAAATTCTTAAGTCTATTTTGCCGCGTGCACCTAATAATTTGAAAAATACCTCCTCGCTCTTCTGCTTTCCTAATACCCCGTATATATTTTTCTAAGTTAAAATCATTTTATTTAGAAGTAGGAGTGCGGAAATAGTTAAGACTATTTTGTCGCGTGCTCCTAATAACTTGAAATATACCTCCTCGCTCTTCTGCTTTCCTAATACCCCGTATATATTTTCCTTAGTTAAAATAATTTTATTTAGAATTAGGAAAGCGTAAATTCTGACGACTGGTTTGCCGCGTGCTCCTAATAATTTGAAAAATACCTGCTCGCTCTGCTGCTTTCCTAATACCCCGTATACATTTTCGTAAGTTAAAACAATTTTATTTAGAATTGGAAGTGCGGAAATTCTGAAGACTAGTTTGCCGCGTGCTCCCAATAATTTGAAAAATACCTCCTCGCTCTTATGCTTTCCTAATACCCCGTATATATTTTCCTGAGTTAAAATAATTTTATTTAGAATCAGGAGTGCGGAAATTCTGAAGACTATCTTGCCGCGTGCTCCTAATAAATTGGAAAATACCTCCTCGCTCTGCTGCTTTCCTAATACCCCGTATATATTTTTTTTAGTTAAAATAATTTTATTTAGAATTAGGAGTGCGGAAATTCTTAAGACTATTTTGCCGCGTGCTCCTAATAACTTGAAATATACCTCCTCGCTCTTATGCTTTCCTAATACCCCGTATATATTTTCCTAAGTTAAAATGATTTTATTTCGAATTAATAGTGAGGGAGTTCTGAAGACTATTTTGCCGCGTGCACCTAATAATTTGAAAAATACCTCCTCGCTCCTCTGCTTTCCTAATACCCCGTATATATTTTTCATAGTTAAAATAATTTTATTTAGAATTAGGAGTGCGGAAATTCTGAAGACTATCTAGCCGCGTGCTCCTAATAAATTGGAAAATACCTCCTCGCTCTTCTGCTTTCCTAATATCCCGTATATATTTTCCTTAGTTAAAATAATTTTATTTAGATATAGGAGTGCGGAAATTCCGAAGACTATCTTGCCGCGTGCTCCTAATAAGTTGAAAAATACCTCCTCGCTGTTCTGCTTTCCTAATACCCCGTATATATTTCCCTAAGTTAAAAATACTTTTATTTAGTATTAGGAGTGCGTAAATCCCAAAGACGTTTTCGTTGTGTGCTACTAATAATTTAACAATATACCTCCTCGCTCTTCTGCTTTCCTAATACCCCGTATATATTTTCCAAAGTTAAAATAATTTTATTTGGAATTAGGAGTGCGGAAATTATGAAGACTAGTTTGCCGTGTGCACCTAATAATTTGAAAAATACCTCCTCGCTCTTCTGCTTTCCTAATACCCCGTATATATTTTTCTAAGTTAAAATCATTTTAATTAGAAGTAGGAGTGCGGAAATTCTGACGACTGGTTTGCCGCGTGCTCCTAATAATTTGAAAAATACCTGCTCGCTCTTCTGCTTTCCTAATACCCCGTATATATTTTCTTAAGTTAAAATGATTTTATATCGAATTAGGAGTGAAGAAGTTCTGAAGACTATTTTGCCGCGTGCTCCTAATAACTTGAAATATACTTCCTCGCTCTTCTGCTTTCCTAATACCCCGTATATATTTTCCTAAGTTAAAACAATCCTATTTAGAATTAGGACTACGGAAATTCTGATGTCTAGTTTGCCGCGTACTCGTAATAATTTGAGAAATACCTCCTCGCTCTTCTGCTTTCTTATTACCCCGTATATATTTTCCGAAGTTAATATAATTTTATTTAGAATTAGGTGTGCGGAAATTCTGAAGGCTAGTTTGCCGCGTGCTCCTAATAATTTGAGAAATACCTCCTCGCTCTTCTGCTTTCCTAATACGCGGTATATATTTTCCTTAGTTAAAATAATTTTATTTAGAATCAGGAGTGCGGAAATTCTGAAGACTATCTTGCCGCGTGCTCCTTATAAATTGGAAAATACCTCCTCGCTCTTCTGCTTTCCTAATACCCCGTATATATTTTCTTAAGTTAAAATGATTTTATTTCGAATTAGGAGTGAAGATGTTCTGAAGACTATTTTGCCGCGTGCTCCTAATAACTTGAAATATACTTCCTCACTCTTCTGCTTTCCTAATACCCCGTACATATTTTCCTAAGTAAAAATAATTTTATTTAGTATTGGGAGTGCGGAAATTCTGAAGACTATTTTGCCGCGTACTCCTAATTATTTCAAAAATACCACCTCGCTCTTTTGCTTTCCTAATACCCCGTATATATTTTCCTGAGTTAAAATAATTTTATTTAGAATTAGGAGTGCGGAAATTCTGAAGACTATTTTGCCGCGTACTCCTAATTATTTCAAAAATACCACCTCGCTCTTTTGCTTTCCTAATACCCCGTATATATTTTCCTGAGTTAAAATAATTTTATTTAGAATTAGGAGTGCGGAAGTTCTGAAGACTATTTTGCGGCGTGCTCCTAATAACTTGAAAATATCTCCTCGCTCTTCTGCTTTCCTAGTACCTCGTATATATTTTTCTAAGTTAAAATCATTTTATTTAGAAGTAGGAGTGCGGAAATTCTTAAGTCTATTTTGCCGCGTGCTCCTAATAAATTGGAAAATACCTCCTCGCTCTTCTGCTTTCCTAATACCCCGTATATATTTTCCTAAGTAAAAATAATTTTATATAGAATTATAACTGAAGACTAGTTTGCCGCGTGCTCCTAATAATTTGAAATATACCTCCTCGCTCTTCTGCTTTCTTAATACCCCGTACATGTTTTCCTAAGTTAAAATAATTTTATTTAGAATTAGGAGTGCTCAAATTCTGAAGACTATTTTGCCGTGTGTTCCTAATAATGTGAAAAATATCTCCTCGCTCTTCTGCTTTCCTAATACCCCGTATATATTTTCCAAAGTTAAAATAATTTTATTTGGAATTAGGAGTGCGGAAATTATGAAGACTAGTTTGCCGTGTGCACCTAATAATTTGAAAAATACCTCCTCGCTCTTCTGCTTTCCTAATACCCCGTATATATTTTCCTTAGTTAAAATAATTTTATTTAGAATTAGGAGAGCGTAAATTCTGACGACTGGTTTGCCGCGTGCTCCTAATAATTTGAAAAATACCTGCTCGCTCTTCTGCTTTCCTAATACCCCGTATATATTTTCTTAAGTTAAAATGACTTTATTTCGAATTAGGAGTGAAGATGTTCTGAAGACTATTTTGCCGCGTGCTCCTAATAACTTGAAATATACTTCCTCACTCTTCTGCTTTCCTAATACCCCGTACATATTTTCCTAAGTAAAAATAATTTTATTTAGTATTGGGAGTGCGGAAATTCTGAAGACTATTTTGCCGCGTACTCCTAATTATTTCAAAAATACCACCTTGCTCTTTTGCTTTCCTAATACCCCGTATATATTTTCCTAAGTTAAAATAATTTTATTTGGAATTAGGAGTGCGGAAGTTCTTAAGACTATTTTGCGGCGTGCTCCTAATAACTTGAAAATATCTCCTTGCTCTTCTGCTTTCCTAATACCTCGTATATATTTTTCTAAGTTAAAATCATTTTATTGAGAAGTAGGAGTGCGGAAATTCTTAAGTCTATTTTGCCGCGTGCTCCTAATAAATTGGAAAATACCTCCTCGCTCTTCTGCTTTCCTAATACCGCGTATACATTTTCTTAAGTTAAAATGATTTTATTTCGAATTAGGAGTGAAGAAGTTCAGAAGACTATTTTGCCGCGTGCTCCTAATAACTTGAAATATACTTCCTCGCTCTTCTGCTTTCCTAATACCCCGTATATATTTTCCTAAGTTAAAATAATTTTATTTAGAATTAGGAGTGCGGAAGTTCTGAAGACTATTTAGCGGCGTGCTCCTAATAACTTGAAAATATCTCCTCGCTCTTCTGCTTTCCTAATACCCCGTATTTATTTTTCTAAGTTAAAATCATTTTATTTAGAAGTAGGAGTGCGGAAATTCTTAAGTCTATTTTGCCGCGTGCTCCTAATAACTTTAAAAATACCTCCTCGCTCTTATGTTTTCCTAATACCCCGTATATATTTTCCTAAGTAAAAATAATTTTATATAGAATTATAACTGAAGACTAGTTTGCCGCGTGCTCCTAATAATTTGAAATATACCTCTTCGCTCTTCTGCTTTCCAAATACCCCGTATATAAATTTCCTAAGTAAAAATAATTTTATTTAGTTTTGGGAGTGCGGAAATTCTGAAGACTATTTTGCCCCGTACTCCTAATAATTTCAAAAATACCACCTCGCTCTTCTGCTTTCCTAATACCCCGTATATATTTTCCTAAGTTAAAATAATTTTATTTGGAATTAGGAGTGCGGAAATTCTGAAGACTATTTTGCCGTGTGTTCCTAATAATTTGAAAAATATCTCCTCGCTCATCTACTTTCCTAATACCCCGTACATATTTTCCCTAGTTAAAAATAAATTAATTTAGTTTTAGGAGTGCGCAAATTCCGAAGACGTTTTCGTTGTGTGGTCCTAATATTTTAAAAATATACCTGCTCGCTCTTCTGCTTTCCTAATACCCCGTATATATTTTCTTAAGTTAAAATGATTTTATTTCGAATTAGGAGTGAAGAAGTTCTGAAGACTATTTTGCCGCGTGCTCCTAATAACTTGAAATATACTTCCTCGCTCTTCTGCTTTCCTAATACCCCGTATATAAATTTCCTAAGTAAAAATATTTTTATTTAGTATTGGGAGTGCGGAAATTCTGAAGACTATTTTGCCCCGTACTCCTAATAATTTCAAAAATACCACCTCGCTCTTCTGCTTTCCTAATACCCCGTATATATTTTTCTAAGTTAAAATAATTTTATTTAGAATTAGGAGTGCGGAAATAGTTAAGACTATTTTGCGGCGTGCTCCTAATAACTTGAAAATACCTCCTCGCTCTTCTGCTTTCCTAATACCCCGTATATATTTTCCTTAGTTAAAATAATTTTATTTAGAATCAGGAGTGCGGAAATTCTGAAGACTATCTTGCCGCGTGCTCCTTATAAATTGGAAAATACCTCCTCGCTCTTCTGCTTTCCTAATACCCCGTATATATTTTCTTAAGTTAAAATGATTTTATTTCGAATTAGGAGTGAAGATGTTCTGAAGACTATTTTGCCGCGTGCTCCTAATAACTTGAAATATACTTCCTCACTCTTCTGCTTTCCTAATACCCCGTACATATTTTCCTCAGTAAAAATAATTTTATTTAGTATTGGGAGTGCGGAAATTCTGAAGACTATTTTGCCGCGTACTCCTAATTATTTCAAAAATACCACCTCGCTCTTTTGCTTTCCTAATACCCCGTATATATTTTCCTGAGTTAAAATAATTTTATTTAGAATTAGGAGTGCGGAAATTCTGAAGACTATTTTGCCGCGTACTCCTAATTATTTCAAAAATACCACCTCGCTCTTTTGCTTTCCTAATACCCCGTATATATTTTCCTGAGTTAAAATAATTTTATTTAGAATTAGGAGTGCGGAAGTTCTGAAGACTATTTTGCGGCGTGCTCCTAATAACTTGAAAATATCTCCTCGCTCTTCTGCTTTCCTAATACCTCGTATATATTTTTCTAAGTTAAAATCATTTTATTTAGAAGTAGGAGTGCGGAAATTCTTAAGTCTATTTTGCCGCGTGCTCCTAATAAATTGGAAAATACCTCCTCGCTCTTCTGCTTTCCTAATACCCCGTATATATTTTCCTAAGTAAAAATAATTTTATATAGAATTATAACTGAAGACTAGTTTGCCGCGTGCTCCTAATAATTTGAAATATACCTCCTCGCTCTTCTGCTTTCTTAATACCCCGTACATGTTTTCCTAAGTTAAAATAATTTTATTTAGAATTAGGAGTGCTCAAATTCTGAAGACTATTTTGCCGTGTGTTCCTAATAATGTGAAAAATATCTCCTCGCTCTTCTGCTTTCCTAATACACCGTATATATTTTCCAAAGTTAAAATAATTTTATTTGGAATTAGGAGTGCGGAAATTATGAAGACTAGTTTGCCGTGTGCACCTAATAATTTGAAAAATACCTCCTCGCTCTTCTGCTTTCCTAATACCCCGTATATATTTTCCTTAGTTAAAATAATTTTATTTAGAATTAGGAGAGCGTAAATTCTGACGACTGGTTTGCCGCGTGCTCCTAATAATTTGAAAAATACCTGCTCGCTCTTCTGCTTTCCTAATACCCCGTATATATTTTCTTAAGTTAAAATGACTTTATTTCGAATTAGGAGTGAAGATGTTCTGAAGACTATTTTGCCGCGTGCTCCTAATAACTTGAAATATACTTCCTCACTCTTCTGCTTTCCTAATACCCCGTACATATTTTCCTAAGTAAAAATAATTTTATTTAGTATTGGGAGTGCGGAAATTCTGAAGACTATTTTGCCGCGTACTCCTAATTATTGCAAAAATACCACCTCGCTCTTCTGCTTTCCTAATACCCGGTATATATTTTCCTTAGTTAAAATAATTTTATTTAGAATCAGGAGTGCGGAAATTCTGAAGACTATCTTGCCGCGTGCTCCTAATAAATTGGAAAATACCTCCTCGCTCTTCTGATTTCCTAATACCCCGTATATATTTTCTTAAGTTAAAATGATTTAATTTCGAATTAGGAGTGAAGATGTTCTGAAGACTATTTTGCCGCGTGCTCCTAATAACTTGAAATATACTTCCTCACTCTTCTGCTTTCCTAATACCCCGTACATATTTTCCTAAGTAAATATAATTTTATTTAGTATTGGGAGTGCGGAAATTCTGAAGACTATTTTGCCGCGTACTCCTAATTATTTCAAAAATACCACCTCGCTCTTTTGCTTTCCTAATACCCCGTATATATTTTCCTGAGTTAAAATAATATTATTTAGAATTAGGAGTGCGGAAGTTCTGAAGACTATTTTGCGGCGTGCTCCTAATAACTTGAAAATATCTCCTCGCTCTTCTGCTTTCCTAATACCTCGTATATATTTTTCTAAGTTAAAATCATTTTATTTAGAAGTAGGAGTGCGGACATTCTTAAGTCTATTTTGCCGCGTGCTCCTAATAAATTGGAAAATACCTCCTCGCTCTTCTGCTTTCCTAGTACCCCGTATATATTTTCCTAAGTTAAAATAATTTTATTTGGAATTAGGAGTGCGGAAATTCTGAAGACTATTTTGCCGTGTGTTCCTAATAATTTGAAAAATATCTCCTCGCTCATCTACTTTCCTAATACCCCGTACATATTTTCCCTAGTTAAAAATAAATTAATTTAGTTTTAGGAGTGCGCAAATTCCGAAGACGTTTTCGTTGTGTGGTCCTAATATTTTAAAAATATACCTGCTCGCTCTTCTGCTTTCCTAATACCCCGTATATATTTTCTTAAGTTAAAATGATTTTATTTCGAATTAGGAGTGAAGAAGTTCTGAAGACTATTTTGCCGCGTGCTCCTAATAACTTGAAATATACTTCCTCGCTCTTCTGCTTTCCTAATACCCCGTATATAAATTTCCTAAGTAAAAATAATTTTATTTAGTTTTGGGAGTGCGGAAATTCTGAAGACTATTTTGCCCCGTACTCCTAATAATTTCAAAAATACCACCTCGCTCTTCTGCTTTCCTAATACCCCGTATATATTTTCCTAAGTTAAAATAATTTTATTTGGAATTAGGAGTGCGGAAATTCTGAAGACTATTTTGCCGTGTGTTCCTAATAATTTGAAAAATATCTCCTCGCTCATCTACTTTCCTAATACCCCGTACATATTTTCCCTAGTTAAAAATAAATTAATTTAGTTTTAGGAGTGCGCAAATTCCGAAGACGTTTTCGTTGTGTGGTCCTAATATTTTAAAAATATACCTGCTCGCTCTTCTGCTTTCCTAATACCCCGTATATATTTTCTTAAGTTAAAATGATTTTATTTCGAATTAGGAGTGAAGAAGTTCTGAAGACTATTTTGCCGCGTGCTCCTAATATCTTGAAATATACTTCCTCGCTCTTCTGCTTTCCTAATACCCCGTATATAAATTTCCTAAGTAAAAATATTTTTATTTAGTATTGGGAGTGCGGAAATTCTGAAGACTATTTTGCCCCGTACTCCTAATAATTTCAAAAATACCACCTCGCTCTTCTGCTTTCCTAATATCCCGTATATATTTTTCTAAGTTAAAATAATTTTATTTAGAATTAGGAGTGCGGAAATAGTTAAGACTATTTTGCGGCGTGCTCCTAATAACTTGAAAATACCTCCTCGCTCTTCTGCTTTCCTAATACCCCGTATATATTTTTCTAAGTTAAAATCATTTTATTTAGAAGTAGGAGTGCGGAAATAGTTAAGACTATTTTGCCGCGTGCTCCTAATAACTTGAAAAATACCTCCTCGCTCTTCAGCTTTCCTAATACCCCGTATATATTTTCCTTAGTTAAAATAATTTTATTTAGAATCAGGAGTGCGGAAATTCTGAAGACTATCTTGCCGCGTGCTCCTTATAAATTGGAAAATACCTCCTCGCTCTTCTGCTTTCCTAATACCCCGTATATATTTTCTTAAGTTAAAATGATTTTATTTCGAATTAGGAGTGAAGATGTTCTGAAGACTATTTTGCCGCGTGCTCCTAATAACTTGAAATATACTTCCTCACTCTTCTGCTTTCCTAATACCCCGTACATATTTTCCTCAGTAAAAATAATTTTATTTAGTATTGGGAGTGCGGAAATTCTGAAGACTATTTTGCCGCGTACTCCTAATTATTTCAAAAATACCACCTCGCTCTTTTGCTTTCCTAATACCCCGTATATATTTTCCTGAGTTAAAATAATTTTATTTAGAATTAGGAGTGCGGAAATTCTGAAGACTATTTTGCCGCGTACTCCTAATTATTTCAAAAATACCACCTCGCTCTTTTGCTTTCCTAATACCCCGTATATATTTTCCTGAGTTAAAATAATTTTATTTAGAATTAGGAGTGCGGAAGTTCTGAAGACTATTTTGCGGCGTGCTCCTAATAACTTGAAAATATCTCCTCGCTCTTCTGCTTTCCTAATACCTCGTATATATTTTTCTAAGTTAAAATCATTTTATTTAGAAGTAGGAGTGCGGAAATTCTTAAGTCTATTTTGCCGCGTGCTCCTAATAAATTGGAAAATACCTCCTCGCTCTTCTGCTTTCCTAATACCCCGTATATATTTTCCTAAGTAAAAATAATTTTATATAGAATTATAACTGAAGACTAGTTTGCCGCGTGCTCCTAATAATTTGAAATATACCTCCTCGCTCTTCTGCTTTCTTAATACCCCGTACATGTTTTCCTAAGTTAAAATAATTTTATTTAGAATTAGGAGTGCTCAAATTCTGAAGACTATTTTGCCGTGTGTTCCTAATAATGTGAAAAATATCTCCTCGCTCTTCTGCTTTCCTAATACCCCGTATATATTTTCCAAAGTTAAAATAATTTTATTTGGAATTAGGAGTGCGGAAATTATGAAGACTAGTTTGCCGTGTGCACCTAATAATTTGAAAAATACCTCCTCGCTCTTCTGCTTTCCTAATACCCCGTATATATTTTCCTTAGTTAAAATAATTTTATTTAGAATTAGGAGAGCGTAAATTCTGACGACTGGTTTGCCGCGTGCTCCTAATAATTTGAAAAATACCTGCTCGCTCTTCTGCTTTCCTAATACCCCGTATATATTTTCTTAAGTTAAAATGACTTTATTTCGAATTAGGAGTGAAGATGTTCTGAAGACTATTTTGCCGCGTGCTCCTAATAACTTGAAATATACTTCCTCACTCTTCTGCTTTCCTAATACCCCGTATATATTTTCCTAAGTTAAAATAATTTTATTTGGAATTAGGAGTGCGGAAGTTCTTAAGACTATTTTGCGGCGTGCTCCTAATAACTTGAAAATATCTCCTTGCTCTTCTGCTTTCCTAATACCTCGTATATATTTTTCTAAGTTAAAATCATTTTATTTAGAAGTAGGAGTGCGGAAATTCTTAAGTCTATTTTGCCGCGTGCTCCTAATAAATTGGAAAATACCTCCTCGCTCTTCTGCTTTCCTAATACCCCGTATATATTTTCCTAAGTAAAAATAATTTTATATAGAATTATAACTGAAGACTAGTTTGCCGCGTGCTCCTAATAATTTGAAATATACCTCCTCGCTCTTCTGCTTTCTTAATACCCCGTACATGTTTTCCTAAGTTAAAATAATTTTATTTAGAATTAGGAGTGCTCAAATTCTGAAGACTATTTTGCCGTGTATTCCTAATAATGTGAAAAATATCTCCTCGCTCTTCTGCTTTCCTAATACCCCGTATATATTTTCCAAAGTTAAAATAATTTTATTTGGAATTAGGAGTGCGGAAATTATGAAGACTAGTTTGCCGTGTGCACCTAATAATTTGAAAAATACCTCCTCGCTCTTCTGCTTTCCTAATACCCCGTATATATTTTCCTTAGTTAAAATAATTTTATTTAGAATTAGGAGAGCGTAAATTCTGACGACTGGTTTGCCGCGTGCTCCTAATAATTTGAAAAATACCTGCTCGCTCTTCTGCTTTCCTAATACCCCGTATATATTTTCTTAAGTTAAAATGACTTTATTTCGAATTAGGAGTGAAGATGTTCTGAAGACTATTTTGCCGCGTGCTCCTAATAACTTGAAATATACTTCCTCACTCTTCTGCTTTCCTAATACCCCGTACATATTTTCCTAAGTAAAAATAATTTTATTTAGTATTGGGAGTGCGGAAATTCTGAAGACTATTTTGCCGCGTACTCCTAATTATTTCAAAAATACCACCTCGCTCTTTTGCTTTCCTAATACCCCGTATATATTTTCCTAAGTTAAAATAATTTTATTTGGAATTAGGAGTGCGGAAGTTCTTAAGACTATTTTGCGGCGTGCTCCTAATAACTTGAAAATATCTCCTTGCTCTTCTGCTTTCCTAATACCTCGTATATATTTTTCTAAGTTAAAATCATTTTATTGAGAAGTAGGAGTGCGGAAATTCTTAAGTCTATTTTGCCGCCTGCTCCTAATAAATTGGAAAATACCTCCTCGCTCTTCTGCTTTCCTAATACCGCGTATACATTTTCTTAAGTTAAAATGATTTTATTTCGAATTAGGAGTGAAGAAGTTCAGAAGACTATTTTGCCGCGTGCTCCTAATAACTTGAAATATACTTCCTCGCTCTTCTGCTTTCCTAATACCCCGTATATATTTTCCTAAGTTAAAATAATTTTATTTAGAATTAGGAGTGCGGAAGTTCTGAAGACTATTTAACGGCGTGCTCCTAATAACTTGAAAATATCTCCTCGCTCTTCTGCTTTCCTAATACCCCGTATTTATTTTTCTAAGTTAAAATCATTTTATTTAGAAGTAGGAGTGCGGAAATTCTTAAGTCTATTTTGCCGCGTGCTCCTAATAACTTTAAAAATACCTCCTCGCTCTTATGTTTTCCTAATACCCCGTATATATTTTCCTAGGTAAAAATAATTTTATATAGAATTATAACTGAAGACTAGTTTGCCGCGTGCTCCTAATAATTTGAAATATACCTCTTCGCTCTTCTGCTTTCCAAATACCCCGTATATAAATTTCCTAAGTAAAAATAATTTTATTTAGTTTTGGGAGTGCGGAAATTCTGAAGACTATTTTGCCCCGTACTCCTAATAATTTCAAAAATACCACCTCGCTCTTCTGCTTTCCTAATACCCCGTATATATTTTCCTAAGTTAAAATAATTTTATTTGGAATTAGGAGTGCGGAAATTCTGAAGACTATTTTGCCGTGTGTTCCTAATAATTTGAAAAATATCTCCTCGCTCATCTACTTTCCTAATACCCCGTACATATTTTCCCTAGTTAAAAATAAATTAATTTAGTTTTAGGAGTGCGCAAATTCCGAAGACGTTTTCGTTGTGTGGTCCTAATATTTTAAAAATATACCTGCTCGCTCTTCTGCTTTCCTAATACCCCGTATATATTTTCTTAAGTTAAAATGATTTTATTTCGAATTAGGAGTGAAGAAGTTCTGAAGACTATTTTGCCGCGTGCTCCTAATATCTTGAAATATACTTCCTCGCTCTTCTGCTTTCCTAATACCCCGTATATAAATTTCCTAAGTAAAAATATTTTTATTTAGTATTGGGAGTGCGGAAATTCTGAAGACTATTTTGCCCCGTACTCCTAATAATTTCAAAAATACCACCTCGCTCTTCTGCTTTCCTAATATCCCGTATATATTTTTCTAAGTTAAAATAATTTTATTTAGAATTAGGAGTGCGGAAATAGTTAAGACTATTTTGCGGCGTGCTCCTAATAACTTGAAAATACCTCCTCGCTCTTCTGCTTTCCTAATACCCCGTATATATTTTTCTAAGTTAAAATCATTTTATTTAGAAGTAGGAGTGCGGAAATAGTTAAGACTATTTTGCCGCGTGCTCCTAATAACTTGAAAAATACCTCCTCGCTCTTCTGCTTTCCTAATACCCCGTATATATTTTCCTTAGTTAAAATAATTTTATTTAGAATCAGGAGTGCGGAAATTCTGAAGACTATCTTGCCGCGTGCTCCTTATAAATTGGAAAATACCTCCTCGCTCTTCTGCTTTCCTAATACCCCGTATATATTTTCTTAAGTTAAAATGATTTTATTTCGAATTAGGAGTGAAGATGTTCTGAAGACTATTTTGCCGCGTGCTCCTAATAACTTGAAATATACTTCCTCACTCTTCTGCTTTCCTAATACCCCGTACATATTTTCCTCAGTAAAAATAATTTTATTTAGTATTGGGAGTGCGGAAATTCTGAAGACTATTTTGCCGCGTACTCCTAATTATTTCAAAAATACCACCTCGCTCTTTTGCTTTCCTAATACCCCGTATATATTTTCCTGAGTTAAAATAATTTTATTTAGAATTAGGAGTGCGGAAATTCTGAAGACTATTTTGCCGCGTACTCCTAATTATTTCAAAAATACCACCTCGCTCTTTTGCTTTCCTAATACCCCGTATATATTTTCCTGAGTTAAAATAATTTTATTTAGAATTAGGAGTGCGGAAGTTCTGAAGACTATTTTGCGGCGTGCTCCTAATAACTTGAAAATATCTCCTCGCTCTTCTGCTTTCCTAATACCTCGTATATATTTTTCTAAGTTAAAATCATTTTATTTAGAAGTAGGAGTGCGGAAATTCTTAAGTCTATTTTGCCGCGTGCTCCTAATAAATTGGAAAATACCTCCTCGCTCTTCTGCTTTCCTAATACCCCGTATATATTTTCCTAAGTAAAAATAATTTTATATAGAATTATAACTGAAGACTAGTTTGCCGCGTGCTCCTAATAATTTGAAATATACCTCCTCGCTCTTCTGCTTTCTTAATACCCCGTACATGTTTTCCTAAGTTAAAATAATTTTATTTAGAATTAGGAGTGCTCAAATTCTGAAGACTATTTTGCCGTGTGTTCCTAATAATGTGAAAAATATCTCCTCGCTCTTCTGCTTTCCTAATACCCCGTATATATTTTCCAAAGTTAAAATAATTTTATTTGGAATTAGGAGTGCGGAAATTATGAAGACTAGTTTGCCGTGTGCACCTAATAATTTGAAAAATACCTCCTCGCTCTTCTGCTTTCCTAATACCCCGTATATATTTTCCTTAGTTAAAATAATTTTATTTAGAATTAGGAGAGCGTAAATTCTGACGACTGGTTTGCCGCGTGCTCCTAATAATTTGAAAAATACCTGCTCGCTCTTCTGCTTTCCTAATACCCCCTATATATATTCTTAAGTTAAAATGACTTTATTTCGAATTAGGAGTGAAGATGTTCTGAAGACTATTTTGCCGCGTGCTCCTAATAACTTGAAATATACTTCCTCACTCTTCTGCTTTCCTAATACCCCGTATATATTTTCCTAAGTTAAAATAATTTTATTTGGAATTAGGAGTGCGGAAGTTCTTAAGACTATTTTGCGGCGTGCTCCTAATAACTTGAAAATATCTCCTTGCTCTTCTGCTTTCCTAATACCTCGTATATATTTTTCTAAGTTAAAATCATTTTATTGAGAAGTAGGAGTGCGGAAATTCTTAAGTCTATTTTGCCGCCTGCTCCTAATAAATTGGAAAATACCTCCTCGCTCTTCTGCTTTCCTAATACCGCGTATACATTTTCTTAAGTTAAAATGATTTTATTTCGAATTAGGAGTGAAGAAGTTCAGAAGACTATTTTGCCGCGTGCTCCTAATAACTTGAAATATACTTCCTCGCTCTTCTGCTTTCCTAATACCCCGTATATATTTTCCTAAGTTAAAATAATTTTATTTAGAATTAGGAGTGCGGAAGTTCTGAAGACTATTTAGCGGCGTGCTCCTAATAACTTGAAAATATCTCCTCGCTCTTCTGCTTTCCTAATACCCCGTATTTATTTTTCTAAGTTAAAATCATTTTATTTAGAAGTAGGAGTGCGGAAATTCTTAAGTCTATTTTGCCGCGTGCTCCTAATAACTTTAAAAATACCTCCTCGCTCTTATGTTTTCCTAATACCCCGTATATATTTTCCTAAGTAAAAATAATTTTATATAGAATTATAACTGAAGACTAGTTTGCCGCGTGCTCCTAATAATTTGAAATATACCTCTTCGCTCTTCTGCTTTCCAAATACCCCGTATATAAATTTCCTAAGTAAAAATAATTTTATTTAGTTTTGGGAGTGCGGAAATTCTGAAGACTATTTTGCCCCGTACTCCTAATAATTTCAAAAATACCACCTCGCTCTTCTGCTTTCCTAATACCCCGTATATATTTTCCTAAGTTAAAATAATTTTATTTGGAATTAGGAGTGCGGAAATTCTGAAGACTATTTTGCCGTGTGTTCCTAATAATTTGAAAAATATCTCCTCGCTCATCTACTTTCCTAATACCCCGTACATATTTTCCCTAGTTAAAAATAAATTAATTTAGTTTTAGGAGTGCGCAAATTCCGAAGACGTTTTCGTTGTGTGGTCCTAATATTTTAAAAATATACCTGCTCGCTCTTCTGCTTTCCTAATACCCCGTATATATTTTCTTTTTTAAAATGATTTTATTTCGAATTAGGAGTGAAGAAGTTCTGAAGACTATTTTGCCGCGTGCTCCTAATAACTTGAAATATACTTCCTCGCTCTTCTGCTTTCCTAATACCCCGTATATAAATTTCCTAAGTAAAAATATTTTTATTTAGTATTGGGAGTGCGGAAATTCTGAAGACTATTTTGCCCCGTACTCCTAATAATTTCAAAAATACCACCTCGCTCTTCTGCTTTCCTAATACCCCGTATATATTTTTCTAAGTTAAAATAATTTTATTTAGAATTAGGAGTGCGGAAATAGTTAAGACTATTTTGCGGCGTGCTCCTAATAACTTGAAAATACCTCCTCGCTCTTCTGCTTTCCTAATACCCCGTATATATTTTTCTAAGTTAAAATCATTTTATTTAGAAGTAGGAGTGCGGAAATAGTTAAGACTATTTTGCCGCGTGCTCCTAATAACTTGAAAAGTACCTCCTCGCTCTTCTGCTTTCCTAATACCCCGTATATATTTTCCTTAGTTAAAATAATTTTATTTAGAATCAGGAGTGCGGAAATTCTGAAGACTATTTTGCCACGTGCTCCTAATAAATTAGAAAATACCTCCTCGCTCTTCTGCTTTCCTAATACCCCGTATATATTTTCTTAAGTTAAAATGATTTTATATCGAATTAGGAGTGAAGAAGTTCTGAAAACTATTTTGCCGCGTGCTCCTAATAACTTGAAATATACTTCCTCGCTCTTCTGCTTTCCTAATACCCCGTATATATTTTCCTAAGTTAAAACAATCCTATTTGGAATTAGGACTACGGAAATTCTGAAGTCAAGTTTGCCGCGTGCTCGTAATAATTTGAGAAATACCTCCTCGCTCTTCTGCTTTCTTATTACCCCGTATATATTTTCCGAAGTTAATATAATTTTATTTAGAATTAGGTGTGCGGAAATTCTGAAGGCTAGTTTGCCGCGTGCTCCTAATAATTTGAGAAATACCTCCTCGCTCTTCTGCTTTCCTAATACCCGGTATATATTTTCCTTAGTTAAAATAATTTTATTTAGAATCAGGAGTGCGGAAATTCTGAAGACTATCTTGCCGCGTGCTCCTAATAAATTGGAAAATACCTCCTCGCTCTTCTGATTTCCTAATACCCCGTATATATTTTCTTAAGTTAAAATGATTTAATTTCGAATTAGGAGTGAAGATGTTCTGAAGACTATTTTGCCGCGTGCTCCTAATAACTTGAAATATACTTCCTCACTCTTCTGCTTTCCTAATACCCCGTACATATTTTCCTAAGTAAATATAATTTTATTTAGTATTGGGAGTGCGGAAATTCTGAAGACTATTTTGCCGCGTACTCCTAATTATTTCAAAAATACCACCTCGCTCTTTTGCTTTCCTAATACCCCGTATATATTTTCCTGAGTTAAAATAATTTTATTTAGAATTAGGAGTGCGGAAGTTCTGAAGACTATTTTGCGGCGTGCTCCTAATAACTTGAAAATATCTCCTCGCTCTTCTGCTTTCCTAATACCTCGTATATATTTTTCTAAGTTAAAATCATTTTATTTAGAAGTAGGAGTGCGGACATTCTTAAGTCTATTTTGCCGCGTGCTCCTAATAAATTGGAAAATACCTCCTCGCTCTTCTGCTTTCCTAGTACCCCGTATATATTTTCCTAAGTTAAAATAATTTTATTTGGAATTAGGAGTGCGGAAGTTCTTAAGACTATTTTGCCGCGTGCTCCTAGTAACTTGAAAAATACCTCCTCGCTCTTCTGCTTTTCTAATACCTCGTATATATTTTCCTTAGTTAAAATAATTTTATTTAGAAATAGGAGTGCGGAAATTCCGAAGACTATCTTGCCGCGTGCTCCCAATAAATGGGAAAATACCTCCTCGCTCTTCTGCTTTCCTAATACCCCGTATATATTTTCCTAAGTTAAAATAATTTTATTTGGAATTAGGAGTGCGGAAGTTCTTAAGACTATTTTTCCGCGTGCTCCTAATAACTTGAAAAATACCTCCTCGCTCTTCTGCTTTCCTAATACCCCGTATATATTTTCCTTAGTTAAAATAATTTTATCTAGAATCAGGAGTGCGGAAATTCTGAAGACTATTTTGCCACGTGCTCCTAATAAATTGGAAAATACCTCCTCGCTCTTCTGCTTTCCCAATACCCCGTATATATTTTCCCAAGTTAAAATAATTTTATTTGGAATTAGGAGTGCGGAAGTTCTTAAGACTATTTTTCCGCGTGCTCCTAATAACTTGAAAAATACCTCCTCGCTCTTCTGCTTTCCTAATACCCCGTATATATTTTCCTAAGTAAAAATAATTTTATATAGAATTATAACTGAAGACTAGTTTGCCGCGTGCTCCTAATAATTTGAAATATACCTCCTCGCTCTTCTGCTTTCTTAATACCCCGTACATGTTTTCCTAAGTTAAAATAATTTTATTTAGAATTAGGAGTGCTCAAATTCTGAAGACTATTTTGCCGTGTGTTCCTAATAATGTGAAAAATATCTCCTCGCTCTTCTGCTTTCCTAATACCCCGTATATATTTTCCAAAGTTAAAATAATTTTATTTGGAATTAGGAGTGCGGAAATTATGAAGACTAGTTTGCCGTGTGCACCTAATAATTTGAAAAATACCTCCTCGCTCTTCTGCTTTCCTAATACCCCGTATATATTTTTATAAGTTAAAATCATTTTATTTAGAAGTAGGAGTGCGGAAATTCTTAAGTCTATTTTGCCGCGTGCACCTAATAATTTGAAAAATACCTCCTCGCTCTTCTGCTTTCCTAATACCCCGTATATATTTTTCTAAGTTAAAATCATTTTATTTAGAAGTAGGAGTGCGGAAATAGTTAAGACTATTTTGTCGCGTGCTCCTAATAACTTGAAATATACCTCCTCGCTCTTCTGCTTTCCTAATACCCCGTATATATTTTCCTTAGTTAAAATAATTTTATTTAGAATTAGGAGAGCGTAAATTCTGAAGACTATTTAGCGGCGTGCTCCTAATAACTTGAAAATATCTCCTCGCTCTTCTGCTTTCCTAATACCCCGTATTTATTTTTCTCAGTTAAAATCATTTTATTTAGAAGTAGGAGTGCGGAAATTCTTAAGTCTATTTTGCCGCGTGCTCCTAATAACTTTAAAAATACCTCCTCGCTCTTATGTTTTCCTAATACCCCGTATATATTTTCCTAAGTAAAAATAATTTTATATAGAATTATAACTGAAGACTAGTTTGCCGCGTGCTCCTAATAATTTGAAATATACCTCTTCGCTCTTCTGCTTTCCAAATACCCCGTATATAAATTTCCTAAGTAAAAATAATTTTATTTAGTTTTGGGAGTGCGGAAATTCTGAAGACTATTTTGCCCCGTACTCCTAATAATTTCAAAAATACCACCTTGCTCTTCTGCTTTCCTAATACCCCGTATATATTTTCCTAAGTTAAAATAATTTTATTTGGAATTAGGAGTGCGGAAATTCTGAAGACTATCTTGCCGCGTGCTCCTAATAAATTGGAAAATACCTCCTCGCTCTTCTGCTTTCCTAATACCCCGTATATATTTTCTTAAGTTAAAATGATTTTATATCGAATTAGGAGTGAAGATGTTCTGAAGACTATTTTGCCGCGTGCTCCTAATAACTTGAAATATACTTCCTCACTCTTCTGCTTTCCTAATACCCCGTACATATTTTCCTAAGTAAAAATAATTTTATTTAGTATTGGGAGTGCGGAAATTCTGAAGACTATTTTGCCGCGTACTCCTAATTATTTCAAAAATACCACCTCGCTCTTTTGCTTTCCTAATACCCCGTATATATTTTCCTGAGTTAAAATAATTTTATTTAGAATTAGGAGTGCGGAAGTTCTGAAGACTATTTTGCGGCGTGCTCCTAATAACTCGAAAATATCTCCTCGCTCTTCTGCTTTCCTAATACCTCGTATATATTTTTCTAAGTTAAAATCATTTTATTTAGAAGTAGGACTGCGGAAATTCTTAAGTCTATTTTGCCGCGTGCTCCTAATAAATTGGAAAATACCTCCTCGCTCTTCTGCTTTCCTAATACCCCGTATATATTTTCCTAAGTAAAAATAATTTTATATAGAATTATAACTGAAGACTAGTTTGCCGCGTGCTCCTAATAATTTGAAATATACCTCCTCGCTCTTCTGCTTTCTTAATACCCCGTACATGTTTTCCTAAGTTAAAATAATTTTATTTAGAATTAGGAGTGCTCAAATTCTGAAGACTATTTTGCCGTGTGTTCCTAATAATGTGAAAAATATCTCCTCGCTCTTCTGCTTTCCTAATACCCCGTATATATTTTCCAAAGTTAAAATAATTTTATTTGGAATTAGGAGTGCGGAAATTATGAAGACTAGTTTGCCGTGTGCACCTAATAATTTGAAAAATACCTGCTCGCTCTTCTGCTTTCCTAATACCCCGTATATATTTTCTTAAGTTAAAATTACTTTATTTCGAATTAGGAGTGAAGATGTTCTGAAGACTATTTTGCCGCGTGCTCCTAATAACTTGAAATATACTTCCTCACTCTTCTGCTTTCCTAATACCCCGTATATATTTTCCTAAGTTAAAATAATTTTATTTGGAATTAGGAGTGCGGAAGTTCTTAAGACTATTTTGCGGCGTGCTCCTAATAACTTGAAAATATCTCCTTGCTCTTCTGCTTTCCTAATACCTCGTATATATTTTTCTAAGTTAAAATCATTTTATTTAGAAGTAGGAGTGCGGAAATTCTTAAGTCTATTTTGCCGCGTGCTCCTAATAAATTGGAAAATACCTCCTCGCTCTTCTGCTTTCCTAATACCCCGTATATATTTTCCTAAGTAAAAATAATTTTATATAGAATTATAACTGAAGACTAGTTTGCCGCGTGCTCCTAATAATTTGAAATATACCTCCTCGCTCTTCTGCTTTCTTAATACCCCGTACATGTTTTCCTAAGTTAAAATAATTTTATTTAGAATTAGGAGTGCTCAAATTCTGAAGACTATTTTGCCGTGTGTTCCTAATAATGTGAAAAATATCTCCTCGCTCTTCTGCTTTCCTAATACCCCGTATATATTTTCCAAAGTTAAAATAATTTTATTTGGAATTAGGAGTGCGGAAATTATGAAGACTAGTTTGCCGTGTGCACCTAATAATTTGAAAAATACCTCCTCGCTCTTCTGCTTTCCTAATACCCCGTATATATTTTCCTTAGTTAAAATAATTTTATTTAGAATTAGGAGAGCGTAAATTCTGACGACTGGTTTGCCGCGTGCTCCTAATAATTTGAAAAATACCTGCTCGCTCTTCTGCTTTCCTAATACCCCGTATATATTTTCTTAAGTTAAAATGACTTTATTTCGAATTAGGAGTGAAGATGTTCTGAAGACTATTTTGCCGCGTGCTCCTAATAACTTGAAATATACTTCCTCACTCTTCTGCTTTCCTAATACCCCGTACATATTTTCCTAAGTAAAAATAATTTTATTTAGTATTGGGAGTGCGGAAATTCTGAAGACTATTTTGCCGCGTACTCCTAATTATTTCAAAAATACCACCTCGCTCTTTTGCTTTCCTAATACCCCGTATATATTTTCCTAAGTTAAAATAATTTTATTTGGAATTAGGAGTGCGGAAGTTCTTAAGACTATTTTGCGGCGTGCTCCTAATAACTTGAAAATATCTCCTTGCTCTTCTGCTTTCCTAATACCTCGTATATATTTTTCTAAGTTAAAATCATTTTATTGAGAAGTAGGAGTGCGGAAATTCTTAAGTCTATTTTGCCGCCTGCTCCTAATAAATTGGAAAATACCTCCTCGCTCTTCTGCTTTCCTAATACCGCGTATACATTTTCTTAAGTTAAAATGATTTTATTTCGAATTAGGAGTGAAGAAGTTCAGAAGACTATTTTGCCGCGTGCTCCTAATAACTTGAAATATACTTCCTCGCTCTTCTGCTTTCCTAATACCCCGTATATATTTTCCTAAGTTAAAATAATTTTATTTAGAATTAGGAGTGCGGAAGTTCTGAAGACTATTTAACGGCGTGCTCCTAATAACTTGAAAATATCTCCTCGCTCTTCTGCTTTCCTAATACCCCGTATTTATTTTTCTAAGTTAAAATCATTTTATTTAGAAGTAGGAGTGCGGAAATTCTTAAGTCTATTTTGCCGCGTGCTCCTAATAACTTTAAAAATACCTCCTCGCTCTTATGTTTTCCTAATACCCCGTATATATTTTCCTAAGTAAAAATAATTTTATATAGAATTATAACTGAAGACTAGTTTGCCGCGTGCTCCTAATAATTTGAAATATACCTCTTCGCTCTTCTGCTTTCCAAATACCCCGTATATAAATTTCCTAAGTAAAAATAATTTTATTTAGTTTTGGGAGTGCGGAAATTCTGAAGACTATTTTGCCCCGTACTCCTAATAATTTCAAAAATACCACCTCGCTCTTCTGCTTTCCTAATACCCCGTATATATTTTCCTAAGTTAAAATAATTTTATTTGGAATTAGGAGTGCGGAAATTCTGAAGACTATTTTGCCGTGTGTTCCTAATAATTTGAAAAATATCTCCTCGCTCATCTACTTTCCTAATACCCCGTACATATTTTCCCTAGTTAAAAATAAATTAATTTAGTTTTAGGAGTGCGCAAATTCCGAAGACGTTTTCGTTGTGTGGTCCTAATATTTTAAAAATATACCTGCTCGCTCTTCTGCTTTCCTAATACCCCGTATATATTTTCTTAAGTTAAAATGATTTTATTTCGAATTAGGAGTGAAGAAGTTCTGAAGACTATTTTGCCGCGTGCTCCTAATATCTTGAAATATACTTCCTCGCTCTTCTGCTTTCCTAATACCCCGTATATAAATTTCCTAAGTAAAAATATTTTTATTTAGTATTGGGAGTGCGGAAATTCTGAAGACTATTTTGCCCCGTACTCCTAATAATTTCAAAAATACCACCTCGCTCTTCTGCTTTCCTAATATCCCGTATATATTTTTCTAAGTTAAAATAATTTTATTTAGAATTAGGAGTGCGGAAATAGTTAAGACTATTTTGCGGCGTGCTCCTAATAACTTGAAAATACCTCCTCGCTCTTCTGCTTTCCTAATACCCCGTATATATTTTTCTAAGTTAAAATCATTTTATTTAGAAGTAGGAGTGCGGAAATAGTTAAGACTATTTTGCCGCGTGCTCCTAATAACTTGAAAAATACCTCCTCGCTCTTCTGCTTTCCTAATACCCCGTATATATTTTCCTTAGTTAAAATAATTTTATTTAGAATCAGGAGTGCGGAAATTCTGAAGACTATCTTGCCGCGTGCTCCTTATAAATTGGAAAATACCTCCTCGCTCTTCTGCTTTCCTAATACCCCGTATATATTTTCTTAAGTTAAAATGATTTTATTTCGAATTAGGAGTGAAGATGTTCTGAAGACTATTTTGCCGCGTGCTCCTAATAACTTGAAATATACTTCCTCACTCTTCTGCTTTCCTAATACCCCGTACATATTTTCCTTAGTAAAAATAATTTTATTTAGTATTGGGAGTGCGGAAATTCTGAAGACTATTTTGCCGCGTACTCCTAATTATTTCAAAAATACCACCTCGCTCTTTTGCTTTCCTAATACCCCGTATATATTTTCCTGAGTTAAAATAATTTTATTTAGAATTAGGAGTGCGGAAATTCTGAAGACTATTTTGCCGCGTACTCCTAATTATTTCAAAAATACCACCTCGCTCTTTTGCTTTCCTAATACCCCGTATATATTTTCCTGAGTTAAAATAATTTTATTTAGAATTAGGAGTGCGGAAGTTCTGAAGACTATTTTGCGGCGTGCTCCTAATAACTTGAAAATATCTCCTCGCTCTTCTGCTTTCCTAATACCTCGTATATATTTTTCTAAGTTAAAATCATTTTATTTAGAAGTAGGAGTGCGGAAATTCTTAAGTCTATTTTGCCGCGTGCTCCTAATAAATTGGAAAATACCTCCTCGCTCTTCTGCTTTCCTAATACCCCGTATATATTTTCCTAAGTAAAAATAATTTTATATAGAATTATAACTGAAGACTAGTTTGCCGCGTGCTCCTAATAATTTGAAATATACCTCCTCGCTCTTCTGCTTTCTTAATACCCCGTACATGTTTTCCTAAGTTAAAATAATTTTATTTAGAATTAGGAGTGCTCAAATTCTGAAGACTATTTTGCCGTGTGTTCCTAATAATGTGAAAAATATCTCCTCGCTCTTCTGCTTTCCTAATACCCCGTATATATTTTCCAAAGTTAAAATAATTTTATTTGGAATTAGGAGTGCGGAAATTATGAAGACTAGTTTGCCGTGTGCACCTAATAATTTGAAAAATACCTCCTCGCTCTTCTGCTTTCCTAATACCCCGTATATATTTTCCTTAGTTAAAATAATTTTATTTAGAATTAGGAGAGCGTAAATTCTGACGACTGGTTTGCCGCGTGCTCCTAATAATTTGAAAAATACCTGCTCGCTCTTCTGCTTTCCTAATACCCCGTATATATTTTCTTAAGTTAAAATGACTTTATTTCGAATTAGGAGTGAAGATGTTCTGAAGACTATTTTGCCGCGTGCTCCTAATAACTTGAAATATACTTCCTCACTCTTCTGCTTTCCTAATACCCCGTATATATTTTCCTAAGTTAAAATAATTTTATTTGGAATTAGGAGTGCTTAAGTTCTTAAGACTATTTTGCGGCGTGCTCCTAATAACTTGAAAATATCTCCTTGCTCTTCTGCTTTCCTAATACCTCGTATATATTTTTCTAAGTTAAAATCATTTTATTGAGAAGTAGGAGTGCGGAAATTCTTAAGTCTATTTTGCCGCCTGCTCCTAATAAATTGGAAAATACCTCCTCGCTCTTCTGCTTTCCTAATACCGCGTATACATTTTCTTAAGTTAAAATGATTTTATTTCGAATTAGGAGTGAAGAAGTTCAGAAGACTATTTTGCCACGTGCTCCTAATAACTTGAAATATACTTCCTCGCTCTTCTGCTTTCCTAATACCCCGTATATATTTTCCTAAGTTAAAATAATTTTATTTAGAATTAGGAGTGCGGAAGTTCTGAAGACTATTTAACGGCGTGCTCCTAATAACTTGAAAATATCTCCTCGCTCTTCTGCTTTCCTAATACCCCGTATTTATTTTTCTAAGTTAAAATCATTTTATTTAGAAGTAGGAGTGCGGAAATTCTTAAGTCTATTTTGCCGCGTGCTCCTAATAACTTTAAAAATACCTCCTCGCTCTTATGTTTTCCTAATACCCCGTATATATTTTCCTAAGTAAAAATAATTTTATATAGAATTATAACTGAAGACTAGTTTGCCGCGTGCTCCTAATAATTTGAAATATACCTCTTCGCTCTTCTGCTTTCCAAATACCCCGTATATAAATTTCCTAAGTAAAAATAATTTTATTTAGTTTTGGGAGTGCGGAAATTCTGAAGACTATTTTGCCCCGTACTCCTAATAATTTCAAAAATACCACCTCGCTCTTCTGCTTTCCTAATACCCCGTATATATTTTCCTAAGTTAAAATAATTTTATTTGGAATTAGGAGTGCGGAAATTCTGAAGACTATTTTGCCGTGTGTTCCTAATAATTTGAAAAATATCTCCTCGCTCATCTACTTTCCTAATACCCCGTACATATTTTCCCTAGTTAAAAATAAATTAATTTAGTTTTAGGAGTGCGCAAATTCCGAAGACGTTTTCGTTGTGTGGTCCTAATATTTTAAAAATATACCTGCTCGCTCTTCTGCTTTCCTAATACCCCGTATATATTTTCTTAAGTTAAAATGATTTTATTTCGAATTAGGAGTGAAGAAGTTCTGAAGACTATTTTGCCGCGTGCTCCTAATATCTTGAAATATACTTCCTCGCTCTTCTGCTTTCCTAATACCCCGTATATAAATTTCCTAAGTAAAAATATTTTTATTTAGTATTGGGAGTGCGGAAATTCTGAAGACTATTTTGCCCCGTACTCCTAATAATTTCAAAAATACCACCTCGCTCTTCTGCTTTCCTAATATCCCGTATATATTTTTCTAAGTTAAAATAATTTTATTTAGAATTAGGAGTGCGGAAATAGTTAAGACTATTTTGCGGCGTGCTCCTAATAACTTGAAAATACCTCCTCGCTCTTCTGCTTTCCTAATACCCCGTATATATTTTTCTAAGTTAAAATCATTTTATTTAGAAGTAGGAGTGCGGAAATAGTTAAGACTATTTTGCCGCGTGCTCCTAATAACTTGAAAAATACCTCCTCGCTCTTCTGCTTTCCTAATACCCCGTATATATTTTCCTTAGTTAAAATAATTTTATTTAGAATCAGGAGTGCGGAAATTCTGAAGACTATCTTGCCGCGTGCTCCTTATAAATTGGAAAATACCTCCTCGCTCTTCTGCTTTCCTAATACCCCGTATATATTTTCTTAAGTTAAAATGATTTTATTTCGAATTAGGAGTGAAGATGTTCTGAAGACTATTTTGCCGCATGCTCCTAATAACTTGAAATATACTTCCTCACTCTTCTGCTTTCCTAATACCCCGTACATATTTTCCTCAGTAAAAATAATTTTATTTAGTATTGGGAGTGCGGAAATTCTGAAGACTATTTTGCCGCGTACTCCTAATTATTTCAAAAATACCACCTCGCTCTTCTGCTTTCCTAATATCCCGTATATATTTTTCTAAGTTAAAATAATTTTATTTAGAATTAGGAGTGCGGAAATAGTTAAGACTATTTTGCGGCGTGCTCCTAATAACTTGAAAATACCTCCTCGCTCTTCTGCTTTCCTAATACCCCGTATATATTTTTCTAAGTTAAAATCATTTTATTTAGAAGTAGGAGTGCGGAAATAGTTAAGACTATTTTGCTGCGTGCTCCTAATAACTTGAAAAATACCTCCTCGCTCTTCTGCTTTCCTAATACCCCGTATATATTTTCCTTAGTTAAAATAATTTTATTTAGAATCAGGAGTGCGGAAATTCTGAAGACTATCTTGCCGCGTGCTCCTTATAAATTGGAAAATACCTCCTCGCTCTTCTGCTTTCCTAATACCCCGTATATATTTTCTTAAGTTAAAATGATTTTATTTCGAATTAGGAGTGAAGATGTTCTGAAGACTATTTTGCCGCGTGCTCCTAATAACTTGAAATATACTTCCTCACTCTTCTGCTTTCCTAATACCCCGTACATATTTTCCTTAGTAAAAATAATTTTATTTAGTATTGGGAGTGCGGAAATTCTGAAGACTATTTTGCCGCGTACTCCTAATTATTTCAAAAATACCACCTCGCTCTTTTGCTTTCCTAATACCCCGTATATATTTTCCTGAGTTAAAATAATTTTATTTAGAATTAGGAGTGCGGAAATTCTGAAGACTATTTTGCCGCGTACTCCTAATTATTTCAAAAATACCACCTCGCTCTTTTGCTTTCCTAATACCCCGTATATATTTTCCTGAGTTAAAATAATTTTATTTAGAATTAGGAGTGCGGAAGTTCTGAAGACTATTTTGCGGCGTGCTCCTAATAACTTGAAAATATCTCCTCGCTCTTCTGCTTTCCTAATACCTCGTATATATTTTTCTAAGTTAAAATCATTTTATTTAGAAGTAGGAGTGCGGAAATTCTTAAGTCTATTTTGCCGCGTGCTCCTAATAAATTGGAAAATACCTCCTCGCTCTTCTGCTTTCCTAATACCCCGTATATATTTTCCTAAGTAAAAATAATTTTATATAGAATTATAACTGAAGACTAGTTTGCCGCGTGCTCCTAATAATTTGAAATATACCTCCTCGCTCTTCTGCTTTCTTAATACCCCGTACATGTTTTCCTAAGTTAAAATAATTTTATTTAGAATTAGGAGTGCTCAAATTCTGAAGACTATTTTGCCGTGTGTTCCTAATAATGTGAAAAATATCTCCTCGCTCTTCTGCTTTCCTAATACCCCGTATATATTTTCCAAAGTTAAAATAATTTTATTTGGAATTAGGAGTGCGGAAATTATGAAGACTAGTTTGCCGTGTGCACCTAATAATTTGAAAAATACCTCCTCGCTCTTCTGCTTTCCTAATACCCCGTATATATTTTCCTTAGTTAAAATAATTTTATTTAGAATTAGGAGAGCGTAAATTCTGACGACTGGTTTGCCGCGTGCTCCTAATAATTTGAAAAATACCTGCTCGCTCTTCTGCTTTCCTAATACCCCGTATATATTTTCTTAAGTTAAAATGACTTTATTTCGAATTAGGAGTGAAGATGTTCTGAAGACTATTTTGCCGCGTGCTCCTAATAACTTGAAATATACTTCCTCACTCTTCTGCTTTCCTAATACCCCGTATATATTTTCCTAAGTTAAAATAATTTTATTTGGAATTAGGAGTGCGGAAGTTCTTAAGACTATTTTGCGGCGTGCTCCTAATAACTTGAAAATATCTCCTTGCTCTTCTGCTTTCCTAATACCTCGTATATATTTTTCTAAGTTAAAATCATTTTATTGAGAAGTAGGAGTGCGGAAATTCTTAAGTCTATTTTGCCGCCTGCTCCTAATAAATTGGAAAATACCTCCTCGCTCTTCTGCTTTCCTAATACCGCGTATACATTTTCTTAAGTTAAAATGATTTTATTTCGAATTAGGAGTGAAGAAGTTCAGAAGACTATTTTGCCACGTGCTCCTAATAACTTGAAATATACTTCCTCGCTCTTCTGCTTTCCTAATACCCCGTATATATTTTCCTAAGTTAAAATAATTTTATTTAGAATTAGGAGTGCGGAAGTTCTGAAGACTATTTAACGGCGTGCTCCTAATAACTTGAAAATATCTCCTCGCTCTTCTGCTTTCCTAATACCCCGTATTTATTTTTCTAAGTTAAAATCATTTTATTTAGAAGTAGGAGTGCGGAAATTCTTAAGTCTATTTTGCCGCGTGCTCCTAATAACTTTAAAAATACCTCCTCGCTCTTATGTTTTCCTAATACCCCGTATATATTTTCCTAAGTAAAAATAATTTTATATAGAATTATAACTGAAGACTAGTTTGCCGCGTGCTCCTAATAATTTGAAATATACCTCTTCGCTCTTCTGCTTTCCAAATACCCCGTATATAAATTTCCTAAGTAAAAATAATTTTATTTAGTTTTGGGAGTGCGGAAATTCTGAAGACTATTTTGCCCCGTACTCCTAATAATTTCAAAAATACCACCTCGCTCTTCTGCTTTCCTAATACCCCGTATATATTTTCCTAAGTTAAAATAATTTTATTTGGAATTAGGAGTGCGGAAATTCTGAAGACTATTTTGCCGTGTGTTCCTAATAATTTGAAAAATATCTCCTCGCTCATCTACTTTCCTAATACCCCGTACATATTTTCCCTAGTTAAAAATAAATTAATTTAGTTTTAGGAGTGCGCAAATTCCGAAGACGTTTTCGTTGTGTGGTCCTAATATTTTAAAAATATACCTGCTCGCTCTTCTGCTTTCCTAATACCCCGTATATATTTTCTTAAGTTAAAATGATTTTATTTCGAATTAGGAGTGAAGAAGTTCTGAAGACTATTTTGCCGCGTGCTCCTAATATCTTGAAATATACTTCCTCGCTCTTCTGCTTTCCTAATACCCCGTATATAAATTTCCTAAGTAAAAATATTTTTATTTAGTATTGGGAGTGCGGAAATTCTGAAGACTATTTTGCCCCGTACTCCTAATAATTTCAAAAATACCACCTCGCTCTTCTGCTTTCCTAATATCCCGTATATATTTTTCTAAGTTAAAATAATTTTATTTAGAATTAGGAGTGCGGAAATAGTTAAGACTATTTTGCGGCGTGCTCCTAATAACTTGAAAATACCTCCTCGCTCTTCTGCTTTCCTAATACCCCGTATATATTTTTCTAAGTTAAAATCATTTTATTTAGAAGTAGGAGTGCGGAAATAGTTAAGACTATTTTGCCGCGTGCTCCTAATAACTTGAAAAATACCTCCTCGCTCTTCTGCTTTCCTAATACCCCGTATATATTTTCCTTAGTTAAAATAATTTTATTTAGAATCAGGAGTGCGGAAATTCTGAAGACTATCTTGCCGCGTGCTCCTTATAAATTGGAAAATACCTCCTCGCTCTTCTGCTTTCCTAATACCCCGTATATATTTTCTTAAGTTAAAATGATTTTATTTCGAATTAGGAGTGAAGATGTTCTGAAGACTATTTTGCCGCGTGCTCCTAATAACTTGAAATATACTTCCTCACTCTTCTGCTTTCCTAATACCCCGTACATATTTTCCTCAGTAAAAATAATTTTATTTAGTATTGGGAGTGCGGAAATTCTGAAGACTATTTTGCCGCGTACTCCTAATTATTTCAAAAATACCACCTCGCTCTTTTGCTTTCCTAATACCCCGTATATATTTTCCTGAGTTAAAATAATTTTATTTAGAATTAGGAGTGCGGAAATTCTGAAGACTATTTTGCCGCGTACTCCTAATTATTTCAAAAATACCACCTCGCTCTTTAGCTTTCCTAATACCCCGTATATATTTTCCTGAGTTAAAATAATTTTATTTAGAATTAGGAGTGCGGAAGTTCTGAAGACTATTTTGCGGCGTGCTCCTAATAACTTGAAAATATCTCCTCGCTCTTCTGCTTTCCTAATACCTCGTATATATTTTTCTAAGTTAAAATCATTTTATTTAGAAGTAGGAGTGCGGAAATTCTTAAGTCTATTTTGCCGCGTGCTCCTAATAAATTGGAAAATACCTCCTCGCTCTTCTGCTTTCCTAATACCCCGTATATATTTTCCTAAGTAAAAATAATTTTATATAGAATTATAACTGAAGACTAGTTTGCCGCGTGCTCCTAATAATTTGAAATATACCTCCTCGCTCTTCTGCTTTCTTAATACCCCGTACATGTTTTCCTAAGTTAAAATAATTTTATTTAGAATTAGGAGTGCTCAAATTCTGAAGACTATTTTGCCGTGTGTTCCTAATAATGTGAAAAATATCTCCTCGCTCTTCTGCTTTCCTAATACCCCGTATATATTTTCCAAAGTTAAAATAATTTTATTTGGAATTAGGAGTGCGGAAATTATGAAGACTAGTTTGCCGTGTGCACCTAATAATTTGAAAAATACCTGCTCGCTCTTCTGCTTTCCTAATACCCCGTATATATTTTCTTAAGTTAAAATTACTTTATTTCGAATTAGGAGTGAAGATGTTCTGAAGACTATTTTGCCGCGTGCTCCTAATAACTTGAAATATACTTCCTCACTCTTCTGCTTTCCTAATACCCCGTATATATTTTCCTAAGTTAAAATAATTTTATTTGGAATTAGGAGTGCGGAAGTTCTTAAGACTATTTTGCGGCGTGCTCCTAATAACTTGAAAATATCTCCTTGCTCTTCTGCTTTCCTAATACCTCGTATATATTTTTCTAAGTTAAAATCATTTTATTTAGAAGTAGGAGTGCGGAAATTCTTAAGTCTATTTTGCCGCGTGCTCCTAATAAATTGGAAAATACCTCCTCGCTCTTCTGCTTTCCTAATACCCCGTATATATTTTCCTAAGTAAAAATAATTTTATATAGAATTATAACTGAAGACTAGTTTGCCGCGTGCTCCTAATAATTTGAAATATACCTCCTCGCTCTTCTGCTTTCTTAATACCCCGTACATGTTTTCCTAAGTTAAAATAATTTTATTTAGAATTAGGAGTGCTCAAATTCTGAAGACTATTTTGCCGTGTGTTCCTAATAATGTGAAAAATATCTCCTCGCTCTTCTGCTTTCCTAATACCCCGTATATATTTTCCAAAGTTAAAATAATTTTATTTGGAATTAGGAGTGCGGAAATTATGAAGACTAGTTTGCCGTGTGCACCTAATAATTTGAAAAATACCTCCTCGCTCTTCTGCTTTCCTAATACCCCGTATATATTTTCCTTAGTTAAAATAATTTTATTTAGAATTAGGAGAGCGTAAATTCTGACGACTGGTTTGCCGCGTGCTCCTAATAATTTGAAAAATACCTGCTCGCTCTTCTGCTTTCCTAATACCCCGTATATATTTTCTTAAGTTAAAATGACTTTATTTCGAATTAGGAGTGAAGATGTTCTGAAGACTATTTTGCCGCGTGCTCCTAATAACTTGAAATATACTTCCTCACTCTTCTGCTTTCCTAATACCCCGTACATATTTTCCTAAGTAAAAATAATTTTATTTAGTATTGGGAGTGCGGAAATTCTGAAGACTATTTTGCCGCGTACTCCTAATTATTTCAAAAATACCACCTCGCTCTTTTGCTTTCCTAATACCCCGTATATATTTTCCTAAGTTAAAATAATTTTATTTGGAATTAGGAGTGCGGAAGTTCTTAAGACTATTTTGCGGCGTGCTCCTAATAACTTGAAAATATCTCCTTGCTCTTCTGCTTTCCTAATACCTCGTATATATTTTTCTAAGTTAAAATCATTTTATTGAGAAGTAGGAGTGCGGAAATTCTTAAGTCTATTTTGCCGCCTGCTCCTAATAAATTGGAAAATACCTCCTCGCTCTTCTGCTTTCCTAATACCGCGTATACATTTTCTTAAGTTAAAATGATTTTATTTCGAATTAGGAGTGAAGAAGTTCAGAAGACTATTTTGCCGCGTGCTCCTAATAACTTGAAATATACTTCCTCGCTCTTCTGCTTTCCTAATACCCCGTATATATTTTCCTAAGTTAAAATAATTTTATTTAGAATTAGGAGTGCGGAAGTTCTGAAGACTATTTAACGGCGTGCTCCTAATAACTTGAAAATATCTCCTCGCTCTTCTGCTTTCCTAATACCCCGTATTTATTTTTCTAAGTTAAAATCATTTTATTTAGAAGTAGGAGTGCGGAAATTCTTAAGTCTATTTTGCCGCGTGCTCCTAATAACTTTAAAAATACCTCCTCGCTCTTATGTTTTCCTAATACCCCGTATATATTTTCCTAAGTAAAAATAATTTTATATAGAATTATAACTGAAGACTAGTTTGCCGCGTGCTCCTAATAATTTGAAATATACCTCTTCGCTCTTCTGCTTTCCAAATACCCCGTATATAAATTTCCTAAGTAAAAATAATTTTATTTAGTTTTGGGAGTGCGGAAATTCTGAAGACTATTTTGCCCCGTACTCCTAATAATTTCAAAAATACCACCTCGCTCTTCTGCTTTCCTAATACCCCGTATATATTTTCCTAAGTTAAAATAATTTTATTTGGAATTAGGAGTGCGGAAATTCTGAAGACTATTTTGCCGTGTGTTCCTAATAATTTGAAAAATATCTCCTCGCTCATCTACTTTCCTAATACCCCGTACATATTTTCCCTAGTTAAAAATAAATTAATTTAGTTTTAGGAGTGCGCAAATTCCGAAGACGTTTTCGTTGTGTGGTCCTAATATTTTAAAAATATACCTGCTCGCTCTTCTGCTTTCCTAATACCCCGTATATATTTTCTTAAGTTAAAATGATTTTATTTCGAATTAGGAGTGAAGAAGTTCTGAAGACTATTTTGCCGCGTGCTCCTAATATCTTGAAATATACTTCCTCGCTCTTCTGCTTTCCTAATACCCCGTATATAAATTTCCTAAGTAAAAATATTTTTATTTAGTATTGGGAGTGCGGAAATTCTGAAGACTATTTTGCCCCGTACTCCTAATAATTTCAAAAATACCACCTCGCTCTTCTGCTTTCCTAATATCCCGTATATATTTTTCTAAGTTAAAATAATTTTATTTAGAATTAGGAGTGCGGAAATAGTTAAGACTATTTTGCGGCGTGCTCCTAATAACTTGAAAATACCTCCTCGCTCTTCTGCTTTCCTAATACCCCGTATATATTTTTCTAAGTTAAAATCATTTTATTTAGAAGTAGGAGTGCGGAAATAGTTAAGACTATTTTGCCGCGTGCTCCTAATAACTTGAAAAATACCTCCTCGCTCTTCTGCTTTCCTAATACCCCGTATATATTTTCCTTAGTTAAAATAATTTTATTTAGAATCAGGAGTGCGGAAATTCTGAAGACTATCTTGCCGCGTGCTCCTTATAAATTGGAAAATACCTCCTCGCTCTTCTGCTTTCCTAATACCCCGTATATATTTTCTTAAGTTAAAATGATTTTATTTCGAATTAGGAGTGAAGATGTTCTGAAGACTATTTTGCCGCGTGCTCCTAATAACTTGAAATATACTTCCTCACTCTTCTGCTTTCCTAATACCCCGTACATATTTTCCTTAGTAAAAATAATTTTATTTAGTATTGGGAGTGCGGAAATTCTGAAGACTATTTTGCCGCGTACTCCTAATTATTTCAAAAATACCACCTCGCTCTTTTGCTTTCCTAATACCCCGTATATATTTTCCTGAGTTAAAATAATTTTATTTAGAATTAGGAGTGCGGAAATTCTGAAGACTATTTTGCCGCGTACTCCTAATTATTTCAAAAATACCACCTCGCTCTTTTGCTTTCCTAATACCCCGTATATATTTTCCTGAGTTAAAATAATTTTATTTAGAATTAGGAGTGCGGAAGTTCTGAAGACTATTTTGCGGCGTGCTCCTAATAACTTGAAAATATCTCCTCGCTCTTCTGCTTTCCTAATACCTCGTATATATTTTTCTAAGTTAAAATCATTTTATTTAGAAGTAGGAGTGCGGAAATTCTTAAGTCTATTTTGCCGCGTGCTCCTAATAAATTGGAAAATACCTCCTCGCTCTTCTGCTTTCCTAATACCCCGTATATATTTTCCTAAGTAAAAATAATTTTATATAGAATTATAACTGAAGACTAGTTTGCCGCGTGCTCCTAATAATTTGAAATATACCTCCTCGCTCTTCTGCTTTCTTAATACCCCGTACATGTTTTCCTAAGTTAAAATAATTTTATTTAGAATTAGGAGTGCTCAAATTCTGAAGACTATTTTGCCGTGTGTTCCTAATAATGTGAAAAATATCTCCTCGCTCTTCTGCTTTCCTAATACCCCGTATATATTTTCCAAAGTTAAAATAATTTTATTTGGAATTAGGAGTGCGGAAATTATGAAGACTAGTTTGCCGTGTGCACCTAATAATTTGAAAAATACCTCCTCGCTCTTCTGCTTTCCTAATACCCCGTATATATTTTCCTTAGTTAAAATAATTTTATTTAGAATTAGGAGAGCGTAAATTCTGACGACTGGTTTGCCGCGTGCTCCTAATAATTTGAAAAATACCTGCTCGCTCTTCTGCTTTCCTAATACCCCGTATATATTTTCTTAAGTTAAAATGACTTTATTTCGAATTAGGAGTGAAGATGTTCTGAAGACTATTTTGCCGCGTGCTCCTAATAACTTGAAATATACTTCCTCACTCTTCTGCTTTCCTAATACCCCGTATATATTTTCCTAAGTTAAAATAATTTTATTTGGAATTAGGAGTGCGGAAGTTCTTAAGACTATTTTGCGGCGTGCTCCTAATAACTTGAAAATATCTCCTTGCTCTTCTGCTTTCCTAATACCTCGTATATATTTTTCTAAGTTAAAATCATTTTATTGAGAAGTAGGAGTGCGGAAATTCTTAAGTCTATTTTGCCGCCTGCTCCTAATAAATTGGAAAATACCTCCTCGCTCTTCTGCTTTCCTAATACCGCGTATACATTTTCTTAAGTTAAAATGATTTTATTTCGAATTAGGAGTGAAGAAGTTCAGAAGACTATTTTGCCGCGTGCTCCTAATAACTTGAAATATACTTCCTCGCTCTTCTGCTTTCCTAATACCCCGTATATATTTTCCTAAGTTAAAATAATTTTATTTAGAATTAGGAGTGCGGAAGTTCTGAAGACTATTTAGCGGCGTGCTCCTAATAACTTGAAAATATCTCCTCGCTCTTCTGCTTTCCTAATACCCCGTATTTATTTTTCTAAGTTAAAATCATTTTATTTAGAAGTAGGAGTGCGGAAATTCTTAAGTCTATTTTGCCGCGTGCTCCTAATAACTTTAAAAATACCTCCTCGCTCTTATGTTTTCCTAATACCCCGTATATATTTTCCTAAGTAAAAATAATTTTATATAGAATTATAACTGAAGACTAGTTTGCCGCGTGCTCCTAATAATTTGAAATATACCTCTTCGCTCTTCTGCTTTCCAAATACCCCGTATATAAATTTCCTAAGTAAAAATAATTTTATTTAGTTTTGGGAGTGCGGAAATTCTGAAGACTATTTTGCCCCGTACTCCTAATAATTTCAAAAATACCACCTCGCTCTTCTGCTTTCCTAATACCCCGTATATATTTTCCTAAGTTAAAATAATTTTATTTGGAATTAGGAGTGCGGAAATTCTGAAGACTATTTTGCCGTGTGTTCCTAATAATTTGAAAAATATCTCCTCGCTCATCTACTTTCCTAATACCCCGTACATATTTTCCCTAGTTAAAAATAAATTAATTTAGTTTTAGGAGTGCGCAAATTCCGAAGACGTTTTCGTTGTGTGGTCCTAATATTTTAAAAATATACCTGCTCGCTCTTCTGCTTTCCTAATACCCCGTATATATTTTCTTTTTTAAAATGATTTTATTTCGAATTAGGAGTGAAGAAGTTCTGAAGACTATTTTGCCGCGTGCTCCTAATAACTTGAAATATACTTCCTCGCTCTTCTGCTTTCCTAATACCCCGTATATAAATTTCCTAAGTAAAAATATTTTTATTTAGTATTGGGAGTGCGGAAATTCTGAAGACTATTTTGCCCCGTACTCCTAATAATTTCAAAAATACCACCTCGCTCTTCTGCTTTCCTAATACCCCGTATATATTTTTCTAAGTTAAAATAATTTTATTTAGAATTAGGAGTGCGGAAATAGTTAAGACTATTTTGCGGCGTGCTCCTAATAACTTGAAAATACCTCCTCGCTCTTCTGCTTTCCTAATACCCCGTATATATTTTTCTAAGTTAAAATCATTTTATTTAGAAGTAGGAGTGCGGAAATAGTTAAGACTATTTTGCCGCGTGCTCCTAATAACTTGAAAAGTACCTCCTCGCTCTTCTGCTTTCCTAATACCCCGTATATATTTTCCTTAGTTAAAATAATTTTATTTAGAATCAGGAGTGCGGAAATTCTGAAGACTATTTTGCCACGTGCTCCTAATAAATTAGAAAATACCTCCTCGCTCTTCTGCTTTCCTAATACCCCGTATATATTTTCTTAAGTTAAAATGATTTTATATCGAATTAGGAGTGAAGAAGTTCTGAAAACTATTTTGCCGCGTGCTCCTAATAACTTGAAATATACTTCCTCGCTCTTCTGCTTTCCTAATACCCCGTATATATTTTCCTAAGTTAAAACAATCCTATTTGGAATTAGGACTACGGAAATTCTGAAGTCAAGTTTGCCGCGTGCTCGTAATAATTTGAGAAATACCTCCTCGCTCTTCTGCTTTCTTATTACCCCGTATATATTTTCCGAAGTTAATATAATTTTATTTAGAATTAGGTGTGCGGAAATTCTGAAGGCTAGTTTGCCGCGTGCTCCTAATAATTTGAGAAATACCTCCTCGCTCTTCTGCTTTCCTAATACCCGGTATATATTTTCCTTAGTTAAAATAATTTTATTTAGAATCAGGAGTGCGGAAATTCTGAAGACTATCTTGCCGCGTGCTCCTAATAAATTGGAAAATACCTCCTCGCTCTTCTGATTTCCTAATACCCCGTATATATTTTCTTAAGTTAAAATGATTTAATTTCGAATTAGGAGTGAAGATGTTCTGAAGACTATTTTGCCGCGTGCTCCTAATAACTTGAAATATACTTCCTCACTCTTCTGCTTTCCTAATACCCCGTACATATTTTCCTAAGTAAATATAATTTTATTTAGTATTGGGAGTGCGGAAATTCTGAAGACTATTTTGCCGCGTACTCCTAATTATTTCAAAAATACCACCTCGCTCTTTTGCTTTCCTAATACCCCGTATATATTTTCCTGAGTTAAAATAATTTTATTTAGAATTAGGAGTGCGGAAGTTCTGAAGACTATTTTGCGGCGTGCTCCTAATAACTTGAAAATATCTCCTCGCTCTTCTGCTTTCCTAATACCTCGTATATATTTTTCTAAGTTAAAATCATTTTATTTAGAAGTAGGAGTGCGGACATTCTTAAGTCTATTTTGCCGCGTGCTCCTAATAAATTGGAAAATACCTCCTCGCTCTTCTGCTTTCCTAGTACCCCGTATATATTTTCCTAAGTTAAAATAATTTTATTTGGAATTAGGAGTGCGGAAGTTCTTAAGACTATTTTGCCGCGTGCTCCTAGTAACTTGAAAAATACCTCCTCGCTCTTCTGCTTTTCTAATACCTCGTATATATTTTCCTTAGTTAAAATAATTTTATTTAGAAATAGGAGTGCGGAAATTCCGAAGACTATCTTGCCGCGTGCTCCCAATAAATGGGAAAATACCTCCTCGCTCTTCTGCTTTCCTAATACCCCGTATATATTTTCCTAAGTTAAAATAATTTTATTTGGAATTAGGAGTGCGGAAATTCTGAAGACTATTTTGCCGTGTGTTCCTAATAATTTGAAAAATATCTCCTCGCTCATCTACTTTCCTAATACCCCGTATATATTTTCCTTAGTTAAAATAATTTTATCTAGAATCAGGAGTGCGGAAATTCTGAAGACTATTTTGCCACGTGCTCCTAATAAATTGGAAAATACCTCCTCGCTCTTCTGCTTTCCCAATACCCCGTATATATTTTCCCAAGTTAAAATAATTTTATTTGGAATTAGGAGTGCGGAAGTTCTTAAGACTATTTTTCCGCGTGCTCCTAATAACTTGAAAAATACCTCCTCGCTCTTCTGCTTTCCTAATACCCCGTATATATTTTCCTAAGTAAAAATAATTTTATATAGAATTATAACTGAAGACTAGTTTGCCGCGTGCTCCTAATAATTTGAAATATAGCTCATCGCTCTTCTGCTTTCTTAATACCCCGTACATGTTTTCCTAAGTTAAAATAATTTTATTTAGAATTAGGAGTGCTCAAATTCTGAAGACTATTTTGCCGTGTGTTCCTAATAATGTGAAAAATATCTCCTCGCTCTTCTGCTTTCCTAATACCCCGTATATATTTTCCAAAGTTAAAATAATTTTATTTGGAATTAGGAGTGCGGAAATTATGAAGACTAGTTTGCCGTGTGCACCTAATAATTTGAAAAATACCTCCTCGCTCTTCTGCTTTCCTAATACCCCGTATATATTTTTCTAAGTTAAAATCATTTTATTTAGAAGTAGGAGTGCGGAAATTCTTAAGTCTATTTTGCCGCGTGCACCTAATAATTTGAAAAATACCTCCTCGCTCTTCTGCTTTCCTAATACCCCGTATATATTTTTCTAAGTTAAAATCATTTTATTTAGAAGTAGGAGTGCGGAAATAGTTAAGACTATTTTGTCGCGTGCTCCTAATAACTTGAAATATACCTCCTCGCTCTTCTGCTTTCCTAATACCCCGTATATATTTTCCTTAGTTAAAATAATTTTATTTAGAATTAGGAGAGCGTAAATTCTGAAGACTATTTAGCGGCGTGCTCCTAATAACTTGAAAATATCTCCTCGCTCTTCTGCTTTCCTAATACCCCGTATTTATTTTTCTCAGTTAAAATCATTTTATTTAGAAGTAGGAGTGCGGAAATTCTTAAGTCTATTTTGCCGCGTGCTCCTAATAACTTTAAAAATACCTCCTCGCTCTTATGTTTTCCTAATACCCCGTATATATTTTCCTAAGTAAAAATAATTTTATATAGAATTATAACTGAAGACTAGTTTGCCGCGTGCTCCTAATAATTTGAAATATACCTCTTCGCTCTTCTGCTTTCCAAATACCCCGTATATAAATTTCCTAAGTAAAAATAATTTTATTTAGTTTTGGGAGTGCGGAAATTCTGAAGACTATTTTGCCCCGTACTCCTAATAATTTCAAAAATACCACCTTGCTCTTCTGCTTTCCTAATACCCCGTATATATTTTCTTAAGTTAAAATGATTTTATATCGAATTAGGAGTGAAGATGTTCTGAAGACTATTTTGCCGCGTGCTCCTAATAACTTGAAATATACTTCCTCACTCTTCTGCTTTCCTAATACCCCGTACATATTTTCCTAAGTAAAAATAATTTTATTTAGTATTGGGAGTGCGGAAATTCTGAAGACTATTTTGCCGCGTACTCCTAATTATTTCAAAAATACCACCTCGCTCTTTTGCTTTCCTAATACCCCGTATATATTTTCCTGAGTTAAAATAATTTTATTTAGAATTAGGAGTGCGGAAGTTCTGAAGACTATTTTGCGGCGTGCTCCTAATAACTCGAAAATATCTCCTCGCTCTTCTGCTTTCCTAATACCTCGTATATATTTTTCTAAGTTAAAATCATTTTATTTAGAAGTAGGACTGCGGAAATTCTTAAGTCTATTTTGCCGCGTGCTCCTAATAAATTGGAAAATACCTCCTCGCTCTTCTGCTTTCCTAATACCCCGTATATATTTTCCTAAGTTAAAATAATTTTATTTGGAATTAGGAGTGCGGAAGTTCTTAAGACTATTTTTCCGCGTGCTCCTATTAACTTGAAAAATACCTCCTCGCTCTTCTGCTTTCCTAATACCCCGTATATATTTTCCTAAGTAAAAATAATTTTATATAGAATTATAACTGAAGACTAGTTTGCCGCGTGCTCCTAATAATTTGAAATATACCTCCTCGCTCTTCTGCTTTCTTAATACCCCGTACATGTTTTCCTAAGTTAAAATCATTTTATTTAGAAGTAGGAGTGCGGAAATAGTTAAGACTATTTTGCCGCGTGCTCCTAATAACTTGAAAAATACCTCCTCGCTCTTCTGATTTCCTAATACCCCGTATATATTTTCCTTAATTAAAATAATTTTATTTAGAATCAGGAGTGCGGAAATTCTGAAGACTATTTTGCCACGTGCTCCTAATAAATTGGAAAATACCTCCTCGCTCTTCTGCTTTCCTAATACCCCGTATATATTTTCTTAAGTTAAAATGATTTTATATCGAATTAGGAGTGAAGAAGTTCTGAAGACTATTTTGCCGCGTGCTCCTAATAACTTGAAATATACTTCCTCGCTCTTCTGCTTTCCTAATACCCCGTATATATTTTCCTAAGTTAAAATAATTTTATTTAGAATTAGGGGTGCGGAAGTTCTGAAGACTATTTAGCGGCGTGCTCCTAATAACTTGAAAATATCTCCTCGCTCTTCTGCTTTCCTAATACCCCGTATTTATTTTTCTAAGTAAAAATCATTTTATTTAGAAGTAGGAGTGCGGAAATTCTTAATTCTATTTTGCCGCGTGCTCCTAATAACTATAAAAATACCTCCTCGCTCTTATGTTTTCCTAATACCCCGTATATATTTTCCTAAGTAAAAATAATTTTATATAGAATTATAACTGAAGACTAGTTTGCCGCGTGCTCCTAATAATTTGAAATATACCTCTTCGCTCTTCTGCTTTCCAAATACCCCGTATATAAATTTCCTAAGTAAAAATAATTTTATTTAGTTTTGGGAGTGCGGAAATTCTGAAGACTATTTTGCCCCGTACTCCTAATAATTTCAAAAATACCACCTCGCTCTTCTGCTTTCCTAATACCCCGTATATATTTTCCTGAGTTAAAATAATTTTATTTAGAATTAGGAGTGCGGAAGTTCTGAAGACTATTTTGCGGTGTGCTCCTAATAACTCGAAAATATCTCCTCGCTCTTCTGCTTTCCTAATACCTCGTATATATTTTTCTAAGTTAAAATCATTTTATTTAGAAGTAGGACTGCGGAAATTCTTAAGTCTATTTTGCCGCGTGCTCCTAATAAATTGGAAAATACCTCCTCGCTCTTCTGCTTTCCTAATACCCCGTATATATTTTCTTAAGTTAAAATGATTTTATATCGAATTAGGAGTGAAGAAGTTCTGAAGACTATTTTGCCGCGTGCTCCTAATAACTTGAAATATACTTCCTCGCTCTTCTGCTTTCCTAATACCCCGTATATATTTTCCTAAGTTAAAACAATCCTATTTAGAATTAGGACTACGGAAATTCTGAAGTCTAGTTTGCCGCGTGCTCGTAATAATTTGAGAAATACCTCCTCGCTCTTCTGCTTTCTTATTACCCCGTATATATTTTCCGAAGTTAATATAATTTTATTTAGAATTAGGTGTGCGAAAATTCTGAAGGCTAGTTTGCCGCGTGCTCCTAATAATTTGAGAAATACCTCCTCGCTCTTCTGCTTTCCTAATACCCGGTATATATTTTCCTTAGTTAAAATAATTTTATTTAGAATCAGGAGTGCGGAAATTCTGAAGACTATCTTGCCGCGTGCTCCTAATAAATTGGAAAATACCTCCTCGCTCTTCTGCTTTCCTAATACCCCGTATATATTTTCTTAAGTTAAAATGATTTTATATCGAATTAGGAGTGAAGATGTTCTGAAGACTATTTTGCCGCGTGCTCCTAATAACTTGAAATATACTTCCTCACTCTTCTGCTTTCCTAATACCCCGTACATATTTTCCTAAGTAAAAATAATTTTATTTAGTATTGGGAGTGCGGAAATTCTGAAGACTATTTTGCCGCGTACTCCTAATTATTTCAAAAATACCACCTCGCTCTTTTGCTTTCCTAATACCCCGTATATATTTTCCTGAGTTAAAATAATTTTATTTAGAATTAGGAGTGCGGAAGTTCTGAAGACTATTTTGCGGCGTGCTCCTAATAACTCGAAAATATCTCCTCGCTCTTCTGCTTTCCTAATACCTCGTATATATTTTTCTAAGTTAAAATCATTTTATTTAGAAGTAGGACTGCGGAAATTCTTAAGTCTATTTTGCCGCGTGCTCCTAATAAATTGGAAAATACCTCCTCGCTCTTCTGCTTTCCTAATACCCCGTATATATTTTCCTAAGTTAAAATAATTTTATTTGGAATTAGGAGTGCGGAAGTTCTTAAGACTATTTTGCCGCGTGCTCCTAGTAACTTGAAAAATACCTCCTCGCTCTTCTGCTTTCCTATTACCTCGTATATATTTTCCTTAGTTAAAATAATTTTATTTAGAAATAGGAGTGCGGAAATTCCGAAGACTATCTTGCCGCGTGCTCCCAATAAATTGGAAAATACCTCCTCGCTCTTCTGCTTTCCCAATACCCCGTATATATTTTCCAAAGTTAAAATAATTTTATTTGGAATTAGGAGTGCGGAAGTTCTTAAGACTATTTTTCCGCGTGCTCCTAATAACTTGAAAAATACCTCCTCGCTCTTCTGCTTTCCTAATACCCCGTATATATTTTCCTAAGTAAAAATAATTTTATATAGAATTATAACTGAAGACTAGTTTGCCGCGTGCTCCTAATAATTTGAAATATACCTCCTCGCTCTTCTGCTTTCTTAATACCCCGTACATGTTTTCCTAAGTTAAAATAATTTTATTTAGAATTAGGAGTGCTCAAATTCTGAAGACTATTTTGCCGTGTGTTCCTAATAATGTGAAAAATATCTCCTCGCTCTTCTGCTTTCCTAATACCCCGTATATATTTTCCAAAGTTAAAATAATTTTATTTGGAATTAGGAGTGCGGAAATTATGAAGACTAGTTTGCCGTGTGCACCTAATAATTTGAAAAATACCTCCTCGCTCTTCTGCTTTCCTAATACCCCGTATATATTTTTCTAAGTTAAAATCATTTTATTTAGAAGTAGGAGTGCGGAAATTCTTAAGTCTATTTTGCCGCGTGCACCTAATAATTTGAAAAATACCTCCTCGCTCTTCTGCTTTCCTAATACCCCGTATATATTTTTCTAAGTTAAAATCATTTTATTTAGAAGTAGGAGTGCGGAAATAGTTAAGACTATTTTGTCGCGTGCTCCTAATAACTTGAAATATACCTCCTCGCTCTTCTGCTTTCCTAATACCCCGTATTTATTTTCCTTAGTTAAAATAATTTTATTTAGAATTAGGAGAGCGTAAATTCTGAAGACTATTTAGCGGCGTGCTCCTAATAACTTGAAAATATCTCCTCGCTCTTCTGCTTTCCTAATACCCCGTATTTATTTTTCTCAGTTAAAATCATTTTATTTAGAAGTAGGAGTGCGGAAATTCTTAAGTCTATTTTGCCGCGTGCTCCTAATAACTTGAAATATACCTCCTCGCTCTTCTGCTTTCCAAATACCCCGTATATAAATTTCCTAAGTAAAAATAATTTTATTTAGTTTTGGGAGTGCGGAAATTCTGAAGACTATTTTGCCCCGTACTCCTAATAATTTCAAAAATACCACCTTGCTCTTCTGCTTTCCTAATACCCCGTATATATTTTCCTAAGTTAAAATAATTTTATTTGGAATTAGGAGTGCGGAAATTCTGAAGACTATCTTGCCGCGTGCTCCTAATAAATTGGAAAATACCTCCTCGCTCTTCTGCTTTCCTAATACCCCGTATATATTTTCTTAAGTTAAAATGATTTTATATCGAATTAGGAGTGAAGATGTTCTGAAGACTATTTTGCCGCGTGCTCCTAATAACTTGAAATATACTTCCTCACTCTTCTGCTTTCCTAATACCCCGTACATATTTTCCTAAGTAAAAATAATTTTATTTAGTATTGGGAGTGCGGAAATTCTGAAGACTATTTTGCCGCGTACTCCTAATTATTTCAAAAATACCACCTCGCTCTTTTGCTTTCCTAATACCCCGTATATATTTTCCTGAGTTAAAATAATTTTATTTAGAATTAGGAGTGCGGAAGTTCTGAAGACTATTTTGCGGCGTGCTCCTAATAACTCGAAAATATCTCCTCGCTCTTCTGCTTTCCTAATACCTCGTATATATTTTTCTAAGTTAAAATCATTTTATTTAGAAGTAGGACTGCGGAAATTCTTAAGTCTATTTTGCCGCGTGCTCCTAATAAATTGGAAAATACCTCCTCGCTCTTCTGCTTTCCTAATACCCCGTATATATTTTCCTAAGTTAAAATAATTTTATTTGGAATTAGGAGTGCGGAAGTTCTTAAGACTATTTTTCCGCGTGCTCCTATTAACTTGAAAAATACCTCCTCGCTCTTCTGCTTTCCTAATACCCCGTATATATTTTCCTAAGTAAAAATAATTTTATATAGAATTATAACTGAAGACTAGTTTGCCGCGTGCTCCTAATAATTTGAAATATACCTCCTCGCTCTTCTGCTTTCTTAATACCCCGTACATGTTTTCCTAAGTTAAAATCATTTTATTTAGAAGTAGGAGTGCGGAAATAGTTAAGACTATTTTGCCGCGTGCTCCTAATAACTTGAAAAATACCTCCTCGCTCTTCTGATTTCCTAATACCCCGTATATATTTTCCTTAATTAAAATAATTTTATTTAGAATCAGGAGTGCGGAAATTCTGAAGACTATTTTGCCACGTGCTCCTAATAAATTGGAAAATACCTCCTCGCTCTTCTGCTTTCCTAATACCCCGTATATATTTTCTTAAGTTAAAATGATTTTATATCGAATTAGGAGTGAAGAAGTTCTGAAGACTATTTTGCCGCGTGCTCCTAATAACTTGAAATATACTTCCTCGCTCTTCTGCTTTCCTAATACCCCGTATATATTTTCCTAAGTTAAAATAATTTTATTTAGAATTAGGGGTGCGGAAGTTCTGAAGACTATTTAGCGGCGTGCTCCTAATAACTTGAAAATATCTCCTCGCTCTTCTGCTTTCCTAATACCCCGTATTTATTTTTCTAAGTAAAAATCATTTTATTTAGAAGTAGGAGTGCGGAAATTCTTAATTCTATTTTGCCGCGTGCTCCTAATAACTATAAAAATACCTCCTCGCTCTTATGTTTTCCTAATACCCCGTATATATTTTCCTAAGTAAAAATAATTTTATATAGAATTATAACTGAAGACTAGTTTGCCGCGTGCTCCTAATAATTTGAAATATACCTCTTCGCTCTTCTGCTTTCCAAATACCCCGTATATAAATTTCCTAAGTAAAAATAATTTTATTTAGTTTTGGGAGTGCGGAAATTCTGAAGACTATTTTGCCCCGTACTCCTAATAATTTCAAAAATACCACCTCGCTCTTCTGCTTTCCTAATACCCCGTATATATTTTCCTGAGTTAAAATAATTTTATTTAGAATTAGGAGTGCGGAAGTTCTGAAGACTATTTTGCGGTGTGCTCCTAATAACTCGAAAATATCTCCTCGCTCTTCTGCTTTCCTAATACCTCGTATATATTTTTCTAAGTTAAAATCATTTTATTTAGAAGTAGGACTGCGGAAATTCTTAAGTCTATTTTGCCGCGTGCTCCTAATAAATTGGAAAATACCTCCTCGCTCTTCTGCTTTCCTAATACCCCGTATATATTTTCTTAAGTTAAAATGATTTTATATCGAATTAGGAGTGAAGAAGTTCTGAAGACTATTTTGCCGCGTGCTCCTAATAACTTGAAATATACTTCCTCGCTCTTCTGCTTTCCTAATACCCCGTATATATTTTCCTAAGTTAAAACAATCCTATTTAGAATTAGGACTACGGAAATTCTGAAGTCTAGTTTGCCGCGTGCTCGTAATAATTTGAGAAATACCTCCTCGCTCTTCTGCTTTCTTATTACCCCGTATATATTTTCCGAAGTTAATATAATTTTATTTAGAATTAGGTGTGCGAAAATTCTGAAGGCTAGTTTGCCGCGTGCTCCTAATAATTTGAGAAATACCTCCTCGCTCTTCTGCTTTCCTAATACCCGGTATATATTTTCCTTAGTTAAAATAATTTTATTTAGAATCAGGAGTGCGGAAATTCTGAAGACTATCTTGCCGCGTGCTCCTAATAAATTGGAAAATACCTCCTCGCTCTTCTGCTTTCCTAATACCCCGTATATATTTTCTTAAGTTAAAATGATTTTATATCGAATTAGGAGTGAAGATGTTCTGAAGACTATTTTGCCGCGTGCTCCTAATAACTTGAAATATACTTCCTCACTCTTCTGCTTTCCTAATACCCCGTACATATTTTCCTAAGTAAAAATAATTTTATTTAGTATTGGGAGTGCGGAAATTCTGAAGACTATTTTGCCGCGTACTCCTAATTATTTCAAAAATACCACCTCGCTCTTTTGCTTTCCTAATACCCCGTATATATTTTCCTGAGTTAAAATAATTTTATTTAGAATTAGGAGTGCGGAAGTTCTGAAGACTATTTTGCGGCGTGCTCCTAATAACTCGAAAATATCTCCTCGCTCTTCTGCTTTCCTAATACCTCGTATATATTTTTCTAAGTTAAAATCATTTTATTTAGAAGTAGGACTGCGGAAATTCTTAAGTCTATTTTGCCGCGTGCTCCTAATAAATTGGAAAATACCTCCTCGCTCTTCTGCTTTCCTAATACCCCGTATATATTTTCCTAAGTTAAAATAATTTTATTTGGAATTAGGAGTGCGGAAGTTCTTAAGACTATTTTGCCGCGTGCTCCTAGTAACTTGAAAAATACCTCCTCGCTCTTCTGCTTTCCTATTACCTCGTATATATTTTCCTTAGTTAAAATAATTTTATTTAGAAATAGGAGTGCGGAAATTCCGAAGACTATCTTGCCGCGTGCTCCCAATAAATTGGAAAATACCTCCTCGCTCTTCTGCTTTCCCAATACCCCGTATATATTTTCCAAAGTTAAAATAATTTTATTTGGAATTAGGAGTGCGGAAGTTCTTAAGACTATTTTTCCGCGTGCTCCTAATAACTTGAAAAATACCTCCTCGCTCTTCTGCTTTCCTAATACCCCGTATATATTTTCCTAAGTAAAAATAATTTTATATAGAATTATAACTGAAGACTAGTTTGCCGCGTGCTCCTAATAATTTGAAATATACCTCCTCGCTCTTCTGCTTTCTTAATACCCCGTACATGTTTTCCTAAGTTAAAATAATTTTATTTAGAATTAGGAGTGCTCAAATTCTGAAGACTATTTTGCCGTGTGTTCCTAATAATGTGAAAAATATCTCCTCGCTCTTCTGCTTTCCTAATACCCCGTATATATTTTCCAAAGTTAAAATAATTTTATTTGGAATTAGGAGTGCGGAAATTATGAAGACTAGTTTGCCGTGTGCACCTAATAATTTGAAAAATACCTCCTCGCTCTTCTGCTTTCCTAATACCCCGTATATATTTTTCTAAGTTAAAATCATTTTATTTAGAAGTAGGAGTGCGGAAATTCTTAAGTCTATTTTGCCGCGTGCACCTAATAATTTGAAAAATACCTCCTCGCTCTTCTGCTTTCCTAATACCCCGTATATATTTTTCTAAGTTAAAATCATTTTATTTAGAAGTAGGAGTGCGGAAATAGTTAAGACTATTTTGTCGCGTGCTCCTAATAACTTGAAATATACCTCCTCGCTCTTCTGCTTTCCTAATACCCCGTATTTATTTTCCTTAGTTAAAATAATTTTATTTAGAATTAGGAGAGCGTAAATTCTGAAGACTATTTAGCGGCGTGCTCCTAATAACTTGAAAATATCTCCTCGCTCTTCTGCTTTCCTAATACCCCGTATTTATTTTTCTCAGTTAAAATCATTTTATTTAGAAGTAGGAGTGCGGAAATTCTTAAGTCTATTTTGCCGCGTGCTCCTAATAACTTTAAAAATACCTCCTCGCTCTTATGTTTTCCTAATACCCCGTATATATTTTCCTAAGTAAAAATAATTTTATATAGAATTATAACTGAAGACTAGTTTGCCGCGTGCTCCTAATAATTTGAAATATACCTCTTCGCTCTTCTGCTTTCCAAATACCCCGTATATAAATTTCCTAAGTAAAAATAATTTTATTTAGTTTTGGGAGTGCGGAAATTCTGAAGACTATTTTGCCCCGTACTCCTAATAATTTCAAAAATACCACCTTGCTCTTCTGCTTTCCTAATACCCCGTATATATTTTCCTAAGTTAAAATAATTTTATTTGGAATTAGGAGTGCGGAAATTCTGAAGACTATCTTGCCGCGTGCTCCTAATAAATTGGAAAATACCTCCTCGCTCTTCTGCTTTCCTAATACCCCGTATATATTTTCTTAAGTTAAAATGATTTTATATCGAATTAGGAGTGAAGATGTTCTGAAGACTATTTTGCCGCGTGCTCCTAATAACTTGAAATATACTTCCTCACTCTTCTGCTTTCCTAATACCCCGTACATATTTTCCTAAGTAAAAATAATTTTATTTAGTATTGGGAGTGCGGAAATTCTGAAGACTATTTTGCCGCGTACTCCTAATTATTTCAAAAATACCACCTCGCTCTTTTGCTTTCCTAATACCCCGTATATATTTTCCTGAGTTAAAATAATTTTATTTAGAATTAGGAGTGCGGAAGTTCTGAAGACTATTTTGCGGCGTGCTCCTAATAACTCGAAAATATCTCCTCGCTCTTCTGCTTTCCTAATACCTCGTATATATTTTTCTAAGTTAAAATCATTTTATTTAGAAGTAGGACTGCGGAAATTCTTAAGTCTATTTTGCCGCGTGCTCCTAATAAATTGGAAAATACCTCCTCGCTCTTCTGCTTTCCTAATACCCCGTATATATTTTCCTAAGTTAAAATAATTTTATTTGGAATTAGGAGTGCGGAAGTTCTTAAGACTATTTTTCCGCGTGCTCCTATTAACTTGAAAAATACCTCCTCGCTCTTCTGCTTTCCTAATACCCCGTATATATTTTCCTAAGTAAAAATAATTTTATATAGAATTATAACTGAAGACTAGTTTGCCGCGTGCTCCTAATAACTTGAAAAATACCTCCTCGCTCTTCTGATTTCCTAATACCCCGTATATATTTTCCTTAATTAAAATAATTTTATTTAGAATCAGGAGTGCGGAAATTCTGAAGACTATTTTGCCACGTGCTCCTAATAAATTGGAAAATACCTCCTCGCTCTTCTGCTTTCCTAATACCCCGTATATATTTTCTTAAGTTAAAATGATTTTATATCGAATTAGGAGTGAAGAAGTTCTGAAGACTATTTTGCCGCGTGCTCCTAATAACTTGAAATATACTTCCTCGCTCTTCTGCTTTCCTAATACCCCGTATATATTTTCCTAAGTTAAAATAATTTTATTTAGAATTAGGGGTGCGGAAGTTCTGAAGACTATTTAGCGGCGTGCTCCTAATAACTTGAAAATATCTCCTCGCTCTTCTGCTTTCCTAATACCCCGTATTTATTTTTCTAAGTAAAAATCATTTTATTTAGAAGTAGGAGTGCGGAAATTCTTAATTCTATTTTGCCGCGTGCTCCTAATAACTATAAAAATACCTCCTCGCTCTTATGTTTTCCTAATACCCCGTATATATTTTCCTAAGTAAAAATAATTTTATATAGAATTATAACTGACGACTAGTTTGCCGCGTGCTCCTAATAATTTGAAATATACCTCTTCGCTCTTCTGCTTTCCAAATACCCCGTATATAAATTTCCTAAGTAAAAATAATTTTATTTAGTTTTGGGAGTGCGGAAATTCTGAAGACTATTTTGCCCCGTACTCCTAATAATTTCAAAAATACCACCTCGCTCTTCTGCTTTCCTAATACCCCGTATATATTTTCCTGAGTTAAAATAATTTTATTTAGAATTAGGAGTGCGGAAGTTCTGAAGACTATTTTGCGGTGTGCTCCTAATAACTCGAAAATATCTCCTCGCTCTTCTGCTTTCCTAATACCTCGTATATATTTTTCTAAGTTAAAATCATTTTATTTAGAAGTAGGACTGCGGAAATTCTTAAGTCTATTTTGCCGCGTACTCCTAATAAATTGGAAAATACCTCCTCGCTCTTCTGCTTTCCTAATACCCCGTATATATTTTCTTAAGTTAAAATGATTTTATATCGAATTAGGAGTGAAGAAGTTCTGAAGACTATTTTGCCGCGTGCTCCTAATAACTTGAAATATACTTCCTCGCTCTTCTGCTTTCCTAATACCCCGTATATATTTTCCTAAGTTAAAACAATCCTATTTAGAATTAGGACTACGGAAATTCTGAAGTCTAGTTTGCCGCGTGCTCGTAATAATTTGAGAAATACCTCCTCGCTCTTCTGCTTTCTTATTACCCCGTATATATTTTCCGAAGTTAATATAATTTTATTTAGAATTAGGTGTGCGAAAATTCTGAAGGCTAGTTTGCCGCGTGCTCCTAATAATTTGAGAAATACCTCCTCGCTCTTCTGCTTTCCTAATACCCGGTATATATTTTCCTTAGTTAAAATAATTTTATTTAGAATCAGGAGTGTGGAAATTCTGAAGACTATCTTGCCGCGTGCTCCTAATAAATTGGAAAATACCTCCTCGCTCTTCTGCTTTCCTAATACCCCGTATATATTTTCTTAAGTTAAAATGATTTTATATCGAATTAGGAGTGAAGATGTTCTGAAGACTATTTTGCCGCGTGCTCCTAATAACTTGAAATATACTTCCTCACTCTTCTGCTTTCCTAATACCCCGTACATATTTTCCTAAGTAAAAATAATTTTATTTAGTATTGGGAGTGCGGAAATTCTGAAGACTATTTTGCCGCGTACTCCTAATTATTTCAAAAATACCACCTCGCTCTTTTGCTTTCCTAATACCCCGTATATATTTTCCTGAGTTAAAATAATTTTATTTAGAATTAGGAGTGCGGAAGTTCTGAAGACTATTTTGCGGCGTGCTCCTAATAACTCGAAAATATCTCCTCGCTCTTCTGCTTTCCTAATACCTCGTATATATTTTTCTAAGTTAAAATCATTTTATTTAGAAGTAGGACTGCGGAAATTCTTAAGTCTATTTTGCCGCGTGCTCCTAATAAATTGGAAAATACCTCCTCGCTCTTCTGCTTTCCTAATACCCCGTATATATTTTCCTAAGTTAAAATAATTTTATTTAGAATTAGGAGTGCGGAAATAGTTAAGACTATTTTGCGGCGTGTTCCTAATAACTTGAAAATACCTCCTCGCTCTTCTGCTTTCCTAATACCCCGTATATATTTTTCTAAGTTAAAATCATTTTATTTAGAAGTAGGAGTGCGGAAATAGTTAAGACTATTTTGCCGCGTGCTCCTAATAACTTGAAAAATACCTCCTCGCTCTTCTGCTTTCCTAATACCCCGTATATATTTTCCTTAGTTAAAATAATTTTATTTAGAATCAGGAGTGCGGAAATTCTGAAGACTATTTTGCCACGTGCTCCTAATAAATTGGAAAATACCTCCTCGCTCTTCTGCTTTCCTAATACCCCGTATATATTTTCTTAAGTTAAAATGATTTTATATCGAATTAGGAGTGAAGAAGTTCTGAAGACTATTTTGCCGCGTGCTCCTAATAACTTGAAATATACTTCCTCGCTCTTCTGCTTTCCTAATACCCCGTATATATTTTCCTAAGTTAAAACAATCCTATTTGGAATTAGGACTACGGAAATTCTGAAGTCTAGTTTGCCGCGTGCTCGTAATAATTTGAGAAATACCTCCTCGCTCTTCTGCTTTCTTATTACCCCGTATATATTTTCCGAAGTTAATATAATTTTATTTAGAATTAGGTGTGCGGAAATTCTGAAGGCAAGTTTGCCGCGTGCTCCTAATAATTTGAGAAATACCTCCTCGCTCTTCTGATTTCCTAATACCCCGTATATATTTTCCTAAGTTAAAATAATTTTATTTGGAATTAGGAGTGCGGAAGTTCTTAAGACTATTTTTCCGCGTGCTCCTAATAACTTGAAAAATACCTCCTCGCTCTTCTGCTTTCCTAATACCCCGTATATATTTTCCTTAGTTAAAATAATTTAATTTAGAATCAGGAGTGCGGAAATTCTGAAGACTATCTTGCCGCGTGCTCCTAATAAATTGGAAAATACCTCCTCGCTCTTCTGCTTTCCTAATACCCCGTATATATTTTCTTAAGTTAAAATGATTTTATATCGAATTAGGAGTGAAGATGTTCTGAAGACTATTTTGCCGCGTGCTCCTAATAACTTGAAATATACTTCCTCACTCTTCTGCTTTCCTAATACCCCGTACATATTTTCCTAAGTAAAAATAATTTTATTTAGTATTGGGAGTGCGGAAATTCTGAAGACTATTTTGCGGCGTGCTCCTAATAACTCGAAAATATCTCCTCGCTCTTCTGCTTTCCTAATACCTCGTATATATTTTTCTAAGTTAAAATCATTTTATTTAGAAGTAGGACTGCGGAAATTCTTAAGTCTATTTTGCCGCGTGCTCCTAATAAATTGGAAAATACCTCCTCGCTCTTCTGCTTTCCTAATACCCCGTATATATTTTCCTAAGTTAAAATAATTTTATTTGGAATTAGGAGTGCGGAAGTTCTTAAGACTATTTTGCCGCGTGCTCCTAGTAACTTGAAAAATACCTCCTCGCTCTTCTGCTTTCCTAATACCTCGTATATATTTTCCTTAGTTAAAATAACTTTATTTAGAAATAGGAGTGCGGAAATTCCGAAGACTATCTTGCCGCGTGCTCCCAATAAATTGGAAAATACCTCCTCGCTCTTCTGCTTTCCCAATACCCCGTATATATTTTCCCAAGTTAAAATAATTTTATTTGGAATTAGGAGTGCGGAAGTTCTTAAGACTATTTTTCCGCGTGCTCCTAATAACTTGAAAAATACCTCCTCGCTCTTCTGCTTTCCTAATACCCCGTATATATTTTCCTAAGTAAAAATAATTTTATATAGAATTATAACTGAAGACTAGTTTGCCGCGTGCTCCTAATAATTTGAAATATACCTCCTCGCTCTTCTGCTTTCTTAATACCCCGTACATGTTTTCCTAAGTTAAAATAATTTTATTTAGAATTAGGAGTGCTCAAATTCTGAAGACAATTTTGCCGTGTGTTCCTAATAATGTGAAAAATATCTCCTCGCTCTTCTGCTTTCCTAATACCCCGTATATATTTTCCAAAGTTAAAATCATTTTATTTAGAAGTAGGAGTGCGGAAATAGTTAAGACTATTTTGTCGCGTGCTCCTAATAACTTGAAATATAACTCCTCGCTCTTCTGCTTTCCTAATACCCCGTATATATTTTCCTTAGTTAAAATAATTTTATTTAGAATTAGGAGAGCGTAAATTCTGACGACTGGTTTGCCGCGTGCTCCTAATAATTTGAAAAATACCTGCTCGCTCTGCTGCTTTCCTAATACCCCGTATACATTTTCTTAAGTTAAAATGATTTTATTTAGAATTAGGAGTGAAAAAGTTCAGAAGACTATTTTGCCGCGTGCTCCTAATAACTTGAAATATACTTCCTCGCTCTTCTGCTTTCCTAATACCCCGTATATATTTTCCTAAGTTAAAATAATTTTATTTAGAATTAGGAGTGCGGAAGTTCTGAAGACTATTTAGCGGCGTGCTCCTAATAACTTGAAAATATCTCCTCGCTCTTCTGCTTTCCTAATACCCCGTATTTATTTTTCTAAGTTAAAATCATTTTATTTAGAAGTAGGAGTGCGGAAATTCTTAAGTCTATTTTGCCGCGTGCTCCTAATAACTTTAAAAATACCTCCTCGCTCTTATGTTTTCCTAATACCCCGTATATATTTTCCTAAGTAAAAATAATTTTATATAGAATTATAACTGAAGACTAGTTTGCCGCGTGCTCCTAATAATTTGAAATATACCTCTTCGCTCTTCTGCTTTCCAAATACCCCGTATATAAATTTCCTAAGTAAAAATAATTTTATTTAGTTTTGGGAGTGCGGAAATTCTGAAGACTATTTTGCCCCGTACTCCTAATAATTTCAAAAATACCACCTCGCTCTTCTGCTTTCCTAATACCCCGTATATATTTTCCTAAGTTAAAATAATTTTATTTGGAATTAGGAGTGCGGAAATTCTGAAGACTATCTTGCCGCGTGCTCCTAATAAATTGGAAAATACCTCCTCGCTCTTCTGCTTTCCTAATACCCCGTATATATTTTCTTAAGTTAAAATGATTTTATATCGAATTAGGAGTGAAGATGTTCTGAAGACTATTTTGCCGCGTGCTCCTAATTATTTCAAATATACCACCTCGCTCTTTTGCTTTCCTAATACCCCGTATATATTTTCCTGAGTTAAAATAATTTTATTTAGAATTAGGAGTGCGGAAGTTCTGAAGACTATTTTGCGGCGTGCTCCTAATAACTCGAAAATACCTCCTCGCTCTTCTGCTTTCCTAATACCCCGTATATATTTTCCTTAGTTAAAATAATTTTATTTAGAATTAGGAGAGCGTAAATTCTGACGACTGGTTTGCCGCGTGCTCCTAATAATTTGAAAAATACCTGCTCGCTCTGCTGCTTTCCTAATACCCCGTATACATTTTCTTAAGTTAAAATGATTTTATTTAGAATTAGGAGTGAAAAAGTTCAGAAGACTATTTTGCCGCGTGCTCCTAATAACTTGAAATATACTTCCTCGCTCTTCTGCTTTCCTAATACCCCGTATATATTTTCCTAAGTTAAAATAATTTTATTTAGAATTAGGGGTGCGGAAGTTCTGAAGACTATTTAGCGGCGTGCTCCTAATAACTTGAAAATATCTCCTCGCTCTTCTGCTTTCCTAATACCCCGTATTTATTTTTCTAAGTAAAAATCATTTTATTTAGAAGTAGGAGTGCGGAAATTCTTAATTCTATTTTGCCGCGTGCTCCTAATAACTATAAAAATACCTCCTCGCTCTTATGTTTTCCTAATACCCCGTATATATTTTCCTAAGTAAAAATAATTTTATATAGAATTATAACTGAAGACTAGTTTGCCGCGTGCTCCTAATAATTTGAAATATACCTCTTCGCTCTTCTGCTTTCCAAATACCCCGTATATAAATTTCCTAAGTAAAAATAATTTTATTTAGTATTGGGAGTGCGGAAATTCTGAAGACTATTTTGCCGCGTACTCCTAATTATTTCAAAAATACCACCTCGCTCTTTTGCTTTCCTAATACCCCGTATATATTTTCCTAAGTTAAAATAATTTTATTTGGAATTAGGAGTGCGGAAGTTCTTAAGACTATTTTGCGGCGTGCTCCTAATAACTTGAAAATATCTCCTTGCTCTTCTGCTTTCCTAATACCTCGTATATATTTTTCTAAGTTAAAATCATTTTATTGAGAAGTAGGAGTGCGGAAATTCTTAAGTCTATTTTGCCGCCTGCTCCTAATAAATTGGAAAATACCTCCTCGCTCTTCTGCTTTCCTAATACCGCGTATACATTTTCTTAAGTTAAAATGATTTTATTTCGAATTAGGAGTGAAGAAGTTCAGAAGACTATTTTGCCGCGTGCTCCTAATAACTTGAAATATACTTCCTCGCTCTTCTGCTTTCCTAATACCCCGTATATATTTTCCTAAGTTAAAATAATTTTATTTAGAATTAGGAGTGCGGAAGTTCTGAAGACTATTTAACGGCGTGCTCCTAATAACTTGAAAATATCTCCTCGCTCTTCTGCTTTCCTAATACCCCGTATTTATTTTTCTAAGTTAAAATCATTTTATTTAGAAGTAGGAGTGCGGAAATTCTTAAGTCTATTTTGCCGCGTGCTCCTAATAACTTTAAAAATACCTCCTCGCTCTTATGTTTTCCTAATACCCCGTATATATTTTCCTAAGTAAAAATAATTTTATATAGAATTATAACTGAAGACTAGTTTGCCGCGTGCTCCTAATAATTTGAAATATACCTCTTCGCTCTTCTGCTTTCCAAATACCCCGTATATAAATTTCCTAAGTAAAAATAATTTTATTTAGTTTTGGGAGTGCGGAAATTCTGAAGACTATTTTGCCCCGTACTCCTAATAATTTCAAAAATACCACCTCGCTCTTCTGCTTTCCTAATACCCCGTATATATTTTCCTAAGTTAAAATAATTTTATTTGGAATTAGGAGTGCGGAAATTCTGAAGACTATTTTGCCGTGTGTTCCTAATAATTTGAAAAATATCTCCTCGCTCATCTACTTTCCTAATACCCCGTACATATTTTCCCTAGTTAAAAATAAATTAATTTAGTTTTAGGAGTGCGCAAATTCCGAAGACGTTTTCGTTGTGTGGTCCTAATATTTTAAAAATATACCTGCTCGCTCTTCTGCTTTCCTAATACCCCGTATATATTTTCTTAAGTTAAAATGATTTTATTTCGAATTAGGAGTGAAGAAGTTCTGAAGACTATTTTGCCGCGTGCTCCTAATATCTTGAAATATACTTCCTCGCTCTTCTGCTTTCCTAATACCCCGTATATAAATTTCCTAAGTAAAAATATTTTTATTTAGTATTGGGAGTGCGGAAATTCTGAAGACTATTTTGCCCCGTACTCCTAATAATTTCAAAAATACCACCTCGCTCTTCTGCTTTCCTAATATCCCGTATATATTTTTCTAAGTTAAAATAATTTTATTTAGAATTAGGAGTGCGGAAATAGTTAAGACTATTTTGCGGCGTGCTCCTAATAACTTGAAAATACCTCCTCGCTCTTCTGCTTTCCTAATACCCCGTATATATTTTTCTAAGTTAAAATCATTTTATTTAGAAGTAGGAGTGCGGAAATAGTTAAGACTATTTTGCCGCGTGCTCCTAATAACTTGAAAAATACCTCCTCGCTCTTCTGCTTTCCTAATACCCCGTATATATTTTCCTTAGTTAAAATAATTTTATTTAGAATCAGGAGTGCGGAAATTCTGAAGACTATCTTGCCGCGTGCTCCTTATAAATTGGAAAATACCTCCTCGCTCTTCTGCTTTCCTAATACCCCGTATATATTTTCTTAAGTTAAAATGATTTTATTTCGAATTAGGAGTGAAGATGTTCTGAAGACTATTTTGCCGCGTGCTCCTAATAACTTGAAATATACTTCCTCACTCTTCTGCTTTCCTAATACCCCGTACATATTTTCCTTAGTAAAAATAATTTTATTTAGTATTGGGAGTGCGGAAATTCTGAAGACTATTTTGCCGCGTACTCCTAATTATTTCAAAAATACCACCTCGCTCTTTTGCTTTCCTAATACCCCGTATATATTTTCCTGAGTTAAAATAATTTTATTTAGAATTAGGAGTGCGGAAATTCTGAAGACTATTTTGCCGCGTACTCCTAATTATTTCAAAAATACCACCTCGCTCTTTTGCTTTCCTAATACCCCGTATATATTTTCCTGAGTTAAAATAATTTTATTTAGAATTAGGAGTGCGGAAGTTCTGAAGACTATTTTGCGGCGTGCTCCTAATAACTTGAAAATATCTCCTCGCTCTTCTGCTTTCCTAATACCTCGTATATATTTTTCTAAGTTAAAATCATTTTATTTAGAAGTAGGAGTGCGGAAATTCTTAAGTCTATTTTGCCGCGTGCTCCTAATAAATTGGAAAATACCTCCTCGCTCTTCTGCTTTCCTAATACCCCGTATATATTTTCCTAAGTAAAAATAATTTTATATAGAATTATAACTGAAGACTAGTTTGCCGCGTGCTCCTAATAATTTGAAATATACCTCCTCGCTCTTCTGCTTTCTTAATACCCCGTACATGTTTTCCTAAGTTAAAATAATTTTATTTAGAATTAGGAGTGCTCAAATTCTGAAGACTATTTTGCCGTGTGTTCCTAATAATGTGAAAAATATCTCCTCGCTCTTCTGCTTTCCTAATACCCCGTATATATTTTCCAAAGTTAAAATAATTTTATTTGGAATTAGGAGTGCGGAAATTATGAAGACTAGTTTGCCGTGTGCACCTAATAATTTGAAAAATACCTCCTCGCTCTTCTGCTTTCCTAATACCCCGTATATATTTTCCTTAGTTAAAATAATTTTATTTAGAATTAGGAGAGCGTAAATTCTGACGACTGGTTTGCCGCGTGCTCCTAATAATTTGAAAAATACCTGCTCGCTCTTCTGCTTTCCTAATACCCCGTATATATTTTCTTAAGTTAAAATGACTTTATTTCGAATTAGGAGTGAAGATGTTCTGAAGACTATTTTGCCGCGTGCTCCTAATAACTTGAAATATACTTCCTCACTCTTCTGCTTTCCTAATACCCCGTATATATTTTCCTAAGTTAAAATAATTTTATTTGGAATTAGGAGTGCGGAAGTTCTTAAGACTATTTTGCGGCGTGCTCCTAATAACTTGAAAATATCTCCTTGCTCTTCTGCTTTCCTAATACCTCGTATATATTTTTCTAAGTTAAAATCATTTTATTGAGAAGTAGGAGTGCGGAAATTCTTAAGTCTATTTTGCCGCCTGCTCCTAATAAATTGGAAAATACCTCCTCGCTCTTCTGCTTTCCTAATACCGCGTATACATTTTCTTAAGTTAAAATGATTTTATTTCGAATTAGGAGTGAAGAAGTTCAGAAGACTATTTTGCCGCGTGCTCCTAATAACTTGAAATATACTTCCTCGCTCTTCTGCTTTCCTAATACCCCGTATATATTTTCCTAAGTTAAAATAATTTTATTTAGAATTAGGAGTGCGGAAGTTCTGAAGACTATTTAGCGGCGTGCTCCTAATAACTTGAAAATATCTCCTCGCTCTTCTGCTTTCCTAATACCCCGTATTTATTTTTCTAAGTTAAAATCATTTTATTTAGAAGTAGGAGTGCGGAAATTCTTAAGTCTATTTTGCCGCGTGCTCCTAATAACTTTAAAAATACCTCCTCGCTCTTATGTTTTCCTAATACCCCGTATATATTTTCCTAAGTAAAAATAATTTTATATAGAATTATAACTGAAGACTAGTTTGCCGCGTGCTCCTAATAATTTGAAATATACCTCTTCGCTCTTCTGCTTTCCAAATACCCCGTATATAAATTTCCTAAGTAAAAATAATTTTATTTAGTTTTGGGAGTGCGGAAATTCTGAAGACTATTTTGCCCCGTACTCCTAATAATTTCAAAAATACCACCTCGCTCTTCTGCTTTCCTAATACCCCGTATATATTTTCCTAAGTTAAAATAATTTTATTTGGAATTAGGAGTGCGGAAATTCTGAAGACTATTTTGCCGTGTGTTCCTAATAATTTGAAAAATATCTCCTCGCTCATCTACTTTCCTAATACCCCGTACATATTTTCCCTAGTTAAAAATAAATTAATTTAGTTTTAGGAGTGCGCAAATTCCGAAGACGTTTTCGTTGTGTGGTCCTAATATTTTAAAAATATACCTGCTCGCTCTTCTGCTTTCCTAATACCCCGTATATATTTTCTTTTTTAAAATGATTTTATTTCGAATTAGGAGTGAAGAAGTTCTGAAGACTATTTTGCCGCGTGCTCCTAATAACTTGAAATATACTTCCTCGCTCTTCTGCTTTCCTAATACCCCGTATATAAATTTCCTAAGTAAAAATATTTTTATTTAGTATTGGGAGTGCGGAAATTCTGAAGACTATTTTGCCCCGTACTCCTAATAATTTCAAAAATACCACCTCGCTCTTCTGCTTTCCTAATACCCCGTATATATTTTTCTAAGTTAAAATAATTTTATTTAGAATTAGGAGTGCGGAAATAGTTAAGACTATTTTGCGGCGTGCTCCTAATAACTTGAAAATACCTCCTCGCTCTTCTGCTTTCCTAATACCCCGTATATATTTTTCTAAGTTAAAATCATTTTATTTAGAAGTAGGAGTGCGGAAATAGTTAAGACTATTTTGCCGCGTGCTCCTAATAACTTGAAAAGTACCTCCTCGCTCTTCTGCTTTCCTAATACCCCGTATATATTTTCCTTAGTTAAAATAATTTTATTTAGAATCAGGAGTGCGGAAATTCTGAAGACTATTTTGCCACGTGCTCCTAATAAATTAGAAAATACCTCCTCGCTCTTCTGCTTTCCTAATACCCCGTATATATTTTCTTAAGTTAAAATGATTTTATATCGAATTAGGAGTGAAGAAGTTCTGAAAACTATTTTGCCGCGTGCTCCTAATAACTTGAAATATACTTCCTCGCTCTTCTGCTTTCCTAATACCCCGTATATATTTTCCTAAGTTAAAACAATCCTATTTGGAATTAGGACTACGGAAATTCTGAAGTCAAGTTTGCCGCGTGCTCGTAATAATTTGAGAAATACCTCCTCGCTCTTCTGCTTTCTTATTACCCCGTATATATTTTCCGAAGTTAATATAATTTTATTTAGAATTAGGTGTGCGGAAATTCTGAAGGCTAGTTTGCCGCGTGCTCCTAATAATTTGAGAAATACCTCCTCGCTCTTCTGCTTTCCTAATACCCGGTATATATTTTCCTTAGTTAAAATAATTTTATTTAGAATCAGGAGTGCGGAAATTCTGAAGACTATCTTGCCGCGTGCTCCTAATAAATTGGAAAATACCTCCTCGCTCTTCTGATTTCCTAATACCCCGTATATATTTTCTTAAGTTAAAATGATTTAATTTCGAATTAGGAGTGAAGATGTTCTGAAGACTATTTTGCCGCGTGCTCCTAATAACTTGAAATATACTTCCTCACTCTTCTGCTTTCCTAATACCCCGTACATATTTTCCTAAGTAAATATAATTTTATTTAGTATTGGGAGTGCGGAAATTCTGAAGACTATTTTGCCGCGTACTCCTAATTATTTCAAAAATACCACCTCGCTCTTTTGCTTTCCTAATACCCCGTATATATTTTCCTGAGTTAAAATAATTTTATTTAGAATTAGGAGTGCGGAAGTTCTGAAGACTATTTTGCGGCGTGCTCCTAATAACTTGAAAATATCTCCTCGCTCTTCTGCTTTCCTAATACCTCGTATATATTTTTCTAAGTTAAAATCATTTTATTTAGAAGTAGGAGTGCGGACATTCTTAAGTCTATTTTGCCGCGTGCTCCTAATAAATTGGAAAATACCTCCTCGCTCTTCTGCTTTCCTAGTACCCCGTATATATTTTCCTAAGTTAAAATAATTTTATTTGGAATTAGGAGTGCGGAAGTTCTTAAGACTATTTTGCCGCGTGCTCCTAGTAACTTGAAAAATACCTCCTCGCTCTTCTGCTTTTCTAATACCTCGTATATATTTTCCTTAGTTAAAATAATTTTATTTAGAAATAGGAGTGCGGAAATTCCGAAGACTATCTTGCCGCGTGCTCCCAATAAATGGGAAAATACCTCCTCGCTCTTCTGCTTTCCTAATACCCCGTATATATTTTCCTAAGTTAAAATAATTTTATTTGGAATTAGGAGTGCGGAAATTCTGAAGACTATTTTGCCGTGTGTTCCTAATAATTTGAAAAATATCTCCTCGCTCATCTACTTTCCTAATACCCCGTATATATTTTCCTTAGTTAAAATAATTTTATCTAGAATCAGGAGTGCGGAAATTCTGAAGACTATTTTGCCACGTGCTCCTAATAAATTGGAAAATACCTCCTCGCTCTTCTGCTTTCCCAATACCCCGTATATATTTTCCCAAGTTAAAATAATTTTATTTGGAATTAGGAGTGCGGAAGTTCTTAAGACTATTTTTCCGCGTGCTCCTAATAACTTGAAAAATACCTCCTCGCTCTTCTGCTTTCCTAATACCCCGTATATATTTTCCTAAGTAAAAATAATTTTATATAGAATTATAACTGAAGACTAGTTTGCCGCGTGCTCCTAATAATTTGAAATATAGCTCATCGCTCTTCTGCTTTCTTAATACCCCGTACATGTTTTCCTAAGTTAAAATAATTTTATTTAGAATTAGGAGTGCTCAAATTCTGAAGACTATTTTGCCGTGTGTTCCTAATAATGTGAAAAATATCTCCTCGCTCTTCTGCTTTCCTAATACCCCGTATATATTTTCCAAAGTTAAAATAATTTTATTTGGAATTAGGAGTGCGGAAATTATGAAGACTAGTTTGCCGTGTGCACCTAATAATTTGAAAAATACCTCCTCGCTCTTCTGCTTTCCTAATACCCCGTATATATTTTTCTAAGTTAAAATCATTTTATTTAGAAGTAGGAGTGCGGAAATTCTTAAGTCTATTTTGCCGCGTGCACCTAATAATTTGAAAAATACCTCCTCGCTCTTCTGCTTTCCTAATACCCCGTATATATTTTTCTAAGTTAAAATCATTTTATTTAGAAGTAGGAGTGCGGAAATAGTTAAGACTATTTTGTCGCGTGCTCCTAATAACTTGAAATATACCTCCTCGCTCTTCTGCTTTCCTAATACCCCGTATATATTTTCCTTAGTTAAAATAATTTTATTTAGAATTAGGAGAGCGTAAATTCTGAAGACTATTTAGCGGCGTGCTCCTAATAACTTGAAAATATCTCCTCGCTCTTCTGCTTTCCTAATACCCCGTATTTATTTTTCTCAGTTAAAATCATTTTATTTAGAAGTAGGAGTGCGGAAATTCTTAAGTCTATTTTGCCGCGTGCTCCTAATAACTTTAAAAATACCTCCTCGCTCTTATGTTTTCCTAATACCCCGTATATATTTTCCTAAGTAAAAATAATTTTATATAGAATTATAACTGAAGACTAGTTTGCCGCGTGCTCCTAATAATTTGAAATATACCTCTTCGCTCTTCTGCTTTCCAAATACCCCGTATATAAATTTCCTAAGTAAAAATAATTTTATTTAGTTTTGGGAGTGCGGAAATTCTGAAGACTATTTTGCCCCGTACTCCTAATAATTTCAAAAATACCACCTTGCTCTTCTGCTTTCCTAATACCCCGTATATATTTTCTTAAGTTAAAATGATTTTATATCGAATTAGGAGTGAAGATGTTCTGAAGACTATTTTGCCGCGTGCTCCTAATAACTTGAAATATACTTCCTCACTCTTCTGCTTTCCTAATACCCCGTACATATTTTCCTAAGTAAAAATAATTTTATTTAGTATTGGGAGTGCGGAAATTCTGAAGACTATTTTGCCGCGTACTCCTAATTATTTCAAAAATACCACCTCGCTCTTTTGCTTTCCTAATACCCCGTATATATTTTCCTGAGTTAAAATAATTTTATTTAGAATTAGGAGTGCGGAAGTTCTGAAGACTATTTTGCGGCGTGCTCCTAATAACTCGAAAATATCTCCTCGCTCTTCTGCTTTCCTAATACCTCGTATATATTTTTCTAAGTTAAAATCATTTTATTTAGAAGTAGGACTGCGGAAATTCTTAAGTCTATTTTGCCGCGTGCTCCTAATAAATTGGAAAATACCTCCTCGCTCTTCTGCTTTCCTAATACCCCGTATATATTTTCCTAAGTTAAAATAATTTTATTTGGAATTAGGAGTGCGGAAGTTCTTAAGACTATTTTTCCGCGTGCTCCTATTAACTTGAAAAATACCTCCTCGCTCTTCTGCTTTCCTAATACCCCGTATATATTTTCCTAAGTAAAAATAATTTTATATAGAATTATAACTGAAGACTAGTTTGCCGCGTGCTCCTAATAATTTGAAATATACCTCCTCGCTCTTCTGCTTTCTTAATACCCCGTACATGTTTTCCTAAGTTAAAATCATTTTATTTAGAAGTAGGAGTGCGGAAATAGTTAAGACTATTTTGCCGCGTGCTCCTAATAACTTGAAAAATACCTCCTCGCTCTTCTGATTTCCTAATACCCCGTATATATTTTCCTTAATTAAAATAATTTTATTTAGAATCAGGAGTGCGGAAATTCTGAAGACTATTTTGCCACGTGCTCCTAATAAATTGGAAAATACCTCCTCGCTCTTCTGCTTTCCTAATACCCCGTATATATTTTCTTAAGTTAAAATGATTTTATATCGAATTAGGAGTGAAGAAGTTCTGAAGACTATTTTGCCGCGTGCTCCTAATAACTTGAAATATACTTCCTCGCTCTTCTGCTTTCCTAATACCCCGTATATATTTTCCTAAGTTAAAATAATTTTATTTAGAATTAGGGGTGCGGAAGTTCTGAAGACTATTTAGCGGCGTGCTCCTAATAACTTGAAAATATCTCCTCGCTCTTCTGCTTTCCTAATACCCCGTATTTATTTTTCTAAGTAAAAATCATTTTATTTAGAAGTAGGAGTGCGGAAATTCTTAATTCTATTTTGCCGCGTGCTCCTAATAACTATAAAAATACCTCCTCGCTCTTATGTTTTCCTAATACCCCGTATATATTTTCCTAAGTAAAAATAATTTTATATAGAATTATAACTGAAGACTAGTTTGCCGCGTGCTCCTAATAATTTGAAATATACCTCTTCGCTCTTCTGCTTTCCAAATACCCCGTATATAAATTTCCTAAGTAAAAATAATTTTATTTAGTTTTGGGAGTGCGGAAATTCTGAAGACTATTTTGCCCCGTACTCCTAATAATTTCAAAAATACCACCTCGCTCTTCTGCTTTCCTAATACCCCGTATATATTTTCCTGAGTTAAAATAATTTTATTTAGAATTAGGAGTGCGGAAGTTCTGAAGACTATTTTGCGGTGTGCTCCTAATAACTCGAAAATATCTCCTCGCTCTTCTGCTTTCCTAATACCTCGTATATATTTTTCTAAGTTAAAATCATTTTATTTAGAAGTAGGACTGCGGAAATTCTTAAGTCTATTTTGCCGCGTGCTCCTAATAAATTGGAAAATACCTCCTCGCTCTTCTGCTTTCCTAATACCCCGTATATATTTTCTTAAGTTAAAATGATTTTATATCGAATTAGGAGTGAAGAAGTTCTGAAGACTATTTTGCCGCGTGCTCCTAATAACTTGAAATATACTTCCTCGCTCTTCTGCTTTCCTAATACCCCGTATATATTTTCCTAAGTTAAAACAATCCTATTTAGAATTAGGACTACGGAAATTCTGAAGTCTAGTTTGCCGCGTGCTCGTAATAATTTGAGAAATACCTCCTCGCTCTTCTGCTTTCTTATTACCCCGTATATATTTTCCGAAGTTAATATAATTTTATTTAGAATTAGGTGTGCGAAAATTCTGAAGGCTAGTTTGCCGCGTGCTCCTAATAATTTGAGAAATACCTCCTCGCTCTTCTGCTTTCCTAATACCCGGTATATATTTTCCTTAGTTAAAATAATTTTATTTAGAATCAGGAGTGCGGAAATTCTGAAGACTATCTTGCCGCGTGCTCCTAATAAATTGGAAAATACCTCCTCGCTCTTCTGCTTTCCTAATACCCCGTATATATTTTCTTAAGTTAAAATGATTTTATATCGAATTAGGAGTGAAGATGTTCTGAAGACTATTTTGCCGCGTGCTCCTAATAACTTGAAATATACTTCCTCACTCTTCTGCTTTCCTAATACCCCGTACATATTTTCCTAAGTAAAAATAATTTTATTTAGTATTGGGAGTGCGGAAATTCTGAAGACTATTTTGCCGCGTACTCCTAATTATTTCAAAAATACCACCTCGCTCTTTTGCTTTCCTAATACCCCGTATATATTTTCCTGAGTTAAAATAATTTTATTTAGAATTAGGAGTGCGGAAGTTCTGAAGACTATTTTGCGGCGTGCTCCTAATAACTCGAAAATATCTCCTCGCTCTTCTGCTTTCCTAATACCTCGTATATATTTTTCTAAGTTAAAATCATTTTATTTAGAAGTAGGACTGCGGAAATTCTTAAGTCTATTTTGCCGCGTGCTCCTAATAAATTGGAAAATACCTCCTCGCTCTTCTGCTTTCCTAATACCCCGTATATATTTTCCTAAGTTAAAATAATTTTATTTGGAATTAGGAGTGCGGAAGTTCTTAAGACTATTTTGCCGCGTGCTCCTAGTAACTTGAAAAATACCTCCTCGCTCTTCTGCTTTCCTATTACCTCGTATATATTTTCCTTAGTTAAAATAATTTTATTTAGAAATAGGAGTGCGGAAATTCCGAAGACTATCTTGCCGCGTGCTCCCAATAAATTGGAAAATACCTCCTCGCTCTTCTGCTTTCCCAATACCCCGTATATATTTTCCAAAGTTAAAATAATTTTATTTGGAATTAGGAGTGCGGAAGTTCTTAAGACTATTTTTCCGCGTGCTCCTAATAACTTGAAAAATACCTCCTCGCTCTTCTGCTTTCCTAATACCCCGTATATATTTTCCTAAGTAAAAATAATTTTATATAGAATTATAACTGAAGACTAGTTTGCCGCGTGCTCCTAATAATTTGAAATATACCTCCTCGCTCTTCTGCTTTCTTAATACCCCGTACATGTTTTCCTAAGTTAAAATAATTTTATTTAGAATTAGGAGTGCTCAAATTCTGAAGACTATTTTGCCGTGTGTTCCTAATAATGTGAAAAATATCTCCTCGCTCTTCTGCTTTCCTAATACCCCGTATATATTTTCCAAAGTTAAAATAATTTTATTTGGAATTAGGAGTGCGGAAATTATGAAGACTAGTTTGCCGTGTGCACCTAATAATTTGAAAAATACCTCCTCGCTCTTCTGCTTTCCTAATACCCCGTATATATTTTTCTAAGTTAAAATCATTTTATTTAGAAGTAGGAGTGCGGAAATTCTTAAGTCTATTTTGCCGCGTGCACCTAATAATTTGAAAAATACCTCCTCGCTCTTCTGCTTTCCTAATACCCCGTATATATTTTTCTAAGTTAAAATCATTTTATTTAGAAGTAGGAGTGCGGAAATAGTTAAGACTATTTTGTCGCGTGCTCCTAATAACTTGAAATATACCTCCTCGCTCTTCTGCTTTCCTAATACCCCGTATTTATTTTCCTTAGTTAAAATAATTTTATTTAGAATTAGGAGAGCGTAAATTCTGAAGACTATTTAGCGGCGTGCTCCTAATAACTTGAAAATATCTCCTCGCTCTTCTGCTTTCCTAATACCCCGTATTTATTTTTCTCAGTTAAAATCATTTTATTTAGAAGTAGGAGTGCGGAAATTCTTAAGTCTATTTTGCCGCGTGCTCCTAATAACTTGAAATATACCTCCTCGCTCTTCTGCTTTCCAAATACCCCGTATATAAATTTCCTAAGTAAAAATAATTTTATTTAGTTTTGGGAGTGCGGAAATTCTGAAGACTATTTTGCCCCGTACTCCTAATAATTTCAAAAATACCACCTTGCTCTTCTGCTTTCCTAATACCCCGTATATATTTTCCTAAGTTAAAATAATTTTATTTGGAATTAGGAGTGCGGAAATTCTGAAGACTATCTTGCCGCGTGCTCCTAATAAATTGGAAAATACCTCCTCGCTCTTCTGCTTTCCTAATACCCCGTATATATTTTCTTAAGTTAAAATGATTTTATATCGAATTAGGAGTGAAGATGTTCTGAAGACTATTTTGCCGCGTGCTCCTAATAACTTGAAATATACTTCCTCACTCTTCTGCTTTCCTAATACCCCGTACATATTTTCCTAAGTAAAAATAATTTTATTTAGTATTGGGAGTGCGGAAATTCTGAAGACTATTTTGCCGCGTACTCCTAATTATTTCAAAAATACCACCTCGCTCTTTTGCTTTCCTAATACCCCGTATATATTTTCCTGAGTTAAAATAATTTTATTTAGAATTAGGAGTGCGGAAGTTCTGAAGACTATTTTGCGGCGTGCTCCTAATAACTCGAAAATATCTCCTCGCTCTTCTGCTTTCCTAATACCTCGTATATATTTTTCTAAGTTAAAATCATTTTATTTAGAAGTAGGACTGCGGAAATTCTTAAGTCTATTTTGCCGCGTGCTCCTAATAAATTGGAAAATACCTCCTCGCTCTTCTGCTTTCCTAATACCCCGTATATATTTTCCTAAGTTAAAATAATTTTATTTGGAATTAGGAGTGCGGAAGTTCTTAAGACTATTTTTCCGCGTGCTCCTATTAACTTGAAAAATACCTCCTCGCTCTTCTGCTTTCCTAATACCCCGTATATATTTTCCTAAGTAAAAATAATTTTATATAGAATTATAACTGAAGACTAGTTTGCCGCGTGCTCCTAATAATTTGAAATATACCTCCTCGCTCTTCTGCTTTCTTAATACCCCGTACATGTTTTCCTAAGTTAAAATCATTTTATTTAGAAGTAGGAGTGCGGAAATAGTTAAGACTATTTTGCCGCGTGCTCCTAATAACTTGAAAAATACCTCCTCGCTCTTCTGATTTCCTAATACCCCGTATATATTTTCCTTAATTAAAATAATTTTATTTAGAATCAGGAGTGCGGAAATTCTGAAGACTATTTTGCCACGTGCTCCTAATAAATTGGAAAATACCTCCTCGCTCTTCTGCTTTCCTAATACCCCGTATATATTTTCTTAAGTTAAAATGATTTTATATCGAATTAGGAGTGAAGAAGTTCTGAAGACTATTTTGCCGCGTGCTCCTAATAACTTGAAATATACTTCCTCGCTCTTCTGCTTTCCTAATACCCCGTATATATTTTCCTAAGTTAAAATAATTTTATTTAGAATTAGGGGTGCGGAAGTTCTGAAGACTATTTAGCGGCGTGCTCCTAATAACTTGAAAATATCTCCTCGCTCTTCTGCTTTCCTAATACCCCGTATTTATTTTTCTAAGTAAAAATCATTTTATTTAGAAGTAGGAGTGCGGAAATTCTTAATTCTATTTTGCCGCGTGCTCCTAATAACTATAAAAATACCTCCTCGCTCTTATGTTTTCCTAATACCCCGTATATATTTTCCTAAGTAAAAATAATTTTATATAGAATTATAACTGAAGACTAGTTTGCCGCGTGCTCCTAATAATTTGAAATATACCTCTTCGCTCTTCTGCTTTCCAAATACCCCGTATATAAATTTCCTAAGTAAAAATAATTTTATTTAGTTTTGGGAGTGCGGAAATTCTGAAGACTATTTTGCCCCGTACTCCTAATAATTTCAAAAATACCACCTCGCTCTTCTGCTTTCCTAATACCCCGTATATATTTTCCTGAGTTAAAATAATTTTATTTAGAATTAGGAGTGCGGAAGTTCTGAAGACTATTTTGCGGTGTGCTCCTAATAACTCGAAAATATCTCCTCGCTCTTCTGCTTTCCTAATACCTCGTATATATTTTTCTAAGTTAAAATCATTTTATTTAGAAGTAGGACTGCGGAAATTCTTAAGTCTATTTTGCCGCGTGCTCCTAATAAATTGGAAAATACCTCCTCGCTCTTCTGCTTTCCTAATACCCCGTATATATTTTCTTAAGTTAAAATGATTTTATATCGAATTAGGAGTGAAGAAGTTCTGAAGACTATTTTGCCGCGTGCTCCTAATAACTTGAAATATACTTCCTCGCTCTTCTGCTTTCCTAATACCCCGTATATATTTTCCTAAGTTAAAACAATCCTATTTAGAATTAGGACTACGGAAATTCTGAAGTCTAGTTTGCCGCGTGCTCGTAATAATTTGAGAAATACCTCCTCGCTCTTCTGCTTTCTTATTACCCCGTATATATTTTCCGAAGTTAATATAATTTTATTTAGAATTAGGTGTGCGAAAATTCTGAAGGCTAGTTTGCCGCGTGCTCCTAATAATTTGAGAAATACCTCCTCGCTCTTCTGCTTTCCTAATACCCGGTATATATTTTCCTTAGTTAAAATAATTTTATTTAGAATCAGGAGTGCGGAAATTCTGAAGACTATCTTGCCGCGTGCTCCTAATAAATTGGAAAATACCTCCTCGCTCTTCTGCTTTCCTAATACCCCGTATATATTTTCTTAAGTTAAAATGATTTTATATCGAATTAGGAGTGAAGATGTTCTGAAGACTATTTTGCCGCGTGCTCCTAATAACTTGAAATATACTTCCTCACTCTTCTGCTTTCCTAATACCCCGTACATATTTTCCTAAGTAAAAATAATTTTATTTAGTATTGGGAGTGCGGAAATTCTGAAGACTATTTTGCCGCGTACTCCTAATTATTTCAAAAATACCACCTCGCTCTTTTGCTTTCCTAATACCCCGTATATATTTTCCTGAGTTAAAATAATTTTATTTAGAATTAGGAGTGCGGAAGTTCTGAAGACTATTTTGCGGCGTGCTCCTAATAACTCGAAAATATCTCCTCGCTCTTCTGCTTTCCTAATACCTCGTATATATTTTTCTAAGTTAAAATCATTTTATTTAGAAGTAGGACTGCGGAAATTCTTAAGTCTATTTTGCCGCGTGCTCCTAATAAATTGGAAAATACCTCCTCGCTCTTCTGCTTTCCTAATACCCCGTATATATTTTCCTAAGTTAAAATAATTTTATTTGGAATTAGGAGTGCGGAAGTTCTTAAGACTATTTTGCCGCGTGCTCCTAGTAACTTGAAAAATACCTCCTCGCTCTTCTGCTTTCCTATTACCTCGTATATATTTTCCTTAGTTAAAATAATTTTATTTAGAAATAGGAGTGCGGAAATTCCGAAGACTATCTTGCCGCGTGCTCCCAATAAATTGGAAAATACCTCCTCGCTCTTCTGCTTTCCCAATACCCCGTATATATTTTCCAAAGTTAAAATAATTTTATTTGGAATTAGGAGTGCGGAAGTTCTTAAGACTATTTTTCCGCGTGCTCCTAATAACTTGAAAAATACCTCCTCGCTCTTCTGCTTTCCTAATACCCCGTATATATTTTCCTAAGTAAAAATAATTTTATATAGAATTATAACTGAAGACTAGTTTGCCGCGTGCTCCTAATAATTTGAAATATACCTCCTCGCTCTTCTGCTTTCTTAATACCCCGTACATGTTTTCCTAAGTTAAAATAATTTTATTTAGAATTAGGAGTGCTCAAATTCTGAAGACTATTTTGCCGTGTGTTCCTAATAATGTGAAAAATATCTCCTCGCTCTTCTGCTTTCCTAATACCCCGTATATATTTTCCAAAGTTAAAATAATTTTATTTGGAATTAGGAGTGCGGAAATTATGAAGACTAGTTTGCCGTGTGCACCTAATAATTTGAAAAATACCTCCTCGCTCTTCTGCTTTCCTAATACCCCGTATATATTTTTCTAAGTTAAAATCATTTTATTTAGAAGTAGGAGTGCGGAAATTCTTAAGTCTATTTTGCCGCGTGCACCTAATAATTTGAAAAATACCTCCTCGCTCTTCTGCTTTCCTAATACCCCGTATATATTTTTCTAAGTTAAAATCATTTTATTTAGAAGTAGGAGTGCGGAAATAGTTAAGACTATTTTGTCGCGTGCTCCTAATAACTTGAAATATACCTCCTCGCTCTTCTGCTTTCCTAATACCCCGTATTTATTTTCCTTAGTTAAAATAATTTTATTTAGAATTAGGAGAGCGTAAATTCTGAAGACTATTTAGCGGCGTGCTCCTAATAACTTGAAAATATCTCCTCGCTCTTCTGCTTTCCTAATACCCCGTATTTATTTTTCTCAGTTAAAATCATTTTATTTAGAAGTAGGAGTGCGGAAATTCTTAAGTCTATTTTGCCGCGTGCTCCTAATAACTTTAAAAATACCTCCTCGCTCTTATGTTTTCCTAATACCCCGTATATATTTTCCTAAGTAAAAATAATTTTATATAGAATTATAACTGAAGACTAGTTTGCCGCGTGCTCCTAATAATTTGAAATATACCTCTTCGCTCTTCTGCTTTCCAAATACCCCGTATATAAATTTCCTAAGTAAAAATAATTTTATTTAGTTTTGGGAGTGCGGAAATTCTGAAGACTATTTTGCCCCGTACTCCTAATAATTTCAAAAATACCACCTTGCTCTTCTGCTTTCCTAATACCCCGTATATATTTTCCTAAGTTAAAATAATTTTATTTGGAATTAGGAGTGCGGAAATTCTGAAGACTATCTTGCCGCGTGCTCCTAATAAATTGGAAAATACCTCCTCGCTCTTCTGCTTTCCTAATACCCCGTATATATTTTCTTAAGTTAAAATGATTTTATATCGAATTAGGAGTGAAGATGTTCTGAAGACTATTTTGCCGCGTGCTCCTAATAACTTGAAATATACTTCCTCACTCTTCTGCTTTCCTAATACCCCGTACATATTTTCCTAAGTAAAAATAATTTTATTTAGTATTGGGAGTGCGGAAATTCTGAAGACTATTTTGCCGCGTACTCCTAATTATTTCAAAAATACCACCTCGCTCTTTTGCTTTCCTAATACCCCGTATATATTTTCCTGAGTTAAAATAATTTTATTTAGAATTAGGAGTGCGGAAGTTCTGAAGACTATTTTGCGGCGTGCTCCTAATAACTCGAAAATATCTCCTCGCTCTTCTGCTTTCCTAATACCTCGTATATATTTTTCTAAGTTAAAATCATTTTATTTAGAAGTAGGACTGCGGAAATTCTTAAGTCTATTTTGCCGCGTGCTCCTAATAAATTGGAAAATACCTCCTCGCTCTTCTGCTTTCCTAATACCCCGTATATATTTTCCTAAGTTAAAATAATTTTATTTGGAATTAGGAGTGCGGAAGTTCTTAAGACTATTTTTCCGCGTGCTCCTATTAACTTGAAAAATACCTCCTCGCTCTTCTGCTTTCCTAATACCCCGTATATATTTTCCTAAGTAAAAATAATTTTATATAGAATTATAACTGAAGACTAGTTTGCCGCGTGCTCCTAATAACTTGAAAAATACCTCCTCGCTCTTCTGATTTCCTAATACCCCGTATATATTTTCCTTAATTAAAATAATTTTATTTAGAATCAGGAGTGCGGAAATTCTGAAGACTATTTTGCCACGTGCTCCTAATAAATTGGAAAATACCTCCTCGCTCTTCTGCTTTCCTAATACCCCGTATATATTTTCTTAAGTTAAAATGATTTTATATCGAATTAGGAGTGAAGAAGTTCTGAAGACTATTTTGCCGCGTGCTCCTAATAACTTGAAATATACTTCCTCGCTCTTCTGCTTTCCTAATACCCCGTATATATTTTCCTAAGTTAAAATAATTTTATTTAGAATTAGGGGTGCGGAAGTTCTGAAGACTATTTAGCGGCGTGCTCCTAATAACTTGAAAATATCTCCTCGCTCTTCTGCTTTCCTAATACCCCGTATTTATTTTTCTAAGTAAAAATCATTTTATTTAGAAGTAGGAGTGCGGAAATTCTTAATTCTATTTTGCCGCGTGCTCCTAATAACTATAAAAATACCTCCTCGCTCTTATGTTTTCCTAATACCCCGTATATATTTTCCTAAGTAAAAATAATTTTATATAGAATTATAACTGACGACTAGTTTGCCGCGTGCTCCTAATAATTTGAAATATACCTCTTCGCTCTTCTGCTTTCCAAATACCCCGTATATAAATTTCCTAAGTAAAAATAATTTTATTTAGTTTTGGGAGTGCGGAAATTCTGAAGACTATTTTGCCCCGTACTCCTAATAATTTCAAAAATACCACCTCGCTCTTCTGCTTTCCTAATACCCCGTATATATTTTCCTGAGTTAAAATAATTTTATTTAGAATTAGGAGTGCGGAAGTTCTGAAGACTATTTTGCGGTGTGCTCCTAATAACTCGAAAATATCTCCTCGCTCTTCTGCTTTCCTAATACCTCGTATATATTTTTCTAAGTTAAAATCATTTTATTTAGAAGTAGGACTGCGGAAATTCTTAAGTCTATTTTGCCGCGTACTCCTAATAAATTGGAAAATACCTCCTCGCTCTTCTGCTTTCCTAATACCCCGTATATATTTTCTTAAGTTAAAATGATTTTATATCGAATTAGGAGTGAAGAAGTTCTGAAGACTATTTTGCCGCGTGCTCCTAATAACTTGAAATATACTTCCTCGCTCTTCTGCTTTCCTAATACCCCGTATATATTTTCCTAAGTTAAAACAATCCTATTTAGAATTAGGACTACGGAAATTCTGAAGTCTAGTTTGCCGCGTGCTCGTAATAATTTGAGAAATACCTCCTCGCTCTTCTGCTTTCTTATTACCCCGTATATATTTTCCGAAGTTAATATAATTTTATTTAGAATTAGGTGTGCGAAAATTCTGAAGGCTAGTTTGCCGCGTGCTCCTAATAATTTGAGAAATACCTCCTCGCTCTTCTGCTTTCCTAATACCCGGTATATATTTTCCTTAGTTAAAATAATTTTATTTAGAATCAGGAGTGTGGAAATTCTGAAGACTATCTTGCCGCGTGCTCCTAATAAATTGGAAAATACCTCCTCGCTCTTCTGCTTTCCTAATACCCCGTATATATTTTCTTAAGTTAAAATGATTTTATATCGAATTAGGAGTGAAGATGTTCTGAAGACTATTTTGCCGCGTGCTCCTAATAACTTGAAATATACTTCCTCACTCTTCTGCTTTCCTAATACCCCGTACATATTTTCCTAAGTAAAAATAATTTTATTTAGTATTGGGAGTGCGGAAATTCTGAAGACTATTTTGCCGCGTACTCCTAATTATTTCAAAAATACCACCTCGCTCTTTTGCTTTCCTAATACCCCGTATATATTTTCCTGAGTTAAAATAATTTTATTTAGAATTAGGAGTGCGGAAGTTCTGAAGACTATTTTGCGGCGTGCTCCTAATAACTCGAAAATATCTCCTCGCTCTTCTGCTTTCCTAATACCTCGTATATATTTTTCTAAGTTAAAATCATTTTATTTAGAAGTAGGACTGCGGAAATTCTTAAGTCTATTTTGCCGCGTGCTCCTAATAAATTGGAAAATACCTCCTCGCTCTTCTGCTTTCCTAATACCCCGTATATATTTTCCTAAGTTAAAATAATTTTATTTAGAATTAGGAGTGCGGAAATAGTTAAGACTATTTTGCGGCGTGCTCCTAATAACTTGAAAATACCTCCTCGCTCTTCTGCTTTCCTAATACCCCGTATATATTTTTCTAAGTTAAAATCATTTTATTTAGAAGTAGGAGTGCGGAAATAGTTAAGACTATTTTGCCGCGTGCTCCTAATAACTTGAAAAATACCTCCTCGCTCTTCTGCTTTCCTAATACCCCGTATATATTTTCCTTAGTTAAAATAATTTTATTTAGAATCAGGAGTGCGGAAATTCTGAAGACTATTTTGCCACGTGCTCCTAATAAATTGGAAAATACCTCCTCGCTCTTCTGCTTTCCTAATACCCCGTATATATTTTCTTAAGTTAAAATGATTTTATATCGAATTAGGAGTGAAGAAGTTCTGAAGACTATTTTGCCGCGTGCTCCTAATAACTTGAAATATACTTCCTCGCTCTTCTGCTTTCCTAATACCCCGTATATATTTTCCTAAGTTAAAACAATCCTATTTGGAATTAGGACTACGGAAATTCTGAAGTCTAGTTTGCCGCGTGCTCGTAATAATTTGAGAAATACCTCCTCGCTCTTCTGCTTTCTTATTACCCCGTATATATTTTCCGAAGTTAATATAATTTTATTTAGAATTAGGTGTGCGGAAATTCTGAAGGCAAGTTTGCCGCGTGCTCCTAATAATTTGAGAAATACCTCCTCGCTCTTCTGATTTCCTAATACCCCGTATATATTTTCCTAAGTTAAAATAATTTTATTTGGAATTAGGAGTGCGGAAGTTCTTAAGACTATTTTTCCGCGTGCTCCTAATAACTTGAAAAATACCTCCTCGCTCTTCTGCTTTCCTAATACCCCGTATATATTTTCCTTAGTTAAAATAATTTAATTTAGAATCAGGAGTGCGGAAATTCTGAAGACTATCTTGCCGCGTGCTCCTAATAAATTGGAAAATACCTCCTCGCTCTTCTGCTTTCCTAATACCCCGTATATATTTTCTTAAGTTAAAATGATTTTATATCGAATTAGGAGTGAAGATGTTCTGAAGACTATTTTGCCGCGTGCTCCTAATAACTTGAAATATACTTCCTCACTCTTCTGCTTTCCTAATACCCCGTACATATTTTCCTAAGTAAAAATAATTTTATTTAGTATTGGGAGTGCGGAAATTCTGAAGACTATTTTGCGGCGTGCTCCTAATAACTCGAAAATATCTCCTCGCTCTTCTGCTTTCCTAATACCTCGTATATATTTTTCTAAGTTAAAATCATTTTATTTAGAAGTAGGACTGCGGAAATTCTTAAGTCTATTTTGCCGCGTGCTCCTAATAAATTGGAAAATACCTCCTCGCTCTTCTGCTTTCCTAATACCCCGTATATATTTTCCTAAGTTAAAATAATTTTATTTGGAATTAGGAGTGCGGAAGTTCTTAAGACTATTTTGCCGCGTGCTCCTAGTAACTTGAAAAATACCTCCTCGCTCTTCTGCTTTCCTAATACCTCGTATATATTTTCCTTAGTTAAAATAACTTTATTTAGAAATAGGAGTGCGGAAATTCCGAAGACTATCTTGCCGCGTGCTCCCAATAAATTGGAAAATACCTCCTCGCTCTTCTGCTTTCCCAATACCCCGTATATATTTTCCCAAGTTAAAATAATTTTATTTGGAATTAGGAGTGCGGAAGTTCTTAAGACTATTTTTCCGCGTGCTCCTAATAACTTGAAAAATACCTCCTCGCTCTTCTGCTTTCCTAATACCCCGTATATATTTTCCTAAGTAAAAATAATTTTATATAGAATTATAACTGAAGACTAGTTTGCCGCGTGCTCCTAATAATTTGAAATATACCTCCTCGCTCTTCTGCTTTCTTAATACCCCGTACATGTTTTCCTAAGTTAAAATAATTTTATTTAGAATTAGGAGTGCTCAAATTCTGAAGACAATTTTGCCGTGTGTTCCTAATAATGTGAAAAATATCTCCTCGCTCTTCTGCTTTCCTAATACCCCGTATATATTTTCCAAAGTTAAAATCATTTTATTTAGAAGTAGGAGTGCGGAAATAGTTAAGACTATTTTGTCGCGTGCTCCTAATAACTTGAAATATAACTCCTCGCTCTTCTGCTTTCCTAATACCCCGTATATATTTTCCTTAGTTAAAATAATTTTATTTAGAATTAGGAGAGCGTAAATTCTGACGACTGGTTTGCCGCGTGCTCCTAATAATTTGAAAAATACCTGCTCGCTCTGCTGCTTTCCTAATACCCCGTATACATTTTCTTAAGTTAAAATGATTTTATTTAGAATTAGGAGTGAAAAAGTTCAGAAGACTATTTTGCCGCGTGCTCCTAATAACTTGAAATATACTTCCTCGCTCTTCTGCTTTCCTAATACCCCGTATATATTTTCCTAAGTTAAAATAATTTTATTTAGAATTAGGAGTGCGGAAGTTCTGAAGACTATTTAGCGGCGTGCTCCTAATAACTTGAAAATATCTCCTCGCTCTTCTGCTTTCCTAATACCCCGTATTTATTTTTCTAAGTTAAAATCATTTTATTTAGAAGTAGGAGTGCGGAAATTCTTAAGTCTATTTTGCCGCGTGCTCCTAATAACTTTAAAAATACCTCCTCGCTCTTATGTTTTCCTAATACCCCGTATATATTTTCCTAAGTAAAAATAATTTTATATAGAATTATAACTGAAGACTAGTTTGCCGCGTGCTCCTAATAATTTGAAATATACCTCTTCGCTCTTCTGCTTTCCAAATACCCCGTATATAAATTTCCTAAGTAAAAATAATTTTATTTAGTTTTGGGAGTGCGGAAATTCTGAAGACTATTTTGCCCCGTACTCCTAATAATTTCAAAAATACCACCTCGCTCTTCTGCTTTCCTAATACCCCGTATATATTTTCCTAAGTTAAAATAATTTTATTTGGAATTAGGAGTGCGGAAATTCTGAAGACTATCTTGCCGCGTGCTCCTAATAAATTGGAAAATACCTCCTCGCTCTTCTGCTTTCCTAATACCCCGTATATATTTTCTTAAGTTAAAATGATTTTATATCGAATTAGGAGTGAAGATGTTCTGAAGACTATTTTGCCGCGTGCTCCTAATTATTTCAAATATACCACCTCGCTCTTTTGCTTTCCTAATACCCCGTATATATTTTCCTGAGTTAAAATAATTTTATTTAGAATTAGGAGTGCGGAAGTTCTGAAGACTATTTTGCGGCGTGCTCCTAATAACTCGAAAATACCTCCTCGCTCTTCTGCTTTCCTAATACCCCGTATATATTTTCCTTAGTTAAAATAATTTTATTTAGAATTAGGAGAGCGTAAATTCTGACGACTGGTTTGCCGCGTGCTCCTAATAATTTGAAAAATACCTGCTCGCTCTGCTGCTTTCCTAATACCCCGTATACATTTTCTTAAGTTAAAATGATTTTATTTAGAATTAGGAGTGAAAAAGTTCAGAAGACTATTTTGCCGCGTGCTCCTAATAACTTGAAATATACTTCCTCGCTCTTCTGCTTTCCTAATACCCCGTATATATTTTCCTAAGTTAAAATAATTTTATTTAGAATTAGGAGTGCGGAAGTTCTGAAGACTATTTAGCGGCGTGCTCCTAATAACTTGAAAATATCTCCTCGCTCTTCTGCTTTCCTAATACCCCGTATTTATTTTTCTAAGTTAAAATCATTTTATTTAGAAGTAGGAGTGCGGAAATTCTTAAGTCTATTTTGCCGCGTGCTCCTAATAACTTTAAAAATACCTCCTCGCTCTTATGTTTTCCTAATACCCCGCATATATTTTCCTAAGTAAAAATAATTTTATATAGAATTATAACTGAAGACTAGTTTGCCGCGTGCTCCTAATAATTTGAAATATACCTCTTCGCTCTTCTGCTTTCCAAATACCCCGTATATAAATTTCCTAAGTAAAAATAATTTTATTTAGTTTTGGGAGTGCGGAAATTCTGAAGACTATTTTGCCCCGTACTCCTAATAATTTCAAAAATACCACCTCGCTCTTCTGCTTTCCTAATACCCCGTATATATTTTCCTAAGTTAAAATAATTTTATTTGGAATTAGGAGTGCGGAAATTCTGAAGACTATCTTGCCGCGTGCTCCTAATAAATTGGAAAATACCTCCTCGCTCTTCTGCTTTCCTAATACCCCGTATATATTTTCTTAAGTTAAAATGATTTTATATCGAATTAGGAGTGAAGATGTTCTGAAGACTATTTTGCCGCGTGCTCCTAATAACTTGAAATATACTTCCTCACTCTTCTGCTTTCCTAATACCCCGTACATATTTTCCTAAGTAAAAATAATTTTATTTAGTATTGGGAGTGCGGAAATTCTGAAGACTATCTTGCCGCGTACTCCTAATTATTTCAAAAATACCACCTCGCTCTTTTGCTTTCCTAATACCCCGTATATATTTTCCTGAGTTAAAATAATTTTATTTAGAATTAGGAGTGCGGAAGTTCTGAAGACTATTTTGCGGCGTGCTCCTAATAACTCGAAAATATCTCCTCGCTCTTCTGCTTTCCTAATACCTCGTATATATTTTTCTAAGTTAAAATCATTTTATTTAGAAGTAGGACTGCGGAAATTCTTAAGTCTATTTTGCCGCGTGCTCCTAATAAATTGGAAAATACCTCCTCGCTCTTCTGCTTTCCTAATACCCCGTATATATTTTCCTAAGTAAAAATAATTTTATATAGAATTATAACTGAAGACTAGTTTGCCGCGTGCTCCTAATAATTTGAAATATACCTCCTCGCTCTTCTGCTTTCTTAATACCCCGTACATGTTTTCCTAAGTTAAAATCATTTTATTTAGAAGTAGGAGTGCGGAAATAGTTAAGACTATTTTGCCGCGTGCTCCTAATAACTTGAAAAATACCTCCTCGCTCTTCTGATTTCCTAATACCCCGTATATATTTTCCTTAATTAAAATAATTTTATTTAGAATCAGGAGTGCGAAAATTCTGAAGACTATTTTGCCACGTGCTCCTAATAAATTGGAAAATACCTCCTCGCTCTTCTGCTTTCCTAATACCCCGTATATATTTTCTTAAGTTAAAATGATTTTATATCGAATTAGGAGTGAAGAAGTTCTGAAGACTATTTTGCCGCGTGCTCCTAATAACTTGAAATATACTTCCTCGCTCTTCTGCTTTCCTAATACCCCGTATATATTTTCCTGAGTTAAAATAATTTTATTTAGAATTAGGAGTGCGGAAGTTCTGAAGACTATTTTGCGGCGTGCTCCTAATAACTCGAAAATATCTCCTCGCTCTTCTGCTTTCCTAATACCTCGTATATATTTTTCTAAGTTAAAATCATTTTATTTAGAAGTAGGACTGCGGAAATTCTTAAGTCTATTTTGCCGCGTGCTCCTAATAAATTGGAAAATACCTCCTCGCTCTTCTGCTTTCCTAATACCCTTTATATATTTTCCTAAGTTAAAATAATTTTATTTGGAATTAGGAGTGCGGAAGTTCTTAAGACTATTTTGCCGCGTGCTCCTAGTAACTTGAAAAATACCTCCTCGCTCTTCTGCTTTCCTAATACCTCGTATATATTTTCCTTAGTTAAAATAATTTTATTTAGAAATAGGAGTGCGGAAATTCCGAAGACTATCTTGCCGCGTGCTCCCAATAAATTGGAAAATACCTCCTCGCTCTTCTGCTTTCCCAATACCCCGTATATATTTTCCCAAGTTAAAATAATTTTATTTGGAATTAGGAGTGCGGAAGTTCTTAAGACTATTTTTCCGCGTGCTCCTAATAACTTGAAAAATACCTCCTCGCTCTTCTGCTTTCCTAATACCCCGTATATATTTTCCTAAGTTAAAATAATTTTATATAGAATTATAACTGAAGACTAGTTTGCCGCGTGCTCCTAATAATTTGAAATATACCTCCTCGCTCTTCTGCTTTCTTAATACCCCGTACATGTTTTCCTAAGTTAAAATCATTTTATTTAGAAGTAGGAGTGCGGAAATAGTTAAGACTATTTTGCCGCGTGCTCCTAATAACTTGAAAAATACCTCCTCGCTCTTCTGATTTCCTAATACCCCGTATATATTTTCCTTAATTAAAATAATTTTATTTAGAATCAGGAGTGCGGAAATTCTGAAGACTATTTTGCCACGTGCTCCTAATAAATTGGAAAATACCTCCTCGCTCTTCTGCTTTCCTAATACCCCGTATATATTTTCTTAAGTTAAAATGATTTTATATCGAATTAGGAGTGAAGAAGTTCTGAAGACTATTTTGCCGCGTGCTCCTAATAACTTGAAATATACTTCCTCGCTCTTCTGCTTTCCTAATACCCCGTATATATTTTCCTAAGTTAAAATAATTTTATTTAGAATTAGGGGTGCGGAAGTTCTGAAGACTATTTAGCGGCGTGCTCCTAATAACTTGAAAATATCTCCTCGCTCTTCTGCTTTCCTAATACCCCGTATTTATTTTTCTAAGTAAAAATCATTTTATTTAGAAGTAGGAGTGCGGAAATTCTTAAGTCTATTTTGCCGCGTGCTCCTAATAACTTTAAAAATACCTCCTCGCTCTTATGTTTTCCTAATACCCCGTATATATTTTCCTAAGTAAAAATAATTTTATATAGAATTATAACTGAAGACTAGTTTGCCGCGTGCTCCTAATAATTTGAAATATACCTCTTCGCTCTTCTGCTTTCCAAATACCCCGTATATAAATTTCCTAAGTAAAAATAATTTTATTTAGTTTTGGGAGTGCGGAAATTCTGAAGACTATTTTGCCCCGTACTCCTAATAATTTCAAAAATACCACCTCGCTCTTCTGCTTTCCTAATACCCCGTATATATTTTCCTGAGTTAAAATAATTTTATTTAGAATTAGGAGTGCGGAAGTTCTGAAGACTATTTTGCGGTGTGCTCCTAATAACTCGAAAATATCTCCTCGCTCTTCTGCTTTCCTAATACCCCGTATATATTTTCTTAAGTTAAAATGATTTTATATCGAATTAGGAGTGAAGAAGTTCTGAAGACTATTTTGTCGCGTGCTCCTAATAACTTGAAATATACTTCCTCGCTCTTCTGCTTTCCTAATACCCCGTATATATTTTCCTAAGTTAAAACAATCCTATTTAGAATTAGGACTACGGAAATTCTGAAGTCTAGTTTGCCGCGTGCTCGTAATAATTTGAGAAATACCTCCTCGCTCTTCTGCTTTCTTATTACCCCGTATATATTTTCCGAAGTTAATATAATTTTATTTAGAATTAGGTGTGCGAAAATTCTGAAGGCTAGTTTGCCGCGTGCTCCTAATAATTTGAGAAATACCTCCTCGCTCTTCTGCTTTCCTAATACCCGGTATATATTTTCCTTAGTTAAAATAATTTTATTTAGAATCAGGAGTGTGGAAATTCTGAAGACTATCTTGCCGCGTGCTCCTAATAAATTGGAAAATACCTCCTCGCTCTTCTGCTTTCCTAATACCCCGTATATATTTTCTTAAGTTAAAATGATTTTATATCGAATTAGGAGTGAAGAAGTTCTGAAGACTATTTTGCCGCGTGCTCCTAATAACTTGAAATATACTTCCTCGCTCTTCTGCTTTCCTAATACCCCGTATATATTTTCCTAAGTTAAAACAATCCTATTTGGAATTAGGACTACGGAAATTCTGAAGTCTAGTTTGCCGCGTGCTCGTAATAATTTGAGAAATACCTCCTCGCTCTTCTGCTTTCTTATTACCCCGTATATATTTTCCGAAGTTAATATAATTTTATTTAGAATTAGGTGTGCGGAAATTCTGAAGGCTAGTTTGCCGCGTGCTCCTAATAATTTGAGAAATACCTCCTCGCTCTTCTGATTTCCTAATACCCCGTATATATTTTCCTAAGTTAAAATAATTTTATTTGGAATTAGGAGTGCGGAAGTTCTTAAGACTATTTTTCCGCGTGCTCCTAATAACTTGAAAAATACCTCCTCGCTCTTCTGCTTTCCTAATACCCCGTATATATTTTCTTAAGTTAAAATGATTTTATATCGAATTAGGAGTGAAGATGTTCTGAAGACTATTTTGCCGCGTGCTCCTAATAACTTGAAATATACTTCCTCACTCTTCTGCTTTCCTAATACCCCGTACATATTTTCCCAAGTAAAAATAATTTTATTTAGTATTGGGAGTGCGGAAATTCTGAAGACTATTTTGCCGCGTACTCCTAATTATTTCAAAAATACCACCTCGCTCTTTTGCTTTCCTAATACCCCGTATATATTTTCCTGAGTTAAAATAATTTTATTTAGAATTAGGAGTGCGGAAGTTCTGAAGACTATTTTGCGGCGTGCTCCTAATAACTCGAAAATATCTCCTCGCTCTTCTGCTTTCCTAATACCTCGTGTATATTTTTCTAAGTTAAAATCATTTTATTTAGAAATAGGAGTGCGGAAATTCCGAAGACTATCTTGCCGCGTGCTCCCAATAAATTGGAAAATACCTCCTCGCTCTTCTGCTTTCCCAATACCCCGCATATATTTTCCCAAGTTAAAATAATTTTATTTGGAATTAGGAGTGCGGAAATTATGAAGACTAGTTTGCCGTGTGCACCTAATAATTTGAAAAATACCTCCTCGCTCTTATGTTTTCCTAATACCCCGTATATATTTTCCTAAGTAAAAATAATTTTATATAGAATTATAACTGAAGACTAGTTTGCCGCGTGCTCCTAATAATTTGAAATATACCTCTTCGCTCTTCTGCTTTCCAAATACCCCGTATATAAATTTCCTAAGTAAAAATAATTTTATTTAGTTTTGGGAGTGCGGAAATTCTGAAGACTGTTTTGCCCCGTACTCCTAATAATTTGAAAAATACCACCTCGCTCTTCTGCTTTCCTAATACCCCGTATATATTTTCCTAAGTTAAAATAATTTTATTTGGAATTAGGAGTGCGGAAATTCTGAAGACTATTTTGCCGTGTGTTCCTAATAATTTGAAAAATATCTCCTCGCTCATCTACTTTCCTAATACCCCGTACATATTTTCCCTAGTTAAAAATAAATTAATTTAGTTTTAGGAGTGCGCAAATTCCGAAGACGTTTTCGTTGTGTGGTCCTAATATTTTAAAAATATACCTGCTCGCTCTTCTGCTTTCCTAATACCCCGTATATATTTTCTTAAGTTAAAATGATTTTATTTCGAATTAGGAGTGAAGAAGTTCTGAAGACTATTTTGCCGCGTGCTCCTAATAACTTGAAATATACTTCCTCGCTCTTCTGCTTTCCTAATACCCCGTATATATTTTCCTGAGTTAAAATAATTTTATTTAGAATTAGGAGTGCGGAAGTTCTGAAGACTATTTTGCGGCGTGCTCCTAATAACTGGAAAATATCTCCTCGCTCTTCTGCTTTCCTAATACCTCGTATATATTTTTCTAAGTTAAAATCATTTTATTTAGAAGTAGGACTGCGGAAATTCTTAAGTCTATTTTGCCGCGTGCTCCTAATAAATTGGAAAATACCTCCTCGCTCTTCTGCTTTCCTAATACCCCGTATATATTTTCCTAAGTTAAAATAATTTTATTTGGAATTAGGAGTGCGGAAGTTCTTAAGACTATTTTGCCGCGTGCTCCTAGTAACTTGAAAAATACCTCCTCGCTCTTCTGCTTTCCTAATACCTCGTATATATTTTCCTTAGTTAAAATAATTTTATTTAGAAATAGGAGTGCGGAAATTCCGAAGACTATCTTGCCGCGTGCTCCGAATATTTGGAAAATACCTCCTCGCTCTTCTGCTTTCCCAATACCCCGTATATATTTTCCCAAGTTAAAATAATTTTATTTGGAATTAGGAGTGCGGAAGTTCTGAAGACTATTTTGCGGCGTGCTCCTAATAACTCGAAAATATCTCCTCGCTCTTCTGCTTTCCTAATACCTCGTATATATTTTTCTAAGTTAAAATCATTTTATTTAGAAGTAGGACTGCGGAAATTCTTAAGTCTATTTTGCCGCGTGCTCCTAATAAATTGGAAAATACCTCCTCGCTCTTCTGCTTTCCTAATACCCCGTATATATTTTCCTAAGTAAAAATTATTTTATATAGAATTATAACTGAAGACTAGTTTGCCGCGTGCTCCTAATAATTTGAAATATACCTCCTCGCTCTTCTGCTTTCTTAATACCCCGTACATGTTTTCCTAAGTTAAAATCATTTTATTTAGAAGTAGGAGTGCGGAAATAGTTAAGACTATTTTGCCGCGTGCTCCTAATAACTTGAAAAATACCTCCTCGCTCTTCTGATTTCCTAATACCCCGTATATATTTTCCTTAATTAAAATAATTTTATTTAGAATCAGGAGTGCGGAAATTCTGAAGACTATTTTGCCACGTGCTCCTAATAAATTGGAAAATACCTCCTCGCTCTTCTGCTTTCCTAATACCCCGTATATATTTTCTTAAGTTAAAATGATTTTATATCGAATTAGGAGTGAAGAAGTTCTGAAGACTATTTTGCCGCGTGCTCCTAATAACTTGAAATATACTTCCTCGCTCTTCTGCTTTCCTAATACCCCGTATATATTTTCCTAAGTTAAAATAATTTTATTTAGAATTAGGGGTGCGGAAGTTCTGAAGACTATTTAGCGGCGTGCTCCTAATAACTTGAAAATATCTACTCGCTCTTCTGCTTTCCTAATACCCCGTATTTATTTTTCTAAGTAAAAATCATTTTATTTAGAAGTAGGAGTGCGGAAATTCTTAAGTCTATTTTGCCGCGTGCTCCTAATAACCTTAAAAATACCTCCTCGCTCTTATGTTTTCCTAATACCCCGTATATATTTTCCTAAGTAAAAATAATTTTATATAGAATTATAACTGAAGACTAGTTTGCCGCGTGCTCCTAATAATTTGAAATATACCTCTTCGCTCTTCTGCTTTCCAAATACCCCGTATATAAATTTCCTAAGTAAAAATAATTTTATTTAGTTTTGGGAGTGCGGAAATTCTGAAGACTATTTTGCCCCGTACTCCTAATAATTTCAAAAATACCACCTCGCTCTTCTGCTTTCCTAATACCCCGTATATATTTTCCTAAGTTAAAATAATTTTATTTGGAATTAGGAGTGCGGAAATTCTGAAGACTATCTTGCCGCGTGCTCCTAATAAATTGGAAAATACCTCCTCGCTCTTCTGCTTTCCTAATACCCCGTATATATTTTCTTAAGTTAAAATGATTTTATATCGAATTAGGAGTGAAGATGTTCTGAAGACTATTTTGCCGCGTGCTCCTAATAACTTGAAATATACTTCCTCACTCTTCTGCTTTCCTAATACCCCGTACATATTTTCCTAAGTAAAAATAATTTTATTTAGTGTTGGGAGTGCGGAAATTCTGAAGACTATTTTGCCGCGTACTCCTAATTATTTCAAAAATACCACCTCGCTCTTTTGCTTTCCTAATACCCCGTATATATTTTCCTGAGTTAAAATAATTTTATTTAGAATTAGGAGTGCGGAAGTTCTGAAGACTATTTTGCGGCGTGCTCCTAATAACTCGAAAATATCTCCTCGCTCTTCTGCTTTCCTAATACCTCGTATATATTTTTCTAAGTTAAAATCATTTTATTTAGAAGTAGGACTGCGGAAATTCTTAAGTCTATTTTGCCGCGTGCTCCTAATAAATTGGAAAATACCTCCTCGCTCTTCTGCTTTCCTAATACCCCGTATATATTTTCCTAAGTAAAAATAATTTTATATAGAATTATAACTGAAGACTAGTTTGCCGCGTGCTCCTAATAATTTGAAATATACCTCCTCGCTCTTCTGCTTTCTTAATACCCCGTACATGTTTTCCTAAGTTAAAATCATTTTATTTAGAAGTAGGAGTGCGGAAATAGTTAAGACTATTTTGCCGCGTGCTCCTAATAACTTGAAAAATACCTCCTCGCTCTTCTGATTTCCTAATACCCCGTATATATTTTCCTTAATTAAAATAATTTTATTTAGAATCAGGAGTGCGGAAATTCTGAAGACTATTTTGCCACGTGCTCCTAATAAATTGGAAAAGACCTCCTCGCTCTTCTGCTTTCCTAATACCCCGTATATATTTTCTTAAGTTAAAATGATTTTATATCGAATTAGGAGTGAAGAAGTTCTGAAGACTATTTTGCCGCGTGCTCCTAATAACTTGAAATATACTTCCTCGCTCTTCTGCTTTCCTAATACCCCGTATATATTTTCCTAAGTTAAAATAATTTTATTTAGAATTAGGGGTGCGGAAGTTCTGAAGACTATTTAGCGGCGTGCTCCTAATAACTTGAAAATATCTCCTCGCTCTTCTGCTTTCCTAATACCCCGTATTTATTTTTCTAAGTAAAAATCATTTTATTTAGAAGTAGGAGTGCGGAAATTCTTAAGTCTATTTTGCCGCGTGCTCCTAATAACTTTAAAAATACCTCCTCGCTCTTATGTTTTCCTAATACCCCGTATATATTTTCCTAAGTAAAAATAATTTTATATAGAATTATAACTGAAGACTAGTTTGCCGCGTGCTCCTAATAATTTGAAATATACCTCTTCGCTCTTCTGCTTTCCAAATACCCCGTATATAAATTTCCTAAGTAAAAATAATTTTATTTAGTTTTGGGAGTGCGGAAATTCTGAAGACTATTTTGCCCCGTACTCCTAATAATTTCAAAAATACCACCTCGCTCTTCTGCTTTCCTAATACCCCGTATATATTTTCCTGAGTTAAAATAATTTTATTTAGAATTAGGAGTGCGGAAGTTCTGAAGACTATTTTGCGGTGTGCTCCTAATAACTCGAAAATATCTCCTCGCTCTTCTGCTTTCCTAATACCCCGTATATATTTTCTTAAGTTAAAATGATTTTATATCGAATTAGGAGTGAAGAAGTTCTGAAGACTATTTTGTCGCGTGCTCCTAATAACTTGAAATATACTTCCTCGCTCTTCTGCTTTCCTAATACCCCGTATATATTTTCCTAAGTTAAAACAATCCTATTTAGAATTAGGACTACGGAAATTCTGAAGTCTAGTTTGCCGCGTGCTCGTAATAATTTGAGAAATACCTCCTCGCTCTTCTGCTTTCTTATTACCCCGTATATATTTTCCGAAGTTAATATAATTTTATTTAGAATTAGGTGTGCGAAAATTCTGAAGGCTAGTTTGCCGCGTGCTCCTAATAATTTGAGAAATACCTCCTCGCTCTTCTGCTTTCCTAATACCCGGTATATATTTTCCTTAGTTAAAATAATTTTATTTAGAATCAGGAGTGTGGAAATTCTGAAGACTATCTTGCCGCGTGCTCCTAATAAATTGGAAAATACCTCCTCGCTCTTCTGCTTTCTTATTACCCCGAATATATTTTCCGAAGTTAATATAATTTTATTTAGAATTAGGTGTGCGGAAATTCTGAAGGCTAGTTTGCCGCGTGCTCCTAATAATTTGAGAAATACCTCCTCGCTCTTCTGATTTCCTAATACCCCGTATATATTTTCCTAAGTTAAAATAATTTTATTTGGAATTAGGAGTGCGGAAGTTCTTAAGACTATTTTTCCGCGTGCTCCTAATAACTTGAAAAATACCTCCTCGCTCTTCTGCTTTCCTAATACCCCGTATATATTTTCTTAAGTTAAAATGATTTTATATCGAATTAGGAGTGAAGATGTTCTGAAGACTATTTTGCCGCGTGCTCCTAATAACTTGAAATATACTTCCTCACTCTTCTGCTTTCCTAATACCCCGTACATATTTTCCCAAGTAAAAATAATTTTATTTAGTATTGGGAGTGCGGAAATTCTGAAGACTATTTTGCCGCGTACTCCTAATTATTTCAAAAATACCACCTCGCTCTTTTGCTTTCCTAATACCCCGTATATATTTTCCTGAGTTAAAATAATTTTATTTAGAATTAGGAGTGCGGAAGTTCTGAAGACTATTTTGCGGCGTGCTCCTAATAACTCGAAAATATCTCCTCGCTCTTCTGCTTTCCTAATACCTCGTGTATATTTTTCTAAGTTAAAATCATTTTATTTAGAAATAGGAGTGCGGAAATTCCGAAGACTATCTTGCCGCGTGCTCCCAATAAATTGGAAAATACCTCCTCGCTCTTCTGCTTTCCCAATACCCCGCATATATTTTCCCAAGTTAAAATAATTTTATTTGGAATTAGGAGTGCGGAAATTATGAAGACTAGTTTGCCGTGTGCACCTAATAATTTGAAAAATACCTCCTCGCTCTTATGTTTTCCTAATACCCCGTATATATTTTCCTAAGTAAAAATAATTTTATATAGAATTATAACTGAAGACTAGTTTGCCGCGTGCTCCTAATAATTTGAAATATACCTCTTCGCTCTTCTGCTTTCCAAATACCCCGTATATAAATTTCCTAAGTAAAAATAATTTTATTTAGTTTTGGGAGTGCGGAAATTCTGAAGACTGTTTTGCCCCGTACTCCTAATAATTTGAAAAATACCACCTCGCTCTTCTGCTTTCCTAATACCCCGTATATATTTTCCTAAGTTAAAATAATTTTATTTGGAATTAGGAGTGCGGAAATTTTGAAGACTATTTTGCCGTGTGTTCCTAATAATTTGAAAAATATCTCCTCGCTCATCTACTTTCCTAATACCCCGTACATATTTTCCCTAGTTAAAAATAAATTAATTTAGTTTTAGGAGTGCGCAAATTCCGAAGACGTTTTCGTTGTGTGGTCCTAATATTTTAAAAATATACCTGCTCGCTCTTCTGCTTTCCTAATACCCCGTATATATTTTCTTAAGTTAAAATGATTTTATTTCGAATTAGGAGTGAAGAAGTTCTGAAGACTATTTTGCCGCGTGCTCCTAATAACTTGAAATATACTTCCTCGCTCTTCTGCTTTCCTAATACCCCGTATATATTTTCCTGAGTTAAAATAATTTTATTTAGAATTAGGAGTGCGGAAGTTCTGAAGACTATTTTGCGGCGTGCTCCTAATAACTGGAAAATATCTCCTCGCTCTTCTGCTTTCCTAATACCTCGTATATATTTTTCTAAGTTAAAATCATTTTATTTAGAAGTAGGACTGCGGAAATTCTTAAGTCTATTTTGCCGCGTGCTCCTAATAAATTGGAAAATACCTCCTCGCTCTTCTGCTTTCCTAATACCCCGTATATATTTTCCTAAGTTAAAATAATTTTATTTGGAATTAGGAGTGCGGAAGTTCTTAAGACTATTTTGCCGCGTGCTCCTAGTAACTTGAAAAATACCTCCTCGCTCTTCTGCTTTCCTAATACCTCGTATATATTTTCCTTAGTTAAAATAATTTTATTTAGAAATAGGAGTGCGGAAATTCCGAAGACTATCTTGCCGCGTGCTCCGAATATTTGGAAAATACCTCCTCGCTCTTCTGCTTTCCCAATACCCCGTATATATTTTCCCAAGTTAAAATAATTTTATTTGGAATTAGGAGTGCGGAAGTTCTTAAGACTATTTTTCCGCGTGCTCCTAATAACTTGAAAAATACCTCCTCGCTCTTCTGCTTTCCTAATACCCCGTATATATTTTCCTAAGTAAAAATAATTTTATATAGAATTATAACTGAAGACTAGTTTGCCGCGTGCTCCTAATAATTTGAAATATACCTCCTCGCTCTTCTGCTTTCTTAATACCCCGTACATGTTTTCCTAAGTTAAAATCATTTTATTTAGAAGTAGGAGTGCGGAAATAGTTAAGACTATTTTGCCGCGTGCTCCTAATAACTTGAAAAATACCTCCTCGCTCTTCTGATTTCCTAATACCCCGTATATATTTTCCTTAATTAAAATAATTTTATTTAGAATCAGGAGTGCGGAAATTCTGAAGACTATTTTGCCACGTGCTCCTAATAAATTGGAAAATACCTCCTCGCTCTTCTGCTTTCCTAATACCCCGTATATATTTTCTTAAGTTAAAATGATTTTATATCGAATTAGGAGTGAAGAAGTTCTGAAGACTATTTTGCCGCGTGCTCCTAATAACTTGAAATATACTTCCTCGCTCTTCTGCTTTCCTAATACCCCGTATATATTTTCCTAAGTTAAAATAATTTTATTTAGAATTAGGGGTGCGGAAGTTCTGAAGACTATTTAGCGGCGTGCTCCTAATAACTTGAAAATATCTCCTCGCTCTTCTGCTTTCCTAATACCCCGTATTTATTTTTCTAAGTAAAAATCATTTTATTTAGAAGTAGGAGTGCGGAAATTCTTAAGTCTATTTTGCCGCGTGCTCCTAATAACTTTAAAAATACCTCCTCGCTCTTATGTTTTCCTAATACCCCGTATATATTTTCCTAAGTAAAAATAATTTTATATAGAATTATAACTGAAGACTAGTTTGCCGCGTGCTCCTAATAATTTGAAATATACCTCTTCGCTCTTCTGCTTTCCAAATACCCCGTATATAAATTTCCTAAGTAAAAATAATTTTATTTAGTTTTGGGAGTGCGGAAATTCTGAAGACTATTTTGCCCCGTACTCCTAATAATTTCAAAAATACCACCTCGCTCTTCTGCTTTCCTAATACCCCGTATATATTTTCCTAAGTTAAAATAATTTTATTTGGAATTAGGAGTGCGGAAATTCTGAAGACTATCTTGCCGCGTGCTCCTAATAAATTGGAAAATACCTCCTCGCTCTTCTGCTTTCCTAATACCCCGTATATATTTTCTTAAGTTAAAATGATTTTATATCGAATTAGGAGTGAAGATGTTCTGAAGACTATTTTGCCGCGTGCTCCTAATAACTTGAAATATACTTCCTCACTCTTCTGCTTTCCTAATACCCCGTACATATTTTCCTAAGTAAAAATAATTTTATTTAGTATTGGGAGTGCGGAAATTCTGAAGACTATTTTGCCGCGTACTCCTAATTATTTCAAAAATACCACCTCGCTCTTTTGCTTTCCTAATACCCCGTATATATTTTCCTGAGTTAAAATAATTTTATTTAGAATTAGGAGTGCGGAAGTTCTGAAGACTATTTTGCGGCGTGCTCCTAATAACTCGAAAATATCTCCTCGCTCTTCTGCTTTCCTAATACCTCGTATATATTTTTCTAAGTTAAAATCATTTTATTTAGAAGTAGGACTGCGGAAATTCTTAAGTCTATTTTGCCGCGTGCTCCTAATAAATTGGAAAATACCTCCTCGCTCTTCTGCTTTCCTAATACCCCGTATATATTTTCCTAAGTAAAAATTATTTTATATAGAATTATAACTGAAGACTAGTTTGCCGCGTGCTCCTAATAATTTGAAATATACCTCCTCGCTCTTCTGCTTTCTTAATACCCCGTACATGTTTTCCTAAGTTAAAATCATTTTATTTAGAAGTAGGAGTGCGGAAATAGTTAAGACTATTTTGCCGCGTGCTCCTAATAACTTGAAAAATACCTCCTCGCTCTTCTGATTTCCTAATACCCCGTATATATTTTCCTTAATTAAAATAATTTTATTTAGAATCAGGAGTGCGGAAATTCTGAAGACTATTTTGCCACGTGCTCCTAATAAATTGGAAAATACCTCCTCGCTCTTCTGCTTTCCTAATACCCCGTATATATTTTCTTAAGTTAAAATGATTTTATATCGAATTAGGAGTGAAGAAGTTCTGAAGACTATTTTGCCGCGTGCTCCTAATAACTTGAAATATACTTCCTCGCTCTTCTGCTTTCCTAATACCCCGTATATATTTTCCTAAGTTAAAATAATTTTATTTAGAATTAGGGGTGCGGAAGTTCTGAAGACTATTTAGCGGCGTGCTCCTAATAACTTGAAAATATCTCCTCGCTCTTCTGCTTTCCTAATACCCCGTATTTATTTTTCTAAGTAAAAATCATTTTATTTAGAAGTAGGAGTGCGGAAATTCTTAAGTCTATTTTGCCGCGTGCTCCTAATAACCTTAAAAATACCTCCTCGCTCTTATGTTTTCCTAATACCCCGTATATATTTTCCTAAGTAAAAATAATTTTATATAGAATTATAACTGAAGACTAGTTTGCCGCGTGCTCCTAATAATTTGAAATATACCTCTTCGCTCTTCTGCTTTCCAAATACCCCGTATATAAATTTCCTAAGTAAAAATAATTTTATTTAGTTTTGGGAGTGCGGAAATTCTGAAGACTATTTTGCCCCGTACTCCTAATAATTTCAAAAATACCACCTCGCTCTTCTGCTTTCCTAATACCCCGTATATATTTTCCTAAGTTAAAATAATTTTATTTGGAATTAGGAGTGCGGAAATTCTGAAGACTATCTTGCCGCGTGCTCCTAATAAATTGGAAAATACCTCCTCGCTCTTCTGCTTTCCTAATACCCCGTATATATTTTCTTAAGTTAAAATGATTTTATATCGAATTAGGAGTGAAGATGTTCTGAAGACTATTTTGCCGCGTGCTCCTAATAACTTGAAATATACTTCCTCACTCTTCTGCTTTCCTAATACCCCGTACATATTTTCCTAAGTAAAAATAATTTTATTTAGTGTTGGGAGTGCGGAAATTCTGAAGACTATTTTGCCGCGTACTCCTAATTATTTCAAAAATACCACCTCGCTCTTTTGCTTTCCTAATACCCCGTATATATTTTCCTGAGTTAAAATAATTTTATTTAGAATTAGGAGTGCGGAAGTTCTGAAGACTATTTTGCGGCGTGCTCCTAATAACTCGAAAATATCTCCTCGCTCTTCTGCTTTCCTAATACCTCGTATATATTTTTCTAAGTTAAAATCATTTTATTTAGAAGTAGGACTGCGGAAATTCTTAAGTCTATTTTGCCGCGTGCTCCTAATAAATTGGAAAATACCTCCTCGCTCTTCTGCTTTCCTAATACCCCGTATATATTTTCCTAAGTAAAAATAATTTTATATAGAATTATAACTGAAGACTAGTTTGCCGCGTGCTCCTAATAATTTGAAATATACCTCCTCGCTCTTCTGCTTTCTTAATACCCCGTACATGTTTTCCTAAGTTAAAATCATTTTATTTAGAAGTAGGAGTGCGGAAATAGTTAAGACTATTTTGCCGCGTGCTCCTAATAACTTGAAAAATACCTCCTCGCTCTTCTGATTTCCTAATACCCCGTATATATTTTCCTTAATTAAAATAATTTTATTTAGAATCAGGAGTGCGGAAATTCTGAAGACTATTTTGCCACGTGCTCCTAATAAATTGGAAAAGACCTCCTCGCTCTTCTGCTTTCCTAATACCCCGTATATATTTTCTTAAGTTAAAATGATTTTATATCGAATTAGGAGTGAAGAAGTTCTGAAGACTATTTTGCCGCGTGCTCCTAATAACTTGAAATATACTTCCTCGCTCTTCTGCTTTCCTAATACCCCGTATATATTTTCCTAAGTTAAAATAATTTTATTTAGAATTAGGGGTGCGGAAGTTCTGAAGACTATTTAGCGGCGTGCTCCTAATAACTTGAAAATATCTCCTCGCTCTTCTGCTTTCCTAATACCCCGTATTTATTTTTCTAAGTAAAAATCATTTTATTTAGAAGTAGGAGTGCGGAAATTCTTAAGTCTATTTTGCCGCGTGCTCCTAATAACTTTAAAAATACCTCCTCGCTCTTATGTTTTCCTAATACCCCGTATATATTTTCCTAAGTAAAAATAATTTTATATAGAATTATAACTGAAGACTAGTTTGCCGCGTGCTCCTAATAATTTGAAATATACCTCTTCGCTCTTCTGCTTTCCAAATACCCCGTATATAAATTTCCTAAGTAAAAATAATTTTATTTAGTTTTGGGAGTGCGGAAATTCTGAAGACTATTTTGCCCCGTACTCCTAATAATTTCAAAAATACCACCTCGCTCTTCTGCTTTCCTAATACCCCGTATATATTTTCCTGAGTTAAAATAATTTTATTTAGAATTAGGAGTGCGGAAGTTCTGAAGACTATTTTGCGGTGTGCTCCTAATAACTCGAAAATATCTCCTCGCTCTTCTGCTTTCCTAATACCCCGTATATATTTTCTTAAGTTAAAATGATTTTATATCGAATTAGGAGTGAAGAAGTTCTGAAGACTATTTTGTCGCGTGCTCCTAATAACTTGAAATATACTTCCTCGCTCTTCTGCTTTCCTAATACCCCGTATATATTTTCCTAAGTTAAAACAATCCTATTTAGAATTAGGACTACGGAAATTCTGAAGTCTAGTTTGCCGCGTGCTCGTAATAATTTGAGAAATACCTCCTCGCTCTTCTGCTTTCTTATTACCCCGTATATATTTTCCGAAGTTAATATAATTTTATTTAGAATTAGGTGTGCGAAAATTCTGAAGGCTAGTTTGCCGCGTGCTCCTAATAATTTGAGAAATACCTCCTCGCTCTTCTGCTTTCCTAATACCCGGTATATATTTTCCTTAGTTAAAATAATTTTATTTAGAATCAGGAGTGTGGAAATTCTGAAGACTATCTTGCCGCGTGCTCCTAATAAATTGGAAAATACCTCCTCGCTCTTCTGCTTTCCTAATACCCCGTATATATTTTCTTAAGTTAAAATGATTTTATATCGAATTAGGAGTGAAGATGTTCTGAAGACTATTTTGCCGCGTGCTCCTAATAACTTGAAATATACTTCCTCACTCTTCTGCTTTCCTAATACCCCGTACATATTTTCCTAAGTAAAAATAATTTTATTTAGTATTGGGAGTGCGGAAATTCTGAAGACTATTTTGCCGCGTACTCCTAATTATTTCAAAAATACCACCTCGCTCTTTTGCTTTCCTAATACCCCGTATATATTTTCCTGAGTTAAAATAATTTTATTTAGAATTAGGAGTGCGGAAGTTCTGAAGACTATTTTGCGGCGTGCTCCTAATAACTCGAAAATATCTCCTCGCTCTTCTGCTTTCCTAATACCCCGTATATATTTTCCTAAGTTAAAATAATTTTATTTGGAATTAGGAGTGCGGAAATTCTGAAGACTATCTTGCCGCGTGCTCCTAATAAATTGGAAAATACCTCCTCGCTCTTCTGCTTTCCTAATACCCCGTATATATTTTCTTAAGTTAAAATGATTTTATATCGAATTAGGAGTGAAGATGTTCTGAAGACTATTTTGCCGCGTGCTCCTAATAACTTGAAATATACTTCCTCACTCTTCTGCTTTCCTAATACCCCGTACATATTTTCCTAAGTAAAAATAATTTTATTTAGTATTGGGAGTGCGGAAATTCTGAAGACTATTTTGCCGCGTACTCCTAATTATTTCAAAAATACCACCTCGCTCTTTTGCTTTCCTAATACCCCGTATATATTTTCCTGAGTTAAAATAATTTTATTTAGAATTAGGAGTGCGGAAGTTCTGAAGACTATTTTGCGGCGTGCTCCTAATAACTCGAAAATATCTCCTCGCTCTTCTGCTTTCCTAATACCTCGTATATATTTTTCTAAGTTAAAATCATTTTATTTAGAAGTAGGACTGCGGAAATTCTTAAGTCTATTTTGCCGCGTGCTCCTAATAAATTGGAAAATACCTCCTCGCTCTTCTGCTTTCCTAATACCCCGTATATATTTTCCTAAGTAAAAATTATTTTATATAGAATTATAACTGAAGACTAGTTTGCCGCGTGCTCCTAATAATTTGAAATATACCTCCTCGCTCTTCTGCTTTCTTAATACCCCGTACATGTTTTCCTAAGTTAAAATCATTTTATTTAGAAGTAGGAGTGCGGAAATAGTTAAGACTATTTTGCCGCGTGCTCCTAATAACTTGAAAAATACCTCCTCGCTCTTCTGATTTCCTAATACCCCGTATATATTTTCCTTAATTAAAATAATTTTATTTAGAATCAGGAGTGCGGAAATTCTGAAGACTATTTTGCCACGTGCTCCTAATAAATTGGAAAATACCTCCTCGCTCTTCTGCTTTCCTAATACCCCGTATATATTTTCTTAAGTTAAAATGATTTTATATCGAATTAGGAGTGAAGAAGTTCTGAAGACTATTTTGCCGCGTGCTCCTAATAACTTGAAATATACTTCCTCGCTCTTCTGCTTTCCTAATACCCCGTATATATTTTCCTAAGTTAAAATAATTTTATTTAGAATTAGGGGTGCGGAAGTTCTGAAGACTATTTAGCGGCGTGCTCCTAATAACTTGAAAATATCTCCTCGCTCTTCTGCTTTCCTAATACCCCGTATTTATTTTTCTAAGTAAAAATCATTTTATTTAGAAGTAGGAGTGCGGAAATTCTTAAGTCTATTTTGCCGCGTGCTCCTAATAACCTTAAAAATACCTCCTCGCTCTTATGTTTTCCTAATACCCCGTATATATTTTCCTAAGTAAAAATAATTTTATATAGAATTATAACTGAAGACTAGTTTGCCGCGTGCTCCTAATAATTTGAAATATACCTCTTCGCTCTTCTGCTTTCCAAATACCCCGTATATAAATTTCCTAAGTAAAAATAATTTTATTTAGTTTTGGGAGTGCGGAAATTCTGAAGACTATTTTGCCCCGTACTCCTAATAATTTCAAAAATACCACCTCGCTCTTCTGCTTTCCTAATACCCCGTATATATTTTCCTAAGTTAAAATAATTTTATTTGGAATTAGGAGTGCGGAAATTCTGAAGACTATCTTGCCGCGTGCTCCTAATAAATTGGAAAATACCTCCTCGCTCTTCTGCTTTCCTAATACCCCGTATATATTTTCTTAAGTTAAAATGATTTTATATCGAATTAGGAGTGAAGATGTTCTGAAGACTATTTTGCCGCGTGCTCCTAATAACTTGAAATATACTTCCTCACTCTTCTGCTTTCCTAATACCCCGTACATATTTTCCTAAGTAAAAATAATTTTATTTAGTGTTGGGAGTGCGGAAATTCTGAAGACTATTTTGCCGCGTACTCCTAATTATTTCAAAAATACCACCTCGCTCTTTTGCTTTCCTAATACCCCGTATATATTTTCCTGAGTTAAAATAATTTTATTTAGAATTAGGAGTGCGGAAGTTCTGAAGACTATTTTGCGGCGTGCTCCTAATAACTCGAAAATATCTCCTCGCTCTTCTGCTTTCCTAATACCTCGTATATATTTTTCTAAGTTAAAATCATTTTATTTAGAAGTAGGACTGCGGAAATTCTTAAGTCTATTTTGCCGCGTGCTCCTAATAAATTGGAAAATACCTCCTCGCTCTTCTGCTTTCCTAATACCCCGTATATATTTTCCTAAGTAAAAATAATTTTATATAGAATTATAACTGAAGACTAGTTTGCCGCGTGCTCCTAATAATTTGAAATATACCTCCTCGCTCTTCTGCTTTCTTAATACCCCGTACATGTTTTCCTAAGTTAAAATCATTTTATTTAGAAGTAGGAGTGCGGAAATAGTTAAGACTATTTTGCCGCGTGCTCCTAATAACTTGAAAAATACCTCCTCGCTCTTCTGATTTCCTAATACCCCGTATATATTTTCCTTAATTAAAATAATTTTATTTAGAATCAGGAGTGCGGAAATTCTGAAGACTATTTTGCCACGTGCTCCTAATAAATTGGAAAAGACCTCCTCGCTCTTCTGCTTTCCTAATACCCCGTATATATTTTCTTAAGTTAAAATGATTTTATATCGAATTAGGAGTGAAGAAGTTCTGAAGACTATTTTGCCGCGTGCTCCTAATAACTTGAAATATACTTCCTCGCTCTTCTGCTTTCCTAATACCCCGTATATATTTTCCTAAGTTAAAATAATTTTATTTAGAATTAGGGGTGCGGAAGTTCTGAAGACTATTTAGCGGCGTGCTCCTAATAACTTGAAAATATCTCCTCGCTCTTCTGCTTTCCTAATACCCCGTATTTATTTTTCTAAGTAAAAATCATTTTATTTAGAAGTAGGAGTGCGGAAATTCTTAAGTCTATTTTGCCGCGTGCTCCTAATAACTTTAAAAATACCTCCTCGCTCTTATGTTTTCCTAATACCCCGTATATATTTTCCTAAGTAAAAATAATTTTATATAGAATTATAACTGAAGACTAGTTTGCCGCGTGCTCCTAATAATTTGAAATATACCTCTTCGCTCTTCTGCTTTCCAAATACCCCGTATATAAATTTCCTAAGTAAAAATAATTTTATTTAGTTTTGGGAGTGCGGAAATTCTGAAGACTATTTTGCCCCGTACTCCTAATAATTTCAAAAATACCACCTCGCTCTTCTGCTTTCCTAATACCCCGTATATATTTTCCTGAGTTAAAATAATTTTATTTAGAATTAGGAGTGCGGAAGTTCTGAAGACTATTTTGCGGTGTGCTCCTAATAACTCGAAAATATCTCCTCGCTCTTCTGCTTTCCTAATACCCCGTATATATTTTCTTAAGTTAAAATGATTTTATATCGAATTAGGAGTGAAGAAGTTCTGAAGACTATTTTGTCGCGTGCTCCTAATAACTTGAAATATACTTCCTCGCTCTTCTGCTTTCCTAATACCCCGTATATATTTTCCTAAGTTAAAACAATCCTATTTAGAATTAGGACTACGGAAATTCTGAAGTCTAGTTTGCCGCGTGCTCGTAATAATTTGAGAAATACCTCCTCGCTCTTCTGCTTTCTTATTACCCCGTATATATTTTCCGAAGTTAATATAATTTTATTTAGAATTAGGTGTGCGAAAATTCTGAAGGCTAGTTTGCCGCGTGCTCCTAATAATTTGAGAAATACCTCCTCGCTCTTCTGCTTTCCTAATACCCGGTATATATTTTCCTTAGTTAAAATAATTTTATTTAGAATCAGGAGTGTGGAAATTCTGAAGACTATCTTGCCGCGTGCTCCTAATAAATTGGAAAATACCTCCTCGCTCTTCTGCTTTCCTAATACCCCGTATATATTTTCTTAAGTTAAAATGATTTTATATCGAATTAGGAGTGAAGATGTTCTGAAGACTATTTTGCCGCGTGCTCCTAATAACTTGAAATATACTTCCTCACTCTTCTGCTTTCCTAATACCCCGTACATATTTTCCTAAGTAAAAATAATTTTATTTAGTATTGGGAGTGCGGAAATTCTGAAGACTATTTTGCCGCGTACTCCTAATTATTTCAAAAATACCACCTCGCTCTTTTGCTTTCCTAATACCCCGTATATATTTTCCTGAGTTAAAATAATTTTATTTAGAATTAGGAGTGCGGAAGTTCTGAAGACTATTTTGCGGCGTGCTCCTAATAACTCGAAAATATCTCCTCGCTCTTCTGCTTTCCTAATACCTCGTATATATTTTTCTAAGTTAAAATCATTTTATTTAGAAGTAGGACTGCGGAAATTCTTAAGTCTATTTTGCCGCGTGCTCCTAATAAATTGGAAAATACCTCCTCGCTCTTCTGCTTTCCTAATACCCCGTATATATTTTCCTAAGTTAAAATAATTTTATTTGGAATTAGGAGTGCGGAAGTTCTTAAGACTATTTTGCCGCGTGCTCCTAGTAACTTGAAAAATACCTCCTCGCTCTTCTGCTTTCCTAATACCTCGTATATATTTTCCTTAGTTAAAATGATTTTATTTCGAATTAGGAGTGAAGAAGTTCTGAAGACTATTTTGCCGCGTGCTCCTAATAACTTGAAATATACTTCCTCGCTCTTCTGCTTTCCTAATACCCCGTATATAAATTTCCTAAGTAAAAATATTTTTATTTAGTATTGGGAGTGCGGAAATTCTGAATACTATTTTGCCCCGTACTCCTAATAATTTCAAAAATACCACCTCGCTCTTCTGCTTTCCTAATACCCCGTATATATTTTTCTAAGTTAAAATAATTTTATTTAGAATTAGGAGTGCGGAAATAGTTAAGACTATTTTGCGGCGTGCTCCTAATAACTTGAAAATACCTCCTCGCTCTTCTGCTTTCCTAATACCCCGTATATATTTTTCTAAGTTAAAATCATTTTATTTAGAAGTAGGAGTGCGGAAATAGTTAAGACTATTTTGCCGCGTGCTCCTAATAACTTGAAAAATACCTCCTCGCTCTTCTGCTTTCCTAATACCCCGTATATATTTTCCTTAGTTAAAATAATTTTATTTAGAATCAGGAGTGCGGAAATTCTGAAGACTATTTTGCCACGTGCTCCTAATAAATTGGAAAATACCTCCTCGCTCTTCTGCTTTCCTAATACCCCGTATATATTTTCTTAAGTTAAAATGATTTTATATCGAATTAGGAGTGAAGAAGTTCTGAAGACTATTTTGCCGCGTGCTCCTAATAACTTGAAATATACTTCCTCGCTCTTCTGCTTTCCTAATACCCCGTATATATTTTCCTAAGTTAAAACAATCCTATTTGGAATTAGGACTACGGAAATTCTGAAGTCTAGTTTGCCGCGTGCTCGTAATAATTTGAGAAATACCTCCTCGCTCTTCTGCTTTCTTATTACCCCGTATATATTTTCCTTAGTTAAAATAATTTTATTTAGAATCAGGAGTGCGGAAATTCTGAAGACTATTTTGCCGCGTACTCCTAATTATTTCAAATATACCACCTCGCTCTTTTGCTTTCCTAATACCCCGTATATATTTTCCTGAGTTAAAATAATTTTATTTAGAATTAGGAGTGCGGAAGTTCTGAAGACTATTTTGCGGCGTGCTCCTAATAACTCGAAAATATCTCCTCGCTCTTCTGCTTTCCTAATACCTCGTATATATTTTTCTAAGTTAAAATCATTTTATTTAGAAGTAGGACTGCCGAAATTCTTAAGTCTATTTTGCCGCGTGCTCCTAATAAATTGGAAAATACCTCCTCGCTCTTCTGCTTTCCTAATACCCCGTATATATTTTCCTAAGTTAAAATAATTTTATTTGGAATTAGGAGTGCGGAAGTTCTTAAGACTATTTTGCCGCGTGCTCCTAGTAACTTGAAAAATACCTCCTCGCTCTTCTGCTTTCCTAATACCTCGTATATATTTTCCTTAGTTAAAATAACTTTATTTAGAAATAGGAGTGCGGAAATTCCGAAGACTATCTTGCCGCGTGCTCCCAATAAATTGGAAAATACCTCCTCGCTCTTCTGCTTTCCCAATACCCCGTATATATTTTCCCAAGTTAAAATAATTTTATTTGGAATTAGGAGTGCGGAAGTTCTTAAGACTATTTTTCCGCGTGCTCCTAATAACTTGAAAAATACCTCCTCGCTCTTCTGCTTTCCTAATACCCCGTATATATTTTCCTAAGTAAAAATAATTTTATATAGAATTATAACTGAAGACTAGTTTGCCGCGTGCTCCTAATAATTTGAAATATACCTCCTCGCTCTTCTGCTTTCTTAATACCCCGTACATGTTTTCCTAAGTTAAAATAATTTTATTTAGAATTAGGAGTGCTCAAATTCTGAAGACTATTTTGCCGTGTGTTCCTAATAATGTGAAAAATATCTCCTCGCTCTTCTGCTTTCCTAATACCCCGTATATATTTTCCAAAGTTAAAATAATTTTATTTGGAATTAGGAGTGCGGAAATTATGAAGACTAGTTTGCCGTGTGCACCTAATAATTTGAAAAATACCTCCTCGCTCTTCTGCTTTCCTAATACCCCGTATATATTTTTCTAAGTTAAAATCATTTTATTTAGAAGTAGGAGTGCGGAAATTCTTAAGTCTATTTTGCCGCGTGCACCTAATAATTTGAAAAATACCTCCTCGCTCTTCTGCTTTCCTAATACCCCGTATATATTTTTCTAAGTTAAAATCATTTTATTTAGAAGTAGGAGTGCGGAAATAGTTAAGACTATTTTGTCGCGTGCTCCTAATAACTTGAAATATACCTCCTCGCTCTTCTGCTTTCCTAATACCCCGTATATATTTTCCTTAGTTAAAATAATTTTATTTAGAATTAGGAGAGCGTAAATTCTGACGACTGGTTTGCCGCGTGCTCCTAATAATTTGAAAAATACCTGCTCGCTCTGCTGCTTTCCTAATACCCCGTATACATTTTCTTAAGTTAAAATGATTTTATTTCGAATTAGGAGTGAAGAAGTTCAGAAGACTATTTTGCCGCGTGCTCCTAATAACTTGAAATATACTTCCTCGCTCTTCTGCTTTCCTAATACCCCGTATATATTTTCCTGAGTTAAAATAATTTTATTTAGAATTAGGAGTGCGGAAGTTCTGAAGACTATTTTGCGGCGTGCTCCTAATAACTCGAAAATATCTCCTCGCTCTTCTGCTTTCCTAATACCTCGTATATATTTTTCTAAGTTAAAATCATTTTATTTAGAAGTAGGACTGCGGAAATTCTTAAGTCTATTTTGCCGCGTGCTCCTAATAAATTGGAAAATACCTCCTCGCTCTTCTGCTTTCCTAATACCCCGTATATATTTTCCTAAGTTAAAATAATTTTATTTGGAATTAGGAGTGCGGAAGTTCTTAAGACTATTTTGCCGCGTGCTCCTAGTAACTTGAAAAATACCTCCTCGCTCTTCTGCTTTCCTAATACCTCGTATATATTTTCCTTAGTTAAAATGATTTTATTTCGAATTAGGAGTGAAGAAGTTCTGAAGACTATTTTGCCGCGTGCTCCTAATAACTTGAAATATACTTCCTCGCTCTTCTGCTTTCCTAATACCCCGTATATAAATTTCCTAAGTAAAAATATTTTTATTTAGTATTGGGAGTGCGGAAATTCTGAATACTATTTTGCCCCGTACTCCTAATAATTTCAAAAATACCACCTCGCTCTTCTGCTTTCCTAATACCCCGTATATATTTTTCTAAGTTAAAATAATTTTATTTAGAATTAGGAGTGCGGAAATAGTTAAGACTATTTTGCGGCGTGCTCCTAATAACTTGAAAATACCTCCTCGCTCTTCTGCTTTCCTAATACCCCGTATATATTTTTCTAAGTTAAAATCATTTTATTTAGAAGTAGGAGTGCGGAAATAGTTAAGACTATTTTGCCGCGTGCTCCTAATAACTTGAAAAATACCTCCTCGCTCTTCTGCTTTCCTAATACCCCGTATATATTTTCCTTAGTTAAAATAATTTTATTTAGAATCAGGAGTGCGGAAATTCTGAAGACTATTTTGCCACGTGCTCCTAATAAATTGGAAAATACCTCCTCGCTCTTCTGCTTTCCTAATACCCCGTATATATTTTCTTAAGTTAAAATGATTTTATATCGAATTAGGAGTGAAGAAGTTCTGAAGACTATTTTGCCGCGTGCTCCTAATAACTTGAAATATACTTCCTCGCTCTTCTGCTTTCCTAATACCCCGTATATATTTTCCTAAGTTAAAACAATCCTATTTGGAATTAGGACTACGGAAATTCTGAAGTCTAGTTTGCCGCGTGCTCGTAATAATTTGAGAAATACCTCCTCGCTCTTCTGCTTTCTTATTACCCCGTATATATTTTCCTTAGTTAAAATAATTTTATTTAGAATCAGGAGTGCGGAAATTCTGAAGACTATTTTGCCGCGTACTCCTAATTATTTCAAATATACCACCTCGCTCTTTTGCTTTCCTAATACCCCGTATATATTTTCCTGAGTTAAAATAATTTTATTTAGAATTAGGAGTGCGGAAGTTCTGAAGACTATTTTGCGGCGTGCTCCTAATAACTCGAAAATATCTCCTCGCTCTTCTGCTTTCCTAATACCTCGTATATATTTTTCTAAGTTAAAATCATTTTATTTAGAAGTAGGACTGCCGAAATTCTTAAGTCTATTTTGCCGCGTGCTCCTAATAAATTGGAAAATACCTCCTCGCTCTTCTGCTTTCCTAATACCCCGTATATATTTTCCTAAGTTAAAATAATTTTATTTGGAATTAGGAGTGCGGAAGTTCTTAAGACTATTTTGCCGCGTGCTCCTAGTAACTTGAAAAATACCTCCTCGCTCTTCTGCTTTCCTAATACCTCGTATATATTTTCCTTAGTTAAAATAACTTTATTTAGAAATAGGAGTGCGGAAATTCCGAAGACTATCTTGCCGCGTGCTCCCAATAAATTGGAAAATACCTCCTCGCTCTTCTGCTTTCCCAATACCCCGTATATATTTTCCCAAGTTAAAATAATTTTATTTGGAATTAGGAGTGCGGAAGTTCTTAAGACTATTTTTCCGCGTGCTCCTAATAACTTGAAAAATACCTCCTCGCTCTTCTGCTTTCCTAATACCCCGTATATATTTTCCTAAGTAAAAATAATTTTATATAGAATTATAACTGAAGACTAGTTTGCCGCGTGCTCCTAATAATTTGAAATATACCTCCTCGCTCTTCTGCTTTCTTAATACCCCGTACATGTTTTCCTAAGTTAAAATAATTTTATTTAGAATTAGGAGTGCTCAAATTCTGAAGACTATTTTGCCGTGTGTTCCTAATAATGTGAAAAATATCTCCTCGCTCTTCTGCTTTCCTAATACCCCGTATATATTTTCCAAAGTTAAAATAATTTTATTTGGAATTAGGAGTGCGGAAATTATGAAGACTAGTTTGCCGTGTGCACCTAATAATTTGAAAAATACCTCCTCGCTCTTCTGCTTTCCTAATACCCCGTATATATTTTTCTAAGTTAAAATCATTTTATTTAGAAGTAGGAGTGCGGAAATTCTTAAGTCTATTTTGCCGCGTGCACCTAATAATTTGAAAAATACCTCCTCGCTCTTCTGCTTTCCTAATACCCCGTATATATTTTTCTAAGTTAAAATCATTTTATTTAGAAGTAGGAGTGCGGAAATAGTTAAGACTATTTTGTCGCGTGCTCCTAATAACTTGAAATATACCTCCTCGCTCTTCTGCTTTCCTAATACCCCGTATATATTTTCCTTAGTTAAAATAATTTTATTTAGAATTAGGAGAGCGTAAATTCTGACGACTGGTTTGCCGCGTGCTCCTAATAATTTGAAAAATACCTGCTCGCTCTGCTGCTTTCCTAATACCCCGTATACATTTTCTTAAGTTAAAATGATTTTATTTCGAATTAGGAGTGAAGAAGTTCAGAAGACTATTTTGCCGCGTGCTCCTAATAACTTGAAATATACTTCCTCGCTCTTCTGCTTTCCTAATACCCCGTATATATTTTCCTAAGTTAAAATAATTTTATTTAGAATTAGGAGTGCGGAAGTTCTGAAGACTATTTAGCGGCGTGCTCCTAATAACTTGAAAATATCTCCTCGCTCTTCTGCTTTCCTAATACCCCGTATTTATTTTTCTAAGTTAAAATCATTTTATTTAGAAGTAGGAGTGCGGAAATTCTTAAGTCTATTTTGCCGCGTCCTCCTAATAACTTTAAAAATACCTCCTCGCTCTTATGTTTTCCTAATACCCCGTATATATTTTCCTAAGTAAAAATAATTTTATATAGAATTATAACTGAAGACTAGTTTGCCGCGTGCTCCTAATAATTTGAAATATACCTCTTCGCTCTTCTGCTTTCCAAATACCCCGTATATAAATTTCCTAAGTAAACATAATTTTATTTAGTTTTGGGAGTGCGGAAATTCTGAAGACTATTTTGCCCCGTACTCCTAATAATTTCAAAAATACCACCTCGCTCTTCTGCTTTCCTAATACCCCGTATATATTTTCCTAAGTTAAAATAATTTTATTTGGAATTAGGAGTGCGGAAATTCTGAAGACTATCTTGCCGCGTGCTCCTAATAAATTGGAAAATACCTCCTCGCTCTTCTGCTTTCTTATTACCCCGTATATATTTTCCGAAGTTAATATAATTTTATTTAGAATTAGGTGTGCGAAAATTCTGAAGGCTAGTTTGCCGCGTGCTCCTAATAATTTGAGAAATACCTCCTCGCTCTTCTGCTTTCCTAATACCCGGTATATATTTTCCTTAGTTAAAATAATTTTATTTAGAATCAGGAGTGCGGAAATTCTGAAGACTATCTTGCCGCGTGCTCCTAATAAATTGGAAAATACCTCCTCGCTCTTCTGCTTTCCTAATACCCCGTATATATTTTCTTAAGTTAAAATGATTTTATATCGAATTAGGAGTGAAGATGTTCTGAAGACTATTTTGCCGCGTGCTCCTAATAACTTGAAATATACTTCCTCACTATTCTGCTTTCCTAATACCCCGCACATATTTTCCTAAGTAAAAATAATTTTATTTAGTATTGGGAGTGCGGAAATTCTGAAGGCTATTTTGCCGCGTACTCCTAATTATTTCAAAAATACCACCTCGCTCTTTTGCTTTCCTAATACCCCGTATATATTTTCCTGAGTTAAAATAATTTTATTTAGAATTAGGAGTGCGGAAGTTCTGAAGACTATTTTGCGGCGTGCTCCTAATAACTCGAAAATATCTCCTCGCTCTTCTGCTTTCCTAATACCTCGTATATATTTTTCTAAGTTAAAATCATTTTATTTAGAAGTAGGACTGCGGAAATTCTTAAGTCTATTTTGCCGCGTGCTCCTAATAAATTGGAAAATACCTCCTCGCTCTTCTGCTTTCCTAATACCCCGTATATATTTTCCTAAGTTAAAATAATTTTATTTGGAATTAGGAGTGCGGAAGTTCTTAAGACTATTTTGCCGCGTGCTCCTAGTAACTTGAAAAATACCTCCTCGCTCTTCTGCTTTCCTAATACCTCGTATATATTTTCCTTAGTTAAAATAATTTTATTTAGAAATAGGAGTGCGGAAATTCCGAAGACTATCTTGCCGCGTGCTCCCAATAAATGGAAAATACCTCCTCGCTCTTCTGCTTTCCCAATACCCCGTATATATTTTCCCAAGTTAAAATAATTTTATTTGGAATTGGGAGTGCGGAAGTTCTTAAGACTATTTTTCCGCGTGCTCCTAATAACTTGAAAAATACCTCCTCGCTCTTCTGCTTTCCTAATACCCCGTATATATTTTCCTAAGTAAAAATAATTTTATATAGAATTATAACTGAAGACTAGTTTGCCGCGTGCTCCTAATAATTTGAAATATACCTCCTCGCTCTTCTGCTTTCTTAATACCCCGTACATGTTTTCCTAAGTTAAAATCATTTTATTTAGAAGTAGGAGTGCGAAAATAGTTAAGACTATTTTGCCGCGTGCTCCTAATAACTTGAAAAATACCTCCTCGCTCTTCTGATTTCCTAATACCCCGTATATATTTTCCTTAATTAAAATAATTTTATTTAGAATCAGGAGTGCGGAAATTCTAAAGACTATTTTGCCACGTGCTCCTAATAAATTGGAAAATACCTCCTCGCTCTTCTGCTTTCCTAATGCCCCGTATATATTTTCTTAAGTTAAAATGATTTTATATCGAATTAGGAGTGAAGAAGTTCTGAAGACTATTTTGCCGCGTGCTCCTAATAACTTGAAATATACTTCCTCGCTCTTCTGCTTTCCTAATACCCCGTATATATTTTCCTAAGTTAAAATAATTTTATTTAGAATTAGGGGTGCGGAAGTTCTGAAGACTATTTAGCGGCGTGCTCCTAATAACTTGAAAATATCTCCTCGCTCTTCTGCTTTCCTAATACCCCGTATTTATTTTTCTAAGTTAAAATCATTTTATTTAGAAGTAGGAGTGCGGAAATTCTTAAGTCTATTTTGCCGCGTGCTCCTAATAACTTTAAAAATACCTCCTCGCTCTTATGTTTTCCTAATACCCCGTATATATTTTCCTAAGTAAAAATAATTTTATATAGAATTATAACTGAAGACTAGTTTGCCGCGTGCTCCTAATAATTTGAAATATACCTCTTCGCTCTTCTGCTTTCCAAATACCCCGTATATAAATTTCCTAAGTAAAAATAATTTTATTTAGTTTTGGGAGTGCGGAAATTCTGAAGACTATTTTGCCCCGTACTCCTAATAATTTCAAAAATACCACCTCGCTCTTCTGCTTTCCTAATACCCCGTATATATTTTCCTAAGTTAAAATAATTTTATTTGGAATTAGGAGTGCGGAAATTCTGAAGACTATCTTGCCGCGTGCTCCTAATAAATTGGAAAATACCTCCTCGCTCTTCTGCTTTCCTATTACCCCGTATATATTTTCTTAAGTTAAAATGATTTTATATCGAATTAGGAGTGAAGATGTTCTGAAGACTATTTTGCCGCGTGCTCCTAATAACTTGAAATATACTTCCTCACTCTTCTGCTTTCCTAATACCCCGTACATATTTTCCTAAGTAAAAATAATTTTATTTAGTATTGGGAGTGCGGAAATTCTGAAGACTATTTTGCCGCGTACTCCTAATTATTTCAAAAATACCACCTCGCTCTTTTGCTTTCCTAATACCCCGTATATATTTTCCTGAGTTAAAATAATTTTATTTAGAAGTAGGAGTGCGGAAGTTCTGAAGACTATTTTGCGGCGTGCTCCTAATAACTCGAAAATATCTCCTCGCTCTTCTGCTTTCCTAATACCTCGTATATATTTTTCTAAGTTAAAATCATTTTATTTAGAAGTAGGACTGCGGAAATTCTTAAGTCTATTTTGCCGCGTGCTCCTAATAAATTGGAAAATACCTCCTCGCTCTTCTGCTTTCCTAATACCCCGTATATATTTTCCTAAGTAAAAATAATTTTATATAGAATTATAACTGAAGACTAGTTTGCCGCGTGCTCCTAATAACTTGAAAATATCTCCTCGCTCTTCTGCTTTCCTAATACCCCGTATTTATTTTTCTAAGTAAAAATCATTTTATTTAGAAGTAGGAGTGCGGAAATTCTTAAGTCTATTTTGCCGCGTGCTCCTAATAATTTGAAAAATACCTCCTCGCTCTTATGTTTTCCTAATACCCCGTATATATTTTCCTAAGTAAAAATAATTTTATATAGAATTATAACTGAAGACTAGTTTGCCGCGTGCTCCTAATAATTTGAAATATACCTCTTCGCTCTTCTGCTTTCCAAATACCCCGTATATAAATTTCCTAAGTAAAAATAATTTTATTTAGTTTTGGGAGTGCGGAAATTCTGAAGACTATTTTGCCCCGTACTCCTAATAATTTCAAAAATACCACCTCGCTCTTCTGCTTTCCTAATACCCCGTATATATTTTCCTAAGTTAAAATAATTTTATTTGGAATTAGGAGTGCGGAAATTCTGAAGACTATCTTGCCGCGTGCTCCTAATAAATTGGAAAATACCTCCTCGCTCTTCTGCTTTCCTAATACCCCGTACATATTTTCCCTAGTTAAAAATAAATTAATTTAGTTTTAGGAGTGCGCAAATTCCGAAGACGTTTTCGTTGTGTGGTCCTAATATTTTAAAAATATACCTGCTCGCTCTTCTGCTTTCCTAATACCCCGTATATATTTTCTTAAGTTAAAATGATTTTATTTCGAATTAGGAGTGAAGAAGTTCTGAAGACTATTTTGCCGCGTGCTCCTAATAACTTGAAATATACTTCCTCGCTCTTCTGCTTTCCTAATACCCCGTATATATTTTCCTAAGTTAAAATAATTTTATTTAGAATTAGGAGTGCGGAAGTTCTGAAGACTATTTAGCGGCGTGCTCCTAATAACTTGAAAATATCTCCTCGCTCTTCTGCTTTCCTAATACCCCGTATTTATTTTTCTAAGTTAAAATCATTTTATTTAGAAGTAGGAGTGCGGAAATTCTTAAGTCTATTTTGCCGCGTGCTCCTAATAACTTTAAAAATACCTCCTCGCTCTTATGTTTTCCTAATACCCCGTATATATTTTCCTAAGTAAAAATAATTTTATATAGAATTATAACTGAAGACTAGTTTGCCGCGTGCTCCTAATAATTTGAAATATACCTCTTCGCTCTTCTGCTTTCCAAATACCCCGTATATAAATTTCCTAAGTAAAAATAATTTTATTTAGTTTTGGGAGTGCGGAAATTCTGAAGACTATTTTGCCCCGTACTCCTAATAATTTCAAAAATACCACCTCGCTCTTCTGCTTTCCTAATACCCCGTATATATTTTCCTAAGTTAAAATAATTTTATTTGGAATTAGGAGTGCGGAAATTCTGAAGACTATTTTGCCGTGTGTTCCTAATAATTTGAAAAATATCTCCTCGCTCATCTACTTTCCTAATACCCCGTACATATTTTCCCTAGTTAAAAATAAATTAATTTAGTTTTAGGAGTGCGCAAATTCCGAAGACGTTTTCGTTGTGTGGTCCTAATATTTTAAAAATATACCTGCTCGCTCTTCTGCTTTCCTAATACCCCGTATATATTTTCTTAAGTTAAAATGATTTTATTTCGAATTAGGAGTGAAGAAGTTCTGAAGACTATTTTGCCGCGTGCTCCTAATAACTTGAAATATACTTCCTCGCTCTTCTGCTTTCCTAATACCCCGTATATAAATTTCCTAAGTAAAAATATTTTTATTTAGTATTGGGAGTGCGGAAATTCTGAAGACTATTTTGCCCCGTACTCCTAATAATTTCAAAAATACCACCTCGCTCTTCTGCTTTCCTAATACCCCGTATATATTTTTCTAAGTTAAAATAAATTTATTTAGAATTAGGAGTGCGGAAATAGTTAAGACTATTTTGCGGCGTGCTCCTAATAACTTGAAAATACCTCCTCGCTCTTCTGCTTTCCTAATACCCCGTATATATTTTTCTAAGTTAAAATCATTTTATTTAGAAGTAGGAGTGCGGAAATAGTTAAGACTATTTTGCCGCATGCTCCTAATAAATTAGAAAATACCTCCTCGCTCTTCTGCTTTCCTAATACCCCGTATATATTTTCTTAAGTTAAAATGATTTTATATCGAATTAGGAGTGAACATGTTCTGAAGACTATTTTGCCGCGTGCTCCTAATAACTTGAAATATACTTCCTCACTCTTCTGCTTTCCTAATACCCCGTACATATTTTCCTAAGTAAAAATAATTTTATTTAGTATTGGGGGTGCGGAAATTCTGAAGACTATTTTGCCGCGTACTCCTAATTATTTCAAAAATACCACCTCGCTCTTTTGCTTTCCTAATACCCCGTATATATTTTCCTGAGTTAAAATAATTTTATTTAGAATTAGGAGTGCGGAAGTTCTGAAGACTATTTTGCGGCGTGCTCCTAATAACTCGAAAATATCTCCTCGCTCTTCTGCTTTCCTAATACCTCGTATATATTTTTCTAAGTTAAAATCATTTTATTTAGAAGTAGGACTGCGGAAATTCTTAAGTCTATTTTGCCGCGTGCTCCTAGTAACTTGAAAAATACCTCCTCGCTCTTGTGCTTTCCTAATACCCCGTATATATTTTTCTAAGTTAAAATCATTTTATTTAGAAGTAGGAGTGCGGAAATAGTTAAGACTATTTTGCCGCGTGCTCCTAATCACTTGAAAAATACCTCCTCGCTCTTCTGCTTTCCTAATACCCCGTATATATTTTCCTAAGTTAAAATAATTTTATTTAGAATTAGGAGTGCGGAAATAGTTAAGACTATTTTGCGGCGTGCTCCTAATAACTTGAAAATACCTCCTCGCTCTTCTGCTTTCCTAATACCCCGTATATATTTTTCTAAGTTAAAATCATTTTATTTAGAAGTAGGAGTGCGGAAATAGTTAAGACTATTTTGCCGCGTGCTCCTAATCACTTGAAAAATACCTCCTCGCTCTTCTGCTTTCCTAATACCCCGTATATATTTTCCTTAGTTAAAATAATTTTATTTAGAATCAGGAGTGCGGAAATTCTGAAGACTATTTTGCCACGTGCTCCTAATAAATTGGAAAATACCTCCTCGCTCTTCTGCTTTCCTAATACCCCGTATATATTTTCTTAAGTTAAAATGATTTTATATCGAATTAGGAGTGAAGAAGTTCTGAAGACTATTTTGCCGCGTGCTCCTAATAACTTGAAATATACTTCCTCGCTCTTCTGCTTTCCTAATACCCCGTATATATTTTCCTAAGTTAAAACAATCCTATTTAGAATTAGGACTACGGAAATTCTGAAGTCTAGTTTGCCGCGTGCTCGTAATAATTTGAGAAATACCTCCTCGCTCTTCTGCTTTCTTATTACCCCGTATATATTTTCCGAAGTTAATATAATTTTATTTAGAATTAGGTGTGCGAAAATTCTGAAGGCTAGTTTGCCGCGTGCTCCTAATAATTTGAGAAATACCTCCTCGCTCTTCTGCTTTCCTAATACCCGGTATATATTTTCCTTAGTTAAAATAATTTTATTTAGAATCAGGAGTGTGGAAATTCTGAAGACTATCTTGCCGCGTGCTCCTAATAAATTGGAAAATACCTCCTCGCTCTTCTGCTTTCCTAATACCCCGTATATATTTTCTTAAGTTAAAATGATTTTATATCGAATTAGGAGTGAAGATGTTCTGAAGACTATTTTGCCGCGTGCTCCTAATAACTTGAAATATACTTCCTCACTCTTCTGCTTTCCTAATTCCCCGTACATATTTTCCTAAGTAAAAATAATTTTATTTAGTATTGGGGGTGCGGAAATTCTGAAGACTATTTTGCCGCGTACTCCTAATTATTTCAAAAATACCACCTCGCTCTTTTGCTTTCCTAATACCCCGTATATATTTTCCTGAGTTAAAATAATTTTATTTAGAATTAGGAGTGCGGAAGTTCTGAAGACTATTTTGCGGCGTGCTCCTAATAACTCGAAAATATCTAATCGCTCTTCTGCTTTCCTAATACCTCGTATATATTTTTCTAAGTTAAAATCATTTTATTTAGAAGTAGGACTGCGGAAATTCTTAAGTCTATTTTGCCGCGTGCTCCTAGTAACTTGAAAAATACCTCCTCGCTCTTGTGCTTTCCTAATACCCCGTATATATTTTTCTAAGTTAAAATCATTTTATTTAGAAGTAGGAGTGCGGAAATAGTTAAGACTATTTTGCCGCGTGCTCCTAATCACTTGAAAAATACCTCCTCGCTCTTCTGCTTTCCTAATACCCCGTATATATTTTCCTAAGTTAAAATAATTTTATTTAGAATTAGGAGTGCGGAAATAGTTAAGACTATTTTGCGGCGTGCTCCTAATAACTTGAAAATACCTCCTCGCTCTTCTGCTTTCCTAATACCCCGTATATATTTTTCTAAGTTAAAATCATTTTATTTAGAAGTAGGAGTGCGGAAATAGTTAAGACTATTTTGCCGCGTGCTCCTAATCACTTGAAAAATACCTCCTCGCTCTTCTGCTTTCCTAATACCCCGTATATATTTTCCTTAGTTAAAATAATTTTATTTAGAATCAGGAGTGCGGAAATTCTGAAGACTATTTTGCCACGTGCTCCTAATAAATTGGAAAATACCTCCTCGCTCTTCTGCTTTCCTAATACCCCGTATATATTTTCTTAAGTTAAAATGATTTTATATCGAATTAGGAGTGAAGAAGTTCTGAAGACTATTTTGCCGCGTGCTCCTAATAACTTGAAATATACTTCCTCGCTCTTCTGCTTTCCTAATACCCCGTATATATTTTCCTAAGTTAAAACAATCCTATTTAGAATTAGGACTACGGAAATTCTGAAGTCTAGTTTGCCGCGTGCTCGTAATAATTTGAGAAATACCTCCTCGCTCTTCTGCTTTCTTATTACCCCGTATATATTTTCCGAAGTTAATATAATTTTATTTAGAATTAGGTGTGCGAAAATTCTGAAGGCTAGTTTGCCGCGTGCTCCTAATAATTTGAGAAATACCTCCTCGCTCTTCTGCTTTCCTAATACCCGGTATATATTTTCCTTAGTTAAAATAATTTTATTTAGAATCAGGAGTGTGGAAATTCTGAAGACTATCTTGCCGCGTGCTCCTAATAAATTGGAAAATACCTCCTCGCTCTTCTGCTTTCCTAATACCCCGTATATATTTTCTTAAGTTAAAATGATTTTATATCGAATTAGGAGTGAAGATGTTCTGAAGACTATTTTGCCGCGTGCTCCTAATAACTTGAAATATACTTCCTCACTCTTCTGCTTTCCTAATTCCCCGTACATATTTTCCTAAGTAAAAATAATTTTATTTAGTATTGGGGGTGCGGAAATTCTGAAGACTATTTTGCCGCGTACTCCTAATTATTTCAAAAATACCACCTCGCTCTTTTGCTTTCCTAATACCCCGTATATATTTTCCTGAGTTAAAATAATTTTATTTAGAATTAGGAGTGCGGAAGTTCTGAAGACTATTTTGCGGCGTGCTCCTAATAACTCGAAAATATCTAATCGCTCTTCTGCTTTCCTAATACCTCGTATATATTTTTCTAAGTTAAAATGATTTTATTTCGAATTAGGAGTGAAGAAGTTCAGAAGACTATTTTGCCGCGTGCTCCTAATAACTTGAAATATACTTCCTCGCTCTTCTGCTTTCCTAATACCCCGTATATATTTTCCTAAGTTAAAATAATTTTATTTAAAATTAGGAGTGCGGAAGTTCTGAAGACTATTTAGCTGCGTGCTCCTAATAACTTGAAAATATCTCCTCGCTCTTCTGCTTTCCTAATACCCCGTATTTATTTTTCTAAGTTAAAATCATTTTATTTAGAAGTAGGAGTGCGGAAATTCTTAAGTCTATTTTGCCGCGTGCTCCTAATAACTTTAAAAATACCTCCTCGCTCTTATGTTTTCCTAATACCCCGTATATATTTTCCTAAGTAAAAATAATTTTATATAGAATTATAACTGAAGACTAGTTTGCCGCGTGCTCCTAATAATTTGAAATATACCTCTTCGCTCTTCTGCTTTCCAAATACCCCGTATATAAATTTCCTAAGTAAAAATAATTTTATTTAGTTTTGGGAGTGCGGAAATTCTGAAGACTATTTTGCCCCGTACTCCTAATAATTTCAAAAATACCACCTCGCTCTTCTGCTTTCCTAATACCCCGTATATATTTTCCTAAGTTAAAATAATTTTATTTGGAATTAGGAGTGCGGAAATTCTGAAGACTATTTTGCCGTGTGTTCCTAATAATTTGAAAAATATCTCCTCGCTCATCTACTTTCCTAATACCCCGTACATATTTTCCCTAGTTAAAAATAAATTAATTTAGTTTTAGGAGTGCGCAAATTCCGAAGACGTTTTCGTTGTGTGGTCCTAATATTTTAAAAATATACCTGCTCGCTCTTCTGCTTTCCTAATACCCCGTATATATTTTCTTAAGTTAAAATGATTTTATTTCGAATTAGGAGTGAAGAAGTTCTGAAGACTATTTTGCCGCGTGCTCCTAATAACTTGAAATATACTTCCTCGCTCTTCTGCTTTCCTAATACCCCGTATATAAATTTCCTAAGTAAAAATATTTTTATTTAGTATTGGGAGTGCGGAAATTCTGAATACTATTTTGCCCCGTACTCCTAATAATTTCAAAAATACCACCTCGCTCTTCTGCTTTCCTAATACCCCGTATATATTTTTCTAAGTTAAAATAATTTTATTTAGAATTAGGAGTGCGGAAATAGTTAAGACTATTTTGCGGCGTGCTCCTAATAACTTGAAAATACCTCCTCGCTCTTCTGCTTTCCTAATACCCCGTATATATTTTTCTAAGTTAAAATCATTTTATTTAGAAGTAGGAGTGCGGAAATAGTTAAGACTATTTTGCCGCGTGCTCCTAATAACTTGAAAAATACCTCCTCGCTCTTCTGCTTTCCTAATACCCCGTATATATTTTCCTTAGTTAAAATAATTTTATTTAGAATCAGGAGTGCGGAAATTCTGAAGACTATTTTGCCACGTGCTCCTAATAAATTGGAAAATACCTCCTCGCTCTTCTGCTTTCCTAATACCCCGTATATATTTTCTTAAGTTAAAATGATTTTATATCGAATTAGGAGTGAAGAAGTTCTGAAGACTATTTTGCCGCGTGCTCCTAATAACTTGAAATATACTTCCTCGCTCTTCTGCTTTCCTAATACCCCGTATATATTTTCCTAAGTTAAAACAATCCTATTTGGAATTAGGACTACGGAAATTCTGAAGTCTAGTTTGCCGCGTGCTCGTAATAATTTGAGAAATACCTCCCGGCTCTTCTGCTTTCTTATTACCCCGTATATATTTTCCGAAGTTAATATAATTTTATTTAGAATTAGGTGTGCGGAAATTCTGAAGGCTAGTTTGCCGCGTGCTCCTAATAATTTGAGAAATACCTCCTCGCTCTTCTGATTTCCTAATACCCCGTATATATTTTAATAAGTTAAAATAATTTTATTTGGAATTAGGAGTGCGGAAGTTATTAAGACTATTTTTCCGCGTGCTCCTAATAACTTGAAAAATACCTCCTCGCTCTTCTGCTTTCCTAATACCCCGTATATATTTTCCTTAGTTAAAATAATTTTATTTAGAATCAGGAGTGCGGAAATTCTGAAGACTATCTTGCCGCGTGCTCCTAATAAATTGGAAAATACCTCCTCGCTCTTCTGCTTTCCTAATACCCCTTATATATTTTCTTAAGTTAAAATGATTTTATATCGAATTAGGAGTGAAGATGTTCTGAAGACTATTTTGCCGCGTGCTCCTAATAACTTGAAATATACTTCCTCACTCTTCTGCTTTCCTAATACCCCGTATATATTTTCCTAAGTTAAAATAATTTTATTTAGAATTAGGAGTGCGGAAATAGTTAAGACTATTTTGCGGCGTGCTCCTAAAAACTTGAAAATACCTCCTCGCTCTTCTGCTTTCCTAATACCCCGTATATATTTTTCTAAGTTAAAATCATTTTATTTAGAAGTAGGAGTGCGGAAATAGTTAAGACTATTTTGCCGCGTGCTCCTAATAACTTGAAAAATACCTCCTCGCTCTTCTGATTACCTAATACCCCGTATATATTTTCCTTAATTAAAATCATTTTATTTAGAAGTAGGAGTGCGGACATTCTTAAGTCTATTTTGCCGCGTGCTCCTAATAAATTGGAAAATACCTCCTCGCTCTTCTGCTTTCCTAATACCCCGTATATATTTTCCTAAGTTAAAATAATTTTATTTGGAATTAGGAGTGCGGAAGTTCTTAAGACTATTTTGCCGCGTGCTCCTAGTAACTTGAAAAATACCTCCTCACTCTTCTGCTTTTCTAATACCTCGTATATATTTTCCTTAGTGAAAATAATTTTATTTAGAAATAGGAGTGCGGAAATTCCGAAGACTATCTTGCCGCGTGCTCCCAATAAATTGGAAAATACCTCCTCGCTCTTCTGCTTTCCTAATACCCCGTATATATTTTCCTAAGTTAAAATAATTTTATTTAGAATTAGGAGTGCGGAAATAGTTAAGACTATTTTGCGGCGTGCTCCTAATAACTTGAAAATACCTCCTCGCTCTTCTGCTTTCCTAATACCCCGTATATATTTTTCTAAGTTAAAATCATTTTATTTAGAAGTAGGAGTGCGGAAATAGTTAAGACTATTTTGCCGCGTGCTCCTAATAACTTGAAAAATACCTCCTCGCTCTTCTGATTTCCTAATACCCCGTATATATTTTCCTAAATTAGAATTATTTTATTTCGAATTAGGCGTGAGGGAGTTCTGAAGACTATTTTGCCGCGTGCTCCTAGTAATTTGAAAAATAACTCCTCGCTCTCCTGCTTTCCTAATACCCCGTATATATTTTCCTAAGTTAAAACAATCCTATTTAGAATTAGGACTACGGAAATTCTGAAGTCTAGTTTGCCGCGTGCTCCTAATAATTTGAGAGATACCTCCTCGCTCTTCTGCTTACTTAATACCCCGTATATATTTTCCTAAGTTAATATAATTTTATTTAGAATTAGGTGTGCGGAAATTCTGAAGGCTAGTTTGCCGCGTGCTCCTAATAATTTGAAAAATACCTCCTCGCTCTTATGCATTCCTAATACCCCGTATACATTTTCCTAAGTTAAAACAATTTTATTTAGAATTGGGAGTGCGGAAATTCTGAAGACTAATTTGCCGCGTGCTCCTAATAATTTCAAATATACATCCTCGCTCTTCTGCTTTCTTAATACCCCGTACATATTTTCCTAAGTTAAAATAATTTTATTTAGAATTAGGAGTGCTCAAATTCTGAAGACTATTTTGCCGTGTGTTCCTAATAATTTGAAAAATATCTCCTCGCTCTTCTGCTTTCCTAATACCCCGTATATATTTTCCTAAGTTAAAATGATTTTATTTCGAATTAGGAGTGAAGAAGTTCAGAAAACTATTTTGCCGCGTGCTCCTAATAACTTGAAATATACTTCCTCGCTCTTCTGCTTTCCTAATACCCCGTATATATTTTCCTAAGTTAAAATAATTTTATTTAAAATTAGGAGTGCGGAAGTTCTGAAGACTATTTAGCGGCGTGCTCCTAATAACTTGAAAATATCTCCTCGGTCTTCTGCTTTCCTAATACCCCGTATTTATTTTTCTAAGTTAAAATCATTTTATTTAGAAGTAGGAGTGCGGAAATTCTTAAGTCTATTTTGCCGCGTGCTCCTAATAACTTTAAAAATACCTCCTCGCTCTTATGTTTTCCTAATACCCCGTATATATTTTCCTAAGTAAAAATAATTTTATATAGAATTATAACTGAAGACTAGTTTGCCGCGTGCTCCTAATAATTTGAAATATACCTCTTCGCTCTTCTGCTTTCCAAATACCCCGTATATAAATTTCCTAAGTAAAAATAATTTTATTTAGTTTTGGGAGTGCGGAAATTCTGAAGACTATTTTGCCCCGTACTCCTAATAATTTCAAAAATACCACCTCGCTCTTCTGCTTTCCTAATACCCCGTATATATTTTCCTAAGTTAAAATAATTTTATTTGGAATTAGTAGTGCGGAAATTCTGAAGACTATTTTGCCGTGTGTTCCTAATAATTTGAAAAATATCTCCTCGCTCATCTACTTTCCTAATACCCCGTACATATTTTCCCTAGTTAAAAATAAATTAATTTAGTTTTAGGAGTGCGCAAATTCCGAAGACGTTTTCGTTGTGTGGTCCTAATATTTTAAAAATATACCTGCTCGCTCTTCTGCTTTCCTAATACCCCGTATATATTTTCTTAAGTTAAAATGATTTTATTTCGAATTAGGAGTGAAGAAGTTCTGAAGACTATTTTGCCGCGTGCTCCTAATAACTTGAAATATACTTCCTCGCTCTTCTGCTTTCCTAATACCCCGTATATAAATTTCCTAAGTAAAAATATTTTTATTTAGTATTGGGAGTGCGGAAATTCTGAATACTATTTTGCCCCGTACTCCTAATAATTTCAAAAATACCACCTCGCTCTTCTGCTTTCCTAATACCCCGTATATATTTTTCTAAGTTAAAATAATTTTATTTAGAATTAGGAGTGCGGAAATAGTTAAGACTATTTTGCGGCGTGCTCCTAATAACTTGAAAATACCTCCTCGCTCTTCTGCTTTCCTAATACCCCGTATATATTTTTCTAAGTTAAAATCATTTTATTTAGAAGTAGGAGTGCGGAAATAGTTAAGACTATTTTGCCGCGTGCTCCTAATAACTTGAAAAATACCTCCTCGCTCTTCTGCTTTCCTAATACCCCGTATATATTTTCCTTAGTTAAAATAATTTTATTTAGAATCAGGAGTGCGGAAGTTCTGAAGACTATTTAGCGGCGTGCTCCTAATAACTTGAAAATATCTCCTCGGTCTTCTGCTTTCCTAATACCCCGTATTTATTTTTCTAAGTTAAAATCATTTTATTTAGAAGTAGGAGTGCGGAAATTCTTAAGTCTATTTTGCCGCGTGCTCCTAATAATTTGAAAAATACCTCCTCGCTCTTATGTTTTCCTAATACCCCGTATATATTTTCCTAAGTAAAAATAATTTTATATAGAATTATAACTGAAGACTAGTTTGCCGCGTGCTCCTAATAATTTGAAATATACCTCTTCGCTCTTCTGCTTTCCAAATACCCCGTATATAAATTTCCTAAGTAAAAATAATTTTATTTAGTTTTGGGAGTGCGGAAATTCTGAAGACTATTTTGCCCCGTACTCCTAATAATTTCAAAAATACCACCTCGCTCTTCTGCTTTCCTAATACCCCGTATATATTTTCCTAAGTTAAAATAATTTTATTTGGAATTAGGAGTGCGGAAATTCTGAAGACTATCTTGCCGCGTGCTCCTAATAAATTGGAAAATACCTCCTCGCTCTTCTGCTTTCCTAATACCCCGTACATATTTTCCCTAGTTAAAAATAAATTAATTTAGTTTTAGGAGTGCGCAAATTCCGAAGACGTTTTCGTTGTGTGGTCCTAATATTTTAAAAATATACCTGCTCGCTCTTCTGCTTTCCTAATACCCCGTATATATTTTCTTAAGTTAAAATGATTTTATTTCGAATTAGGAGTGAAGAAGTTCTGAAGACTATTTTGCCGCGTGCTCCTAATAACTTGAAATATACTTCCTCGCTCTTCTGCTTTCCTAATACCCCGTATATATTTTCCTAAGTTAAAATAATTTTATTTAGAATTAGGAGTGCGGAAGTTCTGAAGACTATTTAGCGGCGTGCTCCTAATAACTTGAAAATATCTCCTCGCTCTTCTGCTTTCCTAATACCCCGTATTTATTTTTCTAAGTTAAAATCATTTTATTTAGAAGTAGGAGTGCGGAAATTCTTAAGTCTATTTTGCCGCGTGCTCCTAATAACTTTAAAAATACCTCCTCGCTCTTATGTTTTCCTAATACCCCGTATATATTTTCCTAAGTAAAAATAATTTTATATAGAATTATAACTGAAGACTAGTTTGCCGCGTGCTCCTAATAATTTGAAATATACCTCTTCGCTCTTCTGCTTTCCAAATACCCCGTATATAAATTTCCTAAGTAAAAATAATTTTATTTAGTTTTGGGAGTGCGGAAATTCTGAAGACTATTTTGCCCCGTACTCCTAATAATTTCAAAAATACCACCTCGCTCTTCTGCTTTCCTAATACCCCGTATATATTTTCCTAAGTTAAAATAATTTTATTTGGAATTAGGAGTGCGGAAATTCTGAAGACTATTTTGCCGTGTGTTCCTAATAATTTGAAAAATATCTCCTCGCTCATCTACTTTCCTAATACCCCGTACATATTTTCCCTAGTTAAAAATAAATTAATTTAGTTTTAGGAGTGCGCAAATTCCGAAGACGTTTTCGTTGTGTGGTCCTAATATTTTAAAAATATACCTGCTCGCTCTTCTGCTTTCCTAATACCCCGTATATATTTTCTTAAGTTAAAATGATTTTATTTCGAATTAGGAGTGAAGAAGTTCTGAAGACTATTTTGCCGCGTGCTCCTAATAACTTGAAATATACTTCCTCGCTCTTCTGCTTTCCTAATACCCCGTATATAAATTTCCTAAGTAAAAATATTTTTATTTAGTATTGGGAGTGCGGAAATTCTGAAGACTATTTTGCCCCGTACTCCTAATAATTTCAAAAATACCACCTCGCTCTTCTGCTTTCCTAATACCCCGTATATATTTTTCTAAGTTAAAATAAATTTATTTAGAATTAGGAGTGCGGAAATAGTTAAGACTATTTTGCGGCGTGCTCCTAATAACTTGAAAATACCTCCTCGCTCTTCTGCTTTCCTAATACCCCGTATATATTTTTCTAAGTTAAAATCATTTTATTTAGAAGTAGGAGTGCGGAAATAGTTAAGACTATTTTGCCGCATGCTCCTAATAAATTAGAAAATACCTCCTCGCTCTTCTGCTTTCCTAATACCCCGTATATATTTTCTTAAGTTAAAATGATTTTATATCGAATTAGGAGTGAACATGTTCTGAAGACTATTTTGCCGCGTGCTCCTAATAACTTGAAATATACTTCCTCACTCTTCTGCTTTCCTAATACCCCGTACATATTTTCCTAAGTAAAAATAATTTTATTTAGTATTGGGGGTGCGGAAATTCTGAAGACTATTTTGCCGCGTACTCCTAATTATTTCAAAAATACCACCTCGCTCTTTTGCTTTCCTAATACCCCGTATATATTTTCCTGAGTTAAAATAATTTTATTTAGAATTAGGAGTGCGGAAGTTCTGAAGACTATTTTGCGGCGTGCTCCTAATAACTCGAAAATATCTCCTCGCTCTTCTGCTTTCCTAATACCTCGTATATATTTTTCTAAGTTAAAATCATTTTATTTAGAAGTAGGACTGCGGAAATTCTTAAGTCTATTTTGCCGCGTGCTCCTAGTAACTTGAAAAATACCTCCTCGCTCTTGTGCTTTCCTAATACCCCGTATATATTTTTCTAAGTTAAAATCATTTTATTTAGAAGTAGGAGTGCGGAAATAGTTAAGACTATTTTGCCGCGTGCTCCTAATCACTTGAAAAATACCTCCTCGCTCTTCTGCTTTCCTAATACCCCGTATATATTTTCCTAAGTTAAAATAATTTTATTTAGAATTAGGAGTGCGGAAATAGTTAAGACTATTTTGCGGCGTGCTCCTAATAACTTGAAAATACCTCCTCGCTCTTCTGCTTTCCTAATACCCCGTATATATTTTTCTAAGTTAAAATCATTTTATTTAGAAGTAGGAGTGCGGAAATAGTTAAGACTATTTTGCCGCGTGCTCCTAATCACTTGAAAAATACCTCCTCGCTCTTCTGCTTTCCTAATACCCCGTATATATTTTCCTTAGTTAAAATAATTTTATTTAGAATCAGGAGTGCGGAAATTCTGAAGACTATTTTGCCACGTGCTCCTAATAAATTGGAAAATACCTCCTCGCTCTTCTGCTTTCCTAATACCCCGTATATATTTTCTTAAGTTAAAATGATTTTATATCGAATTAGGAGTGAAGAAGTTCTGAAGACTATTTTGCCGCGTGCTCCTAATAACTTGAAATATACTTCCTCGCTCTTCTGCTTTCCTAATACCCCGTATATATTTTCCTAAGTTAAAACAATCCTATTTAGAATTAGGACTACGGAAATTCTGAAGTCTAGTTTGCCGCGTGCTCGTAATAATTTGAGAAATACCTCCTCGCTCTTCTGCTTTCTTATTACCCCGTATATATTTTCCGAAGTTAATATAATTTTATTTAGAATTAGGTGTGCGAAAATTCTGAAGGCTAGTTTGCCGCGTGCTCCTAATAATTTGAGAAATACCTCCTCGCTCTTCTGCTTTCCTAATACCCGGTATATATTTTCCTTAGTTAAAATAATTTTATTTAGAATCAGGAGTGTGGAAATTCTGAAGACTATCTTGCCGCGTGCTCCTAATAAATTGGAAAATACCTCCTCGCTCTTCTGCTTTCCTAATACCCCGTATATATTTTCTTAAGTTAAAATGATTTTATATCGAATTAGGAGTGAAGATGTTCTGAAGACTATTTTGCCGCGTGCTCCTAATAACTTGAAATATACTTCCTCACTCTTCTGCTTTCCTAATTCCCCGTACATATTTTCCTAAGTAAAAATAATTTTATTTAGTATTGGGGGTGCGGAAATTCTGAAGACTATTTTGCCGCGTACTCCTAATTATTTCAAAAATACCACCTCGCTCTTTTGCTTTCCTAATACCCCGTATATATTTTCCTGAGTTAAAATAATTTTATTTAGAATTAGGAGTGCGGAAGTTCTGAAGACTATTTTGCGGCGTGCTCCTAATAACTCGAAAATATCTAATCGCTCTTCTGCTTTCCTAATACCTCGTATATATTTTTCTAAGTTAAAATCATTTTATTTAGAAGTAGGACTGCGGAAATTCTTAAGTCTATTTTGCCGCGTGCTCCTAGTAACTTGAAAAATACCTCCTCGCTCTTGTGCTTTCCTAATACCCCGTATATATTTTTCTAAGTTAAAATCATTTTATTTAGAAGTAGGAGTGCGGAAATAGTTAAGACTATTTTGCCGCGTGCTCCTAATCACTTGAAAAATACCTCCTCGCTCTTCTGCTTTCCTAATACCCCGTATATATTTTCCTAAGTTAAAATAATTTTATTTAGAATTAGGAGTGCGGAAATAGTTAAGACTATTTTGCGGCGTGCTCCTAATAACTTGAAAATACCTCCTCGCTCTTCTGCTTTCCTAATACCCCGTATATATTTTTCTAAGTTAAAATCATTTTATTTAGAAGTAGGAGTGCGGAAATAGTTAAGACTATTTTGCCGCGTGCTCCTAATCACTTGAAAAATACCTCCTCGCTCTTCTGCTTTCCTAATACCCCGTATATATTTTCCTTAGTTAAAATAATTTTATTTAGAATCAGGAGTGCGGAAATTCTGAAGACTATTTTGCCACGTGCTCCTAATAAATTGGAAAATACCTCCTCGCTCTTCTGCTTTCCTAATACCCCGTATATATTTTCTTAAGTTAAAATGATTTTATATCGAATTAGGAGTGAAGAAGTTCTGAAGACTATTTTGCCGCGTGCTCCTAATAACTTGAAATATACTTCCTCGCTCTTCTGCTTTCCTAATACCCCGTATATATTTTCCTAAGTTAAAACAATCCTATTTAGAATTAGGACTACGGAAATTCTGAAGTCTAGTTTGCCGCGTGCTCGTAATAATTTGAGAAATACCTCCTCGCTCTTCTGCTTTCTTATTACCCCGTATATATTTTCCGAAGTTAATATAATTTTATTTAGAATTAGGTGTGCGAAAATTCTGAAGGCTAGTTTGCCGCGTGCTCCTAATAATTTGAGAAATACCTCCTCGCTCTTCTGCTTTCCTAATACCCGGTATATATTTTCCTTAGTTAAAATAATTTTATTTAGAATCAGGAGTGTGGAAATTCTGAAGACTATCTTGCCGCGTGCTCCTAATAAATTGGAAAATACCTCCTCGCTCTTCTGCTTTCCTAATACCCCGTATATATTTTCTTAAGTTAAAATGATTTTATATCGAATTAGGAGTGAAGATGTTCTGAAGACTATTTTGCCGCGTGCTCCTAATAACTTGAAATATACTTCCTCACTCTTCTGCTTTCCTAATTCCCCGTACATATTTTCCTAAGTAAAAATAATTTTATTTAGTATTGGGGGTGCGGAAATTCTGAAGACTATTTTGCCGCGTACTCCTAATTATTTCAAAAATACCACCTCGCTCTTTTGCTTTCCTAATACCCCGTATATATTTTCCTGAGTTAAAATAATTTTATTTAGAATTAGGAGTGCGGAAGTTCTGAAGACTATTTTGCGGCGTGCTCCTAATAACTCGAAAATATCTAATCGCTCTTCTGCTTTCCTAATACCTCGTATATATTTTTCTAAGTTAAAATGATTTTATTTCGAATTAGGAGTGAAGAAGTTCAGAAGACTATTTTGCCGCGTGCTCCTAATAACTTGAAATATACTTCCTCGCTCTTCTGCTTTCCTAATACCCCGTATATATTTTCCTAAGTTAAAATAATTTTATTTAAAATTAGGAGTGCGGAAGTTCTGAAGACTATTTAGCTGCGTGCTCCTAATAACTTGAAAATATCTCCTCGCTCTTCTGCTTTCCTAATACCCCGTATTTATTTTTCTAAGTTAAAATCATTTTATTTAGAAGTAGGAGTGCGGAAATTCTTAAGTCTATTTTGCCGCGTGCTCCTAATAACTTTAAAAATACCTCCTCGCTCTTATGTTTTCCTAATACCCCGTATATATTTTCCTAAGTAAAAATAATTTTATATAGAATTATAACTGAAGACTAGTTTGCCGCGTGCTCCTAATAATTTGAAATATACCTCTTCGCTCTTCTGCTTTCCAAATACCCCGTATATAAATTTCCTAAGTAAAAATAATTTTATTTAGTTTTGGGAGTGCGGAAATTCTGAAGACTATTTTGCCCCGTACTCCTAATAATTTCAAAAATACCACCTCGCTCTTCTGCTTTCCTAATACCCCGTATATATTTTCCTAAGTTAAAATAATTTTATTTGGAATTAGGAGTGCGGAAATTCTGAAGACTATTTTGCCGTGTGTTCCTAATAATTTGAAAAATATCTCCTCGCTCATCTACTTTCCTAATACCCCGTACATATTTTCCCTAGTTAAAAATAAATTAATTTAGTTTTAGGAGTGCGCAAATTCCGAAGACGTTTTCGTTGTGTGGTCCTAATATTTTAAAAATATACCTGCTCGCTCTTCTGCTTTCCTAATACCCCGTATATATTTTCTTAAGTTAAAATGATTTTATTTCGAATTAGGAGTGAAGAAGTTCTGAAGACTATTTTGCCGCGTGCTCCTAATAACTTGAAATATACTTCCTCGCTCTTCTGCTTTCCTAATACCCCGTATATAAATTTCCTAAGTAAAAATATTTTTATTTAGTATTGGGAGTGCGGAAATTCTGAATACTATTTTGCCCCGTACTCCTAATAATTTCAAAAATACCACCTCGCTCTTCTGCTTTCCTAATACCCCGTATATATTTTTCTAAGTTAAAATAATTTTATTTAGAATTAGGAGTGCGGAAATAGTTAAGACTATTTTGCGGCGTGCTCCTAATAACTTGAAAATACCTCCTCGCTCTTCTGCTTTCCTAATACCCCGTATATATTTTTCTAAGTTAAAATCATTTTATTTAGAAGTAGGAGTGCGGAAATAGTTAAGACTATTTTGCCGCGTGCTCCTAATAACTTGAATAATACCTCCTCGCTCTTCTGCTTTCCTAATACCCCGTATATATTTTCCTTAGTTAAAATAATTTTATTTAGAATCAGGAGTGCGGAAATTCTGAAGACTATTTTGCCACGTGCTCCTAATAAATTGGAAAATACCTCCTCGCTCTTCTGCTTTCCTAATACCCCGTATATATTTTCTTAAGTTAAAATGATTTTATATCGAATTAGGAGTGAAGAAGTTCTGAAGACTATTTTGCCGCGTGCTCCTAATAACTTGAAATATACTTCCTCGCTCTTCTGCTTTCCTAATACCCCGTATATATTTTCCTAAGTTAAAACAATCCTATTTGGAATTAGGACTACGGAAATTCTGAAGTCTAGTTTGCCGCGTGCTCGTAATAATTTGAGAAATACCTCCCGGCTCTTCTGCTTTCTTATTACCCCGTATATATTTTCCGAAGTTAATATAATTTTATTTAGAATTAGGTGTGCGGAAATTCTGAAGGCTAGTTTGCCGCGTGCTCCTAATAATTTGAGAAATACCTCCTCGCTCTTCTGATTTCCTAATACCCCGTATATATTTTAATAAGTTAAAATAATTTTATTTGGAATTAGGAGTGCGGAAGTTATTAAGACTATTTTTCCGCGTGCTCCTAATAACTTGAAAAATACCTCCTCGCTCTTCTGCTTTCCTAATACCCCGTATATATTTTCCTTAGTTAAAATAATTTTATTTAGAATCAGGAGTGCGGAAATTCTGAAGACTATCTTGCCGCGTGCTCCTAATAAATTGGAAAATACCTCCTCGCTCTTCTGCTTTCCTAATACCCCTTATATATTTTCTTAAGTTAAAATGATTTTATATCGAATTAGGAGTGAAGATGTTCTGAAGACTATTTTGCCGCGTGCTCCTAATAACTTGAAATATACTTCCTCACTCTTCTGCTTTCCTAATACCCCGTATATATTTTCCTAAGTTAAAATAATTTTATTTAGAATTAGGAGTGCGGAAATAGTTAAGACTATTTTGCGGCGTGCTCCTAAAAACTTGAAAATACCTCCTCGCTCTTCTGCTTTCCTAATACCCCGTATATATTTTTCTAAGTTAAAATCATTTTATTTAGAAGTAGGAGTGCGGAAATAGTTAAGACTATTTTGCCGCGTGCTCCTAATAACTTGAAAAATACCTCCTCGCTCTTCTGATTACCTAATACCCCGTATATATTTTCCTTAATTAAAATCATTTTATTTAGAAGTAGGAGTGCGGACATTCTTAAGTCTATTTTGCCGCGTGCTCCTAATAAATTGGAAAATACCTCCTCGCTCTTCTGCTTTCCTAATACCCCGTATATATTTTCCTAAGTTAAAATAATTTTATTTGGAATTAGGAGTGCGGAAGTTCTTAAGACTATTTTGCCGCGTGCTCCTAGTAACTTGAAAAATACCTCCTCACTCTTCTGCTTTTCTAATACCTCGTATATATTTTCCTTAGTGAAAATAATTTTATTTAGAAATAGGAGTGCGGAAATTCCGAAGACTATCTTGCCGCGTGCTCCCAATAAATTGGAAAATACCTCCTCGCTCTTCTGCTTTCCTAATACCCCGTATATATTTTCCTAAGTTAAAATAATTTTATTTAGAATTAGGAGTGCGGAAATAGTTAAGACTATTTTGCGGCGTGCTCCTAATAACTTGAAAATACCTCCTCGCTCTTCTGCTTTCCTAATACCCCGTATATATTTTTCTAAGTTAAAATCATTTTATTTAGAAGTAGGAGTGCGGAAATAGTTAAGACTATTTTGCCGCGTGCTCCTAATAACTTGAAAAATACCTCCTCGCTCTTCTGATTTCCTAATACCCCGTATATATTTTCCTAAATTAGAATTATTTTATTTCGAATTAGGCGTGAGGGAGTTCTGAAGACTATTTTGCCGCGTGCTCCTAGTAATTTGAAAAATAACGCCTCGCTCTCCTGCTTTCCTAATACCCCGTATATATTTTCCTAAGTTAAAACAATCCTATTTAGAATTAGGACTACGGAAATTCTGAAGTCTAGTTTGCCGCGTGCTCCTAATAATTTGAGAGATACCTCCTCGCTCTTCTGCTTACTTAATACCCCGTATATATTTTCCTAAGTTAATATAATTTTATTTAGAATTAGGTGTGCGGAAATTCTGAAGGCTAGTTTGCCGCGTGCTCCTAATAATTTGAAAAATACCTCCTCGCTCTTATGCATTCCTAATACCCCGTATACATTTTCCTAAGTTAAAACAATTTTATTTAGAATTGGGAGTGCGGAAATTCTGAAGACTAATTTGCCGCGTGCTCCTAATAATTTCAAATATACATCCTCGCTCTTCTGCTTTCTTAATACCCCGTACATATTTTCCTAAGTTAAAATAATTTTATTTAGAATTAGGAGTGCTCAAATTCTGAAGACTATTTTGCCGTGTGTTCCTAATAATTTGAAAAATATCTCCTCGCTCTTCTGCTTTCCTAATACCCCGTATATATTTTCCTAAGTTAAAATGATTTTATTTCGAATTAGGAGTGAAGAAGTTCAGAAAACTATTTTGCCGCGTGCTCCTAATAACTTGAAATATACTTCCTCGCTCTTCTGCTTTCCTAATACCCCGTATATATTTTCCTAAGTTAAAATAATTTTATTTAAAATTAGGAGTGCGGAAGTTCTGAAGACTATTTAGCGGCGTGCTCCTAATAACTTGAAAATATCTCCTCGGTCTTCTGCTTTCCTAATACCCCGTATTTATTTTTCTAAGTTAAAATCATTTTATTTAGAAGTAGGAGTGCGGAAATTCTTAAGTCTATTTTGCCGCGTGCTCCTAATAACTTTAAAAATACCTCCTCGCTCTTATGTTTTCCTAATACCCCGTATATATTTTCCTAAGTAAAAATAATTTTATATAGAATTATAACTGAAGACTAGTTTGCCGCGTGCTCCTAATAATTTGAAATATACCTCTTCGCTCTTCTGCTTTCCAAATACCCCGTATATAAATTTCCTAAGTAAAAATAATTTTATTTAGTTTTGGGAGTGCGGAAATTCTGAAGACTATTTTGCCCCGTACTCCTAATAATTTCAAAAATACCACCTCGCTCTTCTGCTTTCCTAATACCCCGTATATATTTTCCTAAGTTAAAATAATTTTATTTGGAATTAGTAGTGCGGAAATTCTGAAGACTATTTTGCCGTGTGTTCCTAATAATTTGAAAAATATCTCCTCGCTCATCTACTTTCCTAATACCCCGTACATATTTTCCCTAGTTAAAAATAAATTAATTTAGTTTTAGGAGTGCGCAAATTCCGAAGACGTTTTCGTTGTGTGGTCCTAATATTTTAAAAATATACCTGCTCGCTCTTCTGCTTTCCTAATACCCCGTATATATTTTCTTAAGTTAAAATGATTTTATTTCGAATTAGGAGTGAAGAAGTTCTGAAGACTATTTTGCCGCGTGCTCCTAATAACTTGAAATATACTTCCTCGCTCTTCTGCTTTCCTAATACCCCGTATATAAATTTCCTAAGTAAAAATATTTTTATTTAGTATTGGGAGTGCGGAAATTCTGAATACTATTTTGCCCCGTACTCCTAATAATTTCAAAAATACCACCTCGCTCTTCTGCTTTCCTAATACCCCGTATATATTTTTCTAAGTTAAAATAATTTTATTTAGAATTAGGAGTGCGGAAATAGTTAAGACTATTTTGCGGCGTGCTCCTAATAACTTGAAAATACCTCCTCGCTCTTCTGCTTTCCTAATACCCCGTATATATTTTTCTAAGTTAAAATCATTTTATTTAGAAGTAGGAGTGCGGAAATAGTTAAGACTATTTTGCCGCGTGCTCCTAATAACTTGAAAAATACCTCCTCGCTCTTCTGCTTTCCTAATACCCCGTATATATTTTCCTTAGTTAAAATAATTTTATTTAGAATCAGGAGTGCGGAAATTCTGAAGACTATTTTGCCACGTGCTCCTAATAAATTGGAAAATACCTCCTCGCTCTTCTGCTTTCCTAATACCCCGTATATATTTTCTTAAGTTAAAATGATTTTATATCGAATTAGGAGTGAAGAAGTTCTGAAGACTATTTTGCCGCGTGCTCCTAATAACTTGAAATATACTTCCTCGCTCTTCTGCTTTCCTAATACCCCGTATATATTTTCCTAAGTTAAAACAATCCTATTTGGAATTAGGACTACGGAAATTCTGAAGTCTAGTTTGCCGCGTGCTCGTAATAATTTGAGAAATACCTCCCGGCTCTTCTGCTTTCTTATTACCCCGTATATATTTTCCGAAGTTAATATAATTTTATTTAGAATTAGGTGTGCGGAAATTCTGAAGGCTAGTTTGCCGCGTGCTCCTAATAATTTGAGAAATACCTCCTCGCTCTTCTGATTTCCTAATACCCCGTATATATTTTAATAAGTTAAAATAATTTTATTTGGAATTAGGAGTGCGGAAGTTATTAAGACTATTTTTCCGCGTGCTCCTAATAACTTGAAAAATACCTCCTCGCTCTTCTGCTTTCCTAATACCCCGTATATATTTTCCTTAGTTAAAATAATTTTATTTAGAATCAGGAGTGCGGAAATTCTGAAGACTATCTTGCCGCGTGCTCCTAATAAATTGGAAAATACCTCCTCGCTCTTCTGCTTTCCTAATACCCCTTATATATTTTCTTAAGTTAAAATGATTTTATATCGAATTAGGAGTGAAGATGTTCTGAAGACTATTTTGCCGCGTGCTCCTAATAACTTGAAATATACTTCCTCACTCTTCTGCTTTCCTAATACCCCGTATATATTTTCCTAAGTTAAAATAATTTTATTTAGAATTAGGAGTGCGGAAATAGTTAAGACTATTTTGCGGCGTGCTCCTAATAACTTGAAAATACCTCCTCGCTCTTCTGCTTTCCTAATACCCCGTATATATTTTTCTAAGTTAAAATCATTTTATTTAAAAGTAGGAGTGCGGAAATAGTTAAGACTATTTTGCCGCGTGCTCCTAATAACTTGAAAAATACCTCCTCGCTCTTCTGATTTCCTAATACCCCGTATATATTTTCCTTAATTAAAATAATTTTATTTAGAATCAGGAGTGCGGAAATTCTGAAGACTATTTTGCCACGTGCTCCTAATAAATTGGAAAATACCTCCTCGCTCTTCTGCTTTCCTAATACCCCGTATATATTTTCTTAAGTTAAAATGATTTTATATCGAATTAGGAGTGAAGAAGTTCTGAAGACTATTTTGCCGCGTGCTCCTAATAACTTGAAATATACTTCCTCGCTCTTCTGCTTTCCTAATACCCCGTATATATTTTCCTAAGTTAAAACAATCCTATTTGGAATTAGGACTACGGAAATTCTGAAGTCTAGTTTGCCGCGTGCTCGTAATAATTTGAGAAATACCTCCTCGCTCTTCTGCTTTCTTATTACCCCGTATATATTTTCCGAAGTTAATATAATTTTATTTAGAATTAGGTGTGCGGAAATTCTGAAGGCTAGTTTGCCGCGTGCTCCTAATAATTTGAGAAATACCTCCTCGCTCTTCTGATTTCCTAATACCCCGTATATATTTTAATAAGTTAAAATAATTTTATTTGGAATTAGGAGTGCGGAAGTTCTTAAGACTATTTTTCCGCGTGCTCCTAATAACTTGAAAAATACCTCCTCGCTCTTCTGATTTCCTAATACCCCGTATATATTTTCCTTAATTAAAATAATTTTATTTAGAATCAGGAGTGCGGAAATTCTGAAGACTATTTTGCCACGTGCTCCTAATAAATTGGAAAATACCTCCTCGCTCTTCTGCTTTCCTAATACCCCGTATATATTTTCTTAAGTTAAAATGATTTTATATCGAATTAGGAGTGAAGAAGTTCTGAAGACTATTTTGCCGCGTGCTCCTAATAACTTGAAATATACTTCCTCGCTCTTCTGCTTTCCTAATACCCCGTATATATTTTCCTAAGTTAAAACAATCCTATTTGGAATTAGGACTACGGAAATTCTGAAGTCTAGTTTGCCGCGTGCTCGTAATAATTTGAGAAATACCTCCTCGCTCTTCTGCTTTCTTATTACCCCGTATATATTTTCCGAAGTTAATATAATTTTATTTAGAATTAGGTGTGCGGAAATTCTGAAGGCTAGTTTGCCGCGTGCTCCTAATAATTTGAGAAATACCTCATCGCTCTTCTGCTTTCCTAATACCCCGTATATATTTTCCTTAGTTAAAATAATTTTATTTAGAATCAGGAGTGCGGAAATTCTGAAGACTATCTTGCCGCGTGCTCCTAATAAATTGGAAAATACCTCCTCGCTCTTCTGCTTTCCTAATACCCCTTATATATTTTCTTAAGTTAAAATGATTTTATATCGAATTAGGAGTGAAGATGTTCTGAAGACTATTTTGCCGCGTGCTCCTAATAACTTGAAATATACTTCCTCACTCTTCTGCTTTCCTAATACCCCGTACATATTTTCCTAAGTAAAAATAATTTTATTTAGTATTGGGAGTGCGGAAATTCTGAAGACTATTTTGCCGCGTACTCCTAATTATTTCAAAAATACCACCTCGCTCTTTTGCTTTCCTAATACCCCGTATATATTTTCCTGAGTTAAAATAATTTTATTTAGAATTAGGAGTGCGGAAGTTCTGAAGACTATTTTGCGGCGTGCTCCTAATAACTCGAAAATATCTCCTCGCTCTTCTGCTTTCCTAATACCTCGTATATATTTTTCTAAGTTAAAATCATTTTATTTAGAAGTAGGACTGCGGAAATTCTTAAGTCTATTTTGCCGCGTGCTCCTAATAAATTGGAAAATACCTCCTCGCTCTTCTGCTTTCCTAATACCCCGTATATATTTTCCTAAGTTAAAATAATTTTATTTGGAATTAGGAGTGCGGAAGTTCTTAAGACTATTTTGCCGCGTGCTCCTAGTAACTTGAAAAATACCTCCTCGCTCTTCTGCTCTCCTAATACCTCGTATATATTTTCCTTAGTTAAAATAATTTTATTTAGAAATAGGAGTGCGGAAATTCCGAAGACTATCTTGCCGCGTGCTCCCAATAAATTGGAAAATACCTCCTCGCTCTTCTGCTTTCCCAATACCCCGTATATATTTTCCCAAGTTAAAATAATTTTATTTGGAATTAGGAGTGCGGAAGTTCTTAAGACTATTTTTCCGCGTGCTCCTAATAACTTGAAAAATACCTCCTCGCTCTTCTGCTTTCCTAATACCCCGTATATATTTTCCTAAGTAAAAATAATTTTATATAGAATTATAACTGAAGACTAGTTTGCCGCGTGCTCCTAATAATTTGAAATATACCTCCTCGCTCTTCTGCTTTCTTAATACCCCGTACATGTTTTCCTAAGTTAAAATAATTTTATTTAGAATTAGGAGTGCTCAAATTCTGAAGACTATTTTGCCGTGTGTTCCTAATAATGTGAAAAATATCTCCTCGCTCTTCTGCTTTCCTAATACCCCGTATATATTTTCCAAAGTTAAAATAATTTTATTTGGAATTAGGAGTGCGGAAATTATGAAGACTAGTTTGCCGTGTGCACCTAATAATTTGAAAAATACCTCCTCGCTCTTCTGCTTTCCTAATACCCCGTATATATTTTTCTAAGTTAAAATCATTTTATTTAGAAGTAGGAGTGCGGAAATTCTTAAGTCGATTTTGCCGCGTGCACCTAATAATTTGAAAAATACCTCCTCGCTCTTCTGCTTTCCTAATACCCCGTATATATTTTCCTAAGTTAAAATAATTTTATTTAGAATTAGGAGTGCGGAAGTTCTGAAGACTATTTAGCGGCGTGCTCCTAATAACTTGAAAATATCTCCTCGCTCTTCTGCTTTCCTAATACCCCGTATTTATTTTTCTAAGTTAAAATCATTTTATTTAGAAGTAGGAGTGCGGAAATTCTTAAGTCTATTTTGCCGCGTGCTCCTAATAACTTTAAAAATACCTCCTCGCTCTTATGTTTTCCTAATACCCCGTATATATTTTCCTAAGTAAAAATAATTTTATATAGAATTATAACTGAAGACTAGTTTGCCGCGTGCTCCTAATAATTTGAAATATACCTCTTCGCTCTTCTGCTTTCCAAATACCCCGTATATAAATTTCCTAAGTAAACATAATTTTATTTAGTTTTGGGAGTGCGGAAATTCTGAAGACTATTTTGCCCCGTACTCCTAATAATTTCAAAAATACCACCTCGCTCTTCTGCTTTCCTAATACCCCGTATATATTTTCCTAAGTTAAAATAATTTTATTTGGAATTAGGAGTGCGGAAATTCTGAAGACTATCTTGCCGCGTGCTCCTAATAAATTGGAAAATACCTCCTCGCTCTTCTGCTTTCTTATTACCCCGTATATATTTTCCGAAGTTAATATAATTTTATTTAGAATTAGGTGTGCGAAAATTCTGAAGGCTAGTTTGCCGCGTGCTCCTAATAATTTGAGAAATACCTCCTCGCTCTTCTGCTTTCCTAATACCCGGTATATATTTTCCTTAGTTAAAATAATTTTATTTAGAATCAGGAGTGCGGAAATTCTGAAGACTATCTTGCCGCGTGCTCCTAATAAATTGGAAAATACCTCCTCGCTCTTCTGCTTTCCTAATACCCCGTATATATTTTCTTAAGTTAAAATGATTTTATATCGAATTAGGAGTGAAGATGTTCTGAAGACTATTTTGCCGCGTGCTCCTAATAACTTGAAATATACTTCCTCTCTCTTCTGCTTTCCTAATACCCTGCACATATTTTCCTAAGTAAAAATAATTTTATTTAGTATTGGGAGTGCGGAAATTCTGAAGACTATTTTGCCGCGTACTCCTAATTATTTCAAAAATACCACCTCGCTCTTTTGCTTTCCTAATACCCCGTATATATTTTCCTGAGTTAAAATAATTTTATTTAAAATTAGGAGTGCGGAAGTTCTGAAGACTATTTTGCCGCGTGCTCCTAGTAACTTGAAAAATACCTCCTCGCTCTTCTGCTTTCCTAATACCTCGTATATATTTTCCTTAGTTAAAATAATTTTATTTAGAAATAGGAGTGCGGAAATTCCGAAGACTATCTTGCCGCGTGCTCCCAATAAATTGGAAAATACCTCCTCGCTCTTCTGCTTTCCCAATACCCCGTATATATTTTCCTAAGTTAAAATAATTTTATTTGGAATTAGGAGTGCGGAAGTTCTTAAGACTATTTTTCCGCGTGCTCCTAATAACTTGAAAAATACCTCCTCGCTCTTCTGCTTTCCTAATACCCCGTATATATTTTCCTAAGTAAAAATAATTTTATATAGAATTATAACTGAAGACTAGTTTGCCGCGTGCTCCTAATAATTTGAAATATACCTCCTCGCTCTTCTGCTTTCTTAATACCCCGTACATGTTTTCCTAAGTTAAAATAATTTTATTTAGAATTAGGAGTGCTCAAATTCTGAAGACTATTTTGCCGTGTGTTCCTAATAATGTGAAAAATATCTCCTCGCTCTTCTGCTTTCCTAATACCCCGTATATATTTTCCAAAGTTAAAATAATTTTATTTGGAATTAGGAGTGCGGAAATTATGAAGACTAGTTTGCCGTGTGCACCTAATAATTTGAAAAATACCTCCTCGCTCTTCTGCTTTCCTAATACCCCGTATATATTTTTCTAAGTTAAAATCATTTTATTTAGAAGTAGGAGTGCGGAAATTCTTAAGTCTATTTTGCCGCGTGCTCCTAGTAATTTAAAAAATAACTCCTCGCTCTCCTGCTTTCCTAATACCCCGTATATATTTTCCTAAGTTAAAACAATCCTATTTAGAATTAGGACTACGGAAATTCTGAAGTCTAGTTTGCCGCGTGCTCCTAATAATTTGAGAGATACCTCCTCGCTCTTCTGCTTACTTAATACCCCGTATATATTTTCCTAAGTTAATATAATTTTATTTAGAATTAGGTGTGCGGAAATTCTGAAGGCTAGTTTGCCGCGTGCTCCTAATAATTTGAAAAATACCTCATCGCTCTTATGCATTCCTAATACCCCGTATACATTTTCCTAAGTTAAAACAATTTTATTTAGAATTGGGAGTGCGGAAATTCTGAAGACTAATTTGCCGCGTGCTCCTAATAATTTCAAATAAACATCCTCGCTCTTCTGCTTTCTTAATACCCCGTACATATTTTCCTAAGTTAAAATAATTTTATTTAGAATTAGGAGTGCTCAAATTCTGAAGACTATTTTGCCGTGTGTTCCTAATAATTTGAAAAATATCTCCTCGCTCTTCTGCTTTCCTAATACCCCGTATATATTTTCCTAAGTTAAAATGATTTTATTTCGAATTAGGAGTGAGGGAGTTCTGAAGACTATTTTGTCGCGTGCCCCTAATAATTTGAAAAATACCTCCTCGCTCTTCTGCTTTCCTAATACCCCGTATATATTTTCCTTAGTTAAAATAATTTTATTTAGAAATAGGAGTGCGGAAATTCTGAAGACTATCTAGCCGCGTGCTAATAATAAATTGGAAAATACCTCCTCGCTCTTCTGCTTTCCTAATACACCGTATATATTTTCCTTAGTTAAAATAATTTTATTTGGAATTAGGAGTGCGGAAATTCTGAAGACTATCTAGCCGCGTGTTCCTAATAAATTGGAAAATACCTCCTCGCTCTTCTGCTTTCCTAATACCCCGTATATATTTTCCTAAGTTAAAATAATTTTATTTGGAATTAGGAGTGCGGAAGTTCTTAAGACTATTTTGCCGCGTGCTCCTAATAACTTGAAAAATACTTCCTCGATCTTCTGCTTTCCTAATACCCCGTATATATTTTCCTTAGTTAAAATAATTTTATTTAGAATTAGGAGAGCGTAAATTCTGACGACTGGTTTGCCGCGTGCTCCTAATAATTTGAAAAATACCTGCTCGCTCTTCTGCTTTCCTAATACCCCGTATACATTTTCTTAAGTTAAAATGATTTTATTTCGAATTAGGAGTGAAGAAGTTCAGAAGACTATTTTGCCGCGTGCTCCTAATAACTTGAAATATACTTCTTCGCTCTTCTGCTTTCCTAATACCCCGTATAAATTTTTCTAAGTTAAAATCATTTTATTTAGAAGTAGGAGTGCGGAAATTCTTAAGTCTATTTTGCCGCGTGCTCCTAATAACTTGAAAAATACCTCCTCGCTCTTCTGCTTTCCTAATACCCCGTATATAAATTTCCTAAGTAAAAATAATTTTATTTAGTTTTGGGAGTGCGGAAATTCTGAAGACTATTTTGCCACGTGCTCCTAATAAATTGGAAAATACCTCCTCGCTCTTCTGCTTTCCTAATATCCCGTATATATTTTCTTAAGTTAAAATGATTTTATATCGAATTAGGAGTGAAGAAGTTCTGAAGACTATTTTGCCGCTTGCTCCTAATAACTTGAAATATACTTCCTCGCTCTTCTGCTTTCCTAATACCCCGTATATATTTTCCTAAGTTAAACCAATCCTATTTAGAATTAGGACTACGGAAATTCTGAAGTCTAGTTTGCCGCGTACTCGTAATAATTTGAGAAATAGCTCCTCGCTCTTCTGCTTTCTTATTACCCCGTATATATTTTCCGAAGTTAATATAATTTTATTTAGAATTAGGTGTGCGGAAATTCTGAAGGCTAATTTGCCGCGTGCTCCTAATAATTTGAGAAATACCTCCTCGCTCTACTGCTTGCCTAATACCCGGTATATATTTTCCTTAGTTAAAATAATTTTATTTAGAATCAGGAGTGCGGAAATTCTGAAGACTATCTTGCCGCGTGCTCCTAATAAATTGGAAAATACCTCCTCGCTCTTCTGCTTTCCTAATACCCCGTATATATTTTCTTAAGTTAAAATGATTTTATTTGGAATTAGGAGTGAAGATGTTCTGAAGACTATTTTGCCGCGTGCTCCTAATAACTTGAAATATACTTCCTCACTCTTCTGCTTTCCTAATACCCCGTACATATTTTCCTAAGTAAAAATAATTTTATTTAGTATTGGGAGTGCGGAAATTCTGAAGACTATTTTGCCGCGTACTCCTAATTATTTCAAAAATACCACCTCGCTCTTTTGCTTTCCTAATACCCCGTATATATTTTTCTAAGTTAAAATCACTTTATTTAGAAGTAGGAGTGCGGAAATTCTTAAGTCTATTTTGCCGCGTGCTCCTAATAAATTGGAAAATACCTCCTCGCTCTTCTGCTTTCCTAATACCCCGTATGTATTTTCCTAAGTTAAAATAATTTTACTTTGGAATTAGGAGTGCGGAAGTTCTTAAGACTATTTTGCCGCGTGCTCCTAGTAACTTGAAAAATACCTCCTCGCTCTTCTGCTTTCCTAATACCTCGTATATATTTTCCTTAGTTAAAATAATTTTATTTAGAAATAGGAGTGCGGAAATTCCGAAGACTATCTTGCCGCGTGCTCCCAATAAATTGGAAAATACCTCCTCGCTCTTCTGCTTTCCCAATACCCCGTATATATTTTCCTAAGTTAAAATAATTTTATTTGGAATTAGGAGTGCGGAAGTTCTTAAGACTATTTTTCCGCGTGCTCCTAATAACTTGAAAAATACCTCCTCGCTCTTCTGCTTTCCTAATACCCCGTATATATTTTCCTAAGTAAAAATAATTTTATATAGAATTATAACTGAAGACTAGTTTGCCGCGTGCTCCTAATAATTTGAAATATACCTCCTCGCTCTTCTGCTTTCTTAATACCCCGTACATGTTTTCCTAAGTTAAAATAATTTTATTTAGAATTAGGAGTGCTCAAATTCTGAAGACTATTTTGCCGTGTGTTCCTAATAATGTGAAAAATATCTCCTCGCTCTTCTGCTTTCCTAATACCCCGTATATATTTTCCAAAGTTAAAATAATTTTATTTGGAATTAGGAGTGCGGAAATTATGACGACTAGTTTGCCGTGTGCACCTAATAATTTGAAAAATACCTCCTCGCTCTTCTGCTTTTCTAATACCCCGTATATATTTTTCTAAGTTAAAATCATTTTATTTAGAAGTAGGAGTGCGGAAATAGTTAAGACTATCTTGCCGCGTGCTCCTAATAACTTCAAAAATACCTCCTCGCTCTTCTGCTTTCCTAATACCCCGTATATATTTTCCTAAATTAGAATTATTTTATTTCGAATTAGGCGTGAGGGAGTTCTGAAGACTATTTTGCCGCGTGCTCCTAGTAATTTGAAAAATAACTCCTCGCTCTCCTGCTTTCCTAATACCCCGTATATATTTTCCTAAGTTAAAACAATCCTATTTAGAATTAGGACTACGGAAATTCTGAAGTCTAGTTTGCCGCGTGCTCCTAATAATTTGAGAGATACCTCCTCGCTCTTCTGCTTACTTAATACCCCGTATATATTTTCCTAAGTTAATATAATTTTATTTAGAATTAGGTGTGCGGAAATTCTGAAGGCTAGTTTGCCGCGTGCTCCTAATAATTTGAAAAATACCTCCTCGCTCTTATGCATTCCTAATACTCCGTATACATTTTCCTAAGTTAAAACAATTTTATTTAGAATTGGGAGTGCGGAAATTCTGAAGACTAATTTGCCGCGTGCTCCTAATAATTTCAAATATACATCCTCGCTCTTCTGCTTTCTTAATACCCCGTACATATTTTCCTAAGTTAAAATAATTTTATTTAGAATTAGGAGTGCTCAAATTCTGAAGACTATTTTGCCGTGTGTTCCTAATAATTTGAAAAATATCTCCTCGCTCTTCTGCTTTCCTAATACCCCGTATATATTTTCCTAAGTTAAAATGATTTTATTTCGAATTAGGAGTGAAGAAGTTCAGAAAACTATTTTGCCGCGTGCTCCTAATAACTTGAAATATACTTCCTCGCTCTTCTGCTTTCCTAATACCCCGTATATATTTTCCTAAGTTAAAATAATTTTATTTAAAATTAGGAGTGCGGAAGTTCTGAAGACTATTTAGCGGCGTGCTCCTAATAACTTGAAAATATCTCCTCGCTCTTCTGCTTTCCTAATACCCCGTATTTATTTTTCTAAGTTAAAATCATTTTATTTAAAAGTAGGAGTGCGGAAATTCTTAAGTCTATTTTGCCGCGTGCTCCTAATAACTTTTAAAATACCTCCTCGCTCTTATGTTTTCCTAATACCCCGTATATATTTTCCTAAGTAAAAATAATTTTATATAGAATTATAACTGAAGACTAGTTTGCCGCGTGCTCCTAATAATTTGAAATATACCTCTTCGCTCTTCTGCTTTCCAAATACCCCGTATATAAATTTCCTAAGTAAAAATAATTTTATTTAGTTTTGGGAGTGCGGAAATTCTGAAGACTATTTTGCCCCGTACTCCTAATAATTTCAAAAATACCACCTCGCTCTTCTGCTTTCCTAATACCCCGTATATATTTTCCTAAGTTAAAATAATTTTATTTGGAATTAGGAGTGCGGAAATTCTGAAGACTATTTTACCGTGTGTTCCTAATAATTTGAAAAAAATCTCCTCGCTCATCTACTTTCCTAATACCCCGTACATATTTTCCCTAGTTAAAAATAAATTAATTTAGTTTTAGGAGTGCGCAAATTCCGAAGACGTTTTCGTTGTGTGGTCCTAATATTTTAAAAATATACCTGCTCGCTCTTCTGCTTTCCTAATACCCCGTATATATTTTCTTAAGTTAAAATGATTTTATTTCGAATTAGGAGTGAAGAAGTTCTGAAGACTATTTTGCCGCGTGCTCCTAATAACTTGAAATATACTTCCTCGCTCTTCTGCTTTCCTAATACCCCGTATATAAATTTCCTAAGTAAAAATATTTTTATTTAGTATTGGGAGTGCGGAAATTCTGAAGACTATTTTGCCCCGTACTCCTAATAATTTCAAAAATACCACCTCGCTCTTCTGATTTCCTAATACCCCGTATATATTTTTCTAAGTTAAAATAATTTTATTTAGAATTAGGAGTGCGGAAATAGTTAAGACTATTTTGCGGCGTGCTCCTAATAACTTGAAAATACCTCCTCGCTCTTCTGCTTTCCTAATACCCCGTATATATTTTTCTAAGTTAAAATCATTTTATTTAGAAGTAGGAGTGCGGAAATAGTTAAGACTATTTTGCCGCGTGCTCCTAATAACTTGAAAAATACCTCCTCGCTCTTCTGCTTTCCTAATACCCCGTATATATTTTCCTTAGTTAAAATAATTTTATTTAGAATCAGGAGTGCGGAAATTCTGAAGACTATTTTGCCACGTGCTCCTAATAAATTGGAAAATACCTCCTCGCTCTTCTGCTTTCCTAATACCCCGTATATATTTTCTTAAGTTAAAATGATTTTATATCGAATTAGGAGTGAAGAAGTTCTGAAGACTATTTTGCCGCGTGCTCCTAATAACTTGAAATATACTTCCTCGCTCTTCTGCTTTCCTAATACCCCGTATATATTTTCCTAAGTTAAAACAATCCTATTTGGAATTAGGACTACGGAAATTCTGAAGTCTAGTTTGCCGCGTGCTCGTAATAATTTGAGAAATACCTCCTCGCTCTTCTGCTTTCTTATTACCCCGTATATATTTTCCGAAGTTAATATAATTTTATTTAGAATTAGGTGTGCGGAAATTCTGAAGGCTAGTTTGCCGCGTGCTCCTAATAATTTGAGAAATACCTCCTCGCTCTTCTGATTTCCTAATACCCCGTATATATTTTCCTAAGTTAAAATAATTTTATTTGGAATTAGGAGTGCGGAAGTTCTTAAGACTATTTTTCCGCGTGCTCCTAATAACTTGAAAAATACCTCCTCGCTCTTCTGCTTTCCTAATACCCCGTATATATTTTCCTTAGTTAAAATAATTTTATTTAGAATCAGGAGTGCGGAAATTCTGAAGACTATCTTGCCGCGTGCTCCTAATAAATTGGAAAATACCTCCTCGCTCTTCTGCTTTCCTAATACCCCGTATATATTTTCTTAAGTTAAAATGATTTTATATCGAATTAGGAGTGAAGATGTTCTGAAGACTATTTTGCCGCGTGCTCCTAATAACTTGAAATATACTTCCTCACTCTTCTGCTTTCCTAATACCCCGTACATATTTTCCTAAGTAAAAATAATTTTATTTAGTATTGGGAGTGCGGAAATTCTGAAGACTATTTTGCCGCGTACTCCTAATTATTTCAAAAATACCACCTCGCTCTTTTGCTTTCCTAATACCCCGTATATATTTTCCTGAGTTAAAATAATTTTATTTAGAATTAGGAGTGCGGAAGTTCTGAAGACTATTTTGCGGCGTGCTCCTAATAACTCGAAAATATCTCCTCGCTCTTCTGCTTTCCTAATACCTCGTATATATTCTTCTAAGTTAAAATCATTTTATTTAGAAATAGGAGTGCGGAAATTCCGAAGACTATCTTGCCGCGTGCTCCCAATAAATTGGAAAATACCTCCTCGCTCTTCTGCTTTCCCAATACCCCGTATATATTTTCCCAAGTTAAAATAATTTTATTTGGAATTAGGAGTGCGGAAGTTCTTAAGACTATTTTTCCGCGTGCTCCTAATAACTTGAAAAATACCTCCTCGCTCTTCTGCTTTCCTAATACCCCGTATATATTTTCCTAAGTAAAAATAATTTTATATAGAATTATAACTGAAGACTAGTTTGCCGCGTGCTCCTAATAATTTGAAATTTACCTCCTCGCTCTTCTGCTTTCTTAATACCCCGTACATGTTTTCCTAAGTTAAAATAATTTTATTTAGAGTTAGGAGTGCTCAAATTCTGAAGACTATTTTGCCGTGTGTTCCTAATAATGTGAAAAATATCTCCTCGCTCTTTTGCTTTCCTAATACCCCGTATATATTTTCCTGAGTTAAAATAATTTTATTTGGAATTAGGAGTGCGGAAGTTCTTAAGACTATTTTGCCGCGTGCTCCTAGTAACTTGAAAAATACCTCCTCGCTCTTCTGCTTTCCTAATACCTCGTATATATTTTCCTTAGTTAAAATAATTTTATTTAGAAATAGGAGTGCGGAAATTCCGAAGACTATCTTGCCGCGTGCTCCCAATAAATTGGAAAATACCTCCTCGCTCTTCTGCTTTCCCAATACCCCGTATATATTTTCCCAAGTTAAAATAATTTTATTTGGAATTAGGAGTGCGGAAGTTCTTAAGACTATTTTTCCGCGTGCTCCTAATAACTTGAAAAATACCTCCTCGCTCTTCTGCTTTCCTAATACCCCGTATATATTTTCCTAAGTTAAAATAATTTTATTTGGAATTAGGAGTGCGGAAATTCTGAAGACTATCTTGCCGCGTGCTCCTAATAAATTGGAAAATACCTCCTCGCTCTTCTGCTTTCTTATTACCCCGTATATATTTTCCGAAGTTAATATAATTTTATTTAGAATTAGGTGTGCGAAAATTCTGAAGGCTAGTTTGCCGCGTGCTCCTAATAATTTGAGAAATACCTCCTCGCTCTTCTGCTTTCCTAATACCCGGTATATATTTTCCTTAGTTAAAATAATTTTATTTAGAATCAGGAGTGCGGAAATTCTGAAGACTATCTTGCCGCGTGCTCCTAATAAATTGGAAAATACCTCCTCGCTCTTCTGCTTTCCTAATACCCCGTATATATTTTCTTAAGTTAAAATGATTTTATATCGAATTAGGAGTGAAGATGTTCTGAAGACTATTTTGCCGCGTGCTCCTAATAACTTGAAATATACTTCCTCACTCTTCTGCTTTCCTAATACCCTGCACATATTTTCCTAAGTAAAAATAATTTTATTTAGTATTGGGAGTGCGGAAATTCTGAAGACTATTTTGCCGCGTACTCCTAATTATTTCAAAAATACCACCTCGCTCTTTTGCTTTCCTAATACCCCGTATATATTTTCCTGAGTTAAAATAATTTTATTTAAAATTAGGAGTGCGGAAGTTCTGAAGACTATTTTGCCGCGTGCTCCTAGTAACTTGAAAAATACCTCCTCGCTCTTCTGCTTTCCTAATACCTCGTATATATTTTCCTTAGTTAAAATAATTTTATTTAGAAATAGGAGTGCGGAAATTCCGAAGACTATCTTGCCGCGTGCTCCCAATAAATTGGAAAATACCTCCTCGCTCTTCTGCTTTCCCAATACCCCGTATATATTTTCCTAAGTTAAAATAATTTTATTTGGAATTAGGAGTGCGGAAGTTCTTAAGACTATTTTTCCGCGTGCTCCTAATAACTTGAAAAATACCTCCTCGCTCTTCTGCTTTCCTAATACCCCGTATATATTTTCCTAAGTAAAAATAATTTTATATAGAATTATAACTGAAGACTAGTTTGCCGCGTGCTCCTAATAATTTGAAATATACCTCCTCGCTCTTCTGCTTTCTTAATACCCCGTACATGTTTTCCTAAGTTAAAATAATTTTATTTAGAATTAGGAGTGCTCAAATTCTGAAGACTATTTTGCCGTGTGTTCCTAATAATGTGAAAAATATCTCCTCGCTCTTCTGCTTTCCTAATACCCCGTATATATTTTCCAAAGTTAAAATAATTTTATTTGGAATTAGGAGTGCGGAAATTATGAAGACTAGTTTGCCGTGTGCACCTAATAATTTGAAAAATACCTCCTCGCTCTTCTGCTTTCCTAATACCCCGTATATATTTTTCTAAGTTAAAATCATTTTATTTAGAAGTAGGAGTGCGGAAATTCTTAAGTCTATTTTGCCGCGTGCTCCTAGTAATTTAAAAAATAACTCCTCGCTTTCCTGCTTTCCTAATACCCCGTATATATTTTCCTAAGTTAAAACAATCCTATTTAGAATTAGGACTACGGAAATTCTGAAGTCTAGTTTGCCGCGTGCTCCTAATAATTTGAGAGATACCTCCTCGCTCTTCTGCTTACTTAATACCCCGTATATATTTTCCTAAGTTAATATAATTTTATTTAGAATTAGGTGTGCGGAAATTCTGAAGGCTAGTTTGCCGCGTGCTCCTAATAATTTGAAAAATACCTCATCGCTCTTATGCATTCCTAATACCCCGTATACATTTTCCTAAGTTAAAACAATTTTATTTAGAATTGGGAGTGCGGAAATTCTGAAGACTAATTTGCCGCGTGCTCCTAATAATTTCAAATAAACATCCTCGCTCTTCTGCTTTCTTAATACCCCGTACATATTTTCCTAAGTTAAAATAATTTTATTTAGAATTAGGAGTGCTCAAATTCTGAAGACTATTTTGCCGTGTGTTCCTAATAATTTGAAAAATATCTCCTCGCTCTTCTGCTTTCCTAATACCCCGTATATATTTTCCTAAGTTAAAATGATTTTATTTCGAATTAGGAGTGAGGGAGTTCTGAAGACTATTTTGTCGCGTGCCCCTAATAATTTGAAAAATACCTCCTCGCTCTTCTGCTTTCCTAATACCCCGTATATATTTTCCTTAGTTAAAATAATTTTATTTAGAAATAGGAGTGCGGAAATTCTGAAGACTATCTAGCCGCGTGCTAATAATAAATTGGAAAATACCTCCTCGCTCTTCTGCTTTCCTAATACACCGTATATATTTTCCTTAGTTAAAATAATTTTATTTGGAATTAGGAGTGCGGAAATTCTGAAGACTATCTAGCCGCGTGTTCCTAATAAATTGGAAAATACCTCCTCGCTCTTCTGCTTTCCTAATACCCCGTATATATTTTCCTAAGTTAAAATAATTTTATTTGGAATTAGGAGTGCGGAAGTTCTTAAGACTATTTTGCCGCGTGCTCCTAATAACTTGAAAAATACTTCCTCGATCTTCTGCTTTCCTAATACCCCGTATATATTTTCCTTAGTTAAAATAATTTTATTTAGAATTAGGAGAGCGTAAATTCTGACGACTGGTTTGCCGCGTGCTCCTAATAATTTGAAAAATACCTGCTCGCTCTTCTGCTTTCCTAATACCCCGTATACATTTTCTTAAGTTAAAATGATTTTATTTCGAATTAGGAGTGAAGAAGTTCAGAAGACTATTTTGCCGCGTGCTCCTAATAACTTGAAATATACTTCTTCGCTCTTCTGCTTTCCTAATACCCCGTATAAATTTTTCTAAGTTAAAATCATTTTATTTAGAAGTAGGAGTGCGGAAATTCTTAAGTCTATTTTGCCGCGTGCTCCTAATAACTTGAAAAATACCTCCTCGCTCTTCTGCTTTCCTAATACCCCGTATATAAATTTCCTAAGTAAAAATAATTTTATTTAGAATTAGGAGAGCGTAAATTCTGACGACTGGTTTGCCGCGTGCTCCTAATAATTTGAAAAATACCTGCTCGCTCTTCTGCTTTCCTAATACCCCGTATACATTTTCTTAAGTTAAAATGATTTTATTTCGAATTAGGAGTGAAGAAGTTCAGAAGACTATTTTGCCACGTGCTCCTAATAAATTGGAAAATACCTCCTCGCTCTTCTGCTTTCCTAATATCCCGTATATATTTTCTTAAGTTAAAATGATTTTATATCGAATTAGGAGTGAAGAAGTTCTGAAGACTATTTTGCCGCTTGCTCCTAATAACTTGAAATATACTTCCTCGCTCTTCTGCTTTCCTAATACCCCGTATATATTTTCCTAAGTTAAACCAATCCTATTTAGAATTAGGACTACGGAAATTCTGAAGTCTAGTTTGCCGCGTGCTCCTAATAATTTGAGAAATACCTCCTCGCTCTACTGCTTGCCTAATACCCGGTATATATTTTCCTTAGTTAAAATAATTTTATTTAGAATCAGGAGTGCGGAAATTCTGAAGACTATCTTGCCGCGTGCTCCTAATAAATTGGAAAATACCTCCTCGCTCTTCTGCTTTCCTAATACCCCGTATATATTTTCTTAAGTTAAAATGATTTTATTTCGAATTAGGAGTGAAGATGTTCTGAAGACTATTTTGCCGCGTGCTCCTAATAACTTGAAATATACTTCCTCACTCTTCTGCTTTCCTAATACCCCGTACATATTTTCCTAAGTAAAAATAATTTTATTTAGTATTGGGAGTGCGGAAATTCTGAAGACTATTTTGCCGCGTACTCCTAATTATTTCAAAAATACCACCTCGCTCTTTTGCTTTCCTAATACCCCGTATATATTTTTCTAAGTTAAAATCACTTTATTTAGAAGTAGGAGTGCGGAAATTCTTAAGTCTATTTTGCCGCGTGCTCCTAATAAATTGGAAAATACCTCCTCGCTCTTCTGCTTTCCTAATACCCCGTATGTATTTTCCTAAGTTAAAATAATTTTACTTTGGAATTAGGAGTGCGGAAGTTCTTAAGACTATTTTGCCGCGTGCTCCTAGTAACTTGAAAAATACCTCCTCGCTCTTCTGCTTTCCTAATACCTCGTATATATTTTCCTTAGTTAAAATAATTTTATTTAGAAATAGGAGTGCGGAAATTCCGAAGACTATCTTGCCGCGTGCTCCCAATAAATTGGAAAATACCTCCTCGCTCTTCTGCTTTCCCAATACCCCGTATATATTTTCCTAAGTTAAAATAATTTTATTTGGAATTAGGAGTGCGGAAGTTCTTAAGACTATTTTTCCGCGTGCTCCTAATAACTTGAAAAATACCTCCTCGCTCTTCTGCTTTCCTAATACCCCGTATATATTTTCCTAAGTAAAAATAATTTTATATAGAATTATAACTGAAGACTAGTTTGCCGCGTGCTCCTAATAATTTGAAATATACCTCCTCGCTCTTCTGCTTTCTTAATACCCCGTACATGTTTTCCTAAGTTAAAATAATTTTATTTAGAATTAGGAGTGCTCAAATTCTGAAGACTATTTTGCCGTGTGTTCCTAATAATGTGAAAAATATCTCCTCGCTCTTCTGCTTTCCTAATACCCCGTATATATTTTCCAAAGTTAAAATAATTTTATTTGGAATTAGGAGTGCGGAAATTATGACGACTAGTTTGCCGTGTGCACCTAATAATTTGAAAAATACCTCCTCGCTCTTCTGCTTTTCTAATACCCCGTATATATTTTTCTAAGTTAAAATCATTTTATTTAGAAGTAGGAGTGCGGAAATAGTTAAGACTATCTTGCCGCGTGCTCCTAATAACTTCAAAAATACCTCCTCGCTCTTCTGCTTTCCTAATACCCCGTATATATTTTCCTAAATTAGAATTATTTTATTTCGAATTAGGCGTGAGGGAGTTCTGAAGACTATTTTGCCGCGTGCTCCTAGTAATTTGAAAAATAACTCCTCGCTCTCCTGCTTTCCTAATACCCCGTATATATTTTCCTAAGTTAAAACAATCCTATTTAGAATTAGGACTACGGAAATTCTGAAGTCTAGTTTGCCGCGTGCTCCTAATAATTTGAGAGATACCTCCTCGCTCTTCTGCTTACTTAATACCCCGTATATATTTTCCTAAGTTAATATAATTTTATTTAGAATTAGGTGTGCGGAAATTCTGAAGGCTAGTTTGCCGCGTGCTCCTAATAATTTGAAAAATACCTCCTCGCTCTTATGCATTCCTAATACCCCGTATACATTTTCCTAAGTTAAAACAATTTTATTTAGAATTGGGAGTGCGGAAATTCTGAAGACTAATTTGCCGCGTGCTCCTAATAATTTCAAATATACATCCTCGCTCTTCTGCTTTCTTAATACCCCGTACATATTTTCCTAAGTTAAAATAATTTTATTTAGAATTAGGAGTGCTCAAATTCTGAAGACTATTTTGCCGTGTGTTCCTAATAATTTGAAAAATATCTCCTCGCTCTTCTGCTTTCCTAATACCCCGTATATATTTTCCTAAGTTAAAATGATTTTATTTCGAATTAGGAGTGAAGAAGTTCAGAAAACTATTTTGCCGCGTGCTCCTAATAACTTGAAATATACTTCCTCGCTCTTCTGCTTTCCTAATACCCCGTATATATTTTCCTAAGTTAAAATAATTTTATTTAAAATTAGGAGTGCGGAAGTTCTGAAGACTATTTAGCGGCGTGCTCCTAATAACTTGAAAATATCTCCTCGCTCTTCTGCTTTCCTAATACCCCGTATTTATTTTTCTAAGTTAAAATCATTTTATTTAGAAGTAGGAGTGCGGAAATTCTTAAGTCTATTTTGCCGCGTGCTCCTAATAACTTTTAAAATACCTCCTCGCTCTTATGTTTTCCTAATACCCCGTATATATTTTCCTAAGTAAAGATAATTTTATATAGAATTATAACTGAAGACTAGTTTGCCGCGTGCTCCTAATAATTTGAAATATACCTCTTCGCTCTTCTGCTTTCCAAATACCCCGTATATAAATTTCCTAAGTAAAAATAATTTTATTTAGTTTTGGGAGTGCGGAAATTCTGAAGACTATTTTGCCCCGTACTCCTAATAATTTCAAAAATACCACCTCGCTCTTCTGCTTTCCTAATACCCCGTATATATTTTCCTAAGTTAAAATAATTTTATTTGGAATTAGGAGTGCGGAAATTCTGAAGACTATTTTGCCGTGTGTTCCTAATAATTTGAAAAATATCTCCTCGCTCATCTACTTTCCTAATACCCCGTACATATTTTCCCTAGTTAAAAATAAATTAATTTAGTTTTAGGAGTGCGCAAATTCCGAAGACGTTTTCGTTGTGTGGTCCTAATATTTTAAAAATATACCTGCTCGCTCTTCTGCTTTCCTAATACCCCGTATATATTTTCTTAAGTTAAAATGATTTTATTTCGAATTAGGAGTGAAGAAGTTCTGAAGACTATTTTGCCGCGTGCTCCTAATAACTTGAAATATACTTCCTCGCTCTTCTGCTTTCCTAATACCCCGTATATAAATTTCCTAAGTAAAAATATTTTTATTTAGTATTGGGAGTGCGGAAATTCTGAAGACTATTTTGCCCCGTACTCCTAATAATTTCAAAAATACCACCTCGCTCTTCTGATTTCCTAATACCCCGTATATATTTTTCTAAGTTAAAATAATTTTATTTAGAATTAGGAGTGCGGAAATAGTTAAGACTATTTTGCCGCGTGCTCCTAATAACTTGAAAAATACCTCCTCGCTCTTCTGCTTTCCTAATACCCCGTATATATTTTCCTTAGTTAAAATAATTTTATTTAGAATCAGGAGTGCGGAAATTCTGAAGACTATTTTGCCACGTGCTCCTAATAAATTGGAAAATACCTCCTCGCTCTTCTGCTTTCCTAATACCCCGTATATATTTTCTTAAGTTAAAATGATTTTATATCGAATTAGGAGTGAAGAAGTTCTGAAGACTATTTTGCCGCGTGCTCCTAATAACTTGAAATATACTTCCTCGCTCTTCTGCTTTCCTAATACCCCGTATATATTTTCCTAAGTTAAAACAATCCTATTTGGAATTAGGACTACGGAAATTCTGAAGTCTAGTTTGCCGCGTGCTCGTAATAATTTGAGAAATACCTCCTCGCTCTTCTGCTTTCTTATTACCCCGTATATATTTTCCGAAGTTAATATAATTTTATTTAGAATTAGGTGTGCGGAAATTCTGAAGGCTAGTTTGCCGCGTGCTCCTAATAATTTGAGAAATACCTCCTCGCTCTTCTGATTTCCTAATACCCCGTATATATTTTCCTAAGTTAAAATAATTTTATTTGGAATTAGGAGTGCGGAAGTTCTTAAGACTATTTTTCCGCGTGCTCCTAATAACTTGAAAAATACCTCCTCGCTCTTCTGCTTTCCTAATACCCCGTATATATTTTCTTAAGTTAAAATGATTTTATATCGAATTAGGAGTGAAGATGTTCTGAAGACTATTTTGCCGCGTGCTCCTAATAACTTGAAATATACTTCCTCACTCTTCTGCTTTCCTAATACCCCGTACATATTTTCCTAAGTAAAAATAATTTTATTTAGTATTGGGAGTGCGGAAATTCTGAAGACTATTTTGCCGCGTACTCCTAATTATTTCAAAAATACCACCTCGCTCTTTTGCTTTCCTAATACCCCGTATATATTTTCCTGAGTTAAAATAATTTTATTTAGAATTAGGAGTGCGGAAGTTCTGAAGACTATTTTGCGGCGTGCTCCTAATAACTCGAAAATATCTCCTCGCTCTTCTGCTTTCCTAATACCTCGTATATATTCTTCTAAGTTAAAATCATTTTATTTAGAAATAGGAGTGCGGAAATTCCGAAGACTATCTTGCCGCGTGCTCCCAATAAATTGGAAAATACCTCCTCGCTCTTCTGCTTTCCCAATACCCCGTATATATTTTCCCAAGTTAAAATAATTTTATTTGGAATTAGGAGTGCGGAAGTTCTTAAGACTATTTTTCCGCGTGCTCCTAATAACTTGAAAAATACCTCCTCGCTCTTCTGCTTTCCTAATACCCCGTATATATTTTCCTAAGTAAAAATAATTTTATATAGAATTATAACTGAAGACTAGTTTGCCGCGTGCTCCTAATAATTTGAAATTTACCTCCTCGCTCTTCTGCTTTCTTAATACCCCGTACATGTTTTCCTAAGTTAAAATAATTTTATTTAGAGTTAGGAGTGCTCAAATTCTGAAGACTATTTTGCCGTGTGTTCCTAATAATGTGAAAAATATCTCCTCGCTCTTTTGCTTTCCTAATACCCCGTATATATTTTCCTGAGTTAAAATAATTTTATTTGGAATTAGGAGTGCGGAAGTTCTTAAGACTATTTTGCCGCGTGCTCCTAGTAACTTGAAAAATACCTCCTCGCTCTTCTGCTTTCCTAATACCTCGTATATATTTTCCTTAGTTAAAATAATTTTATTTAGAAATTGGAGTGCGGAAATTCCGAAGACTATCTTGCCGCGTGCTCCCAATAAATTGGAAAATACCTCCTCGCTCTTCTGCTTTCCCAATACCCCGTATATATTTTCCCAAGTTAAAATAATTTTATTTGGAATTAGGAGTGCGGAAGTTCTTAAGACTATTTTTCCGCGTGCTCCTAATAACTTGAAAAATACCTCCTCGCTCTTCTGCTTTCCTAATACCCCGTATATATTTTCCTAAGTAAAAATAATTTTATATAGAATTATAACTGAAGACTAGTTTGCCGCGTGCTCCTAATAATTTGAAATATACCTCCTCGCTCTTCTGCTTTCTTAATACCCCGTACATGTTTTCCTAAGTTAAAATAATTTTATTTAGAATTAGGAGTGCTCAAATTCTGAAGACTATTTTGCCGTGTGTTCCTAATAATGTGAAAAATATCTCCTCGCTCTTCTGCTTTCCTAATACCCCGTATATATTTTCCAAAGTTAAAATAATTTTATTTGGAATTAGGAGTGCGGAAATTATGAAGACTAGTTTGCCGTGTGCACCTAATAATTTGAAAAATATCTCCTCGCTCTTCTTCTTTCCTAATACCCCGTATATATTTTTCTAAGTTAAAATCATTTTATTTAGAAGTAGGAGTGCGGAAATAGTTAAGACTATTTTGTCGCGTGCTCCTAATAACTTGAAATATACCTCCTCGCTCTTCTGCTTTCCTAATACCCCGTATATATTTTCCTTAGTTAAAATAATTTTATTTAGAATTAGGAGAGCGTAAATTCTGACGACTGGTTTGCCGCGTGCTCCTAATAATTTGAAAAATACCTGCTCGCTCTGCTGCTTTCCTAATACCCCGTATACATTTTCTTAAGTTAAAATGATTTTATTTCGAATTAGGAGTGAAGAAGTTCAGAAGACTATTTTGCCGCGTGCTCCTAATAACTTGAAATATACTTCCTCGCTCTTCTGCTTTCCTAATACCCCGTATATATTTTCCTAAGTTAAAATAATTTTATTTAGAATTAGGAGTGCGGAAGTTCTGAAGACTATTTAGCGGCGTGCTCCTAATAACTTGAAAATATCTCCTCGCTCTTCTGCTTTCCTAATACCCCGTATTTATTTTTCTAAGTTAAAATCATTTTATTTAGAAGTAGGAGTGCGGAAATTCTTAAGTCTATTTTGCCGCGTGCTCCTAATAACTTTAAAAATACCTCCTCGCTCTTATGTTTTCCTAATACCCCGTATATATTTTCCTAAGTAAAAATAATTTTATATAGAATTATAACTGAAGACTAGTTTGCCGCGTGCTCCTAATAATTTGAAATATACCTCTTCGCTCTGCTGCTTTCCAAATACCCCGTATATAAATTTCCTAAGTAAAAATAATTTTATTTAGTTTTGGGAGTGCGGAAATTCTGAAGACTATTTTGCCCCGTACTCCTAATAATTTCAAAAATACCACCTCGCTCTTCTGCTTTCCTAATACCCCGTATATATTTTCCTAAGTTAAAATAATTTTATTTGGAATTAGGAGTGCGGAAATTCTGAAGACTATCTTGCCGCGTGCTCCTAATAAATTGGAAAATACCTCCTCGCTCTTCTGCTTTCCTAATACCCCGTATATATTTTCCTAAATTAGAATTATTTTATTTCGAATTAGGCGTGAGGGAGTTCTGAAGACTATTTTGCCGCGTGCTCCTAGTAATTTGAAAAATAACTCCTCGCTCTCCTGCTTTCCTAATACCCCGTATATATTTTCCTAAGTTAAAACAATCCTATTTAGAATTAGGACTACGGAAATTCTGAAGTCTAGTTTGCCGCGTGCTCCTAATAATTTGAGAGATACCTCCTCGCTCTTCTGCTTACTTAATACCCCGTATATATTTTCCTAAGTTAATATAATTTTATTTAGAATTAGGTGTGCGGAAATTCTGAAGGCTAGTTTGCCGCGTGCTCCTAATAATTTGAAAAATACCTCCTCGCTCTTATGCATTCCTAATACCCCGTATACATTTTCCTAAGTTAAAACAATTTTATTTAGAATTGGGAGTGCGGAAATTCTGAAGACTAATTTGCCGCGTGCTCCTAATAATTTCAAATATACATCCTCGCTCTTCTGCTTTCTTAATACCCCGTACATATTTTCCTAAGTTAAAATAATTTTATTTAGAATTAGGAGTGCTCAAATTCTGAAGACTATTTTGCCGTGTGTTCCTAATAATTTGAAAAATATCTCCTCGCTCTTCTGCTTTCCTAATACCCCGTATATATTTTCCTAAGTTAAAATGATTTTATTTCGAATTAGGAGTGAAGAAGTTCAGAAAACTATTTTGCCGCGTGCTCCTAATAACTTGAAATATACTTCCTCGCTCTTCTGCTTTCCTAATACCCCGTATATATTTTCCTAAGTTAAAATAATTTTATTTAAAATTAGGAGTGCGGAAGTTCTGAAGACTATTTAGCGGCGTGCTCCTAATAACTTGAAAATATCTCCTCGCTCTTCTGCTTTCCTAATACCCCGTATTTATTTTTCTAAGTTAAAATCATTTTATTTAGAAGTAGGAGTGCGGAAATTCTTAAGTCTATTTTGCCGCGTGCTCCTAATAACTTTTAAAATACCTCCTCGCTCTTATGTTTTCCTAATACCCCGTATATATTTTCCTAAGTAAAAATAATTTTATATAGAATTATAACTGAAGACTAGTTTGCCGCGTGCTCCTAATAATTTGAAATATACCTCTTCGCTCTTCTGCTTTCCAAATACCCCGTATATAAATTTCCTAAGTAAAAATAATTTTATTTAGTTTTGGGAGTGCGGAAATTCTGAAGACTATTTTGCCCCGTACTCCTAATAATTTGAAAAATACCACCTCGCTCTTCTGCTTTCCTAATACCCCGTATATATTTTCCTAAGTTAAAATAATTTTATTTGGAATTAGGAGTGCGGAAATTCTGAAGACTATTTTGCCGTGTGTTCCTAATAATTTGAAAAATATCTCCTCGCTCATCTACTTTCCTAATACCCCGTACATATTTTCCCTAGTTAAAAATAAATTAATTTAGTTTTAGGAGTGCGCAAATTCCGAAGACGTTTTCGTTGTGTGGTCCTAATATTTTAAAAATATACCTGCTCGCTCTTCTGCTTTCCTAATACCCCGTATATATTTTCTTAAGTTAAAATGATTTTATTTCGAATTAGGAGTGAAGAAGTTCTGAAGACTATTTTGCCGCGTGCTCCTAATAACTTGAAATATACTTCCTCGCTCTTCTGCTTTCCTAATACCCCGTATATAAATTTCCTAAGTAAAAATATTTTTATTTAGTATTGGGAGTGCGGAAATTCTGAAGACTATTTTGCCCCGTACTCCTAATAATTTCAAAAATACCACCTCGCTCTTCTGATTTCCTAATACCCCGTATATATTTTTCTAAGTTAAAATAATTTTATTTAGAATTAGGAGTGCGGAAATAGTTAAGACTATTTTGCGGCGTGCTCCTAATAACTTGAAAATACCTCCTCGCTCTTCTGCTTTCCTAATACCCCGTATATATTTTTCTAAGTTAAAATCATTTTATTTAGAAGTAGGAGTGCGGAAATAGTTAAGACTATTTTGCCGCGTGCTCCTAATAACTTGAAAAATACCTCCTCGCTCTTCTGCTTTCCTAATACCCCGTATATATTTTCCTTAGTTAAAATAATTTTATTTAGAATCAGGAGTGCGGAAATTCTGAAGACTATTTTGCCACGTGCTCCTAATAAATTGGAAAATACCTCCTCGCTCTTCTGCTTTCCTAATACCCCGTATATATTTTCTTAAGTTAAAATGATTTTATATCGAATTAGGAGTGAAGAAGTTCTGAAGACTATTTTGCCGCGTGCTCCTAATAACTTGAAATATACTTCCTCGCTCTTCTGCTTTCCTAATACCCCGTATATATTTTCCTAAGTTAAAACAATCCTATTTGGAATTAGGACTACGGAAATTCTGAAGTCTAGTTTGCCGCGTGCTCGTAATAATTTGAGAAATACCTCCTCGCTCTTCTGCTTTCTTATTACCCCGTATATATTTTCCGAAGTTAATATAATTTTATTTAGAATTAGGTGTGCGGAAATTCTGAAGGCTAGTTTGCCGCGTGCTCCTAATAATTTGAGAAATACCTCCTCGCTCTTCTGATTTCCTAATACCCCGTATATATTTTCCTAAGTTAAAATAATTTTATTTGGAATTAGGAGTGCGGAAGTTCTTAAGACTATTTTTCCGCGTGCTCCTAATAACTTGAAAAATACCTCCTCGCTCTTCTGCTTTCCTAATACCCCGTATATATTTTCTTAAGTTAAAATGATTTTATATCGAATTAGGAGTGAAGATGTTCTGAAGACTATTTTGCCGCGTGCTCCTAATAACTTGAAATATACTTCCTCACTCTTCTGCTTTCCTAATACCCCGTACATATTTTCCTAAGTAAAAATAATTTTATTTAGTATTGGGAGTGCGGAAATTCTGAAGACTATTTTGCCGCGTACTCCTAATTATTTCAAAAATACCACCTCGCTCTTTTGCTTTCCTAATACCCCGTATATATTTTCCTGAGTTAAAATAATTTTATTTAGAATTAGGAGTGCGGAAGTTCTGAAGACTATTTTGCGGCGTGCTCCTAATAACTCGAAAATATCTCCTCGCTCTTCTGCTTTCCTAATACCTCGTATATATTCTTCTAAGTTATAATCATTTTATTTAGAAATAGGAGTGCGGAAATTCCGAAGACTATCTTGCCGCGTGCTCCCAATAAATTGGAAAATACCTCCTCGCTCTTCTGCTTTCCCAATACCCCGTATATATTTTCCCAAGTTAAAATAATTTTATTTGGAATTAGGAGTGCGGAAGTTCTTAAGACTATTTTTCCGCGTGCTCCTAATAACTTGAAAAATACCTCCTCGCTCTTCTGCTTTCCTAATACCCCGTATATATTTTCCTAAGTAAAAATAATTTTATATAGAATTATAACTGAAGACTAGTTTGCCGCGTGCTCCTAATAATTTGAAATTTACCTCCTCGCTCTTCTGCTTTCTTAATACCCCGTACATGTTTTCCTAAGTTAAAATAATTTTATTTAGAGTTAGGAGTGCTCAAATTCTGAAGACTATTTTGCCGTGTGTTCCTAATAATGTGAAAAATATCTCCTCGCTCTTTTGCTTTCCTAATACCCCGTATATATTTTCCTGAGTTAAAATAATTTTATTTGGAATTAGGAGTGCGGAAGTTCTTAAGACTATTTTGCCGCGTGCTCCTAGTAACTTGAAAAATACCTCCTCGCTCTTCTGCTTTCCTAATACCTCGTATATATTTTCCTTAGTTAAAATAATTTTATTTAGAAATTGGAGTGCGGAAATTCCGAAGACTATCTTGCCGCGTGCTCCCAATAAATTGGAAAATACCTCCTCGCTCTTCTGCTTTCCCAATACCCCGTATATATTTTCCCAAGTTAAAATAATTTTATTTGGAATTAGGAGTGCGGAAGTTCTTAAGACTATTTTTCCGCGTGCTCCTAATAACTTGAAAAATACCTCCTCGCTCTTCTGCTTTCCTAATACCCCGTATATATTTTCCTAAGTAAAAATAATTTTATATAGAATTATAACTGAAGACTAGTTTGCCGCGTGCTCCTAATAATTTGAAATATACCTCCTCGCTCTTCTGCTTTCTTAATACCCCGTACATGTTTTCCTAAGTTAAAATAATTTTATTTAGAATTAGGAGTGCTCAAATTCTGAAGACTATTTTGCCGTGTGTTCCTAATAATGTGAAAAATATCTCCTCGCTCTTCTGCTTTCCTAATACCCCGTATATATTTTCCAAAGTTAAAATAATTTTATTTGGAATTAGGAGTGCGGAAATTATGAAGACTAGTTTGCCGTGTGCACCTAATAATTTGAAAAATATCTCCTCGCTCTTCTTCTTTCCTAATACCCCGTATATATTTTTCTAAGTTAAAATCATTTTATTTAGAAGTAGGAGTGCGGAAATAGTTAAGACTATTTTGTCGCGTGCTCCTAATAACTTGAAATATACCTCCTCGCTCTTCTGCTTTCCTAATACCCCGTATATATTTTCCTTAGTTAAAATAATTTTATTTAGAATTAGGAGAGCGTAAATTCTGACGACTGGTTTGCCGCGTGCTCCTAATAATTTGAAAAATACCTGCTCGCTCTGCTGCTTTCCTAATACCCCGTATACATTTTCTTAAGTTAAAATGATTTTATTTCGAATTAGGAGTGAAGAAGTTCAGAAGACTATTTTGCCGCGTGCTCCTAATAACTTGAAATATACTTCCTCGCTCTTCTGCTTTCCTAATACCCCGTATATATTTTCCTCAGTTAAAATAATTTTATTTAGAATTAGGAGTGCGGAAGTTCTGAAGACTATTTAGCGGCGTGCTCCTAATAACTTGAAAATATCTCCTCGCTCTTCTGCTTTCCTAATACCCCGTATTTATTTTTCTAAGTTAAAATCATTTTATTTAGAAGTAGGAGTGCGGAAATTCTTAAGTCTATTTTGCCGCGTGCTCCTAATAACTTTAAAAATACCTCCTCGCTCTTATGTTTTCCTAATACCCCGTATATATTTTCCTAAGTAAAAATAATTTTATATAGAATTATAACTGAAGACTAGTTTGCCGCGTGCTCCTAATAATTTGAAATATACCTCTTCGCTCTGCTGCTTTCCAAATACCCCGTATATAAATTTCCTAAGTAAAAATAATTTTATTTAGTTTTGGGAGTGCGGAAATTCTGAAGACTATTTTGCCCCGTACTCCTAATAATTTCAAAAATACCACCTCGCTCTTCTGCTTTCCTAATACCCCGTATATATTTTCCTAAGTTAAAATAATTTTATTTGGAATTAGGAGTGCGGAAATTCTGAAGACTATCTTGCCGCGTGCTCCTAATAAATTGGAAAATACCTCCTCGCTCTTCTGCTTTCCTAATACCCCGTATATATTTTCCTAAATTAGAATTATTTTATTTCGAATTAGGCGTGAGGGAGTTCTGAAGACTATTTTGCCGCGTGCTCCTAGTAATTTGAAAAATAACTCCTCGCTCTCCTGCTTTCCTAATACCCCGTATATATTTTCCTAAGTTAAAACAATCCTATTTAGAATTAGGACTACGGAAATTCTGAAGTCTAGTTTGCCGCGTGCTCCTAATAATTTGAGAGATACCTCCTCGCTCTTCTGCTTACTTAATACCCCGTATATATTTTCCTAAGTTAATATAATTTTATTTAGAATTAGGTGTGCGGAAATTCTGAAGGCTAGTTTGCCGCGTGCTCCTAATAATTTGAAAAATACCTCCTCGCTCTTATGCATTCCTAATACCCCGTATACATTTTCCTAAGTTAAAACAATTTTATTTAGAATTGGGAGTGCGGAAATTCTGAAGACTAATTTGCCGCGTGCTCCTAATAATTTCAAATATACATCCTCGCTCTTCTGCTTTCTTAATACCCCGTACATATTTTCCTAAGTTAAAATAATTTTATTTAGAATTAGGAGTGCTCAAATTCTGAAGACTATTTTGCCGTGTGTTCCTAATAATTTGAAAAATATCTCCTCGCTCTTCTGCTTTCCTAATACCCCGTATATATTTTCCTAAGTTAAAATGATTTTATTTCGAATTAGGAGTGAAGAAGTTCAGAAAACTATTTTGCCGCGTGCTCCTAATAACTTGAAATATACTTCCTCGCTCTTCTGCTTTCCTAATACCCCGTATATATTTTCCTAAGTTAAAATAATTTTATTTAAAATTAGGAGTGCGGAAGTTCTGAAGACTATTTAGCGGCGTGCTCCTAATAACTTGAAAATATCTCCTCGCTCTTCTGCTTTCCTAATACCCCGTATTTATTTTTCTAAGTTAAAATCATTTTATTTAGAAGTAGGAGTGCGGAAATTCTTAAGTCTATTTTGCCGCGTGCTCCTAATAACTTTTAAAATACCTCCTCGCTCTTATGTTTTCCTAATACCCCGTATATATTTTCCTAAGTAAAAATAATTTTATATAGAATTATAACTGAAGACTAGTTTGCCGCGTGCTCCTAATAATTTGAAATATACCTCTTCGCTCTTCTGCTTTCCAAATACCCCGTATATAAATTTCCTAAGTAAAAATAATTTTATTTAGTTTTGGGAGTGCGGAAATTCTGAAGACTATTTTGCCCCGTACTCCTAATAATTTGAAAAATACCACCTCGCTCTTCTGCTTTCCTAATACCCCGTATATATTTTCCTAAGTTAAAATAATTTTATTTGGAATTAGGAGTGCGGAAATTCTGAAGACTATTTTGCCGTGTGTTCCTAATAATTTGAAAAATATCTCCTCGCTCATCTACTTTCCTAATACCCCGTACATATTTTCCCTAGTTAAAAATAAATTAATTTAGTTTTAGGAGTGCGCAAATTCCGAAGACGTTTTCGTTGTGTGGTCCTAATATTTTAAAAATATACCTGCTCGCTCTTCTGCTTTCCTAATACCCCGTATATATTTTCTTAAGTTAAAATGATTTTATTTCGAATTAGGAGTGAAGAAGTTCTGAAGACTATTTTGCCGCGTGCTCCTAATAACTTGAAATATACTTCCTCGCTCTTCTGCTTTCCTAATACCCCGTATATAAATTTCCTAAGTAAAAATATTTTTATTTAGTATTGGGAGTGCGGAAATTCTGAAGACTATTTTGCCCCGTACTCCTAATAATTTCAAAAATACCACCTCGCTCTTCTGATTTCCTAATACCCCGTATATATTTTTCTAAGTTAAAATAATTTTATTTAGAATTAGGAGTGCGGAAATAGTTAAGACTATTTTGCGGCGTGCTCCTAATAACTTGAAAATACCTCCTCGCTCTTCTGCTTTCCTAATACCCCGTATATATTTTTCTAAGTTAAAATCATTTTATTTAGAAGTAGGAGTGCGGAAATAGTTAAGACTATTTTGCTGCGTGCTCCTAATAACTTGAAAAATACCTCCTCGCTCTTCTGCTTTCCTAATACCCCGTATATATTTTCCTTAGTTAAAATAATTTTATTTAGAATCAGGAGTGCGGAAATTCTGAAGACTATTTTGCCACGTGCTCCTAATAAATTGGAAAATACCTCCTCGCTCTTCTGCTTTCCTAATACCCCGTATATATTTTCTTAAGTTAAAATGATTTTATATCGAATTAGGAGTGAAGAAGTTCTGAAGACTATTTTGCCGCGTGCTCCTAATAACTTGAAATATACTTCCTCGCTCTTCTGCTTTCCTAATACCCCGTATATACTTCCTAAGTTAAAACAATCCTATTTGGAATTAGGACTACGGAAATTCTGAAGTCTAGTTTGCCGCGTGCTCGTAATAATTTGAGAAATACCTCCTCGCTCTTCTGCTTTCTTATTACCCCGTATATATTTTCCGAAGTTAATATAATTTTATTTAGAATTAGGTGTGCGGAAATTCTGAAGGCTAGTTTGCCGCGTGCTCCTAATAATTTGAGAAATACCTCCTCGCTCTTCTGATTTCCTAATACCCCGTATATATTTTCCTAAGTTAAAATAATTTTATTTGGAATTAGGAGTGCGGAAGTTCTTAAGACTATTTTTCCGCGTGCTCCTAATAACTTGAAAAATACCTCCTCGCTCTTCTGCTTTCCTAATACCCCGTATATATTTTCTTAAGTTAAAATGATTTTATATCGAATTAGGAGTGAAGATGTTCTGAAGACTATTTTGCCGCGTGCTCCTAATAACTTGAAATATACTTCCTCACTCTTCTGCTTTCCTAATACCCCGTACATATTTTCCTAAGTAAAAATAATTTTATTTAGTATTGGGAGTGCGGAAATTCTGAAGACTATTTTGCCGCGTACTCCTAATTATTTCAAAAATACCACCTCGCTCTTTTGCTTTCCTAATACCCCGTATATATTTTCCTGAGTTAAAATAATTTTATTTAGAATTAGGAGTGCGGAAGTTCTGAAGACTATTTTGCGGCGTGCTCCTAATAACTCGAAAATATCTCCTCGCTCTTCTGCTTTCCTAATACCTCGTATATATTCTTCTAAGTTATAATCATTTTATTTAGAAATAGGAGTGCGGAAATTCCGAAGACTATCTTGCCGCGTGCTCCCAATAAATTGGAAAATACCTCCTCGCTCTTCTGCTTTCCCAATACCCCGTATATATTTTCCCAAGTTAAAATAATTTTATTTGGAATTAGGAGTGCGGAAGTTCTTAAGACTATTTTTCCGCGTGCTCCTAATAACTTGAAAAATACCTCCTCGCTCTTCTGCTTTCCTAATACCCCGTATATATTTTCCTAAGTAAAAATAATTTTATATAGAATTATAACTGAAGACTAGTTTGCCGCGTGCTCCTAATAATTTGAAATTTACCTCCTCGCTCTTCTGCTTTCTTAATACCCCGTACATGTTTTCCTAAGTTAAAATAATTTTATTTAGAGTTAGGAGTGCTCAAATTCTGAAGACTATTTTGCCGTGTGTTCCTAATAATGTGAAAAATATCTCCTCGCTCTTTTGCTTTCCTAATACCCCGTATATATTTTCCTGAGTTAAAATAATTTTATTTGGAATTAGGAGTGCGGAAGTTCTTAAGACTATTTTGCCGCGTGCTCCTAGTAACTTGAAAAATACCTCCTCGCTCTTCTGCTTTCCTAATACCTCGTATATATTTTCCTTAGTTAAAATAATTTTATTTAGAAATAGGAGTGCGGAAATTCCGAAGACTATCTTGCCGCGTGCTCCCAATAAATTGGAAAATACCTCCTCGCTCTTCTGCTTTCCCAATACCCCGTATATATTTTCCCAAGTTAAAATAATTTTATTTGGAATTAGGAGTGCGGAAGTTCTTAAGACTATTTTTCCGCGTGCTCCTAATAACTTGAAAAATACCTCCTCGCTCTTCTGCTTTCCTAATACCCCGTATATATTTTCCTAAGTAAAAATAATTTTATATAGAATTATAACTGAAGACTAGTTTGCCGCGTGCTCCTAATAATTTGAAATATACCTCCTCGCTCTTCTGCTTTCTTAATACCCCGTACATGTTTTCCTAAGTTAAAATAATTTTATTTAGAATTAGGAGTGCTCAAATTCTGAAGACTATTTTGCCGTGTGTTCCTAATAATGTGAAAAATATCTCCTCGCTCTTCTGCTTTCCTAATACCCCGTATATATTTTCCAAAGTTAAAATAATTTTATTTGGAATTAGGAGTGCGGAAATTATGAAGACTAGTTTGCCGTGTGCACCTAATAATTTGAAAAATATCTCCTCGCTCTTCTTCTTTCCTAATACCCCGTATATATTTTTCTAAGTTAAAATCATTTTATTTAGAAGTAGGAGTGCGGAAATAGTTAAGACTATTTTGTCGCGTGCTCCTAATAACTTGAAATATACCTCCTCGCTCTTCTGCTTTCCTAATACCCCGTATATATTTTCCTTAGTTAAAATAATTTTATTTAGAATTAGGAGAGCGTAAATTCTGACGACTGGTTTGCCGCGTGCTCCTAATAATTTGAAAAATACCTGCTCGCTCTGCTGCTTTCCTAATACCCCGTATACATTTTCTTAAGTTAAAATGATTTTATTTTGAATTAGGAGTGAAGAAGTTCAGAAGACTATTTTGCCGCGTGCTCCTAATAACTTGAAATATACTTCCTCGCTCTTCTGCTTTCCTAATACCCCGTATATATTTTCCTCAGTTAAAATAATTTTATTTAGAATTAGGAGTGCGGAAGTTCTGAAGACTATTTAGCGGCGTGCTCCTAATAACTTGAAAATATCTCCTCGCTCTTCTGCTTTCCTAATACCCCGTATTTATTTTTCTAAGTTAAAATCATTTTATTTAGAAGTAGGAGTGCGGAAATTCTTAAGTCTATTTTGCCGCGTGCTCCTAATAACTTTAAAAATACCTCCTCGCTCTTATGTTTTCCTAATACCCCGTATATATTTTCCTAAGTAAAAATAATTTTATATAGAATTATAACTGAAGACTAGTTTGCCGCGTGCTCCTAATAATTTGAAATATACCTCTTCGCTCTGCTGCTTTCCAAATACCCCGTATATAAATTTCCTAAGTAAAAATAATTTTATTTAGTTTTGGGAGTGCGGAAATTCTGAAGACTATTTTGCCCCGTACTCCTAATAATTTCAAAAATACCACCTCGCTCTTCTGCTTTCCTAATACCCCGTATATATTTTCCTAAGTTAAAATAATTTTATTTGGAATTAGGAGTGCGGAAATTCTGAAGACTATCTTGCCGCGTGCTCCTAATAAATTGGAAAATACCTCCTCGCTCTTCTGCTTTCCTAATACCCCGTATATATTTTCTTAAGTTAAAATGATTTTATATCGAATTAGGAGTGAAGATGTTCTGAAGACTATTTTGCCGCGTGCTCATAATAACTTGAGATATACTTCCTCACTCTTCTGCTTTCCTAATACCCCGTACATATTTTCCTAAGTAAAAATAATTTTATTTAGTATTGGGAGTGCGGAAATTCTGAAGACTATTTTGCCGCGTACTCCTAATTATTTCAAAAATACTACCTCGCTCTTTTGCTTTCCTAATACCCCGTAAATATTTTCCTGAGTTAAAATAATTTTATTTAGAATTAGGAGTGCGGAAGTTCTGAAGACTATTTTGCGGCGTGCTCCTAATAACTCAAAAATATCTCCTCGCTCTTCTGCTTTCCTAATACCTCGTATATATTTTCCTGAGTTAAAATAATTTTATTTGGAATTAGGAGTGCGGAAGTTCTTGAGACTATTTTGCCGCGTGCTCCTAGTAACTTGAAAAATACCTCCTCGCTCTTCTGCTTTCCTAATACCTCGTATATATTTTCCTTAGTTAAAATAATTTTATTTAGAAATAGGAGTGCGGAAATTCCGAAGACTATCTTGCCGCGTGCTCCCAATAAATTGGAAAATACCTCCTCGCTCTTCTGCTTTCCCAATACCCCGTATATATTTTCCTTAGTTAAAATAATTTTATTTAGAATTAGGAGAGCGTAAATTCTGACGACTGGTTTGCCGCGTGCTCCTAATAATTTGAAAAATACCTGCTCGCTCTTCTGCTTTCCTAATACCCCGTATAAATTTTTCTAAGTTAAAATCATTTTATTAGAAGTAGGAGTGCGGAAATTCTTAAGTCTATTTTGCCGCGTGCTCCTAATAACTTGAAAAATACCTCCTCGCTCTTCTGCTTTCCTAATACCCCGTATATAAATTTCCTAAGTAAAAATAATTTTATTTAGTTTTGGGAGTGCGGAAATTCTGAAGACTATTTTGCCCCGTACTCCTAATAATTTCAAAAATACCACCTCGCTCTTCTGCTTTCCTAATACCCCGTATATATTTTTCTAAGTTAAAATAATTTTATTTAGAATTAGGAGTGCGGAAATAGTTAAGACTATTTTGCGGCGTGCTCCTAATAACTTGAAAATACCTCCTCGCTCTTCTGCTTTCCTAATACCCCGTATATATTTTCCTTAGTTAAAATAATTTTATTTAGAATCAGGAGTGCGAAAATTCTGAAGACTATTTTGCCACGTGCTCCTAATAAATTGGAAAATACCTCCTCGCTCTTCTGCTTTCCTAATATCCCGTATATATTTTCTTAAGTTAAAATGATTTTATATCGAATTAGGAGTGAACAAGTTCTGAAGACTATTTTGCCGCGTGCTCCTAATAACTTGAAATATACTTCCTCACTCTTCTGCTTTCCTAATACCCCGTACATATTTTCCTAAGTAAAAATAATTTTATTTAGTATTGGGAGTGCGGAAATTCTGAAGACTATTTTGCCGCGTACTCCTAATTATTTCAAAAATACCACCTCGCTCCTTTGCTTTCCTAATACCCCGTATATATTTTTCTAAGTTAAAATCACTTTATTTAGAAGTAGGAGTGCGGAAATTCTTAAGTCTATTTTGCCGTGTGCTCCTAATAAATTGGAAAATACCTAGGTTAGGTTAGGTTAGGTTAGGTTAGGTTAGGTTAGGTTAGGTTAGGTTAGGTTAGGTTAGGTTAGGTTAGGTTAGGTTAGGTTAGGTTAGGTTAGGTTAGGTTAGGTTAGGTTAGGTTAGGTTAGGTTAGGTTAGGTTAGGTTAGGTTGGGTTAGGTTGGGTTAGGTTAGGTTGGGTTAGGTTGGGTTAGGTTGGGTTAGGTTGGGTTAGGTTGGGTTAGGTTAGGTTGGGTTAGGTTAGGTTGGGTTAGGTTAGGTTGGGTTAGGTTAGGTTAGGTTAGGTTAGGTTAGGTTAGGTTAGGTTAGGTTAGGTTAGGTTAGGTTAGGTTAGGTTAGGTTAGGTTAGGTTAGGTTAGGTTAGGTTAGGTTAGGTTAGGTTAGGTTAGGTTAGGTTAGGTTAGGTTAGGTTAGGTTAGGTTAGGTTAGGTTAGGTTAGGTTAGGTTAGGTTAGGTTAGGTTAGGTTAGGTTAGGTTAGGTTAGGTTAGGTTAGGTTAGGTTAGGTTAGGTTAGGTTAGGTTAGGTTAGGTTAGGTTAGGTTAGGTTAGGTTAGGTTAGGTTAGGTTAGGTTAGGTTAGGTTAGGTTAGGTTAGGTTAGGTTAGGTTAGGTTAGGTTAGGTTAGGTTAGGTTAGGTTAGGTTAGGTTAGGTTAGGTTAGGTTAGGTTAGGTTAGGTTAGGTTAGGTTAGGTTAGGTTAGGTTAGGTTAGGTTAGGTTAGGTTAGGTTAGGTTAGGTTAGGTTAGGTTAGGTTAGGTTAGGTTAGGTTAGGTTAGGTTAGGTTAGGTTAGGTTAGGTTAGGTTAGGTTAGGTTAGGTTAGGTTAGGTTAGGTTAGGTTAGGTTAGGTTAGGTTAGGTTAGGTTAGGTTAGGTTAGGTTAGGTTAGGTTAGGTTAGGTTAGGTTAGGTTAGGTTAGGTTAGGTTAGGTTAGGTTAGGTTAGGTTAGGTTAGGTTAGGTTAGGTTAGGTTAGGTTAGGTTAGGTTAGGTTAGGTTAGGTTAGGTTAGGTTAGGTTAGGTTAGGTTAGGTTAGGTTAGGTTAGGTTAGGTTAGGTTAGGTTAGGTTAGGTTAGGTTAGGTTAGGTTAGGTTAGGTTAGGTTAGGTTAGGTTAGGTTAGGTTAGGTTAGGTTAGGTTAGGTTAGGTTAGGTTAGGTTAGGTTAGGTTAGGTTAGGTTAGGTTAGGTTAGGTTAGGTTAGGTTAGGTTAGGTTAGGTTAGGTTAGGTTAGGTTAGGTTAGGTTAGGTTAGGTTAGGTTAGGTTAGGTTAGGTTAGGTTAGGTTAGGTTAGGTTAGGTTAGGTTAGGTTAGGTTAGGTTAGGTTAGGTTAGGTTAGGTTAGGTTAGGTTAGGTTAGGTTAGGTTAGGTTAGGTTAGGTTAGGTTAGGTTAGGTTAGGTTAGGTTAGGTTAGGTTAGGTTAGGTTAGGTTAGGTTAGGTTAGGTTAGGTTAGGTTAGGTTAGGTTAGGTTAGGTTAGGTTAGGTTAGGTTAGGTTAGGTTAGGTTAGGTTAGGTTAGGTTAGGTTAGGTTAGGTTAGGTTAGGTTAGGTTAGGTTAGGTTAGGTTAGGTTAGGTTAGGTTAGGTTAGGTTAGGTTAGGTTAGGTTAGGTTAGGTTAGGTTAGGTTAGGTTAGGTTAGGTTAGGTTAGGTTAGGTTAGGTTAGGTTAGGTTAGGTTAGGTTAGGTTAGGTTAGGTTAGGTTAGGTTAGGTTAGGTTAGGTTAGGTTAGGTTAGGTTAGGTTAGGTTAGGTTAGGTTAGGTTAGGTTAGGTTAGGTTAGGTTAGGTTAGGTTAGGTTAGGTTAGGTTAGGTTAGGTTAGGTTAGGTTAGGTTAGGTTAGGTTAGGTTAGGTTAGGTTAGGTTAGGTTAGGTTAGGTTAGGTTAGGTTAGGTTAGGTTAGGTTAGGTTAGGTTAGGTTAGGTTAGGTTAGGTTAGGTTAGGTTAGGTTAGGTTAGGTTAGGTTAGGTTAGGTTAGGTTAGGTTAGGTTAGGTTAGGTTAGGTTAGGTTAGGTTAGGTTAGGTTAGGTTAGGTTAGGTTAGGTTAGGTTAGGTTAGGTTAGGTTAGGTTAGGTTAGGTTAGGTTAGGTTAGGTTAGGTTAGGTTAGGTTAGGTTAGGTTAGGTTAGGTTAGGTTAGGTTAGGTTAGGTTAGGTTAGGTTAGGTTAGGTTAGGTTAGGTTAGGTTAGGTTAGGTTAGGTTAGGTTAGGTTAGGTTAGGTTAGGTTAGGTTAGGTTAGGTTAGGTTAGGTTAGGTTAGGTTAGGTTAGGTTAGGTTAGGTTAGGTTAGGTTAGGTTAGGTTAGGTTAGGTTAGGTTAGGTTAGGTTAGGTTAGGTTAGGTTAGGTTAGGTTAGGTTAGGTTAGGTTAGGTTAGGTTAGGTTAGGTTAGGTTAGGTTAGGTTAGGTTAGGTTAGGTTAGGTTAGGTTAGGTTAGGTTAGGTTAGGTTAGGTTAGGTTAGGTTAGGTTAGGTTAGGTTAGGTTAGGTTAGGTTAGGTTAGGTTAGGTTAGGTTAGGTTAGGTTAGGTTAGGTTAGGTTAGGTTAGGTTAGGTTAGGTTAGGTTAGGTTAGGTTAGGTTAGGTTAGGTTAGGTTAGGTTAGGTTAGGTTAGGTTAGGTTAGGTTAGGTTAGGTTAGGTTAGGTTAGGTTAGGTTAGGTTAGGTTAGGTTAGGTTAGGTTAGGTTAGGTTAGGTTAGGTTAGGTTAGGTTAGGTTAGGTTAGGTTAGGTTAGGTTAGGTTAGGTTAGGTTAGGTTAGGTTAGGTTAGGTTAGGTTAGGTTAGGTTAGGTTAGGTTAGGTTAGGTTAGGTTAGGTTAGGTTAGGTTAGGTTAGGTTAGGTTAGGTTAGGTTAGGTTAGGTTAGGTTAGGTTAGGTTAGGTTAGGTTAGGTTAGGTTAGGTTAGGTTAGGTTAGGTTAGGTTAGGTTAGGTTAGGTTAGGTTAGGTTAGGTTAGGTTAGGTTAGGTTAGGTTAGGTTAGGTTAGGTTAGGTTAGGTTAGGTTAGGTTAGGTTAGGTTAGGTTAGGTTAGGTTAGGTTAGGTTAGGTTAGGTTAGGTTAGGTTAGGTTAGGTTAGGTTAGGTTAGGTTAGGTTAGGTTAGGTTAGGTTAGGTTAGGTTAGGTTAGGTTAGGTTAGGTTAGGTTAGGTTAGGTTAGGTTAGGTTAGGTTAGGTTAGGTTAGGTTAGGTTAGGTTAGGTTAGGTTAGGTTAGGTTAGGTTAGGTTAGGTTAGGTTAGGTTAGGTTAGGTTAGGTTAGGTTAGGTTAGGTTAGGTTAGGTTAGGTTAGGTTAGGTTAGGTTAGGTTAGGTTAGGTTAGGTTAGGTTAGGTTAGGTTAGGTTAGGTTAGGTTAGGTTAGGTTAGGTTAGGTTAGGTTAGGTTAGGTTAGGTTAGGTTAGGTTAGGTTAGGTTAGGTTAGGTTAGGTTAGGTTAGGTTAGGTTAGGTTAGGTTAGGTTAGGTTAGGTTAGGTTAGGTTAGGTTAGGTTAGGTTAGGTTAGGTTAGGTTAGGTTAGGTTAGGTTAGGTTAGGTTAGGTTAGGTTAGGTTAGGTTAGGTTAGGTTAGGTTAGGTTAGGTTAGGTTAGGTTAGGTTAGGTTAGGTTAGGTTAGGTTAGGTTAGGTTAGGTTAGGTTAGGTTAGGTTAGGTTAGGTTAGGTTAGGTTAGGTTAGGTTAGGTTAGGTTAGGTTAGGTTAGGTTAGGTTAGGTTAGGTTAGGTTAGGTTAGGTTAGGTTAGGTTAGGTTAGGTTAGGTTAGGTTAGGTTAGGTTAGGTTAGGTTAGGTTAGGTTAGGTTAGGTTAGGTTAGGTTAGGTTAGGTTAGGTTAGGTTAGGTTAGGTTAGGTTAGGTTAGGTTAGGTTAGGTTAGGTTAGGTTAGGTTAGGTTAGGTTAGGTTAGGTTAGGTTAGGTTAGGTTAGGTTAGGTTAGGTTAGGTTAGGTTAGGTTAGGTTAGGTTAGGTTAGGTTAGGTTAGGTTAGGTTAGGTTAGGTTAGGTTAGGTTAGGTTAGGTTAGGTTAGGTTAGGTTAGGTTAGGTTAGGTTAGGTTAGGTTAGGTTAGGTTAGGTTAGGTTAGGTTAGGTTAGGTTAGGTTAGGTTAGGTTAGGTTAGGTTAGGTTAGGTTAGGTTAGGTTAGGTTAGGTTAGGTTAGGTTAGGTTAGGTTAGGTTAGGTTAGGTTAGGTTAGGTTAGGTTAGGTTAGGTTAGGTTAGGTTAGGTTAGGTTAGGTTAGGTTAGGTTAGGTTAGGTTAGGTTAGGTTAGGTTAGGTTAGGTTAGGTTAGGTTAGGTTAGGTTAGGTTAGGTTAGGTTAGGTTAGGTTAGGTTAGGTTAGGTTAGGTTAGGTTAGGTTAGGTTAGGTTAGGTTAGGTTAGGTTAGGTTAGGTTAGGTTAGGTTAGGTTAGGTTAGGTTAGGTTAGGTTAGGTTAGGTTAGGTTAGGTTAGGTTAGGTTAGGTTAGGTTAGGTTAGGTTAGGTTAGGTTAGGTTAGGTTAGGTTAGGTTAGGTTAGGTTAGGTTAGGTTAGGTTAGGTTAGGTTAGGTTAGGTTAGGTTAGGTTAGGTTAGGTTAGGTTAGGTTAGGTTAGGTTAGGTTAGGTTAGGTTAGGTTAGGTTAGGTTAGGTTAGGTTAGGTTAGGTTAGGTTAGGTTAGGTTAGGTTAGGTTAGGTTAGGTTAGGTTAGGTTAGGTTAGGTTAGGTTAGGTTAGGTTAGGTTAGGTTAGGTTAGGTTAGGTTAGGTTAGGTTAGGTTAGGTTAGGTTAGGTTAGGTTAGGTTAGGTTAGGTTAGGTTAGGTTAGGTTAGGTTAGGTTAGGTTAGGTTAGGTTAGGTTAGGTTAGGTTAGGTTAGGTTAGGTTAGGTTAGGTTAGGTTAGGTTAGGTTAGGTTAGGTTAGGTTAGGTTAGGTTAGGTTAGGTTAGGTTAGGTTAGGTTAGGTTAGGTTAGGTTAGGTTAGGTTAGGTTAGGTTAGGTTAGGTTAGGTTAGGTTAGGTTAGGTTAGGTTAGGTTAGGTTAGGTTAGGTTAGGTTAGGTTAGGTTAGGTTAGGTTAGGTTAGGTTAGGTTAGGTTAGGTTAGGTTAGGTTAGGTTAGGTTAGGTTAGGTTAGGTTAGGTTAGGTTAGGTTAGGTTAGGTTAGGTTAGGTTAGGTTAGGTTAGGTTAGGTTAGGTTAGGTTAGGTTAGGTTAGGTTAGGTTAGGTTAGGTTAGGTTAGGTTAGGTTAGGTTAGGTTAGGTTAGGTTAGGTTAGGTTAGGTTAGGTTAGGTTAGGTTAGGTTAGGTTAGGTTAGGTTAGGTTAGGTTAGGTTAGGTTAGGTTAGGTAGTTAGGTTAGGTTAGGTTAGGTTAGGTTAGGTTAGGTTAGGTTAGGTTAGGTTAGGTTAGGTTAGGTTAGGTTAGGTTAGGTTAGGTTAGGTTAGGTTAGGTTAGGTTAGGTTAGGTTAGGTTAGGTTAGGTTAGGTTAGGTTAGGTTAGGTTAGGTTAGGTTAGGTTAGGTTAGGTTAGGTTAGGTTAGGTTAGGTTAGGTTAGGTTAGGTTAGGTTAGGTTAGGTTAGGTTAGGTTAGGTTAGGTTAGGTTAGGTTAGGTTAGGTTAGGTTAGGTTAGGTTAGGTTAGGTTAGGTTAGGTTAGGTTAGGTTAGGTTAGGTTAGGTTAGGTTAGGTTAGGTTAGGTTAGGTTAGGTTAGGTTAGGTTAGGTTAGGTTAGGTTAGGTTAGGTTAGGTTAGGTTAGGTTAGGTTAGGTTAGGTTAGGTTAGGTTAGGTTAGGTTAGGTTAGGTTAGGTTAGGTTAGGTTAGGTTAGGTTAGGTTAGGTTAGGTTAGGTTAGGTTAGGTTAGGTTAGGTTAGGTTAGGTTAGGTTAGGTTAGGTTAGGTTAGGTTAGGTTAGGTTAGGTTAGGTTAGGTTAGGTTAGGTTAGGTTAGGTTAGGTTAGGTTAGGTTAGGTTAGGTTAGGTTAGGTTAGGTTAGGTTAGGTTAGGTTAGGTTAGGTTAGGTTAGGTTAGGTTAGGTTAGGTTAGGTTAGGTTAGGTTAGGTTAGGTTAGGTTAGGTTAGGTTAGGTTAGGTTAGGTTAGGTTAGGTTAGGTTAGGTTAGGTTAGGTTAGGTTAGGTTAGGTTAGGTTAGGTTAGGTTAGGTTAGGTTAGGTTAGGTTAGGTTAGGTTAGGTTAGGTTAGGTTAGGTTAGGTTAGGTTAGGTTAGGTTAGGTTAGGTTAGGTTAGGTTAGGTTAGGTTAGGTTAGGTTAGGTTAGGTTAGGTTAGGTTAGGTTAGGTTAGGTTAGGTTAGGTTAGGTTAGGTTAGGTTAGGTTAGGTTAGGTTAGGTTAGGTTAGGTTAGGTTAGGTTAGGTTAGGTTAGGTTAGGTTAGGTTAGGTTAGGTTAGGTTAGGTTAGGTTAGGTTAGGTTAGGTTAGGTTAGGTTAGGTTAGGTTAGGTTAGGTTAGGTTAGGTTAGGTTAGGTTAGGTTAGGTTAGGTTAGGTTAGGTTAGGTTAGGTTAGGTTAGGTTAGGTTAGGTTAGGTTAGGTTAGGTTAGGTTAGGTTAGGTTAGGTTAGGTTAGGTTAGGTTAGGTTAGGTTAGGTTAGGTAGGTTAGGTTAGGTTAGGTTAGGTTAGGTTAGGTTAGGTTAGGTTAGGTTAGGTTAGGTTAGGTTAGGTTAGGTTAGGTTAGGTTAGGTTAGGTTAGGTTAGGTTAGGTTAGGTTAGGTTAGGTTAGGTTAGGTTAGGTTAGGTTAGGTTAGGTTAGGTTAGGTTAGGTTAGGTTAGGTTAGGTTAGGTTAGGTTAGGTTAGGTTAGGTTAGGTTAGGTTAGGTTAGGTTAGGTTAGGTTAGGTTAGGTTAGGTTAGGTTAGGTTAGGTTAGGTTAGGTTAGGTTAGGTTAGGTTAGGTTAGGTTAGGTTAGGTTAGGTTAGGTTAGGTTAGGTTAGGTTAGGTTAGGTTAGGTTAGGTTAGGTTAGGTTAGGTTAGGTTAGGTTAGGTTAGGTTAGGTTAGGTTAGGTTAGGTTAGGTTAGGTTAGGTTAGGTTAGGTTAGGTTAGGTTAGGTTAGGTTAGGTTAGGTTAGGTTAGGTTAGGTTAGGTTAGGTTAGGTTAGGTTAGGTTAGGTTAGGTTAGGTTAGGTTAGGTTAGGTTAGGTTAGGTTAGGTTAGGTTAGGTTAGGTTAGGTTAGGTTAGGTTAGGTTAGGTTAGGTTAGGTTAGGTTAGGTTAGGTTAGGTTAGGTTAGGTTAGGTTAGGTTAGGTTAGGTTAGGTTAGG